>JANBXA010000651.1:88012500-89212500 GCA_030556225.1 Cricetiscus sungorus | reverse complement strand
AATATCTAGGAAGAGAAAGGAGATCTGCAAAAAGACAAGAGAAGGTAATGGGAAAGATATGATCAAAGTATATACATGTGTGAAAATGTAATGAAACCTATTGTCATATGCTTATGTATGTCAATCAAAATATTAAAAATGAAATATAAAAGAGCACCCTAAGGGAAAACTGAGCCAGGACCCTGCTGCCAGTGCTAGTGAGGACTGGTATCCAGGCCACCTTCTTCAAAGGTGTGGAGGCCTCCAGGGTCCCCACACAGGTCAGTACATGAGGGCCCTGACACTGTCCTGGCTGGTGTCCCTGCTCTGCTGGGTGTTTGCGCCCTATTGAGATACTCCTAAAATACTCAGTCCCTAGAGCTCCCTTCTAACCTGTGTTCATTTTCTAGGAAACAGGTGTACATGGAAGTTGGGAAACTTCGTTTTTAGGATAGACCCTAACAGGAGTCTTTATGCTGCCAGCCACCTGGAAGAGCCATGCGTGGGTACACAGGATTTGTGTCACTTCCCTAGGCACACTTGCTCCTTGTAAGATACTGTGTCCCCAGTATAACCTGAATACACCATGAAGCTTCATGTAGGAAGCGTGTTCTGGGCCATTCTGGTGGCTACCCCCCCCTCCACTCCTCACTATGAGGCCATGGCCCCCATTCCTCTCTTGGGATGCCCCTCACCCCCGGTGCAGCAGTACAGAAGCCTGACCAGCTGCCTGTATGTCACTACAAGGAGCTCGAAATTGCTGTGGGTCGCTCCCATCCCCTGAGCCACCCCTCCTCCACGAGGCCTGCTTACAGCAGCAGGTGCTTGGACAAACCCTGCTAAGTGAGCTAATTATTTCAGGATTTCTGTAATCCACAGACCCAGACATTACCCTTTGTTGTTTTGAAGGGGATTTGAAGATATTCAGGGACTTCTCTGAACAAAATTACGAAGTCGGTGTTGATGCCAGTACTGATGCGGCTGTGGACCTTGGTCCCCTCCCCCTCCATCAGTAAAGCCTCCCTCCCCCAGGGCTCCTGTCAATTCCAGCCAAATTCACTGCTAACAGCTCTTGTTGCTACACAGCGCAGGGGGCCTGAGTTTTAATGAGCCCAGGCTTTACTGGAAATAAGACTGCGTATGTGTGCAGGCTTCTCAGACCCCATTACCTGGACAAAGAGACTTTCAAAAGTGCAGTCATTTACCCAGGGTAGGCAGGTCCCTGTCTTGGCAGAAAAGCCCAGACTCCACTTCCTGGTTACATTTTTAAATTTTGACTCGTAGGCTTGATTGTATGAGCATCAGGGTGTGTCCTTGACAGCTGGAGAATCGGATTTCTCAAGGACTTCTTTGATTCCGTTTAGAACTGGACCCTGGAAACCTCATTCTAGGAAGAGCTCAAGGTCAGATCAATCATCCAGCTGGTCTTGCCTTGACCTTCACCTCACAGCATTATCATCAGAATTATTTCTAAATATGAACCGTGAGATCTCAGTCTCCTTCCTGCTTCCCTTTCTCTGATTCTCTCCCTCCCTATTCCCATCCCCAGTCCCCTTCCCTTCTTCCTATGACCACAATGACACTGGATCTAGAACTTTCCAAGCTCAGGAACATCCAGAGTGAGTCCTGGCTGCATGTCTGTGAGTCACTAAAGGGTTTCCTGCTCAGTCAGGCCCCTGTCCTCCCTGAAATTGGCATAGACATTCGTGATTTAACTGTGTTCCCCAAAAGGACATGTTGTCAGTCTAACATCAGTGTCCATAAACATGACCTCATTTGGAAATGGGGGCCTTTTTACAGAAGTTATCAGCTGAAATACCATTGTGATGGGCTCTAAGCCACAGGATCAGTGGAGTGGAGACTTTGAGCTAGGAGGAAAGGGTGGTATGAGGACAGATGCTCAGACATTGGGGAAGACATGAGGTAGAGACAGTGGGGTCATAATGCTTTAGCCTAGGCATCCTGGATCAAATAAGGCAGAAGGACAGACAAGCCCTATAGTGAGAGCCCTGTAGGTGTTTAGATCTAAACACTTGACATCCAGAGATCTTAGAGATCAGGTATCAGTCTTCTGGAGTACCCGGCTATGCTTCCTTTGGCACATACAGGTCCCAGAAGCAAGACCTGTGAGGCTAGGCTTGTGATGGGAAAACAAAGTCCTGTGTGGCTATGGGAGAAACACTCCCAGATGCCCAGTGGATGCTGGCACAAAAGCTAATACTGAACTCTGCATAAACAGTAGTGCCCCAGTATCCATAGCATTAATTCTGCTAGAGTTGAGGGGAAGAGTGGGCGATGGAGGCTAGAGCTATTGGTTAGGGGGATTGGTCCTAGAACCATCCATAAATACTGAACTCTACCAGTGTGCATGTCCCTCTTGTGAAATGGCATGAACAGGAATAGGATAATTATAACAGCATGTTGCATTACAAAATCTAAAACATAGGACTTTTCATCTAATATTTCCCGGCCTGACAGGCTGAAACTGTGGATAAGGAGGCAGCGGTGTTTTGCTTCGCTTCTGGTTCCACACAGGGCTGGGGACTTGATCCTGCCTCATGTAAACAGTGACACCAGTGAGGTAGGACACAAAGCTGGTCCAACTGCTGTTCAGCCTCCCTCTATGGCTTCTGTGGCCGCCATGTAGATAAACATTAGAAATTGTTTGCATTCTCTCTCCCTCCCCCCTTCTTCCTTCCCTCCCTCCCTCCCTCCTTCCGTCCCTCCCTCCCTCCCTCCCTCTCCCTTTCAGCAGCTATACAGAGAAGAAACTTTGAGCACATTGTGAATTCTGGAATTCACACTTTGTCTGGGGGAGAAGATGTTCTTCAAGGCTACCTGGAATGGGTCCATCAGTTCCTTTTTGGACGTTTCTACATTATTTCAAAGTTTTGCCTCCAAATCTCTAACCTCCATCATTGACCCTTCCCCTCAACTCTAGCAAAGTGAATGCTGTGAGGCTCATGCTTTTCATTACAACACTTACCATTCCTGTGTCATTCTCTATGTGAGATTGCCTTCCCTACCACACAATGATGTCAAAGGCCACTCCAATACCTTCTCATTCCACATTCTTAGGACTTAGCACTTAACAGAAACCAAAAAGTATTTAGCCAACGAAATACTGGATACATGTAATGAAGAATGAATAAATGGACAAACAAGAGGACTAAAAATAAAATGAGAGAAAGGGTGAAGAGCTCTTTGCAAATTGGGGAATTTTAGAAATCTGGTTGTGCAAAACAGATACGGAAACAGATCTCTGAAGGTGGCGGAGTTTTTCACAAGGAGACAAATGATGTGAGAGGAAATGCAGCTTGGGAATGAAAGGGCTTTGGGAGCCACCTGAGCCCACTGCCCCATGCTCACAACCTATTAGAAAGCACAGGCCTGACATAAACAGAAGTCTCGAGAGAATGTGATGCCACGCAGGGATCCAGAGGGAGCCCAGGCGAGGATGGCTGACTCAGAGTTTATAGCTGGGCAGAGCTGGCCACTCCCTCGCCTCCTGTCTTGGGTTCCTTAACTAAAGTATACCTAAAACACAGGTCGTTCATACCATTCTCAAAACAAGACTAACTGAAGCATGCAGAAAGGCCTAGCCTGTCCCAAGGAAGATAGTGATGTTACCTCTACTTTCTTGATCTCCCATTAGCACATCTCTGGCAAGTGGGAAGACAAACTCAGTAACACATATCCTGTGTTATGGAATGAATGACAGTAGTCATAGCTGCTGTATATTGTTTCTAACATCAGCCCCAGATAGACTTTCTGACATGCTAAAAGGTTGAGCTTTCATAGCTCTAAGATTCTAGCCATGGGCAGACATCCCAAAGAGTGCATTATTCAAGCTGCAAGCCCAACTTCAGAGAGGCTAAAGCAGTGAGATAAGCAATAAAGAGAAAAGCAGATTTGGGTTCTGAGAGACTCTGAGTCCTGTGTCACCTTCACTTGCAGCTTGCCATGATAGTGACTTTGAAACCAAGAGACCATGAAGTCTATATGCGTCTCTTTGCATGAAGACTCCACTATGAAAATTCTCATTATTTCCCACTTCCATGGGGGAAAACACATTTCCAATTATGTTAAATACATGATTCCCACTATTGCTAATATAGGCTATTGACACATCCAATCTGCACCCTCAGAACATCAATATTGCTCCAGACACCTGTACAAAACAATTTCTATGTTATTGTCACTATTTTCAACCTTTTTTAAAATTTATTCTCTAGAACTTCATATATGAGTTCTGTATTTGTATCATTTCCATTCTTCCCTTCCCTGTGTCCTTCAATTCCTTCTTAAACTCATGATCTCTTACTATCTACTATTGGTATGTATGTATTCACATATAAATTAATAAATACAATCTACTGAGTTCATTAAGTGTTATTCATATGCATGTGTGTTTAGTGATGACCACATGGGATTGGGATTAAATAATCAGGGAGGGGCCTCAACCCTAGAGAATACTGATTGTCCCTCCTCTCTCAACAGTGATTAGTTATCTACAGCCTTTCATCTGTGATCTAGGGATGGGGCCCTGTGACATTTCCTCCATCCCCATTGACATGTTATTGTGTCATTTTTGTAGTCTTGTTTAGGTAGCCATATTGTTGAGATTTAATGGGTGCAGCTTCCTTGATCTAGGTAGAAGACACTATTTCCAGGCACCCATCTTCCTCCTTGGGCTCTTATGATCTTTCTATCCTATGTCTCATAGTTCCCTGATCCTTAGATGTAGAGGTTATATTGTAGTTGTGTCAGTTGGTGCTGGGTACCAATGAGGTCATTGTCAGGGTCAGTTATTCTCTGTATTTTGACCAGCCATGACTTTCTCCATCTGCTGCAAGAAGAAACACCTTTGATGAATAGTAGGAATTATGCTTATCTGTGGAAATAAGGATTAGTATTTAAGATAGTCAGAAGTTATACTAGCTTACAGAAGTAGCAGTAATTGATGCTCCTCTGAGGTCATAATCCCACCAGCCATGGTTAGTGAATTAGGTTTACAACACAAAGCATAAATTCCCTCCTACCAAGTGGACTTAAATACAATAAGACAGCCATTGGTATCCCCCACCTTTGATGCTATCTGGTCATTGTTGTAGTGTTGCTGGTGTTTTCTTGTCCTGCCAGATCTGGCCACAGCTTCAGCCTCAGAGAAGCACACAAAGACTTACATTATTGGCTAGCTCTGTCTTAATTATTAACCCATTTCTACTAATCTATGTATTTCCATGTGGTCTTGGCTTACTGGAGAATGCCCAGACCTGTTACTCCTTTGCAGGATATGTGGCATCCCTTTGCAGTCTCTCCCTGACTACCTTTCCCAGAATTCTCCTCGTCTCCTAGTCCTGCCTATCTTCCTGCCTCTATTGGCCAAACTGTTTTATTCACCAACTATTAAGAGAAGCATATATACAGAAGAACATTCCCATCATCGTGGTTTATAGGCATTGGAGTTGGGTAGAATTATTGATTGCTTTTCCTTTCTTGAAACCTTACATGGCTAGTCTTCAGAAAGGATACTGCCAGATCACTTCCAGTTCAATTGCCCAATACCAAAGTGTGTGGTATGTCTTCATTAATAGGTCCTTACCTTCCATTTCTGGGAATCGATCAATACTGTCACTATTTTTCAAAGCAACTAAAAAAAATTTCTGAAAGTCTGGCTCTGAGACAAGAAGATTATCACATAATTTAGGAAGAAAGGGGGAGCCTGTGACCCTAGCACTCAGAAGGCTAAGACAAAAAAGACACTAAAATCAAGGACAGCCTGAGCCATTCAGAAAGGCTGTTTTGAGGGGGGGAAAAGTAATGGCAGAGAGGACAGGAAAAAGAGGAGGAAGCTACCTCTGTCCTGGCTGTTTACTGAATACTTAATCTAAAATTCCCTGAGCTTCAGTTTCTCCATTTATAAAACATGATATCACCCTAAGCCAAGGATAGCTGACTATGTTTAGTAATCCCTGCAGAGTGAGAACCATCCTGGTAATACTACCAAAATCCTGGGGAATGGAGTAGCCCAATTGTCAAGCTGTGTTACTCTGTGAGTGTCACAGTAGCCCTTCTCTGCCTACCACACTGAACTCCAGGTCAGATTGGGCCTTGTACATGCTCTTCTAGCTGACCTAACCTGTGTTTGGGGTGAGACCCATCTCCCCACTATGTCAGAGATAACCAGATGTGAAGTGAGGGTCGTGATGCCTCCCTGAGCAACCGACCAAGTCACTGAGTAACCTACAAACACTGGAACTGCACAAGTCCAAACAAGTTCCTGCCTTCCCCTAAGAACTGGATCCAGTTTAATCATATTCGCAGCTAATGGCACCACAGTGGAATTTACTCCCCAGAAGCCACAGGACTCACATGCCAATCTGATCACTGTGGTAAGAGTCCAGGAACTCAGCCCTCAGTATTCTGGAGGAGACAACTGCCTCACCGTTGTTTTTTTTTACCCAGAGTCCAAATATCTAGGTGCTTGCAACCAGCCCTCCTGCTGAAGTTGGAGGTATCTCTGAGAAAGCCCTTACTTGCCTCCACATGGCTGTTTTTGAAGTCCTATGTCAGATCCCAGACTTTGCAGTTGGTCAGTTTGGCTTTGCATTACTAGAGATGTCATCCAAGGCCTCACGAGCCAAGACACATTCCCTGACTAACCCCAAAACCTCATAAAAACTCAAATCAACTTCACACTGCCAGAGTATCCTTGATTGTTACTTTTTAGCCACTGTGCCCAAGTACCTGACAAGAAGTGGCTTTAGGGAGGAAAGGTGCATTCTGGCTCCTCAAATTTTTTGACAGATGCAGCCCACCAAGCGAGAGAGGTGGCAGGAGCCTGCAGCCGTGGTTCCTTACCTACTTATATCTCAATAGTACAAGAAGAGAAACAGTTCAAATGAGGGACCAGAGCACAGACTTTGCCCCCTTCCTAAAGGATCTGTGCCCTCCCAAAATAGTGTCATGTCACCTGCTAGAGACCAAGTGTTTGTGCCTATTATCCTGTTGTGGGGCAGTTCATGTTCAAACCCTAATATCTGCTAGGGGCTGTCTCTGCTCTCTGACACCTTTCCTTTACCTCAGTGTACCAGGTTGCATTTGACAACATCCTTCAAACACAGAGGTGTACTGTGTGCCATCTGTGGATACTGGGATGCTGTCTCTCAACACTTACCAGACACTGCGACAACAAGATTCCTTCCAAAACTATTTGGAAGGCAAAAATAAGCAGTGAAACGTTTTCTCTAGCAGCAATTGTGGTGGCTGTATCATAATGAGCAGCCAGTTTGTAGATGTAGGATTCTTTTTGTTAAAGGTCCCAGACATCTCTGAGAAAATCACCTGCATGGGGACCAGATATTGATGATGGCCTCCCTGAAATGGCTACAACCTCTTGAGTTTTTAGAAGATAACCCACACACACACACACACCCAAGTGGGGGTGCTGAGAGCAAGTGTCAGCCCTCCTGGCACACTCTGGACCATGCTCAGGTCTGTGAATATACTGTACCCTGAGCTAACTGTTTCCTTCCAGATACATGATGGGAGATGTTATTCTGTAAATATGTTTCTCATACTGGTTAATGAATAAAGCCCTGTTGGCCAATAGGAAAGCAAGATAGGCAGGGCTAGGAGACTAGAAGGAAAGAAGAAGTAGTTGGGAGGAGTCAACATGGAGAGCCCAGAGAGGTAGAATGCCAGCCGCTCTGGCCACGTCGAAATACTTAGAATAATAGAAATGGGTTAATCATTAAGACCGGCAGCCAGCGGGAAAAACCAACTCATAACAAATGGTGTCAGAAGCGGTGGGACCAGATGGGCTGGAGGAAAACAACTAGCTACAGACACACTTAGAGTACTCCTGCTCTTCCCAATATTCAACAGCAGACATGTGCCTCCATGTTCCTCCCACCTTCTTGCAGTAGCACATGTCTCTGCCAGAATATAACTCTGTTACCTCTTAAACTGACCCCAAACTACTCTCATTCACTATGACATGGAACTGAACACAGTAAGACAGATAGGCACCAACACTCACCTATTGCCCTCTGTTGAAAGCTTCTGGGATGCCAGTGGATCATTTGCAGTCCCTGAGGGCTGCTGGATTTCTGTGATGACACCCACAGAGGCACTAGTGATGGTCTAGAGATGTCTCTTTAATATCACCTGTACACAGTAGGCACCCAGGAACATTATTAGCACTATTTTAGCTTAGCTGTAACCTACCAGCCCTGGACAATATATTGTATACTGTCATGTTTTGGGGTCTTTTTTGTTTTTGCTTGGGTTTTGGTTTTTTTTGGTTTTGTTGTTGTTTTGTTTTGTTTTGTTTGCTGGCTACCAGCTATTGACATCTGCCTTTCATACTTGAAGAATTTAATGTGTACATAAGTTTATTCTGGTTAATAGTAAATAAATAAAAACTACATTTTATTATGGGTTATAACAACATTATTAAACTCTCGTGCATATAAAGCCAGATATATTCGCTATATATGCTGTGTGAACTTCTAAAGAGCAATAAAAGAAAAATGAAGAAGAAAGAAGAAAAAGAAATGCAAGTATCTGGTAGACATATATTTTTAAAAGTCACCTTCCAGCTAAGGAACGGCTCGGTCTTTAAAGCGTTTGCTGTCCAAGTGTGAAGACCTGCGTTCAATCCTAATAACCCACTTCAAAAAGCTATGCACAGTGGCATACACTTGTGATCCCAGTGATGGAGAGGAAGAGACAGGAGGAGCCCTGGGGTTGGCTGGGCAGCCAGAGGACTTTGTCTCTGGTGAACTTTAGACCAGTGATGGACTTTGTTCCAACAAAACAAGGTAGGGAGTAACTGATAAACAACAATAAGGTTGACCCTGGCCTCTACTTGCATGTGTGCATGCTCCCACACTTACACACATATACTCATGTGCACTCACATTTGCTCAATTGCATACTGACACTAACTTGCTCACTCACACACTTGTAAATTCACACATTCTCACACTCACTCATTCACACATTCACATGCTCACTTGCATGCTCATGGACTCACACATACCCATGCAATCATGCACACACACAATATACCCACAGTTATTCACTTGAATACTCAACTTTCACATATACTCATATGTTCACACACATCTTCAGGCTCTTGCACTCTCACATGCTTACACATGAAGTCACACACACTCACACATGTAGTTTCTACTTAATGCATTTTCAATTTTATGCCATCAAAAGTCAAAGCATAATAAGCCAGAGACCACCAAGTTACCAGTGCTGATGCTTTGTTGAGGATATGACGCCAAAGAATAAAGGATTTTCTGTGTAAAGTGTTATTTGATGTACAGTCTGATGTGCTGTTTGTTTTTTGGGTTTTTTTGTTTGTTTATTTGTTTGTTTTTGGAAATGTTTAACTACTTGGAGAAATGCTTAGGTGATGCACACAAACTTATTTGCACACTTTGTTGTCAAGAAAAGCTCTACAGAAGAATGAGTTGAACAAAGAGCTAACAGTGATGATAGTCTCTCCTCACTGTACAGTTGAGGGTGGCTGCTTTGCCTTTTTAAAAGCATTCCCTACAATCTTTGAACATTTCCCAGTAAATGTATATAATAAGGTGCTCTGAAATTGAACTTAAAGCTGAAGAAGCACAGCATTTGCTTTTCTAGGTTTTGTCTTCTTCATCTCCCTCTGATGCATCCATAAGTTCAAATGGTAAGTCATTAATTCCTTCCAACAGATAAAGATTTGGCTTTAAAACAGCATGCAAGTCTAAGAGTCTGCAGCCATAAATGGGAGATTCAAGATCCTGGGAGGATGGGAGGATCTCTCACAACCAACAAAGCTGGCTATTTAACGAGAGGAGGTAGAGTGCCAGCGTATCTGAAGAGGACACTGATCTGAACTCCATCCCAAGAGGGAAATGAAACCCTTGACCCTAGACCTTGGTGGTCACTTCATCTCCATGGTGTGTAGACTTCAGAGCCCACCAGTTAGTTCTTCTCAATCCTTTTCAAGGCTGGAGCTCACTTGCTGCTGACTTGCTAAAAAGAAGCATCCAGCATCACTCCTGGGTGCTGAGGCTCGGGAGCACTTTCCCTCCCACATTAACAGGCCCCACTTATCTATTCTGTCTCCTTCATTTGGATGTTGACATACCTCTCTCTCTTCTGGCTCTGCATTCTTCCTGGTGACATCATCAGCTCCATCGGCTAAAGTATCATTTCTGCCTGATAAACCCCCAGATTATATCCACAGCCATGACTCCTTTAATAAACCCCAGATTTTTTTTTAACCTGATGCTCCTCCATGATGATAAATGTTATATTTCACAAGAATCTCAATTTTTTGTTTTGTTTTTGTTTTGTTTTTCAAGACAGGGTTTCTCTGTATTGCTTTGAAACCTGTCCTAGAACTAGCTCTGTAGACCAGGCTGGCCTCAAACTCACAGAGATCCACCTGCCTTTTCCTCCCGAGTGCTGGGGTTAAAGGCATGCACCACCAAGGCCCCATAAGAAACTCATATTTTAAATCAAAAAACAAAAAAATGAAAAGGCCTGACTTCCCAACTCCCTGGCTCAGGATGTCTCTCAAGGACATTATCCTTGGTAAAACTGATACTTGTTTTTTTCCAGGTCAAGAGAGCTGAGAGTCATAGACCATTATGTTAGGTGTGAGAACCATACTCAACATGCTCCCCCTGGGAGAGAAGGTGAGACAAAAGACTCAGAGAACTTTTCTGGAAGCCACACCTTTATATCTCCCTAAAGCCAAAGGCGAACTCTATGGTCACACTTTGCTGCCCCCACAGAGGACTCGTGCAGAAGCTGAACAAACTAGTCACCCTTTGACACAATAGCTCAAGCTGGCAATGGGGTTCTGACTCTCAGAGAAATGGTACAGCTCATCCAGTGACAGTGGTCCATCTGCTTGTCTCCTCTGCTCTGGCTGGCTATATGGGCATCCAGGTTGGATGAGAATGTCCAAAACAATAAAGGCCAAAAGGTTGGTTTGTCCATACTGGTCTCTCACCAAGTCATCCAAACACAGAAGTGCTCTTGGTTGCATGAGAAGTTAAGGTGCTCTGCTCAGAGATGAAGCTACCAGAAGCCCACACTGAGCTTCCAGCAAAACTCTCTGGTTGGTGCTTACAGACTGTGTGGTTCAACCCATACACTGGAGGGAAATCATTCATCAATTCAGAAAGGCAGATAGCTGAGTCAAGTCAGTGTTTTCACAGCCCCAAAGGTGATGATGGCCACTGGGCTCCCCAAGTGGGGCAAAGCCCTTGGCACCTGATTAAAGTCACACCATGAAATAGAATAGCATCCTCTGCCAACCAGGAAAAGAAAATTCAGGGACCTGCTCCTGAGGAAAGTGTCTTCACACAGGCAGGTGGGTGCATTTCTTTGTTCCAAAGCAATTGGAACTTGGTATCTTTTCCCTTGCCTGGTGGGAACTCAGGATGGGCATGCCCATATAGCAGGCATGTTTGTGCTCTGAATCATGTTTAGGGAGACACAGACAATCTTCCCACAGGCAAGGCATCTCCCACACGATGGGATCACCTAGATAATGGCAAACCCTGGGACCATGTATCGGAACAGTAGAGACTTGACTTCACTGCCACTCTCTGGAGTTCTATAGACAGGGCACCCTGGGTCTATGCAGAGTAACTGATAAAAGCCACATATGGGGGCCAGTGATATAAACAACCAAACACCATGCTCCTGGGTCCTCAGGGATCACATGCAAGCTGCTGGAAGGCAAGTGGGTCACAGAGGGTGTGATTAGAGCAAAGGGCTGTTCTGTATTGGAGAACTTTGACATCTGTGACAACTCATAGGCACTACGCACAGTTGTGAGCCAGGTATTGTACCAAGCACTTCTTCTTGTCTCTCTTCATCCCAGCAGTCCCGTAAGGAAGGTGCCATTGCTCCTGGCATGCTTGGGTAAGGATTTACACAACATCCGTGACTTACAAAGGCCACCAACAGTGGCTAACTAGGCAGGAATTGAGCTTGGCCTCTAGGAGAATGCCAGATGTTCACACACCTGCAGGAACGAGGTGTCCCAAGCTGACGTGAAGACTGAAAACAGTCCAGTGGAAGGAACCCTTGAGTGCAGTTGTAGTCATCAGGACGCTGGCACTCTGAGTAGCAGGCAGATGCTCCGTGTGACTTCCCACAGAGAGAGCTGGCAGCAGCAGCACACTTTTCTGCAAGGTGCAGGAGAGAACCTCATCTGTGAGGGTTCTGGGACTATCTGGTGGTGATAGAGTCCACATCAGCAGGAACAGCTCTTCAGGTTTACCACGTAACAGGGCTGACCTGTGTTCTTGGCCCAGAGCTTTAAGATGAGACACAGTGAAAGTTAGCGCCAGAATGACAGATGCCTTTGCTAGCCTAGCCCATTTTTTTTGCTTTTGTGCAAGACCTCTTTCTAGAGCAGGCCCCCGCAGCCACCCCCTCACCCTTCCATCCTACTGTGAGGGTCTGCAGATGTTGTCCATGTTCTATGGCTGTGAAGAGACACCATGACCTAGACAACTCTTATAAAAAGAAAACATTTAATTGGGGCTGCCTTACAGTTTCAGAGGTTTAGTCCATTGTCATCATGGTGAGGAAGGATGGCAGCATGCAGGTGGCTATGGTACTGGAGATATAGCCAGAAGCTATTTTCTGCTCTGCTGGCAGAGGGGGGAGGCGCTCTGGCCTTGTCATGTGTGTTTGAAACCTCAACATACACCCTCCAACAGGCTACACCTCCTGATCCCTTCAAACAGTGCCACTCCCTGAGACTAAGCATTCAAATCTATGAGCCTATGGGAGTCATTCCTATTCAAACCACCACAGGGGCCATTGCCAAGGTGCTGCTCTTGGTGTACTAGGGAGTGTTGTCTCTGAACCTGCAAAGCACTCAGGGGGCAGCCTCTGTTTTACCCCTAGAAACTTCCAGTATTTTATGGTAATCCTGTCATGCAGACTCTGGGTATTTGGGAGCTTCGAGAAACATCCTGCCCAGTTCTTGTATCGTGGAAGAAGCATGAAGAGGCTCTGAGGTAGGGCCCAAGGATGCAGACCAGGGTCATGAAGACTTTGTACCATTCCTTAGACAGTTTGTGTGAGTCATGGTTCTCCCCACACAGAACAGACTGAGCTTCTTTCATTGGTCTGGGAGGAAAGTCAGTACTCAGCCTGGCCTTTCTAAAATGAAAAAAACATCGTGCTTATGTGAGCAAAGCCATTGTGAGCCTGGGTTTTCCCAGGCTGTGCCACTTCTGTCACTCCTGTCTCTAAAGATGATCCCCACAAGGATGGTGACTTCAAGACTCTGTGATTGTGAGAATAGACACGGGGGCACTATATCACAGATCGTCTCAGGATGGAACCTGGATCCTCAGGTCCAAGCTGAGAGAAGTGATTAATGAATCCAGAAGGGCAATGGTGGCCAACCATAGTGTCTTCCCAGCATCTGTCTCCCTAAGCTCTTCCTATCAGACTCCAGCTCTCCCTGCTGACAGAAGCCACATCAGTTCCTACCCAGGGACCAGAACAGCAAGTCTCCTGAGATGAATGACGGGAGTGAAGCTCTGTCAGAGCTTGCTGCATGCTGACCCCACACAAAGGAAGGTTTGAACAAACATCTTCTTCCCAAATGCTCATGGAGAATGTGTAGTAGCCAGGTAGGTACTGTCACATCAACACTTGCAGACAAAGCTATTGAGGCAGGAGGGGTTAGGTAACTTGTCCCTGATCGCACCATGCAGTGGGTATAGGCAAGGCTTATTGACTAAGAGTCCCTACTATGGCACATTTATGCCTGAGGGGTGTGCTGCACATCTGCATGCCATCCATGTACTTGTGCTGTGTGCCTTGTGTTCATGGACCCCTATGATCATCATAACAGCTCCATGGAGTGGGAAAAGGGATCCAGGCATCACTGAGTGTGGTAGGAAACATTAAACCAAATGAACAGGAATGGGTAAAAGAAAAAAAAAAAAAAAAAAAACACTGCCTTTGAGCAATGGGGAATGGCACCCAGTGCTTGTAGGAGCAGCCGTCTGATACACAAGGTGACCTCATACACACACATAGGAAATACATGCTGCAGAACCCACATAGCATTCTGGAAGAATCACACAGCAGGGCTGTTGCTCAAATTTCTTCTCCCTGGGGAGATATAAACAATGTCTACCCCTTTTCCTACAGTCTGGATGACAAACAGGTATGATTCCTCCAAAATGCACTCTGGAGAACAGTTGAGTTTATTGGGCTTCCTTACAGAGTAAGGTGAGGGGTGAGGGGCCCATAGAAGCAGCCTCACTGTAAGATCTGCACCCAGTGAGGATGATAACTCTCCCATGGCTTCTGAGACAGAGTCCTCCTCCCCAGTTCTGCTCAGACTATATACTTCTAGCCCCTCACTGAGACCACCTACAAATGCATAAATCTGTTTAGGGGGAACTCTGGATACTGGGTGAGATCCCTGTGACCTCCCCTCTCCATCTTTTGGTGAGCAATGAGGAAATGTGATCAGTCAATAAGCCTGGCCAAGATGATCTCCTGCAAGAGAGCATGGCTGAACTCATAACACTCATGGCAGTTTGGCTTGTAGAATAACCCTGAACAGCAAAGGAACACAGGCCAGCTTCCACCAGGGCCAGGACATGTCAACTGCCCATGAAGGGGCTCAAATCCAATTTGGGAGGTAGGCATTTTCCATCTAGAATGACAGTAGAGATGGATACGCAGCTACATGTAATCACACTTTAAATACTGGATTTTACTATCTGAAAACCACACTCAATTAACCTGTATCCAAAAAGTGTATAGCCTGACCTAGTCTATTATGCATCTCTAAGACAGTTAAGCCTGGGACCCTAGACATGGAGTCCTTTAGCATAGCCAGTAGGAGCCTGATCTCATGGCACTGGTTTGTTCAGTTTGTTCAGGGGGCCACTGGGAATTTCTATTTATTCAGCTATTATCAGTCATACATTCTGCAGCATTGTGGTTAGCAAAATTGTAAGTGGGGAGACATTTCTAGACCTGGATCTCACACACTGCCATGGATCAGAATGTCCATTGTGGATAGATACATGAGGACGCCAGTGGCATTTCTGAAAAAGATGTAGACAGAGGGGGGTGAGCATCTCCTCACATGAGCCCTTATTAGCATTCTCATCAACACCTCCACATGGATTAGTGAGGATCCCATGTTCCCACCAGGGACCTGCTTGTATTGAAGGAGGCAAAGCCTGGCTCTGTTTACACTCTGCCTGGTGCATTCACAATGAACTCCCTTGGCAGAACAGCACACTTGCCAGAATGAAGAGGGTGCTGTATCTAGGTCCAAGGGAGAAACCACACACCGAGGCTGAGTGGGTCTTACAGCACTGAGTCCTAAACACCTTTGCCATGGTAGCAAAAGTGCAAGCACAGTGTCCTTTCCCTATTAGTAGGAATACAGTATAAATCCCCATTGTTCTCACAGCAGGCAGAACTGGTTAGGGGATGCCACTAGCAATCAGAGGGAAAAAGTGGGCTCTCCCCACTGTCCTTGCTCCAGAGGGCAAAGCACTCAGGTGTTGCCAATTCCCACAGTCATTACTCTAAGTCAAGAGCAGGACTATTGACTGGGTATCATTTTATGGCCATTCATTCCCTATGTTGTTATTAATCCTCAGGTATCTGTCACAATCCCCATCCCCATTGTCACACAAGCAAACACTGCAGTTGGAGACTGGGGAACCTGTTTCTAAGATCTGCACGAGCTCATGATGAAGGCAGTCAGTACTTTCGAGGTAACAGCATTCGCCCTGAGCTATCTGCACCCTACACTGAGCTTTATAACAACCCTGTAAGCTGTGACATATGGCAAAGCGATCATCTTGCACCAGAGCATTGTGTCTCCTGCAACACGACACAGAATACTGTTGGCTGTGGGTTGCTGACATCTGGGACAATCCCCTAGTCCCCCTGTTCCCCCATGGAGCTATATAATTTGTTTCTGGGAATGGAAGTCAGCAGAGATGATGTGTGTCAGTTCCTGGCAAAGCTCTTGAAGAGTGGGTGGGACTTCTTCCCATGTTCCTTCTCCTTCTACCCACAAGCAGAACCCTCATGGGCCCCTGGGCCAGCATAACCACAAGACAGAAGGGTCACCCTCAGCTGCCAGCCCACACACTCTCATGGACTCCTAGCAAGTCAAAGATGCATTTATGATACCAAGTGCTTTTTCAGTAGCTGGCTCCTCCTAGTGAACCTGGTGCTATTTCACCCATATTACAAAACTGAGGATCAGACAGATAAGCCCAATGTGGGCTCTTAACTGAGTATCTCCTCTTTCAAGCCCTCTCTCTCAACCCTGTGACTGGCTTCAGAGACCTGAGTCTGCTTATTCGCCCATTGCAGAAGCCTGGAGTGATGACAGGACCCCATCTCTAGAGGGAGTTAGCCCCACTCCCACAACAAGAAAGAATAGTGGGACCCCACAGGAAGAACAAGGTTCCTCTTAGAGATTCAATGTCAGTGACTATAATGCCTCACATGGCAGCAGTAGAGCCTACCCCGGCTCCAAGCATAGCGATGCTGTGTGCCAGCTCTCCAAGCTTTCGCCAGACACTGAGACCAACTGGATAGCTAGAACTTCTCCCATCCCCGGTGAGAAGCCCTGGACCAGATCAGCAGCACAGGTGTACCCAAGTTACACACTGTATATGAAACTAGTCTTAACTACTATGAAAAACACAGCTAATAAAATCAGGTCCAAAGTCCATCTATTTCAAACAAGTTCTCCTCCTTGGGTCTCGGGAGAAGAGAGTCTCCAGATCCCTGGAAGCCATGCACGACTTGGCCTTCCACAGAATTTCTGATTCCATCTTACTGCTTGCTCCTGGCTTCCTCTTTCTCACACAGTGCACACTCCTGCCTCAGAATTTTTCCACTAGGAGAAGACATTAGAGGAATAGCATGTGGGAATGAGAATGGACAAGGAAAGAGAGGTTCCCTCCTGAGGCTGTGGGGAGATCACACAGTGGCTGTGGAAATACACAGGAGGAGATAGGCTGACACTCAAACCATTGCCAGGACCTGCCTTCCCCTAGTTCCCAAAAGGTATAAGAGCTTCACAGAGGTGTGAATGGTGAGAGGGACACAGTTTCTGGAGGTTACTAGACTGTCCAACCATGGCTTGGGCTGGCAGAAAGGCTAGTAGCACAAGGGAGTGTTCTGTGTCTCTTTATGGAAGCTTGATATACAAGTTATCCCTGCTCCCTCATTTCATCAACAGTCATTCACATGGCATTCAGAAATATAGCTCTGGCAAGCAGTATAGTGTCCTTTGGGTCTTCTGTGACATGGACATGGACTCTCTTACTTAAATTGCTGCTGAGCCTCTTATCTCCTTGGTACAAATCCATGCCCTATTCTAAATGACACATTCAAATCTGCCACAAGAATCACATCCACCCTTTTGTTTCAATTAAATTGGTTTAATAGACTTTTGAACTTAAGGAAGAGAAAAAGAAGCCAGGAAAAAGGTGGTCAGTATCTTGAGTACCTACTGTGTATCTGGCATGGAGCTAATGTTATATCAAAATCTCAGGCTTCTGAAGAGCCAATGAACAGGGAGATATGTCAGAACTTGTATTTGTTCCTCTTCCATTGTAATGATGAAATACAGGAGTCTGGGTGAATTCTTTTAAAATATTTTAGTCCGCCATTTTGGAAGCCAATCAAGCTTTGCAAGGCAGGAACATGGTGAAATGGCAAATGAAGCCACATTACATGTTTACAACTCTCCACAGGGGGGAAAGTAAAGAAGGAGGAGGAGGAGATGGAGGAAGAAGAGACCTCAGACATCTTCAAAATTACCTCAATCCCTTCTCAGGTCATGGCCCATGAACTAATGACCTCCTACTAGACCACATCTCTTAAAGGTATCCATAGCAGGGCTACATTTCCAACACATGAATCCCTAGGGAATACACTCAAGCTATATCCAAACCATGGAAGAGTCCCAGGAATAGTGACAATGTGTGTTAGTGACTCTTCTGTTGCTGTGTTCAAACACTATGACCAAGGGAAGTTATAGAAGAGAGAATTTATTTTGGTTTGTGGTTCCAGAGCCATAAGAATCCACCATGTCAGGGAATCATGACTTCATTTCTGTCATGACAGAAGACATGGTGACAGGAACAGCTGAGAACTTACATCTCAAATTACACAGGAGAGACAGAGAGAGACAGAGAGAGAGAGACAGACAGAGAGAGACAGAGAGAGAGACAGACAGAGACAGAGAGAGACAGAGACAGAGAGAGAGACAAAGAGAGAGAGACAGAGACAGAGAGAGAGACAGAGACAGAGAGAGAGAGAGAGAGAGAGAGAGAGAGAGAGAGAGGGAGAGAGAACTGTGAAGCCTCAAAACCTGCCCCCTGTCACTGCTATAACATACTTCTTCTAGCTTCCAAATAGCTCTACCAACTAGGGATCAAGTGTTTCATATTCCAGAGTCTATGGGTATCATGAAGAATTAATTAATTTCCTCAGGCAAGGTTGGGTTGTGAGGGCAATACTGCAGGGGTTAGGGGTGAAAATGCATCCTGCTATGTGGGGAAAACTACATCTTTAGGTGAGACAAACTCTTCAGAATTTGGACGTTCAAAGTCCTCATCTTCACTAGGGTCCTCCCACACATCTCTACCCCAAATTAAAGGGTTCCATTCCTTACCAATCTGTGCCCTTACTTTAACTGAGGCTTTCACTGTAAGTCAGCTGACATTATAATGAGGGGTTCGGTTTGAGTTTTCTACAACCTGAGCTCTGTGGCTGCGGGAGAGAGAGAAGGCTCTCTTCCAGGGCACACTTATAAACCTGTAAATTATTTAGGAACATCTGGAGCCAATTAATATTTTTATCGAGTTTGTGCTTTTCCCTTGTCAGTTTAGAGCTTCTAGGAGTATCCAACATTGCTGCCTTCTTTATTTATCCAGAAATGGTTAAAAGTTTTATATACAGTCATAGAATTTCTTCTTCTCCATGGTTAGCTCTTTAAATATTTTTAACCACAAACTTTCAGCCCATGAGCCTGGATGTCTCAGCAGGCCCAATCTGATGCGGGAGGCCTAGAGGATTCTTAAAGAGCTGCTAGTCTTCAGCTACATTAGAATACCAAAAATGTTAGCTCGAATACAGGCAGCAACAGAATAGATGGACTAGCCGGCAAGAGGGAGGGCAAAGCTTTCTAGGGTCCAAAAGGTGTGGTCAGATTTAGGGTAGATCTTCCTGTTTTAAGAATCTGATTTAGGAAATCCCTCTCAAGGATGTTTGGCAGCTTGATTACAAACAAATGCTGTTGACAACCAAGAGTAGCCATCACATGATGGCAAATCCTCCACTTTAGCACAAACTTTCTGATCTGTGGCAAGGCCACAGTCACACAGCCGCTGTCTAGTTCTGGGACTTCTGGGCATCAGGCACACTCATGACATCCGACTATTGGCTGCTACCACAGCTCTATATAGCTAAGGAGGGATCATCTACACTATACACATATGAGTGCAGCTCCTGAAATGTACGAGGCAAGCACTTTTCAGGACCCAGGGTGACTTAAAAGCTCAATATGAACTAGACTTTGGGGCTCTTAAAGTTTCTCATCCCCTGCATACCTTAAACCCAGACTCTATAGAGACCCTTGCATGTCACCAGTATCTCAGACAGAAAGCTACCTTTCACTAGATGGTTGGGTCCACCCACAAAGCCTCTATTTCTGGAAATGACACCGAACAAGGGAATGGAACCTGCTTGGAGCTACAGGAAGCTGATACACAGGAGAACTGAAGAGGAGGAGGAGGAGGGCTAATCTCCAGATCACTCCCACCCAAGCTCTGCAAAATGGGACAGTGAATCCCCAGAGTCTCCAGCTTGTTTGACAGACATGGCAGCAATAGTGCCCACCTCAGCCTACTTCTGGGGCTTGGGAGGGGGCATGGTGAGATAACAGGGTCTCTGGCTAGACCTCCAACCCTCACCCTCCTACTTGCCAGATATTTCCAAATGCTGCTCCTACCCTGAGACCCACCTCTCTGCAAATAAAGGCTCACCTGTGCCTCATGCCTCATGTCTGAAGATCCCCAATCTTCTAGCAGCCCCTAGTCACCTGCTTTGTGGGCTTATGACTCTTCTTTCTGCAAGGCCAGAGGAGCCATGTTGACTAGACAAGGGACTTCCTCCCAGGAGACTGCCACCTGCCACCAGCACCCCTGTCCTGCCCACTATCTACTATGAGAACCAGCAAATTTACAGAAGGTTTCATTGGTGGAAGTGTCTAACCCAGGGCATTTTTCTACCTAAAAGGCCAGTTGCCACTGTGTCACTCAGCAGGTCTGCAGTCTCTGCCTCTGTTTGGCTCAGGTCACATCTCTGACACACACCAGTGCATCTTTGTTGGCAGCTGCCAGGCCTAGCTCCCCAGATGTCCGAGCAGTGTCTCCTGAGTCACTCCGAAGTCATCTCCAGCTGAGTCATTTCCTAGATCATTGCCTGTCCTAGGGCTGATGTCCTCAAAGCCCCTCTAGGAAGTGGTTGTGACTGACTGAATCATGTCTACCTACCACCTTCTCTGTCCCCAACATGGCATGCCCACAAGGTCTTTCTATGCAGGTAGAGGCAACTAACAGCCCTCACTGACCACCAAGGTCAGTTTCTGTCCTTGACATACAGAAGGAAGCTAGGATGTTAGCTAAACTGAAGGCTTATGGGTAATGGGAGCACAAAGCATGTCCTGTGTATGGGAGGAGGAGCCTAGCACACCCAAAGATATTGATTCCTTTTGAAAGAATGGGTCTCACTTCCTTGGGCCTTTCCCATTGCATATCCCACCCATGCCCTGCCTTCCACCCAGCTCATGATGCAGCCAGAACAGGACTCCTTGTCACTGAGGACTTCAACTTTTACTGCATGATCCTAAATAACCAACAGCTAAGCTGAGATAGACAGGTAGGCAGGACCAAAAGGACTTGCACACTGGCTGGAACCTGTCTGCCACACCAGCGGTTTTCTAAATGAAGAAAGAAACCTGGGTTCAAATCTAAGATAAGATACTGGTAGCTGTAAGACTATTTGAGGGGCCCTGGACCCATGGACATCATGTGAAAATGGGAAAAAAAATGCAACACAGAAGAGGGCTGGGCAGAGCTGAAGGGACATCTGAAAAAATGGAGGGCACAGCAGATGTCAATTCCAGATACCCATTCCAGAGAAAACATTCCAAGACCCCAGCAGAGGAACCATACTAAGTGTGACACGGGGCACCATTTACACCAATTTGTCCTTGCAAATACACACACACAATAAACTTCATTCTATAACCAAAGGGCAGTAAAACATTAGAGGCAATTTGTCATGGAATTCAGAAACTTGGCATAGGAGTTTTACTCCTTCCATACTAAATTGAAAGCCTAAAGGAATCACTTTTCAGGTCCTCTGTAGGATGGACATCCACTTTCAGCAGCAGTGTTACCATCAGATTTAGGACCAACATTAAGCAAAAAATAATGATAATATTTTTTTATAAACCTAACTGCTAACTTCACTGTAAAGAGATGATGAGCAGGAGGGCATGGTATACAATGGGAGCACACTGGGCAAAGGACTGACAGCAAGATTCCACCCCTCCTCGCGAATAGCCTGAAATTTAAAACCAGGAAACTACTTGCAGACCATGAAGAAAAGACTACAGCAGACCATGGAGAAAAGGCTGCTGCAGACCATGTCCAAGGCAGCTGCTTAAGTCTATCTTCAATTGTTCTCCTGATTATGTGCCCTGCTACATGTGCAACATAAACATAGAACCATCTCTTTCCTCCAGGGATTTGCAGTTGTGAGAGATGTGGTGATACGGATGTAAGGAATGGATTCCTCCGGCACGGGTGGAAAACAAGGGTTTGCATGGAGATCTTTTCATGGTGGGGCTTGTGTGTCTTAGAGAGGATAATTCTTCAGGCAGTGACAGGATGGAAGCTCTTCCCTGATGTCAGGTTGTATACCATGAGCCCAAAGCAGACTACACACACACACACACACACACACACACACACACACACACACACACACAAGATGGTGGCTTTCTGCCCACTGATGTCTGATTCTAGGCATCCTGAGGTTCTAGGTAGCCAGTGGCAACAAACAGCATTGAGCACAAAGAGACCACTGCAAGACTGCTGACAAGGGCTGATAACAAGGGCTGTGCCCCAAATGGCAACTAATCCAGTTTCTGCACCTCCATATTCCTAAGCTAAAATAGGCCCCACAGATAGCAAACCCCAGGTTAAGGCTTGAAGCCTCTAAGCTCTTTCTGCTCCAGGTGACCAGGGATGGACAAAGCATCAAAGGCAACACATGAGTGTCACCTTGGATATGAACTTCCAGAGTAACAGAATGGGAACATGGTGGTTCAGACCTTTAATCCCAGCACTTGGGAGGCAGTGGTGGGTGGACTTCTGTGAGTTTGAGGTGACTCAAAATGGAGTGATTGAAAAGATTAGACTAGTAGTCTACCCACCTCTGTACCTCACTCATTCTCTGCCAGCTCTACCATGGTTCTGTGGAGACAGGTACAGACTGTCCCTTATGTCCTGGAAGGAGACTAAATAGTGAAGGAGAGAGGAAGGCAGTCCCCTTTGGAGCTCCCCTGTGACATGATGATGTTAGTCTTTTCACCTGTTAGAGGTGGTGGCATGCACACTCCCATCCATTCAGCACTAGAGAGGCTGGGGAAATGAGATCTCAAGTTCAAGGGAGCCCTGCGAGACACAGTGAGACCCTAAAACACCAACAGATGAGGCATGCTGCTCAATGTCAATGAGTCAGGAGAATAGACCCTGGGAGTCTTCGTACAAAGCCTACAAAATTATCATTACCCACTCTCCCCCAAAAAACAAACTTGCTGGCACATACAAAGACTGGAACACCCCCTTCCGCATATGCACACACCTTGGATATGTAACATATAGAATACATGGAAGAAAAAACCACATTGCACACATGACCCATGAAAGTCCCAATCCTTTCTACATGGGTACCTTTGGAACCTCTAAACTGTCACCCCTGCTCCATCCCTCTTCCTCCCTTGGAAGTGTGTTCTTCCTCAACACATTCTATTGTTTCACTTGCCGCTATCTATGATTCTATCCAAGTCCTTGTGGCAGAACACAAGTGCCCCCAAATCATGACAGGGGCCCTTTGAACCCCAATAGTGCAGCACTTGCTGACAGCAAGTGTAAAGCTCTGGGTTTGTCCACCACAAAATAAACACACACACACACACACACACACACACACACACACACACACACACACACACACATCTGATATGTGTGTGTGTGTTTATGTATGTATGCACCCATAAAATCTGATAAGGCCCTGACCTTGTGGTTTTCCTTAGAAAGGTATCATAATGCCACTATCCTGATTTACCCAGCACTCAATCTAAGGCCAATTAGTCCTGGGCCAGGGCAGCCCCAAGAAGATCTAAATAGAAGCTCTAGCAGCCCTACCTCAATTCTTGAAAATAAATTAAACTCATCCCATGACTGGATCTGCATCTGGCTTCTTCTCATGAAGAATTTTTTTTCCTCTTCCTACCAAAAGGGTTCAAAAGTTTAGAGCTGATTTGTATTCTGAGCACCAGGCAGGCCGCTGCAAACCCAGCTCTGTGGGGGAGGTTGATTGAAGAGCCAGCCTGGGGCAGACACTGCTCTCCAGAACTGGAAGGGCTTCCTGGGTGTCACTGTTGCTCTCCCCTCCCCGAATCTTAGCCTCTCTAACCCTCCTGTCCCTGCTGGGAGCTGCTGCTCTTTGTGATGATAACAGCTGATCCACGGGCAGCGCTGGAACGCCGGGCAAATCTCTGAGGAATTCCACTCGGGCTCTTTCAAGCACTTCATTTGCATACATTTGTATAAGTTATGCAGCGGTATACACTTCTCTTTAACATTGCACCCTAATGAAATCACTCAGATGGGCACATTAGAAATGGGATTTACTCTGGGAAGGCTGACCCTTTGCCTGTTAAATCATTTGAATGATCATTTGAATATATTTGCACCAGTGGCACAAGGAAAGAGCTCGGGACTGGTGTTTTCAGAATTAATGAACCAACTTGGCTACCTCTGGCAGGGAGGGCTGGGAGGATTCAGTACACAGGCTTAGGCATTTGGAATCTGAGGCTAGGACATCCCAGCAGCAGCACCAAGGAGGCCTAAGGCATTCCCAGGAGTAAGAGCCATCCTAGAAGTTCCCACACACAGATTCCTTTCAGAAGCCCTCAGAGTACCTCTGTGGAGATAGGAGAGTTGAAAACAAGAGGGCACAGACCCCCAAGGCTGTCAGCACCCTTCTATGGAAGCAGGGCATCAAGAAGGGGCTCTTCTGGGACCTGTGAGGAGCTGCTTGCTGGATGCCAGCTAAGCTCTCTGGTCTCAGATAGGCCTGAACTCTAGGGGTAATAGCAGACCCAGCAGGGAAATGACTGGAGGCTGGCTATGCCTCAGGAAGCCAGCACAGTCAGCTGCTATCCTGGGGGATCTAGATGCAGCTTCAGCTCTGAAGGAGCTCCAGTTGAGCTGTTCAGGGTCTCTAAGCCTCCAGGAGCAAACGGGGTTCAAACGGGGCGGAAGGGCAGCCTGGCAGAAAGGGACCCAGGCAGGAAAGCCCGGGGCAAAGGGTTTCCACCTTACTACTTTGTATTTCACAAACCCTGTAATTTATTCTTGGTGAAAGCCCCCAACTGGCAGACAGAAGCTAATCCAGAAGTATAAGACTTGCCCCAGGTCATTCTGCTTCTAGAGGACAACACAAAAGTTAACTGTTCCAGTCCCAAAGCCAAGCCACACATGCCTGCCCTGAGTCCGTTTATCATGTAGGGGAAACCCTCTCCTACTATGCTTTGCCCAGGCATGGCATGTTTCTCAGGGAGCGTTGCCTAGCAAGTAGCAATGGAATGTGACCCCCTGAAACCACCTGGCCTCTGGATAGGCCCACTCCTCAGCCTCTACCATAAGGAGAAACCAGATTTAATCCCAGGATCTGGTGGTTGCCTCCGGCTGCCAAGCTGGCAGAGGGTGCATATTATCCCCCTCCAGAAGCAAGACAAAGGCCAGCAAGCATATAGCCTGTCTGTCATGAGTCAGAAAACACCCGGGAGTCCCTGGCCAGGTCCGACAACAGAGCACCAGTCAGATAGCCTTTGTAGATCAGCTGCAAGGGGCAGGGGTAAGCAGCTTCAGCTCTAGAGAATGTGAGAATGTGTTCTTTGACCAGTGACCTCACTATTGCTTTCTCCCCTGCAAAGCTGCCTGCTGGGACAGACAGAAAGCTGTTCTTTTGTTGCAGGAAGCCCACCAGAGATGACACCGTTTATAGCCAACTGAAAATCTTGATTCCAGTTGGCTGGGACTATACTCAGGTATTCAGTGGTCCCCAGTGTAGACAAAGGAGCTAAAAACCACATTCTGCAGGGGAAGGTTAGCACAAGCAGGCAGTTTAAAGGACACCAAGATAGGCAGTTACATGCTCAGGTTCCCAGAATAGAGATGAGTAGTTTTCCATGGGATTTTTCATTGAGGACATCAAATTGTAGTTAATCCTGAAATGACCTCAGCAAGAATACAAGATGGAGGGAACTCTGCAAGGGCTTCCTTCTGTCACACTTTGATCTCAGCCAGCCTGTCAGTCATGATGGTATTTCACCTTTTCCCTAAAGCACATGCTGGTGTCATGTTTGGGGTTAAAGTCACATGTTCTCCTTTATTTTCTTTTTTGGGGGGTGAGGTGGGTAGGGTTGAGACAGGGTTTCACCTTGTGGTCCTGACTGACCTGGACCTTGCTTTGTAAATCAGGCTGGCCTTGAACTCACAGACTCATAGAGATCTGCCTGCCACTGCCCCCACCCCATGCCCTCACCACCCAACCTCCAGCCTGCAGCCTTCTATCCCCAAACCCCACTCCCCACTCCTCTACCTCCCCAACTTTCCACCCCCTCACCCTCTCCTATGTGCTGGAATTAAAAGCATGTGATTTCTAAAGCAAAGATGGGGGGTGCAATAACATCTGGCTTCCAGGGTCACTTTGCCCCTTGGTGATCCAGTCACTGTCCCATAACTGTTATGATAAAAGCTTTGCCCCAGTCGCTGGCATCCACATACCCAAAGAGTCTGGGATGTTATGGTGGAGGTTCCACCGAAGCCCCCTTCCCTATCTCCCTCCAAACCCTGCTGCATCTCAGAAAGCCTGCCAAATGATGGTCCCTTCTCCAGAGATGCTTGAGACCACTCCCACAGGGTATTTAAATTGTCCCCCAGAAAACAGATTCATGGTTTTCCTGGTCTACCTTTCCTGTCTCTTCTCTGAGGGGCTGAAAGTTCATCCCGGAATACTGTATCCATTAAATGTGGGTTTTTTCTTATGGGGTTTGATTTGGTCTGATTGGGGTTGCTATATCGGCGGAGAGACTTATCCGGGTGTAGAAACACTTCAATAACCATGTTCCATGTTCCCTCTGTTCAGGGCCACCTAAACTGCTGTCTACAGAAGTGAGTCTTGCCTGTCTAAGGGGTCTTACTCTTTCCACACGCAAAAATGCAAACCTGTCAAAAGGGAACCCCATGTTCCTCGGGCAGTTAATGGCTTTGTGTATTGCATGGGTCTGCAGCCACACACTATTTTATCTGCTGCCTAGTTGTGCAAGATTATAGACTTGCAAGAGTGTCAGAGTCCAGGGCCCTAGCATTGACAGTTAACATTTCCTGTGAGTGTGGAAGCCCCGTTAAACTGATTTCAGATTCTACCCCAGTGTATTTTCCTAGTGAGATCATGGCCAAGGTTTATTAGACATTTCCCCCGCTATGGCTGTGATAAAACACTGTGACCAAAAGCAACACGGAGGAGGAGGTTTGTTTGGGCTCTGTGCTTACAACTGAGACTTGGCCCATTGTGGTAGAGAAGGTGAGAAGGCATAGGGCAGGAATGGGAAGCTGGCTGATCATATTGCACTCAGGAAACACAGAAGGGGAGAGGGGGAGGAGGAAGATAGGAAGATGGGGAAGGGAGAGGAGGGAGAAAGGAAGGGAGGGGAACCCAAGGAGGGAGAAGAAAGAGACAGAGAGGGAGGGGGAGGAAGGGACAGAGGAGGAGGGAGGAAGACAGAGATCCACCCTGCCAGCCCCAGAGGAACCCTCAAAGCCCACCCCCAGTGACATACTTCCTTCAGCAAGCCTCCACCCCCAAAAGGTCCCATGAGCTCCCCAAACAGCACCAGCACCTGGGAACCAGGTGTTGAAGTACCAGAGCCCATAGTGATGTTTCTCATTCCAACCATCATTCATGGCTTCTTGCCATACCGGCAGAGGCAGGTGGCCTGGCAGAAAGTCATTCAGAGGCCAGGGGCTCAGGGAGGAAGGCAGAGACTGGCTGAAGGGTGTGACTGTGTGACTCTTTCTATTGTCTCTCTCCTCTGCAGGTGTAGGACCTGTGCTTTGAAATCTAGAAACCTCCCAGTCCTCACCCTGGGCTCACCCCCGGAACACCTCAGCCTCCAGCTAGTGTCTGGGGCTCACAAGGAAGATTACACTTGAAGTCTTAGGCTTTAATTTGTTACTGTAAAGTTTCTTTAGCTCTGAAGACTTCTGGGGTCCCTCTCAGCCCTACAAGGTAGACATGGTCATGTTATGGCTTTTTCATAGACAAGAATCTTTGATTAAATTTGTACTCCTGGGTAGCCAGTATTTGTCTGTGGAGAAGGAGCTTCCGATTAGGAGAGGAAAGACATTTAGACAGAGGACAGTTGTGAATGAACATACTGTTATGATAATGTATGGGGCAGGAGGGGGGGGCCTTGCATGGAGGACCTTGGCGGGGTGACCGAGGAGGAGGGACAAACATGCCAGGCAGACAGAGCTTAATGAGAAGTTTTATTAGAAAGGGGTGGGAAGGACACAGAGCCAGAGAGAGAACAGAAGATAAGAGGGAGACAGGAAAAGTACTGTATGCCCCAGGGGAACAGCAGGAAAGACAGAGACAAAGACATTGGGAAAGCAAAGAGAGTATAAGTGGGCAGTGGGCGGAGGTCTTTCTTTTAAAGGGGTCCTTTGCACCTAAGCTGACCAGGGTACTGCCTGAGTGCATTTTGCCAGCTGATAGGGGCAGGCCAGCACAATGTGGTGTACACCCTTCTTTCCCTGCGGCTTCCTTTAAAATGAGCCACAGATCAGGTGGGTTTAAGCATAGAAGTTGAGAGGGTTATCGTTCTGAAGGCTGCAAATGAGAACTTCACCCCGTGGTCCCCGCTGAAGTCTGAGGAGCCATCCCGACTGTCCCCTGGCTTCAGTGACAAACAAGCACTTCCTTCTTCCCATGGTGTTCTGTGTGTCTTCAGAACACCTCCCCTGTGTGTCTGTTTCCCACTCCCTTCCATTAATAAAGATACCAGTCAAGGACTAGCCCTGTATAAACCAAATCCGCAAGGCCATCATCTGCATATGATGCCGCCTTCTGAGCCCTGGGGGCATATAAATCCATAGTGCTGGGGAAACCATTGTGTGTACTTCATTCTAAAACATATGTCGGTTTAAATTGTCATAAATACTTAAGTAACTTGCTATGAGGACATTCCTCCAGGGAAACAATCCCCAATTTTCCCGACACCCTGAAAATGTATGTAAAACTGTATAGTTGCACTAAAAAAAATAATATCAATTGAAAACTTTACAAAAAAAAAAATACTCTCTGGTTTCCAGGTGATATTTTTTTTCCAGCCACAGGTGGAAACTGTGGATACTGCTTTACCTTCTGCCCCACAGCCAACCTATAACATAACTATTAACATTTTCCGTGTGTGTGTGTGTGTGTGTGTGTGTGTGTGTGTGTGTGTGTGTGCGCGCGCGCGCATGTATGTACAGGCACACATGTGCAGAGGCCAGAGGACAACCTTGTATGATGTTCCTTGGGCTCACATCTTTTCTTTGTTTTATGAGACAAGTCCTCTCACGGGCCTAGAACTCTCCAAGTAAGCTAGTCTGGCTGGCCAGCAAGCCGCTGGGATCTGCCTGTCTCCACTTCTAGTACTGGGATGACAAGCATACATCTGGCATTTCTAGGTGGGTTTTTAAGGACTTGACTCAGTTCTTTGCATTTGCAAAACGAGTCTTTCAGCTGAGCCATTTCCTTGGCACTCAGCATTTCCCTTCTACGGAGGTTGAAAGTGAAGCCTTGTGAGTTGATAGCTTGTTGTAGGAGATGATTTAGTTAGCCATGAAGGTGTACCTCATGCCTAAGCCTGCCTTACTTTGGGGACAGAAACCTATCCATGTGTGGCTGATATTTCCATTCAATATAAAGACGCTAAGCATGTCTGTGACCTCTACTGTGAGGCCCCTTTTCCTCCAGCCAAGGCCTAGGTGGTCTTACTATCCTGCAGCTGAGGCCAGAATCCCATGAAGCCAACCAGAACTCCTGTCCCTGCCCCCACCCCCACCCTGTCAAACCCCTAGTACAAGCCATAGCATTGTTTTCTGGCTGCTTGGGAACCAAGATACACCCTGTCACTTGCTGGAAATCTTCATGCTATTAAAAGCTATGTGGAAGTCATCATGCAACATAGACTCAACTCTATATTCCTGTTGTAAAGGTCCCCTACAAACACTACCACGCCCTCTGAGTCTTTCCTGCTCACCTTTTATCCAACCACAGCTTCTTGACATCACCGGCCTGCCTGCATAATAAGAGTTAGGAATTGAAATCAGCACAACAGGAGTGTTTTAAAAAAAGAGATGTGACAAGTGTCCTAGACTCCATCCAAAGCACCAACTAACTACATTCCAGGTGGAGGCAACCAGTAACTTTACCTAAAGCCACGCCTGAGCCAGATAACCCACCAGTAATTATCAAGAAGCTCAAAAATATTTGATGGTTTTTGGGAATAGCTTCTAGAAATGGCATGTTCCTCAAGTCATAACAGGGGAGATGATAAATAGATTTTACTTCCTACGTTTAAAGTTGCCAAAAGGCCTGTCCCTTCTCTAGTGTACCCTAGTCCAAGCTTTTAGAAGGGTGTGACCCTTCTTCCTATTCCCTCGATGGGGATGTGAGGGGTCTCCATGAAACAGCAGATGCGGTGGAGCAACAAAGAAAACCCTGGGGAAAGTGCTCTCAGAAGTACTCCTGCTAATTGTGTAGTTTGTTTGGGCCAGTAATTACAGGAATCACTTTTGCAAACTGGCATTGGGAAAGATGACATGAAGGAGGTTCTCAACAGAGACAAATAGAGTCCAACGCCTCGGTGGTGTGGGGGTCATGTGTCTGCTGTAATTGGCAGGATGTGTTTTGACTTGTTCTCTTGAAATGTGATAATCACGTGCCAGAGAGGTAAATGGGTAATTGCATTTTTCAGCCTTTAGAATCGGGTGCGCAAGTTGTAAATCCACCTCTCTTTCATCTTTTCAATAACCTACTCTGCTATTGACAACAGACACTTGAACTGTGGCATTTCACTTCTTTTATGGCACAGATCTAAGAGAAAGGGAGGTTTGCCTTGCAAAGGTAACTTCCCAAACGGTCCCTTGTGGGGAAGGGAAAAGCCAAGCGTTCCATTTTGAGGTTTATTTAATTACAAAGAATAATTGGAAAAGGGATGAAAAATAACATCAAAACAAAATGTGGCTGACAGCCTGAGGGTAACATCAGAAAGCCTGTTGACCAGAGGTGTCTGGCACACTTTTCTCCGAAGCACCTGAATAAAACAGAAAAAACAACAGCTGTTTCCCTGGAGTATTTGAAAAGGGTGCCGGAGTTCAGTGCTGATGTGGCAGGGATGCCACACAACACGGATGAGCCAAGGCCTTAGAGAGAAGAGAAGGAAGCTCATAACATCCACAACACCATTTCCTGACATCAACCCTGAACCACAGGGGACTTCACTCAAAACCGGAAGCAGGAGGCTCAATGGTCAAGACTCATACCACCAACATGGGGTGCATGCTGTTGGAAAATCCTGTAGGGCACAGAGGCTCTGGGCCTATTTGAAGTGCTGTTCATCTAGCACAAGACTGCCTTACTCAGAGAGAGAACCTGGAGTACACACTGCCCCATCTCAGACTCCTGCTGCTCATCCCAGCATTGCCTGAAACCCTATCCACCCAAGGTCTTGTAATGGAGATAAACAGCTCAACTTAAGTACTCAGCTTATTCATCCTTGTGAAACAGAAACCCTGCCCACCCATCCATCACCCTGAGACACAATCTGCCCAAGCAAGTGAACCCCCAGAGGCCAAGGAAAATCACCTGAGTAACACTCAGTTCTTGATATTCACCCCAATCTGCTACCGAGGTTCTGTGTCACACACAGGACAGGAGTGGCATCATCTACACATAGCCCTTAAATTAGCTGACACCTGCCTCTGCAACTACAACTACTATACCTTTTGCCATGTCAACCTTCCAGGGCAACCCCTCCTTTACAGACCCCAAAAATGAATGAGTTCCCTAGAGGCAGGTACACTATACCCAAAGTCATCAACCTACCAAAGAAAGGTGCATTCCAGCTATAATCAAGTCCTGCCTAGGCCACAGAAACCCTCATACACACTGTTGACAGTGCACTCAAATGTTTACCCGAAACAAAAACTGTCATGGAATCCCCAACCAGCACCATTGGTTAGTTCCCAGGAGGTCTGCTATTAAAGCCATTCTATAAACAGTAGGGTAGCTGTCCCTCCAGCTGCATGACTATCAATGAAGAGTCACAAGAATCATAGTACACTGTTATGAGGCCCTTAGTTTTATAAACTTGATACTTAGCTTTCCTGTATTGTACAGTAAGTTGGGAAACAGAAATTGGTACATAAAAATAAATTTATTTATAGTTTGTCCGTATTGGGTTGGGGAGTGGCCACCTTATAGAGCATATGCAAATGTAACTGTGAATCAGAATAATTACCATTTTCTGGGCCATAGTAGCTAGACCAGAGGCTGCAACCACTCTGTGTTATAGAAAATATTTCTTATTCAAGTCTGCAACAAGAAAAATTAGGTTTTTTTTTTGTTGTTGTTGTTTGCCTGTTTGGTTGGTTGATGAATTGGTTGGTTTGATGGGAGATGTCATTCTGCAAATATGCTTCTCTTATTGGTTAATGAATAAAGCAATGCTGGCAAATAGGAAGTCAAGATAGGTGGGACTAGGAGACAAGGAGGATTCTGGGAGAAGTAGGAGATTCAACATGTAGCCACTTGAGGGAGAAAAAGGTCTGGACTTCTCTCTCTGGTAAGGTAAGACCACATGGAAATACTTAGATTAATAAAAATGGGTTAATATTTAAGACTGAGCTAGCCAATAAGAAATGCTAGTAACAGGCCAACAACTTTATATCTAATATAGCGTCTCTGTGTGTTATTTGGGGCTGATGCAACTGTGGACCAGGCTGGCGGGGAAACTGCTCGTAACAGTTGGTTTGTTGGTTGATTTTGTTTTTTCTTTTTGGATTTTCATGACAGAGTTCCTCTGTGTAGCCCTGGCTGTCCTGGAACTCATTCTGTAGACCAAACCAGCCTCAAACTCAAGGAGGTCTGCCAGCCTCTACCTCCTGAGTGCTGGGATTAAAGGCATTCACCACCTCTCCTGGAATGTATACCACTACTACCCTGCATGGGAATTAAGTTTTAGAGATACCCCATTTTTGGAAAAAAAAAATCTTGGGTTTTGGTGAGATGGAGATTCTTACCCATTCTAGATATGGAAGTATATTCCTAAGTCACCTCCTTTCACAGGTAGAAAATAGAAAACGTTTTTGTCTTTTCTTTGAAACTCAACTTGAAGTTCCAAACTTCTGTGTTCCTGTTAAACACTTCAGTTATACAAATGAACAAAGGTAATAGCCTGCCAACTAAAGGTAGGAGCATGAAGTATAGCTCTTGAAAATAGAGATGGCTCTGTGGTTAAAAGCACTTGCTGCTCTGTAAAAGGACAGAAATTTAGTTCCCAGCACTCATATCAGGCATCCCCAGCTTTAGCCCCAGCTTTAGGGGATCTGATGATCTCTTCTGGCCTGTGTGTATAGGCAAACACACACACACACACACACACACACACACGCACACACACACGAACTACCCTCAAATAGACATACACAGAGAAACATAAATAAACATAAAACTTTAAACTGTCTCCTCTTTTACCATGGCTTTACTATAGGATCACAGTCACCATGTTTCTAGAGCAGTGGTTCTCAACTTGTTGTTATGATCCCTTTGGGGGGCTCAAACGACCCTTTCACAGGCATTGCATATTAGATATCTTACATATCAGATATTTACATTACAGTTCATGACAACAGCAAATTTACAGCTATGAAGCAGCAAGGAAAATGATTTTATGGTTGGGAGTCACCACAACCTGAGAAACTGTATTAAAGGGTTGCAGCATTAGAAGGTTGAGAACCACTGTTCTAGAGGAATATACTAACTCTCTAGAAACTGCCTGAAATAGAATTAAGAATCATGATTATAAGGAATGCCAGTGGGAATTCAAAGAGAAGGGAATAGAGGGGAGGGGATGTGGAGGAACATAATAATAATAATAATAATAATAATAATAATAATAATAATAGCTGGAATTTGTTTAGTCTTGGGAAAGCTATGGACATATGGGTCCAGAATGCACAAAGGAAGCCTAATAAGTTCAATCACAAAACTCCTCCCTGTGATATATTACATCAGGGTTTTCTGACAACCCTAATGAATGGTGTGATAAAATACTGAAAGAAAAATCTGCCAACCAATGTAGCATTGTTGTTTTCTGCCAGCCGCCCCGCCACCGGTCTGGCGCACCAACCCCAAATAACACTCAGAGACTCTGTATTTGATACAATCCTGTTGGCCAGTTACCATTATTGTTTATGGGCTAGCTCTGTCTTAATTATTAACCCATTTCTACTTATCTAAGTATTTCCACGTGGCTCATCTTATTGGGGAGCGGCGGCCGGTGTCTTCCTTCCTCCCCGGTCTACATCTTGACTCCTCCCCACTACTTCCTCTTTCCTCCTCCTGATCTCCTAGCCCCACCTATCTTGTTTCCTATTGGCCACAGGCTTTATTAATTAACCAGTATGAGAAACATATTTACAGAATAACATCTCCCATCAAACCAAGAATACTATACCCAGCACAACTACTTAACAGAAGTGAAGGAGATATAAAGTCTTTTCAAGACAAGCAAAAATGGGTAGAATTCATCACCACCAGACCAACCTTCCAAGAAATGCTTACAGAAGTCCCATACTAATGGTGGATAATAACTACCACCATAAAAACATGTCAGATTAGAACACCCACAAAGAGCAAACACACAGATCTTACCAGTGCAGCAAACTACAAAGACAACAAATAAAAAGAAAGGAAGGAACAAAGACCATACAAGAGAGGTGGAGGCATTAAGAGTACAAGAGTGGGTCTTGATTTTCAATAACAGTCTTTGGATATAAATGTTTGATTCTCTAAGGGGAAAAAAAAGTATATAGACTAGCCGAGAATAGTTTTCAAAAACAAGATTCGGTGACCAAGCTACCTGGAATAAACTTGCCTCAACAGCAAAGACCTGAAAGTGAAGAGATTCAGGAAGTCTACACAAAATGAAACAGCTGTGTCCAGGAATCATGGTATCAGCCACACCCATCACTATCAAAAGAGGTGAGGGGAATTACTATCTAATTGATGAAGGTATCAATTCATCCAAAGAAAATAAACTAGAGCAGTATGTGGATTGATGCTGGAGCACCCAATTATGCAAGGGAGAAGCAGACTCTAGTACAACAATAATTCAATGTCTCGCTTGCATCAATAGATCACCCAGATGCCAAGCTCTATGACAGACTTCTTAGCAGAAATCTGACAAGTATGCAGAATGGTGTGAGGTGCCAGACAGATCACTAGATTTAAACTAAACTATAGAACAAAGGGACTGAGCAAACTCTTACCAGATCCATCAACAGCTGCAGAATGTACACTGTCCTTATCAGGTCATAGAGCATTCTCCAGGAGACACCAAATATCAAGCTAGACATAGTCCAATGCAGAACTGACAACCAAGCTCCCAGACAGAACTCACAACAAACAAGTCAAGGCCAACAGTACAACTGACATACACAACACACTCAAGTAAAATTTACCCCAAAGATGTAAGGGTGGTTCAACACATATAAACCAGTAATGCATCACCACCCATCATGAAGAACTAATGTCACATGACTATTTTAGTACACAGAGAAAAGATACAGTGTGACCCAATATCCTTTTATGATTAAAAACAAAACAAAACAAAACCCTCACCCAGATGGGTACAGAAGGAAAGTACGCCTGCAACCAACATTACTGTTTCCTCTAAGATCAAAACTAAGATGAGGGTGTCTGAGGTGGTATTTCCAGACAGGATTAGCTAAAGAGGGAAGATCTTGCCTGAATGTAGGTGAGACCATTCCAGAGACTGGAACCTTGATGTAGTAACAATTGGAAAGGAGAAAGTCACTGGACTCTCTCCTCCTCTTCCTCCTCCTCCTCCTCCTCCTCTCTCTCTCTCTCTCTCTCCCTTCCTCCCTTCCTCCCTCCCTCTGTCTTTTTCTCCTTCCCTCACTAGGTCCCTTTCTCTCTACTTCTCCCATCCTCTCCTTCCTTCTCCTTTCTTCTCTTTCTCACTCATGGCTGCCATGGAATTAGTCATTCCCAACCATGTACTTCCTCGATGGGATGAAGTGAAAATTTTGAAACTATGGCTCAAAATTAACCACTCACCCCCCGCCTTGTTTCTTCCAGACATTTGTCAGAGGGCTGCAAAGTCTGCCTCACACACCATTCAGCTAAAATATATAAGGAATTCAAACAACTCAATAGAAATATTTTAAAAAACACTATAATGTAATTAAAATGTGGGTAAATGTATGACTAGACATTTCTCAAAAGAAGATATAAAATTGGACCACATATAAATAATCATAGCAGACATCACCAATCATCACAAGATGAAATCAAAACTATAATGTGAAGTGATTTCACCATAGTTGAATAATTATGATCAAAAAGATAAAAAGCAATAAATACTGAGAGGAAATGAATAAAGGTGAGCTCTCTTACTATTGGCAGGAATGTAGATTATAAAGGACATTATGGAAAAAACAATAGAAGTTTCTCAAAAAATAAATAAAACTGGAAACATGATTGGTATGTATCCAATGAAAATGAAGGATTGGTGCTCGTGTTTATTACAGCACTGTTTACTGTAGAAGCAAGCAAGATGTTCACTGACTATGGATGTATAAATGTATCAATTCCTACATACACCTATGGAATATAAATTCAACCATGAGAAAATTAAGTTCTGTTACTTTTTTTAGCAACATAGCAAACTGAACCTTATGGAGTAATGATGCATAGAAAACTTAAAAGTTCATCTTGAAAAAGTTGAAGTGAGGAGACATGGATGGATGGCCCAGGTGTGCAGATGGACAGGAGAGATGGCTTCTAGTGTGTTCTGGTGTTCATTATAGCAAATGTGTAGATCTGTGGCTTCTACAGAACAGTGGCAAAGATTCTCACTTTAGAAGATTCTGTGTGGAGCTATTTATCTAAGAAAAAACAACGAACCATCTTTATTTTCTTTTATTTTGAGGATTCTCTTTAAAACACAAATAAAATACAACCAACAAAATTCCATGTTCTCTTTTCTCTTCTGAATCCCCAATTTGTGCAAAAGGAAAAATAAAAACCAAAAAACAAACAAACAAAAAACCCAGAGGGGCTGGAATTCAGAAGGAAAAGCCATACTACAACTCTAGCTGACAGTATTCATTTGGACCATTTCAGACTAATATATTATGGATGTTTCCAACATAGAGAAATGACATGTCTCCAGTAATAGGTGCGGCAATGACCACAATGTGATCATTACACAGGGTACATGTGTTGATATGTTAATACATGTGTTGATATGATAATAATACATATGCACAGTTAGGACTCATCAATTGAAAATAAGGTATATTAAAATGCAAATTTAAATAATGAACGTGTTAGTGATTTCCAGTAGTTAAAATTGACCCTGTACTTTGGGCTTCCTTCTTCCTCAAATCCACTGAGCACACAGAATTATGATGCAAAGAGAATTTTATCCTGGTCTCTAGCACAAACTGGGGTGTGCTTTTCTCCACGTTGTGGTGCCCCGACTCCTTCTTCATGTTGCCATCTGCATCGCCCATCTCAGAGAATCTCCATCTTTGATCACAACAAACCAATCCCACCAAGACGCTTTCCACAGAGCAAAAATAAGGTGCAATCCAACGTATGGGATTCCGTGTGATAAATTATGTGTGCGCTTTCGCATGCTGCCAAGCAGTCGACTTCTCTTCGTTCTTCCTTCTGAAGCCCCATGTATGCAGCAGGCGGAGGATCCAAAGGGTTGAGGTTTAGAAAGAAAAGCCTCACTGGCCCCCCACCACAACCACCCACCCCCGCCAAGTGGGCGTCATGGCTCTAAGCTGGAAGAAGCCATAGAACCAGGCTGCAGCCTGGTACACACCACGGCTCTCCCCCTTTCTGCTGCCGAACACCCATGAAGAGGATGCCCGGGCTGGCAGAAAGTGCTTATCTGAGAATGTTCCCCGTGCTGATCATAACTGATGCCCTGTGCTGTGTCAAATCGCTTCCTGTTTCCTGACTGCGGATGAGAAAGTGTGATGAACAGAAGCGGAGAGCCTTTGCCACAGCTCGGAGCCCGTCACCCCGAACAGGTTGCAGCCTCTCTTCATGCCTCCTGCTCAGCCTGGCTGACACCCACCCCATCCGGGGCTGGTCTTGGCTCACTGTGGAAAAGCTGTGTACTGGTTTGGGGAGATACTGAGATAGACTCCACAGCAGATCGTTTCACTGGAGCAAGCTCATGGGTCGCAGCATCTACAGGATGCCAGCATAGATCGTTATGCTAAGCTATCGTGTCTAATAAAGCACCTCCTTCCATAGATATCCTTAACCTGTCCCTTCCACCTCGCTACCTTTGCTCATGTTCACCAGCAGTCTTTGTCTACTTTGGGAACTCTTTATCAAGCAGGCACTTAGACACGCTCTTTGCTTTATTCCCATTTTGCACATGAACAAAATGTGCCCTAGAAAAGTAAATAGTAAAGTCATGGCTGCTAACATCAGGGCTCGTCCTGGCCACCGCCCCCACCGTGACCTATTCCACACACAGACTGCCCCACAGTGTGCTCCTGTCTGCCTGCTGGACTCATGTGGTAACTTAGTAACTTCGACTAATTCTAAATATCATTACTTGTATTAATTTTGCTCAGTCCAAGGTTATGAGTTTTTTGTTTGTTTGTTTTGTTTTGTTTTTACTTTATGTGAGTAGAATTATAGTCTATGTCTTTCTGCACTTTCTTTTCCCATTGATGATTATTTTGAGATCTATTCTATTGATCTGGCCTGGTGGTTGCACTGCCATATACCACCCATTTTACCTTTAGGCAGCAGCCTCTCCATTTCCCTGTTAAAAGACATCCAGGACCTTTCACTAAATCACAGATGTTCCACAAACATGAAAAGCACCACTGCATACATATCTTTACACATTTCCTAAGACTGTGTCATTGTTATGAACCAGGAAGTGGAACTCTTGGGTCAGTGGTACTGTGACATTTAACCCAGATCTTTTCAGAGAATTCACCAAAGCAAGAGTTCAGAACCACCTTCACCAGGAGAAATGGCTGCTGCTCCCACAAACCCTCTCTCCAGTAATTCATAAGACCATGTGGAAACACTTAGACTAATAGAAATTGGTTAATATTTAAGACAGAGCTAGCCAATAAGAAATGCTAGTAACAGGTCAACAGCTTTATATCTAATACAGCATCTCTGTGTGTTATTTGGGGCTGACACAGCTCTGGCAGCAAAGTGCTTAGAACACACCTGCATGTCTACCTCCACACACTTAAACACATAACATACACACACACACACACACACACACACACACACACACACACACGCATGCATGTTTACCTCCACACATTTAAACATATAACATACATACACACACAGAGACACACATGCATGTATAGCTCCACACACACTGAAACACACATAGACACACAACACCATACACACAAGACAACACATGCAGTATACTACACACACACATATACACACAAAACCACACAAACAATACTACACATATACTACCTTATACACACCAAAAAATATCAAAAATTGTTTCATTTTTATTGCAAGTTTTGTTGTTATTTTCTGATGTTAAGTTACCTTTCATTTGTGGATATAAATATATCTTGTAATGATCACAATAAATTTTTATAATCTATACCCATAAGTAAGGTTAGCTTAAACGATTATGATTCTCATGAACTTTTTCAATTGATGATAAAATTTATATAAACCTCATAATGTGAGTTGGTTGCCATTCTCTTTCTTTCATGAAGCTGTAAATGAAAAGCATTCCTTACTTTAAGGTAAAACTGCATAGCTATGGCAATGTTTGCTGGGATTTTTGGTTGTTGTTGTTGTTTGTTTGTTTGTTTGTTTTTCAATAGTGTTTCTCTGTGTATCTCTGGATATCCTGGAACTCACTCTGTAGACCAGGCTGATCTCAAACTCACAGAGATTCACCTGCCCCTGCCTCCCTGCGTGCTGGCATTAAAAGCATATGCCACCACTGACCAGATTCTAAGAATTTTTTAAACTATCCTTTCAGATTGTTAGTATTGTATAGTAATTTATTCCATTACATTAATTACACTAACATTTCTAGGCTTTTTATACACATTTATATAGTTAAGTCTTTTGTATTCCTATTCTAGTTAAAATCAACTTTCACCTTGACATAGCCTGTAGTCATCTGAGAAAGGCAGCCTCAGTTGAGGGATGGACCATGTCTGTGGAGGACTGTCTTGATTAAAACTTCAAATTAACATTGTCTAGAAAAAGTTATATCCAAACTCAAGGCTTCCACAAAAGAGATTACTAAAAACCAAGAATCTGTAGGCCATAATATGTCCATTGAAAAGTAAATTGTAATAAACTCGGGACAGTATTAAAAACTACATGAATGTGTTCCTAGGAAGACAGCTCAGAGGTTAGGTGCACTTGCTGTCCTTGCAAAGGGCCCAGATTCAGCTCCCAGCACCCACCTGGAAGCTAGCAACTATTTACATCACTAATCTAATGCCCCTTTCTGTCCTCTCTAAGAACAAGACATTCATGTGGTACACATACACAAGTGCAGACAAATACAAATAGAAAATATTAATGAAAGTCTTAAATCCTCAAGAACAAAGACCAGGAACAAAAGAAATAGAATAAGAAAGATCATAGGGAAATCAGAATCTTATAAGGTAATAAAAATAATAAATCAATATTAAGCAATGGATCAGTAACCATATTAATAGTTGGGATCTGCCACGATGATGACATTGACTGCATCATAGATTAGAGAGCTACTGGGCTTCTCACCTTAGGAACAAATGCCAGGTTGGATTCTTAGTTCCTTATGCAATTAGGTTCTCCCCCCAATAATAAAGGAATAAGAGGGGTTATGATATCGCAGATGGCAAGTGTGTGATGAAGCCATGTGTCGTAAAGGGTGCCACATATCCATAAAAAAACACAACTCTCACCCCAGGGAATAAGAGTTCATTCTGAAGACAAGTAAGTGACCATGTTCCCAAGACACAGATACAAGAGCAAAAACACCATGTTCTGTTGTGGAATGTTAGTTTAAGATGTGTTACATTCATTTATGCTCTGGAATATTTGTTTAATGATGCAAAGATGTGTTGCATCCTTTTACATTACATTTGTTTAACTCTGTAAAACACCTGATGGGTCTAATAAAGACCTGGAAAGCCAATAGCTAGGCAGGAGAGTGAAACAGGTGGGGTTGACATGCAGAGAGAATAAACAGGAGGAGAAATCTAGAGAAGAGGGAAGATGGACAAAAAGAGAGGAGGACCCCAGGAGTCAGCCACCTAGCCACACAACCAGCCACAGAGTAAGAAGGGAAGAAAGACATATAGAATAAAGAAAGTTAAAAAGCCCAGAGGCAAAAGATAGAATAAGAGAAATAGGTTAATTTAAGTTAAAAAAAAAAAAAAAGGTGACTAAAACAAGTTAAGCTAAGGCGGGCGTTCATAAGCAAGAATAAGTCTCTGTGTATCTATTCAAAAGCTAGGTGGCGGGCCCCCAAAGAGTTAAAGAAAGAAAAGAAAAAAATCAACTATACTGTTCCAACATGGTAATAGCTTAAGTTATTGTATTAACAGAACAAAGAAAGGCATAAATCAATGTACTTTTAAATGCATTGGTGTATCTATCAGATGGGAAGCTACAGCCAAGCAATGCAATCTCTGCTGTAGGCCTCGGATTCTGTCTGATAACAGCATTGGCCTTGGTGTTGGCCTGTTTGCACATTCCAAAACGATTTGCTAGAGGGTCACAAGGAGGCTGTGGTGGTTTGAATAAGAAATGCCCCCATAGTGAAACTGTTTGGGAAGGATTGGAAGAATTGTTGGAGGAGGTATGGCCCATTGGGGGAAGTGAGTCACTGCATATGGGTGGTGAGGTTTTAAAGTGCATGCCAGGCCCAGGGTTTCTCTCTGTCTGTCTCTGTCTGTCTCTGTCTCTGTCTCTCTCTCTCTCTCTGTCTCTGTCTCTGTCTCTGTCTCTGTCTCTTTCTCTCTCAGGATACTCACAGCTACTGCTCCAGTACCATGCCTGTCTGCTTCTCTCCATAATGACCATGGACTAACCTCTGAAAGTGTAAGCAAGCCTCCAACTAAATGCCTTCTTTTATAAGAGTTGCCTTGGTCATTATGTCTCTTCACAGCAATGGAACAGTGACTAGTATAAAGGGTGTGAGGATAAACACCAACATGGGCACCAAATGGCTATGAGAGGGCTAAGTAAAGACATCCCAACATAATTTGCCTCTGACTTGCAACATTCCAGCTCTCCATAACCACAGAAGTTTAGTCAACCGGCATCATAGAATATTTAATACATGTATAGCTTTTTCTCTGGGAACTTGGTTCACACAGAAAACTAAGAACTTCTGAGAGAGAGAGAGAGAGAGAGAGAGAGAGAGAGAGAGAGAGAGAGAGAGAGAGAGAGAGAGAGAGAGAGAGAATAAAGAAAGAAATGTGGAAAAAATAACCCTAAATATCTCTTAAGAGTGAGGCAGACTGACTGTATGGACTATGCAAATTAATAAGAAGAAACCTATGTGTGAGAATGTAAGGGAATATAGCTTAGTCTGTTTCTGCTCAGAAGAAACTGTAACTGTAAATGTCTTCATTATCGTTCAAAATTAAAACTGAAGAAGTGCAATTTATAGCAACAAGAATGTGACATTTTCATCAGAAAGTGGACCAACAGCATTTTATTAAGAATTAGTTGGGGTTTCGTAAGGGCAGGATGTCATATATATCATAGTACCAACACTGAATGTGGACAAGACCTCTCAAATGAGAAGTTTGCCAGTAAATATCCAAAGTTTTTAAACCATAGGCTTCTTCACTGGTGGCCACATTTAATAATTTACTCTAACAAAGCAAGAATTAAGGTGCATAATGATTTTCCTCTAAGAAATTGCAGCACAGTGTTGTTTATAATAGACGTGAAATACAGGAAATAGAAGCCATTCTTCTTTTTATTTAGAAACAATCATTTTACATATCAACCCCCCGATTCCCTCCCCCCATCCTCCCATGCCCCCTACCAACACCCCCCTAACCACTCCCCAAAGATAGTGAGGCCTTCCATGGGGGATCATCAAAGTCTATCACATCATTTGGGGCAGGGCCTAGGCCCTCCTCTGTGTATCTGGGCTAAAATGTATCCCTTCATAGGGAACAGGCTCCCAAAGTCCATTTGTGCACTAGGTATAAATTCTGGTTCCACTGTCAGAGATCCTATAGACTGCCCAGGCCTCCTAACTGGCACCCACATTCAGAGGCATTGGTTAGGTTCAATGCTGGTTCCCCAGCTTTAAAGCTGGGGACCCTATGCTCTCACTAGATTTCTCTCACAGCTGTTTCTATAGGTTTTTCCAGCACAGTCTTGACTCCTTTGCTCATCCCTCTTCCCTCTCTATAACTGGATTTCAGGAATATGGCTCTGTGCTTAGGTGTGGGTGTCTGCTTCTGCTTCCATCAGCTACTAGATGAAGGCTCTAGGATCCCAATTAAGGTAGTCATCAATCTCATTATTGGGGAAGGGCATTTAAGGTAGCCTCTCCACTATTGCTTAGATTGTTAGTTGGGATCATCCTTGTAGATCTCTGGGCATTTACATAGTGCCAGATTTATCTTTAAACCTATACTGGTTCCCTCTATTAAGGTATCTCTTTCCTTACTCTTGTCTATTCCTCCCTTGACTCAGTCTTCCTGATCCCTCTTGTTCTCCTGCCCCCTCCTCTTCTCCCCTTCTCTTTTTCCTACCTCCCTCCACACCCTCTGCCCCCCCCGACCCCATGCTCCCAATTTGTTCAGTTCTTGTCCTTTTCCCCTTCTTCAGGGGACCATGTATTTCTTTCTTAGGGTGCTTCTTGTTTCCTAGATTCCCTGGTGGTATGGACTGTGGGCTAATAGTCCTTTGTTCTATGTCTAATATCTATATATGTGTGAGTACATACCATGCTTGTCTTTCTGTGACTGGGTTACCTTACTCAGGATGGTTTCTTCCAGTTCCATCCATTTGCCTGTGAATTTCAAGATTTTTTTCTTCTGAGTAATATTCCCTTGTATAAATGTGCCACATTTTCTCCATCCATTCTTTGGTTGCTTCCAGGTTCTGGCTATTACAAAAACATTGCTATGAACATTGTTGTATGAATGTGCATCCTTTGGGTATATGCCTAAGAGTAGAATTGCTGAATCTTGAGGTAGACTGACTCCCATTTCCCTGAGAAACCGCCATACTGATTTCCAAAGTAACCACACAAATGTGTACTCCCACCAGCAGTGGAGGAGTGTTCCCCTTTCTCTACATCCTCTCCAGCATAGACTGTCATTGGTGTTTTTGATTTTAGCCATTCTGGCCTGTGTAAGAGGGTATCTCAGAGTCGTTTTGATTTGCATTTCTCTGATGGCTAAGGATGTTGAGCACTTTCTTAAGTGTCTTTCAGCCATTTTAGATTCCTCCGTTGAGAATTCTCTATTTAGTTCTGAACCCCACTTTTTAATTGGATTATTTGGTGTTTAAAAAGTAACTAGCTTTTTGAGTTCTTTGTACATTTTGGAAATCAACCCTCTGTCAGATGTGGGATTAGTGAACACCCTTTCCCATTCTGTGGGCTGCCATTTTGTCTTGTTGACTATGTCCTTTGCCTTACAGAAGCTTCCCCGTTTCAGGGGGTCCCATTTATTGATTGTCTATTTCAGTGTCTGTGATAGTGGTCTATGCTTCAGTCCCCACCCCCCACCCCATCCCAATCCCACCCCTGTGCACACCTTGAACTCCTGCCTTGGCTTCCCTCAATGATAAAATGTGACTTGGAAGATGAAATAAACCCTTTCCCCCACAAGTTTTAGTCATGGTGTTTGTCACACAAAACCAACCAGGAAGGTGTGAATCAGAGTCCTCTGAGATATCCAGGTTCTTGGATCCAGGAACAAATAATTGGACTGGAACACATGGTTAATCAGAGAAACACAGGCAGTTTAATAAGAGAGGGAAAAGGGTTCCTGGGAGCAGGAAGTGGATCAGAGAGCCAAGAAGAAAAGCCTGATGTTCAAAGGCCCTGGGCTAAATGAGAGCCTATAAAGGTCATTTACATAACTCCACCTTCTTCTGTGCCTGTCAATTACTAGAAGAGTGCTGGCTTCCTCCTCACCTCCACCCCCACCCCTTCCCACACACATACTGTTTTATTGCATGTAGCTTGTGATTAGAGGAGTTTCTATGGTAGACACCTCTGGGACCTCCATCTCTACCTCAAAAAGGGCCCACTCTAAGCTGAAAAACATGGCTCCACTTGGGCCAGAGCAAAGCCACAAAGACAACCAAGGTCAGACTCTCCCCTAGTGCTGCCAAAGGTTCCTCAAGCAGAGGAAGTGTGTTCCTATAATTGAAGCAAGGGAAGGGACACCTTGGGGACACTATTACTGAAAGGGAAACCTCTCTAGCCCACTTACTCATCGGTGATACATGAAGCAATGGTGGGAAGATCCTGAAATAGCTTTCTCTCAAACCCATGTGGGCTGCACAGAGACCTGCTGGGACCACAGACAGTGTCTTTCCTGCTCTCAAGAAGCACCGGTGTCAGGAAAGCTGTCGCTTCTCAGAGAGTAGAGCTGCCAGCCCTACTCTTCAACCCACAGAGGAGCTGACTGTCGATGCAATGACTTCAAATTGGTTTTTAAGTCTGACTCAGTCAAAGAGGGTAATTTACCCTCTGGGGAGGGGTGAGGTAGTGGAGACATCTGTCGAGTGGCTGCCTTCTGGGAACCTGGGTCGGCATCCCCTGCTAGCGTAGGACTGTCTTCCCTGCTGTTTGCAAGAGTTCTCCCCACGTGTTGGGTTTTGAAGGTCGTTTTGAAAAGAGGGGCCTTGAAAGAGGAAGAGAAAGGACAGCTTCGTGAAAGAGCCTTTGTGGGTGCTGTCATCACGATATATGTCTCTATGGTGACCAAGGCCGGCTCAAATGCAAGCAGAACAGCCATCACACACTCCCAGTTAGAGGCAAGTAGGGGAAGAGTACGGAGAAGGACAAAGACTTTACCACCCTGTCTGAGGAGCTGGGGGTCTTGCTTATGCCTCATAGAAGAGAATGTGGCTTTATCCACAAAACTCAAGCTTTTCAGATGAGAAGTCTCGAGCCCCTCCTCAGGTGGCCAGCGAGGTTCTTAGAAGATCAAGGTTATATAGAAGCATCTTGCCAAGAGCTGTCAGTGGCAGGGAGATCAAAGGCCTTGGCTCATTCAATATTTATTCAACAAATATACAGGATCCAGCTTCAAACTGAGAGCTGAGTTCAGTAAGCCAGAGAGGCGTCTAAACAGGTCTCCAAAATCAAAGTGGAGTCTAAGAGTCAGGTATCAGACCTTAGGATGCCACTGGCCACAGGAGGAAAGAGCGGTGGGAGGGGTCATTGCCCAGGACAGAGCTGTGTTCTCTATGGCACACTGTGAAGCCAGTAGCACAGCTCTGTAAAAAAAGGGACAGAAAAAGGAAATAGCCAGAGTGTTCATGACAGGCACTGCCATCTAAGATGTCTTGTAAAGGTGAGGCAAGGAGAGCATAGCTCTGGCCTGGGGGATAGAGCCACCAAGACCCTAAGCAAAGAACTATTGCCCCAAGAATCACAGACCTGCCTGGAGAACACAGCAATGGGGATGGCTTAGAGGCAGAGGAGCTCGTGGGGGAGAAGGACATGGTGCCATTCCTTTGGGGTGATACACAGGAGCTCATGGTCAGCTGAGAATACTACACAGTCCCTTCCCCACACACCTCCACTTTCTTCTGGTCTTGACAATCACCTCTTCTATGCATGATAAGCTGAGTTTCAGTTCTACCAATGTCCTTGCCCAGAATGAATGTAAGACATCAGAAGCCACAGCTGAGCTATAACAGCCCTCCAGTTCAATTCACACAAATACTGCCCTGTCTTAGCTGCCCTCATTCCAATGTGGCAGCATTCAGGAGACTCAACTTTGAACATGCTGCTCTGTCTGCCTCAAAGAGAAGTCCATTCTTCATCATCTTCATCGTCAGACTACCTAATTGCTCTGGCCAAGTTATCATCAGTTCCCTGACCAATCCCCAGTTACAGGTCTCTTCTTGTGTGATGCAGGTCCTGGCACAAGGCCAGGCCCAACAATGTGCCACTCCCCTCTGCTAAAGACTTGGCCTTCCCTGGCTTGGGCCTCCCTTGCCTGGGAGTCATAGCTCAGATTGGGATGAGCCCCTTCTCTGTGAACCCCAATACCTTGCACAGACCTAGTATATGGTATGTACTCACTAATCTGTGGTCAAGATTACCACAATCACCAGTGACTGACAGCTCTTGTCCCCATATGAAGACAGTACAGATCACAGATCACATAGGAATTTATCCCAGTAGTGTTCTTAAGAGTCACCAAGCCTGGCATCTATACTCAGTATGCCACACTCCTCGACAGGATGCACCAAACTCAGGCTGCCATGTCTCTTTCTGATTCCTGAGTGACAGAGCCATGAAATAGGTCCAATTCACAAACTCAAGATTAACCTCATCCTTGGGCTTTATATAGAGAGCTTAGGAAGTCTGGGGGTGGGGGTGAGGAGCACAGCTTTCCTGCCCCACAAACTCCTCCTGTTGTACTTTTTACCACATCACAGCTGAGACTGGGGTGGGGGTCATGGTTTTCTGTCTCTCTTTTACTGTTGTTTAGTTCCCATATGCCATCCTGAAGCTACCATGCATGTTCATTGTTGGGGTCACTAACCACAGTACAAAGTCCAGTTTACTAAGAGCTGATGAGAAGGCCCAACTCCAGCACCTACACCTTATCAGCTTCCTTCCAAAGACTGAAAGAGTCACTGTCATCCATGAGAAGCTAGATCATGTGTGTCAAACTGTGTACCCAAAAAGAACACCAATGCTCTGAGCCTGAAAGGACCCACACAGTGGAAAGGGCAGATCAATGGTCCAAATGACCTGAGACTCGCACCCTGACTCCATCCATTTCTTCAAGGCAAACAATCCCACCTCTCTGGCAAACAATCCCACCAAGCTTCTTGGATAGAAAGTAATAATGACGTTAACCCTCTGGTTTGTAAAATGAACCTGCCATGAAAAAGCAAAACATGTACCAGCTTCCAGGAAGGCAGTAGATGATCAATAAAGCAGACTTAATATAGATTCACTTATGAATTAAGGCAACATCTCAAATGCTGTAGTGATGCCTCTTAATGAACACAACATAATGTAATACATGAAAATATCTGGCTTTAGTTCTTTATCCTCTGAATCATTTGACTGTGACTCGTTCTGTGTAAGATGGTAAAATTAGTCTAGACATTTTAACTGTTCTGATACAGAATTCTATCAGTGTTCTTCCTTGAGAAGGGTCCTGACTTCAAGCCCTCCATGTCCTGGTCAACTGTGGAGCTTTGTTCTGAGTGGGGAAAATTTTCAAAGTAAAACATGGAAAAACAAATACATGGGCTTTGCTTGCTACACTAGGGAAAACCAGCTTAGGTGTATTTAGTGTGGTACTTGGAGATAAACAATTCCACATGCATCCCAGGAGTCAAACTGCTCGCTGCAGGAACTTCAGGGACAACCCAGTTGGTCCCCACTGAACCATGTTCTTATTGCCCAGTCCCTCCCCCCCTTCTAGAACACCACTGTCTCTTTAGACACACATACCAATCACCACCTTGATATCTTCCTGGATGGTTTCTTCCCTTCTTACATTGGTCTAGTCAGAAGCGATGCCTGCCACATTAAATAACTTAAGATGCCTACTGTGCACATTTTTGTGACAGCGTTTAGGTTTGCTCAGTGCATAGTCATTATTAGCATGTTATTGTTCAATGTTAGATGTTCATAAATAAAACAATTTAAAGCCTAATACCTACTCCTGGAGTCTGAACAAGCTGGGGAGGGGTGGGGCTTATGCAGAGAAAACATAGCAAGACTTTCTGAACTGATACAAGTGATGCTGTAGACTCTGACCCATTCAGCACCCACTGTGAACACTTCTGGCCATATCACCTCTATAAAATTATTATAAACATAATTTAGAAATATAAACATAATTTACTTAAGGACACCTGAATCTCAGGCCTTGCCCCTGAGATCTCAATGTGCTTGTGGCTGTCTTCCATGTTTGGTAGCTGGCTGTGGCAAGGTTATCCCTTGCAGAGGGTGGCTCCTATATTGCTTTGAGTGAAGACATATGGGGACTCCAGTTTCCTGGGCTCTGGGAAGATGACAAACATGTAATATCATCTTCTGATGCCCATTGTTTCTAAAGATCTCAGGGTTGGCTGATCCTTCCCGCTGGCTCTCTCCCATCAATGTTAAGTGTTCTTCCCTCCCACTCTTTCCCAAGACTTGACCCTATATTGATAACCTAAACAATGTCTACCCCTCTGCCTAAGGTCTCAGTGAAAAACCCAGGTATGAGTCCTCCAGAGTTCACTCTGGGAGCCAGTGAGTTTGTGGAACTTATTTTCAGAGCACAGGTGAGGCATTCTTAAAGAAATGTGGGTACTGGAAATCATTTACCCAGTAGGGATAATGACTTTCCCATAGCCACATAGATGGGGCCTCCATTCCTAGTTCTTCCCACTTATATCTTCTAGCTCCTCCTGCAAAACACCCCCACTCCCACCATCCCAGCACCCCCAACTCCCCTCCTGTGAGGCCCCCTGTAGTGAGAGGAAAATCGCTTGGAGAGGTAGTAGGCAAGGGTCCCATGACCCTCCAATCTTCCTCCTTCTATGGAAGGGGTTTGGTTGGGGGAAATGCAGTAAATGGTCAACAGACTCAGCTTTGATGTTTGGGTGTTTTATTTTTGTTTGTTTGTTTGTTTGTTTGTTTTTATGATCAAGCCCAGCAAAACTCCTGAAGATGGCCACAGTTTGGCTCAGAGGATAATTCCACTCAGCATCCACTGCAGCCAAAGCATTGGACATGGCTTCCCAGTGTGACTAACCCAGCATAACAGGAGATGGCAATGGCTTTCAACAGACTGTGCAGAGAAAAATGGCATCTCCCTTACTTCCACTAAAGTCATACCACCAACTCCTCTTCACAAAAGCACTGATAGTGAGTGATGGTCCCTTACAGAGACTTCTTGCACAGAAAAGCATTCAACTCCCACAAATGGAACTGTCCTTGCCCTAGATGGGGTTGCACGAGTGACTGCTCCTCTACCTGTCTTCCCAGCCTCAAGCTTTAGCAGAACAGGATGGACAGGGATCACTGCTAACAAAGCCATAAGAGGGCTTCATCTTCAGCCTACAGTTAAAGACCTTCTGCATACAGCTTGCCCTTAAGATCAGGACATTGTAAGGCACTGGAGAGATATTTTCTAGAGACCAGGGCAAGCATGCAAGGTGGGGCTTAACAGAAAACACAACCAACTGTAGCCAGGGAAACCAGGCTCCTGCACAGAACTCTTTCCCACTGCAGAACAGAACAAGAAAACAAAACATACAAATGCAGAGACTGGGAGAGGGAGGGCAATGGCCCACCTTCCGGGTCACTGTCTATCGATGGCTGCCAGTACCTTGTGTGTGCATGAAATTGCAAGAAGGGAGAATCGTTGATCCAGAAATCAGTGTCCATAAAGGTTTGTACTCAGTAGGGGCTGACACTGCAAATGCTGGTTCAACCCATCTGTGTCCTCAGGACTGGCCCAGCCCTGATGCCTGCTCAGTGCTGTAGAACTGGTGGAGGCACAAGTTGTGTGTCTCCCCGTAACATAATGCTAATGGCTGCCATTCATCAAGCTCTTGTTATGTGCCAGGAAGGTACTTCATATTGAATCCTGTAACTGTCTGATGGAGCAAATATAATCCCAACTTTATAGATGGCGAAAGTGACACTATGAATATCCAACAGGTTAGATGAGGTCCTAAGGAGTAAAGCGATGGGGCCGGGGCTCACATCCTGTTATGGAGGAAGGGACCTCCACAGTTGCATCCCTGCCTCTGGCATGTTGGTACAAGCTTAGTCTGTGATGGCTAGCACGATAAACATTGGGAGAAAGACAAAGACTTTGCTCTGCTGTTACAGAAACACAGCTACTGCTGAGCAGACAATCAACCTCTATCTAAAACACACCAGACAGCGTGTGCTAGAATCTCTTCTTGGAGTTTCTGGGAGGAACCTCAGCCCGAGAGCAGTCGACAGCAAAGGTGTGCCCCCTTACCTGCACGTGTATCCCAGTCTACCCAAACCCTTCATGAAGAATCCCAAAGGGAAGCCTGGAATGCCCAGGAGCCCATCTGCATGTCTACATCCCCAAGATCTTTAAACTTCCTCTGAGGAGCGATCCTGACTCACTCAGCAATGAATTTGTAGGTGAAGTGGTGATCCCCAGCTCTGCCTGGCAGCCTGCTCACCTTTAAGATCATGGACTTTGGGCTATCCCTGAGATTACCTGGATGTTTACGTGCATCTGTGCCTCTGGGAGAACTCTTACTACTCTCCTGTGGGGCATCTGGTCTCCCAGGAGGAAGGACACATTCTCTACCTCACAGCTACAGGAAAAACCTCAAATTTACTAAGGAAATCTCAAGATGAGTCCATTTTTACCATCAGTAAAACATTAAATGCAGACTGGGTATTCACTGACCTCCAGGAAAATAGTGGCTTGCAGACCACAGAAAAATCCACACAGTGACTCTTGGTCATATTTACACAGTCACAGACTCCCTTGACTTGTGTCTAACAGGAAGCAGAAAGAGTGGCAATGAATAAGCCTCGGTGTGTGGGGAGATCAGCTTTCTGTGAGCAGGAGATATTGGGTTATCATGCATGTTCAAAGTCCAAGAGTGATACTTTATTCCACTGGACTTAAAAAATTAACACAGTAGTGTCAAATACCACTAATCTGACTGTTTAAGTCACAGAGAATGGGCTAAAGAGATGTCTCAGCAGTTAAGATCTCTGGATGCTCTCCCAGAGGACCAGGGTTTGAGTCTCAGCAACCAGATGGAAAATGCATAGCTGGGATAAGCCATGGCCTATCCCAGCACAGGGCAGGTGGGCACAAGGGGACCTCTGGAGAGGCACTGCATGCCAATGGCTGCCAGGAGAAATAGACAGCAGGGAATAAACAGTGAGGTAAGAGAATGAAGCTGTAGGGAAACTGAGGCTGGCAGTTACTAAGCAGCAGGTTTTGAGTAGCCATGAGGTTTTAGGTAAAACACAGAAAGCAACTCAGGAATGAAAGAATAACCAGTATTCTTTCTAGCTGCAGAATGGGGGAGTTTTCCCAGCAGGAAAGCTCACAGCAATGACAAGATTTCTATGACCTGCCTATGACCAGCAGCTCACGCCCCATGGGATATCATGGATGCCCAAATGCACTGAGGGTATGAGGGTGGACAAGGGTCCCTCTTCCCAGACAGAGGCTCAGAGCTAGTCTTCAAATTTACTCCTCCTGAGATGCAATGCAACCCACACTCTGTTCTGTATGGTTTCATACCCCTGCAATGACACATGGTTCCATGTGGATCTGAAAGGTGGTGTTTCTCAGGGAAGGGTTGGGGCAGCCATACTCCCTGTGTCCTGGCACAGATGCTTCATGCCTCTTGGCCTTTTGTCCACCCCTTATTAACAGACAGCACCCCAGTCCCAACACTAGAAATGTGTGGGCCACATATCCACCCACACCCTTGGGCTTCATGATCCAGCTCCCATCCTGCTTCCTCTAGTACTTTCCAGCCATTCTGCTGTGAATCACTTCATTCATTCATTCATTCATTCATTCACTCACTCACTCACTCAAGAAATGCTTCCTTAACCCTTCTATGTGTCCAGAACTAGGCTTTGTCTTCAGAAAGTCAAAAGGCAAACTAGATATGGTTTGTATCTTCTTTGAATCAGCCTGACAGTACAGTTGGGTACAAATAAATAAGCAATTAAATGTAGCATAATGAGAGAGGAACTGTGTAATCAGGGCTGTGTAATTAGTTTCATAATAAATCGGGCATTGAACAGCATTCCAATTTTGCATTCAGTTTGGGTACTTCTAGCTTCATTGCCCCTATTAACATGCAGCTTCCTGAAGACAGGGACGATGTCCTAACCTAAGCCCCATGGCCTGTCAGATCCAGCCATTGCTCTACACAGAGCATATGCTTGACATTCTCCTTTTTGTTTATTTACATTGGTATTTTATACACTGTGCTGTGAGATACATGTATGTAGAGAAATGATGCACCACAGTTAACAAATGTACTTACAGATCATCTACCATAGTGGTGTGTGTGTGTGTGTGTGTGTGTGTGTGTGTGTGTGTGTGTGTACACATGCACATGTATACCTCTTCTTTGTGTGAAATTCTTAGTACATTTCAAATTTGGGCAATTTAGGTTTTTGTTATTAAATTATGTGTATTACTTTTGGTTTCTAGTTATATTACAAAACAATAGCAAAATAGACATAAAGACCAACAGAATATTAACAGGGAACCCTAAAACAAATCCAACTATATACAGTCAAATAATATTCAACAAACCACTAAAAATGCACAATGGAGAAAGGACAGAATCTTTAATTAATGGTAAGGAAAAAAGGCATTCACTCATGAAAGAAGAAAAACTGACAGAAAAGGCCATGAAGGCCAGCGCAAGATAAGGAATTTAAATAGAGATCTGAAACTTTAAAATCCCCAGAAGGAAACAGACAAGTACATTCCTTGGTATCGTCTAAGACAATGGGTTGGGGGTTTTGCTTGTTTGCTTTTAATATCACACCAAACTCCCCAGGCAACAAAACAAAAAATAAGCTGCTGGTCCTCTAGCATCCCATCAAACTGAAAAGCAAAGGAAATAACTGACAAAGTTAAAAAGGTAGCTGTCTAACCAAGAGGAAACATTCAAAAACCATAGCTTTAATGAGTACTTGATACCTATCTATGGACTTTATCCAAAGACTTTAAAAAGGAAATTACACAGACACCTGTGGGAAATTCAACTATAAACATGCAAAGTCGAGCAGTCTGTGCACTTGTTACTTTCCTGATGACACAGGAGACAAAGGTCCGGACTCATGGGTGACTCACTGCTAAAGATGATGTTCAACTGGATGAACACACAGGGTCCAAGGAGCAAGGACAATGGGTTTGACTCAGGCCGAGTGTGCATCTGATGGACAGCATGGTTCCACAGGAGTCAACAACTTGACAACAGATCATTCCTGGCTCCAGGATTCAGACGCTGATGTATCCAACTGACCCCAACCTTCCTCCAACCTCAGATGCTCTGCCATCTCTGTTTTTAAGGTAATTTCTATTTGAAAAACATTTTTGTCTGTCTACTTATCACAATAAAGTCGATGGGAGAAGGCAGACTTGAGAAGGGTAGCAGCAGCCATTCAGTGTATTCTACACGCAGAAACTTCATAAACACCCACTAGAGTATCAATGTGCAAGTGGTTTTCTCATCCCGGGCTTCCTCTCAAACCTGAACTTGGGAGTGTGCCATTCCAAAGCCTTTGCAATTATTAACATCGCCTCACCTTTTTAAAGGATTGCATTTTATTTATACGTATATGTGTGTGACATGTACACAAATGCCCTCAGAGGCCAAAAGACAGCCATTGATTCTCTGGAGCTGGAATTGCAGATGATTCTAAGTTGTTTATGTGGGTGTTGGGAACCAAACAAACGTCCACTGGAAGAGCAGGAAGTGCTTTCAACCCTATAACCACCTCTTACATCTTTGCTGCACATCTGGACCTCCATCTTGTGTTCCCTCAACGTTGTCTACCAGGGAACTCTATTATCATGGCAAAATCCAAACACCTTCTGGCCAACCCATGTGAGATCATTCCTTCATAGGGACACAAAGAAGGTGCCTTGGTACCTTTTTTTGGCTGTGTGGTGGTGATATGAAACGTTCTTCACACTTCCCCATCCTTTTGAAATTTGATCTTTGACATTTGCTAGTGGTTCCCCCATGCCTCAATTACTCGATTCATTTAAAAGGCATGTTCTTTTCTTTCACAAAGAGGAGGTGTGCATTAAAGTCTATACTGTTAGAATTAAGCTAAATCTATGATGATTACCCTGATAGGTAAACTGCCAGGAATGATGCCCCCCTTCTCTCTCTCTCTCTCTCTCTCTCTCTCTCTCTCTCTCTCTCTCTCTCTCTCTCTCTCTCTCTCTGTGTGTGTGTGTGTGTGTGTGTGTGTGTGTGTGTGTGTGTAAGTTTCTGTCCCACCTGGTCCCAAACCCATTCAGTCCCAAACAAACACATAGAGGCTTGTAGTAATTATAAATGGTTTGACCAATGGCTCAGGCTTCTTATGGCTAGCTCTCTCTTAATTTTTAACTCATTTCTATTAATCTATGTATGTGGACACGATCTAGGCTTAGTGGATAATGCCCAGGTGTCCTGCCTTCCTGGTAGCTACATGGTGTCTCCCTGGCAGTTCCCTCTCTGTGTTTCTCTCCCCAGACCTCTTCTAGTCTGGTAGCCTATACTTCCTCCCTGGCTACATCCTACTTGCCCATTGGCCAAAACAGCTTTACTCATCAATCAATAAGAGAAACATATATTCACAGCACATAGAAGGACATCCCCCATCTATCTATCTATCTATCTATCTATCTATCTATCTATCTATCTATCTATCTCCCCCTCACCTAATCATACTCCTGTGTATGCAGGTACACATATACATGTATGTGAATTCATGTGCAAGCCAGAAGTCAACCCTAGGTGTCATTCCTCAGACAATATCTACTTTAGCTTTTTAGGAGGGGTTTCACCAATCTGGAACTTGCTAAATTGGCTAGACAGTGTGTCCAGCAAGCCCCAGGGATCATCCTTTCTCTACTTCCCCACACTGGGCTTGCAAGTATGTACCACCCGCTTGACTTCTGCTTTGGGGTCTGGAGTTCAAGCTCAGGTTTACATGCTTGCATGTCAAGCACTTTACCCATGGAGCTCTCTCAGGCTCCTAATCAGTCTTCCTAAGGACATCACTGTTCATTGCTCAGTATCCAAAACCACCATACCCAGACTCACCCCCTGCTCAACAGTAAGCCCAGGTGTCCATAGACATGGGCTATGGAGTTTCAGGCAATTTGCACCTCTCCGAGGACCCCAGTTCCTTCACTGTAAATTCAGATGGCCTGCCCAGTGAAGTCTATAGTTAGGACTATGGGCTGAAGGCAAACCACATAACAGAGCTATAAGAGATGACAAGCGAGGCTAAATTCGCAGAGATGCCCACAAGCCATGCACAAACATTCTCTTAGGGATGCTAGAGGTTCTGGGACAGGTGCACTTTAGGAGAACATGGAAGAATGTAAAAGAGCATCCTCTCTCCAGCCAACAAGACAGACTGCCTCAAAAAAAAACAAAACAAAAAAAAAAAAAAAAAAAAAAAACCAGTAGGTTTAAGAGAAGTCTTGCAGGAAGACTGGGATATTTGGATGCAAGCATCAGAACCAGAAAGAATGTAAGAACCTAACTCCTGGAGAAGGAAAGAATGGATAGGGGCACAAGTGCGTAGTTGGTTATGATAGCAGATAGCATATGTCCACCAAGCTCTTGTCCTCCATCAGACAGAGGCAACAAGGTAGAATACCCAGATGAGAGAAATGGAGTCTCAGAGATCTGGGTAATTTATCAAAAGGGACGATGAATGGATAAACAAAATTATTCTCTAGTATAAATGGGCAGAGCACGGAAACCAGTAAACACTTTCTGAGTACTCTCTTTTTATTTCAGTAAATACTAGTTTTCTAGAGAAATATTTAGGTGTTAAGAGTCCAGAGAGCTCCATGAGGAGAGCCCAGGAGACCGAACTTGGGGGTTTCAATTAGCACACACACCTCCCCACCCCCCAGCAGGGCCTGCAGCACTCAGGAAAGCATCACCTAACTGTGAGACAATAGGCAGACACTGAAGATTTCTGAGCAGAAGTATTGCAGGAGCAAAGTCATTAAGGCAATTAATCTGAGGGCTGTGTCGATGGTGGCTTGGGAGTGGGGCAGAGACGTGGCAATAACTCACACAGGAGAAATTCGATGGAGAAAATGAAAGAAAGGTGGATTGAATGCCAGTGCGCTCACATTTGTCACGCTGGACCATCCCACAGTGACACTCCCACAATGCCGCTGGGCACACTGTGGCTCCCTGCACATTGCTGGGGTGGGTGTCAGGGTGGTTCTCCCACAGACATTATCACAGCTAAAGGTCTCCGAGATCACACTGCATTTGACATTTCGTTTGTTTTTATTAAAGCACAATAAATCCTGTTCATGAGTGCTGCAAAACCACAATCGGAGTATGGGAGCCATCGTTGTAAGATAAAGGAGAAAAATCCCAGGAGTAATGGGCAAGGAACACTGCTATCCTGTCCATACTGTTCACACTGGTACCGTCCCTTTCCACACCTAGTGTCTGAGCGTGTGTTCCTCAAAACCCTCAGCCTTTGGACTACAGCCCCAACACCTCTCCCAGCATGCCCCAGCTGTACCCTGAGCTATAGAAGAAGTCAAGGGCAACAGAGGCAGGTCTGTCAGAGCAGGGATCACCAGCCACAGAGTAGAGAGATGCCACTAGCACCTCTGGGAATCTCCATGTCTGTTAAACTCTGCAAAAATCTGCTATGTCTTCAATTAAGGGAAACGTCCGGGGGAGAACAGGGCACTTCGCTTTTCTTCCCCTTGTGATTATATGCATGATCTACTATCTTTACGATTGGAGTCTCTAAGGGTTAACATCTTATTTTTAAATGATTAATAGACATCTTTCTTCAGTGTTCTCCAGTAGTTACATTGTGAACCCCAAAGTCCTCAGGTAAAACCCTTAAATTTGCAAGGCAAGGCAGCTGGTGAGATGATTTGTCTTCTGAGTAGACACTAGAAAGCAGGCTAGCATCAGCAAACAGCTAGGTGTGGCAGCTTGTGGCCGTTGTCTCAGCACCGAGGAAGCTAAGGCAGAAGGATTGCTGGAAATCCCATTCCAGTCGGGGTCACAAAGTGAGTTCCTGATATCCTGGTCTAGAAAGAGAAACCTCATCCCCGAAAAATACCACATAGGGCCTGGAAAGACATCTCATTGTAAAGAACACATACTGCTCTTGTAAGAGCCAGAGTTTGACTACCAGCACCTATCTATCCAGGGTCCTTATGCCCTGGCCTCCATGGATACTTACACCCGTGTGTGTGTGTGTGTGTGTGTGTGTGTGTGTGTGTGTGCACGTGCGCACGTGCGCGCGCGCACACACACATACACACTAAATAAACAAAATAAACATTAAAAATAAAAATAAACAATAAAAATAATTTAAATTGTTAAAAATACAATAAGCAAGTAAATGAATAGGAGGAGGAAGGAGATGGAAAGAAGAAGAGTATATATATATCAGGGCGGGAGGGTGTTTTCAAAACAGGATTTCTCTGTGTAGCCCTGGCTGTCCTGGAACTCATTCTATTCTATAGACAAGGCTGGCCTCAAGTTCACAGAGATCCACCTTGGCCTCAGCCTCTGAAGTACTGGGATTAAAGGCAGCACCACCACTGCCTGGCATGTAATTATATTTTAATTAAATTTTGTATTTTAAAATGTTTAATGTCTTTAAAAATGGAAGAAGTTGCCCAGATTTTTGGCAAGCCTCTTGCTTCAACTTTTCATTGCCCAAATTTTAGAGGGCTGGAATTTATTATGCAGATCAGGCTATAGGCCTGAGAGAATTACCATACTTCCTGATTCTCAGGTGCAGTCAATTAAAGATGCAACTTCTATTTATTAGCAGCTTTTCAGAGAAAAGAGAGAAAGATCATGTTAAAAGCATCCATCAATTACACTCGGCATTCAGCTCTCAGAAATACTTACAGGTGAAAAATATGCATCGTATCATCAAGAAATATGGTATTTTAACTCAAAGGTCATCGTCAATTAATCATTTTAAAGGACTTAGACAAAATGGATTATCTAGGAAGAAGGACGTCACAAACAAGAGACAACCAGGCCACGTGAAAAACAAAGCAGGTAAATCCATCTCAGATATCCAAGGAAAATATCCGTGCTTCTAGAAGCCCTGTTTATAAAAGATAAAAGCTCTTAGGACAGAAAAAGTTCTGGTCTCACCCCTGGTCTGTTCTGAGGTGGACAGTGAGGGTTTGTGGAATAAGATGTGCTTACTGAGTCCTGAAGTGCTTGACACACCTGGGGACTTACAGCCTGCACATAGGAGGCTCTGGTCCACCCTGGTCCACAGTTCTCTTGCAGCATTTCCGCCCAGCCCCCACAGCATCCTGCTGTTGCCCCCAGGCATCCCTGTCCCCAATCCCCCTACAGTACAGTCTTGATCTTCCATTCCATAGTGGGCCATTGTGACAGGCCACAGCAGGCCTGTTCCAGGAACTGTGGACAGGTGCCTGGGAGGAGGGGAGCACCTGAAAGAAGGAGCCATCCAGGGCTGACCAGACAGTGAGAGGTGGGGGGAGGTGTCAGTGTCCTGGCCTTAAGACAGCTATACTCCCAGCACCACCAAGGCTTCTGGAATTCATCACAGGTCAAGAGGGAACAACAGAGCAGTGGCAAAGTTGAGTTAAAGAGAGACACAAGGACCAACAGAAACGTCTGGTATGGGGGACCCAATCCGAGCCAACTGCTGGCCTCTCTTCTTCTCTGACCCCATTGTTTACCTTCTCCCAAACAATGTCTGCATTTCTTGTGATGCAGGTCCACCAGAGACAAATTCCCTTCATTTCTGCATAGGTAGGGGCTCTTCCTCTTCTCCATTTGAGGAACAATCTCGCTGAACACACAAGTGAATCTGGAAGGACTTTTCTTCCAGCTCTCCAACCTGACACTCACCGGGCTTCCTGACACTCACCTGGCTTGCTTGTGCTGTGCCTGAAGGCAGGCAGGATGTAATTTATTTTCTCACCTTTCTATAGGTATCCTAGATTGGAAATTTGGTGCCCACCATTGATATTTTAAATTTCTCAGCCTCTACTCAGACATTTGCACCCCCACTCCTGTCATTATGAACACAGAATGTATCGTGCCCTGTGAAAATTAGCTTACATTCTTTGATAATCTGTTCTGATTCTCTCTCTCTCTCTCTCTCTCTCTCTGTGTGTGTGTGTGTGAGTGTGCGTGCGTGTGAGTGTGCGTGCATGTGTGCGTGTGTGTGTGCGTGCGTGCGTGTGCTTGAGTGCGTGCGTGCGTGCATGTGTGCGTGCGTGTGTGGGTGCGTGCGTGTGCTTGAGTGCGTGCGTGCGTGCGTGCGTGTGTGTGTGTGTGTGAGTGTGTGGTGTGTGTGTGTGAGTGTATGTGCGTGTGAGTGTGCGTGTGTGCGTGTGTGCGTGCGTGCGTGTGCTTGAGTGCGTGTGTACGTGCGTGTGTGCGTGCGTGCGTGCGTGTGTGTGTGTGTGTGTGTGTGTGTGTGAGTGTGTGTGTGTGTGTTTCAGTTTGGGGAGGGTTGTGATGCAGCTTCAGGGCCATGTGTTCCCCTCAGCCAGCCTGGTCTGTTGACGAGCACATGACAGTCACTGCTCAGGAGTATCTAGTTTCTCATGTTGTCTCTTGACTCTTAGCATCCTTAGCTCTCTACACTTAGTTCATCAGTCTTAGTTGGCTTAATTCCAATGCTAGAAGGTCCTCTATCCTTGCTGTATCTGAGTTGCCACTGGTGGCTGGTCGGCTCCTTTTGACTATGATTGTTGCCTCTTCAAAGTGGCCTCTGACTCCATCTTTTGATAGCTAATGCAGTGTGTATTGTGTATTCTTGTATCTTATATGAGTTAAATTCAAATGTGGCAAATACTGATCAATATACTTACATAAGTACCTTATATGTGTTATCACATGGTACTGATTATACAATTTAGGTCACTGCGTCTTTAAAAGAATAAAAAACACTATGATGCATTAGACTCGCAGAACTTGAGTGAGAGCTGAGTGGTGACATATCAGATAAACAGAACTCAGTGGGAGCTGTGTGGTTGTGTGATTGGTGATGATTATGATGGCCAGGGGACTGTTGAATCTGCTCCCTTGACTGTGACTTAGAGCCTAGAGTTTTCTCTCACCTCCTTATTCCTATCCCTCCTACGGCATTAGGTTTCCCCAAGAATGCCTTCTTAGAGTTCAAAGTTAGCTGCCCTTACAGCTGTTTCTGCAGCTTGCTTGCTTGGGTTGTCATTTGACTGGTTGGTTTGTTTCAGTTTGTCTTGCTGGGGATGGGATCTAGGGCCTAGCTCATGCTTGGAAAGTTCTATACCACTGAGTCATGCCTCTTGGTATCTTTTATTCTACAAGAGCCTTGGTACAGTATGTGATCTCCAGGGAGGAGAGGGATTAACAACAGCCCCCAAACCAAGGCAGACTTTTAAAGAGTTAATACCTCGGGGACATGACACTCACAGAAACTTTTCAGTCCTCTCCCTCCATGACACCCCAACTTGAGACCAGAAGGGGAGAAGAGAATGGAGTTTCATTTAGCTCAGATAATTTTGCGGGCTCTAAGAACAGCTCTCCCATTGTCAGAATGGATGCTCTCTCCATCGTCAGCACAATCCTCCAAAGAGGTTGCCTTTCCCCAATCTACCATTGTAACAGGAGGGCACAGGAAGGGAGACCTGTGCCTTCACCTCACGTTCCCCATTGTGTGTTTTGCATGACAGCCATCTAATTATAGATCTATTCCAATGTTCTTCCATTCCTACGTAGCTAGGAACTGACCTGGCACGCAAAGATACCAACCAGTTTCCCACCAAACTGCCACTACATTGCCATACAATCATACAATCTGGTGCCCTCTATTGTTGCTTTTGATTTATGGGCCTTCCCCCTGCACCCCTTCCCCAAAATTCCAAATGTGTGTAGCTCTGAATAATAGATTGACATCTTGTGATAACGCTAAAAAGAACAGGAGGTAACTGGGACCAGAGTTCTACACATGTGCATATCCAAGGACCTATGTATACATTTACATGAGTTTAAGTATGAACATACATGCATAAACTTGTGAACCTAAACACACGTATACCTATACATATGTGCATGTGCACCTGTGTCCAAAGAATTCTCAAAGAAACAAAGGATTCCATATGGTCACATTCTTAACCACGTGCACAAGGTCACATGGCAGGAAAGACTTGGAAGGGTCTATACCCAGACCTGAGCCTTGGGAGGAGGTACTCAATCTGCAGTGGGTTTACACATCCTTCTCACACCAAGTTCAGGGCTCACTGAGTACTTCTGCCTCCCTCCTGTCATTAAGACTAAACTTGCATGTTCTGGTTTCATCTTATAAGTATACATTACAAATGTATACTGTGACAGGCTTAAATATTTTATTTGTCCTAAAAAAAAATTCAGTTTTGCACTTTGTTCTCTGAAAACAAGCATAAAAGCAACTCTCCATCTATGTCAAAAAGAAAACTCCCAGAAATTGATATTGTGCAGGCCTCTCTATCTGCCTAGGCCCATGGGGGAGTGGTCCAGAGTCTGGACCACTCAAACACCTTGACCTCATGCCAAACCCTTTGCCGTGGCCAAACCACTAGTGTCTGTCCCTGCAGCCCCCACCTATGTAGGCTCCCATCTGAACACAGGCTGCCCCTCCAGGAGACAAAGCAGAATTCGCTTTCATTCTCCCTGATCACATTACTCATTGCCTTGACTGATAAGCCAGGCTAAGTCTCTTCCTCAGGAGAGGCAGGCAGCTCAGCTGAAGCCCTGCAGGCTTCCTCTTCTGAGATGCACTCTCCCTGTGTGTACAGGGGCACCTAAGCACCTCTATCCAAAGGCTCATCCTCCTCTGCATGGCTAATGAGATAAGCAGGCTGCAGCACTGTGTCCTTGATCACATTTGATCCCGAGGGCTCCTGACCCACACTATACATCTATAGCAGCCTGAAAGACTTTTAATTATAGACATAAGAGGCTGGTAAGCATGAAGTCCAACGCAGGGTTACTGAATGACTGACAGGAGATTTAGTCCTTGGACTTCCTAGGGTGATTTTTACTCTATGTGCCTGGACAACAAAACCAAGATCCCTGACACATGTGTAAGCACACATTTGCACACACACACACACACACACACACACACACACACACACGCATAGTCACATGCAAGTATATACACACACACTCACACACACACATACAAGATCGCACATACACACACACAGAGTCACATGCAAGCACACACACTCACATGCAAGATCGCACATACACACACAGTCACATGTAAGCACACCAAACACTCACACGCATAGTCACATGCAAGCACATACACACACACTCACATGCAAGATCACACATACACACACACACAAACACTTACACAGTCACATGCACACACACACACACACACACACACACAGTCACATGCAAGCATAGCATACACACACACACACATACACACACACAGCTCACAGCTTGGAAGCACTTGACTTTCTCATACCAAATCCACCTGACACAGTTGACAGGGTCTTCCCTGTACAGTTCCTCTATATTCTAGGGACCCTGAGACTACCTCATAAGACTTTACCATGTCACCCAGGTCATTCATGCCTATGTGTTTTCCTCCTCTGTCAAACTGAAACCTGTGAGCCCCTGTAAATGTCACTTTCAAACATGTACCTAAGTATTAGGTGGGAAGCAACCAAAGCCCTGAAAAAAATGTACAATTCAGAGGCAGAAAGGGATCTCTGTTGGCCTGAGGCTGGGGGGCACTCACACGCTTGTAAAATAGTTTTGTCAGGCTCTTTGTTTAGTAGAAGGGCCCTCCTGAGGGTACCACAGGTGAAGCATGGGCTACCACGTTGCCTGTCCCATGCGCAGTGGCCTTGGTTAGGGTCTGTCCTGCTTATCTATGATCTTGAAAATCTACTCTAGAATGTCTCTAGCCAAGCAAACTGGCCTTGGACATCTAGTCTCCTACATAGTATGTCGACAACCATGAAGACATCAGCCCAAAGTGAGGCTTTCTATAGCCCAAGAAACATCAACCTCAGACACACTGACACGTGCAGCATGTGCATTCCCAAGCTCCTTGCAACACAACATTTTATGGAAAGGGTTTGTCTGGCCAAGAGTAAAGATGTTTCAGGGGATGAATTAAATGAAATTCCCAGATAGCTGATTTCCTGCTTCATATTGGATATTGGATTAAGTTATACACACACACACACACACACACACACACACACACACACATACATGTCTATTCAAGGAACTCATGGAGAATTCTCAAGCAGGGACTTGAAAGACAAGCCCTTTTCTGCAGTGACTTCACCAAATCCCTTCCACCCTGTACCCTCATAACAGATCCCACAATGCATTCATCCTTCCCTCCTCCAGGCCCTGGACTCCATAAAGCATGAGTCTTGCTCTGCCAGCCTGGGTTTGTCACAAAATGACATCCCAGGCCTGAGATACTCAGGCCCCTGTCGATTTGAGTGCCTAAGACATTCTTCCTCATGACCCACCTCCCACTTTCCTTCTTGACTTCCCCACAATAATGTCAACCACTGGTCTAGGGCTGTACACTCTTCAGTTCCCCAAAACATGCAAGGAAATGTTTCTGGGTGGAGCTGTGGGATCACATCCAGAAGTATAAACACAAGGGCCCAGCGCAGAGCAAGGCCCTGTAATTGTTAGCTGTAATTGCTAACTGGATGAGACTATTGCCAGAAAGCAATAGTCCTCTCCAGTTTCTCTCAGTGGTGGCCTAGAAGTGGAAACTGAGATAAACCCTTTCTAACCCAAGTGCTTTTCATCAGTGTTTTGTTACAGCAACAGAATGAAACTAGAACATGGGTTATTTAAAAGGAAGGGAGGGAGGGAGGGAGGGAGGGAGAGAGGGAGAGAGGGAGGGAGGGAGGGAGGGAGGGAGGGAGGGAAGGAGGGAAGGAGGAAGGAAGGAAGGAAGAGCACAGCAAATCCCAGGACAACAGGACTGGGTGGGCTCTCTCTGAGCACGGGGTATAGCCCTCGTAGAGAGGCTGCTGCTCACTGAGTCCTCAGAGGGAGACCCAGGGCAGAAACAATGCTCAGAGCCCTTGCTGTCTGTTGCCTGTGTGGGTGTCACAAAGCTTCCCTGCCTCACAAGTCCACCATCTTCAACCAAGCCAAGCAGCCTGGCTTGTGCTTCAGATGGAAGGAATTCGGTCTCTGACATGTGCACATTCACATCACACATATTAATCAATGCATGTATGTGCACATGTGCAGACACATGCATTCGCACACACATACATGTACACACATATGCATACATACACATACACGCATAGTCGGATGTACATACACACATAGGACCATATACATATGTGCACATGTGCATGTGTACACATTATGTACACAGGCACATGCATTCATGCATGCACGCATATGCTCACAAACAGGTATGCACACAGGTTCATGTACACTGCACATGCACATTGTGCCTCTGTGGACTCTCTCAACATCAGCATCCTCAGATCCTCAAAACCCTGTTACGCCACTTCCTTCCTCAGTCGCCCATGTTCCGAGGAGTCACTGCTGCCCTCCTTTGACTCGTCTTACTGTGAGTCTTTGCATGCATCCCTTGGCACCTGGGCAATCTCCCTGGAAGGCTGGTGTAAGACAATGGGCTTCCAGTGCACCTGCTCAATGCGGCTAGTTGTGAGCAACAGGCTACCTGGCAGCTGGCAGCACAATGGCTTCTTTCGTCACATAAGCAATCTGGTGCAGCTCTTCAAAGCTAGAGGACTGCCTGTCCAACCTCCCCCAGACTCTGCCCTCACAGTCCTGGGTAGTGATGGATTGCTTTGGCAGCATCAAGCTACTTCTTCTATGAGAAGAAGGAGGAAGCCACCCTGGTGTGTGGTACTTCAGAGACTGCATTTTAGTCAGGAAGGTCATCTTCCTCTCTGCTCCCAGCTTTGTTTTCCTTCATCTCAAGCAGAATTGACCTCTGGGAACAAGGTGGTTTGAGAAGAGCTTCGGGGTGGCCCAGCCTTTACAGCAGTTGAATGGGGAAGGGAGACAAGACTCCAGGATAGACAGCATGCCTTGACTCCTTCCCTATGACCAGAACTATGTCCTCTGACCCCACCTGCCAGGCTGCACAGCACCTACTGTGGGAGTTCTATGCATTCTCCACTCGCCCCAATATATCACCCATTTTCTGAATGCAGAATCTGAAGTTCAAGACCCCTCAGAGCCCTCCTCCTATTGGGCCATGAAGAACACACATCTCTGCAGTCAGTCTCTCCCAGCTCTGAGCACACTGCCTCATCCCACCCCATGTTGTCCGTGAGCCTCTGCCTAGTGGGTCTTCAAGTGGAGAGCTGCTGTAACCAGACCCCCCATCCTACTCTAGGATAGTAACAGCCTCAGCGGGCAGCTCCAGAAACCGCCGTCTGTCCTGTTGCTGTCTTCCATTTCACATTTTCCTGGTACTGCGGAAAAGGAAACTAAGGCACATAGCTACTGCTGGCTGGTGCAGTGTCATGGGGAGAACCTAGAGGTGGCAGATTCTTGACAGGTCTGTCCTCTCTTATGAATTGGCTGGGAGGACCCCAGCTCCACTCATCTTCTAGCAAACATTAGAAGGTACCAGATGGATGCTGGAAATTGCATTTTTCTTCCTTAAGACTACTGACCAATGTATTTGAAGCTTCATGCCAAATTGTAATTTTTTTCTGCCAATCTCACAAGAGTGTTCTGTGAGGGGCCCTGTCATCCACTTTCGGGAATAAATGCCTTGCTGTCAATATTACAGTCTTCAGTAATATTGCTGTGTGTTTTGAGTAGATTTGGTGGCATTGGGGTGGGGCTTGATACAGGGCACCCAAGATCTTGACCACTGGTTCCAACACTCCCAGACATCCTGGCGTTGTGGACCTGTTCCTGCCCTGAACCTCATCCTGTCACTCACTCTCAAGGGACTTCTGTATAGGTGTTACATTTCCAGGGCATGTGATCTTGAATGAGCAATGCCACATCCCCTCTTCCTGGCAGGGCAGCCATGTCTTGCCACCCTGAGCCAGGCTTTGTACTTGTCTCTGCATTGAGGTTAGGATCACCTGACTGTTCTGAGCTGGGGCTGTAGACTGTGGATCTCTCCTGAACTTGATCAGGACTCAGGGATTAGGTGGGCTCCAGCATGTCAGGACCAGCAGGGAGGCTGTGCAGAACTGAATGCCTTCCTCAGGAAGCATCTCTATGTAGGATGCTTTGGTATTTCTAAGTCAGCTAGAGGCAGGGGGGTCAATCGTAAAGTACAAATTGTGTGACTACATGATTTTGCATGTGATTTACATTCTTCTATTTGCACAACAGAGATGAAAGCAAGACTTCATTTCTAATCGTTTGAGTTTTAAATTTTTCTTTACTTAGAATTATACCCATGAAATAAAAAAACAATGCAAGTCAAGAACACAATCATACAATAACAAGATTTACCTTCCAATGCCTTTAGTGCTGTTCTGTCTTGCTTTTAAACATCCTCACCATTTTATTTTGCACATGGCCCTGAAGACTATGAGGTAGCCTTGCTTCTAAATCCTCTAGGAGTGTGTCCAACCATTTCAAAGCAGGTTTCTGGGCTGAGGAGAAAGCAACAACCTCCAGTTGCTGGACACAAGGATTTCTCCCTGCTAGCTGGCTGGGTATGAAGACTCTGCCTCTGGGCTGTGAACTCTTTGTCTCTTGCAGCTACAGTTCTGAGGCCCCCAAAGTCTTCAGGTCAGTGAAGCGCAGCTCCTAACACCTCAGCGGGGAACAGTGCCAGCATCTCACCAGTGGATTGGCCATGCCCGGTCTGATTAGATTGGCCAAACGCTTTAAACATCAAACGAACTGACCCCTGACATGAGACGGGTTGATTTATTACTCTGCCGACACAGCTGACAACAAACACGGGGAGCTCGGTTCTGTCTGGTCATTTTTCAAGCTCTTTGCACAGGAGTGGCACCTATATCCTCTAACGCATTACTGCAGACAGCTCTGCTAGAATACTAAGAGGCTCCTATTGAGTTTTTTTTTTTAAGAGGCTCAAAAGAAGAGTCTAATTGAGGGAAACGAAAAATGTCTGCTGTGTGTGCATGTCGGGTAATAGTGCCGAGTTATTAAACCCAAGCAAGCTGGGGGGATTGGGGAGGGGGCTGTGGAGGGAGACATCTGCCCAAGGTCACCTTGCTCTCTGACTCTCAGCCCAGCCTAGATGCCACTCCAAACTACCCCAGTGCCTCTGTGCTGAAGGACAGCAGTAAGTAACTCCCATAGTTCCCCAGCTCTGGGGCCAGTTCTGTCTTACATGGTTTATAAGGATCTGCACTCTTAAACAGCTCTAATTCAGGTTCCCTGTTATGCAGAGAACATTATCTATCACCTGTGCAAGGAAATTATAGAGGCAAGGGCATGCATCACCTGTTCACAACTGGAGCTATAAGCTAGTCACAGTGCTTGGGGACTATGTACCTCCAGGTAATGATTTGGTCCTTATCCCACTCTTCACAGATTAAACCTGGGCTTAGGGATATCTTGTGACTGCTGTGTGAGCTCTGAGGTCCACACAGCCATGTTTCCCTGAATGTATGTTAGTCTAACCCCAGGCTGTAATGGCAAGAGTCCTAAGATGCTGGCCTCCTTGTGCCTTTCGGAATGACCTGCTTATAAAGAAATCCCCTCAACTCCTGAAGCCTGAAGTCACACAAAGTATAATAGAGCCTCTGTCCTATACACTGTCTGGAGGATCCAGGCATCACGGAATGTCAGAGAGCTCAAGGAGACATCAATTCCTGAATTGATGTTTGAGGTTACCCTCCTTCCTGCTGACAGAACCATCTCAGGCTTGCCAGATTTGCACACTGAGGCATGGGTGAGCCCCTGCCTGAGGAGGAAAATCCAAATCCAGAGCATTGGGAATACAGTCACAGAGGCAGAAGCAGCACCAGGCGCTACCACATGCTTTCCTGGAGGGCCACAGGAAGGTTTTGCTAAGTGGCCTCTTCATAACTTTTATTCCTTCATAAACCAGAACGATCGTGAGCTTGCATGCAGTCCCAGACCTTTAAAAGAACAGCAAACAAAAGCCTTTTGCCCTGAGATGGAAAGTCTAATAACAGACACACTCCCGGGAAGTTGATGAGAAAGTTGTAACAAGGACATATTGCAGAGTTTAATTAAAATTTTAGGTCTATTTAGGCATCTTAAATAAGTAGCAATTTCCCAGTCTTGGGAAAGGAGTAATAAAAAGCAAGAGATGGGGAGGGGGATGATGGGAGAAATGCACCCATAAAGTCCCTTATCATTTAAATGATATGCTCTGCAACAAGGAGAGTGGCTCTGCTTTGAGGAGGTAGTCATTCAGGGAGCTGAAAGGGCCTCCTCTGGGGACTGTGTCTCTGCAGAGAGGAAAGAGCAGAGGCTGTCCCCTGGAGGCCCTGTCAAGCCCTCCCAGAATGCTCTTGAGTGAAGCCCATGGTCGGCCGACTCCGCCCACACGCTCGGAGCTGCAGGACTGATTGCTGGCCTGTCATTCTTAATCATGAGCAGATGGTCAAGCAACACCAGACATCTGAGAAACACTTCTAACAAGGAAGCCAGTGACCAGAACAATCCGATGGGAACAAAAGCAATTTTCTGGAAGCAGAGACTGGACAGGGAAAGGGAAACGTGAGAGGGAGGGCCAACTGAAGAGCCCACACCCATGTTGCAAGAATGAAGGGCATACAAAGGGAAGGGGGGTGAAAGCAAGCAGAGAACAGAACAGCCATTCGGAAATTAAACACGGGAAGGTAGACTTCTGACCACTGTGAAACAGAGAAAGCTACATCTCACTGTGTTCACCATCACAATGCAGCCAAAGAAGGGAGCCTATAGCCTATAAAAGAACACCTGAACTTGGATCCCAGAGAGAGCCAAGTGCATAGCAAAGGTGACTTCCTGGTTTCTTAAGTAGATGCAGCATAGAGGAGGGCTCTTGGTGGCCACTTAACAATAGGATGCATAGACACAGGGAGGAGGAACTCAGATGAAAATCTGAGCCAATTTCTATGAGTTCAATAGGAGCTAATTGTGGGGTCTGCAGCCCTTAAAGACAAAAGAAATCCACACAAATCCACGTATGTTTCTACAGTCACTGAGTTGTTTTGGGGGAGGCCCAGTACTGTTGCTGTAGGAAGGGCATAGTAACACCGGGACCCATATACCTGTGAGAGGCAATGATGGCGCCTGGCCCAGGTCAGACCTGATGCTGAATAGGGGTTAGATTCATGTGTGTGTGTGACCCCTGACCCCCTACCTGGAAGCTAAAGCAGAATGAGAGAAGAAACCATTACTCCCTCTGAGCACTGAGCCAGGGAGCATGTCCTGACAAAGAAAGAATGATTACCCGTGAGGAAGGATATGGTGACAAAGATAGGTGCTCTCTGCAATCTGGCTGCAGAGGGAAGAGCCAGTGCTCAGGGCAGCCCAAATGCTGACAAGAATACTCTAGTATATCAGCCCCCACCTCAAGACCAAGGAACCATGAGAATCAGTGGTATGTTGGGACAACCACATCAGCCACAGACCAACTAGTTATCACAGTAGAGGCGCAGATTTTAGTCTGTTGTCCTACTAAGAGTTCCAGAAACTGTGAGCTACACACACACACACACACACACATACACACACACACACACACACACACACACAAAAGAGATTTGGTGTGCTACAGGACAGACACCACATAAGTTTCCACACAGTTAAAGTAACTGTGAATAAGATGTTAATAGCTATGCAGTCAATCTAGATATCCATCAACAGATGAATGAAAGTGTGTGTGTGTGTGTGTGTGTGTGTGTGTGTGTGTGTGTGTGTGTTCATGCATGCATGTAGTGCCTTCCCAAATGTGTATACACAATGGAATTTTATTCAGCCAATTCAGCCATAGATAATAAAATGATGTCATTTGCAGAAAAAATGGATAGAACTTGAGATCATGATGTTAAGTGAAATGAGCCAGACTAAGAACAATGAATACCATGTTTCATCTCACATGTGACAGGGGTGTGGAGGAGGGTACTGAGAGGTGTGAATATGAGCAAAGAAAACAATCTGCCCCTGTGAAGATGTCATGATGAAACCCATTACTCTACACAAGTATGAGACACTAACAGCATGCAGGGGCTTGCAGGGAATTTCAGGGAAGATGGTGACTGAGAAGAAATCAGTTAGAGATATTAAATACAGTGAACTGACACAGAAATGACAATAAAGAATGTTCCTGAGAGGCTCTTTAGCAGTCTCGGTGGATGAAGCAGCAAAAGAGAATAACACTGAAGTGCTGTGGGAGCAACATGAAACAGTCCAGTTTGACCAAAACCCAAACTAAGGCTGGGAAGAGGGGATACAGAAGAACACATCTAATAAACACTGAGGATGTCTCCAAATCAGCAAACACACCAGTCACACAATCAAGACCACCGCAAACTCTTTCAGCTCAACAACAAAATGGTTGAAAAGTAGACCTAAACAGATCATACCCCAACTGCTCAAAAAGGAAAGAAAATAGAGAAAGGGTGAGGGGTGCACATGGCAAACAAAACTTAGAAAACAGGAACAAAAGACAGTGTTGCATTCAGCTCTGAAACCATGCAAGCTGGAAGAACATCGCTCACAGCCTATGCAGGGCTTGACTAGAAGAACTTGTAAGCTTGGAGTGTGGTGCCACCTGATCACTGCTCAGAAGAACAAACAGTAAGTGATGTTTCAGAAAAATGGAAATTGGATCCCAAGACCCAGTGTGCTAAAGTGAGTTCTTCAGTCATTGTGGAATCTATGATTAATGGAAGGCATGGACTGTGGGCTCTGGGGTGAAGACAGATATAATGTTAAAGGAGGGCATGAATGACAGGCTGGAAAGAGACCTCCACTCTTAGCTAAAGTAGGTGTTGAGTCACTTTTCCTGGAGAGATGTGAACAAATACCAACTTGCCCCAATAGAGCACCAACATCAGACTAAAGAAACAGTTCCATTGAAGTCCAGCTTAGTGAGCCAATGAGTTTATTGCAGTTGCTTACAGAGTGATAGGCAGGGAGAGGCAAGAGTGACTAAAATGAAGCTGCGTCACCAGAGCTCACCCCAACACAAGTGACAATCCATGAAAACTGCATTCCTGAGTCTCCCTACCCATCTTGCAGGCATCCCCACCAAAGAAATCATGTACTGATTTATAACCTTGGAGAGAAGCCTTGTGAAACTTGCAACTTTCTCCCCCATGTCCTAAGAACCTCCCGCCTCATTCCAGCAGAGGTTTCCATTTGGAGGAAAGACATACTGAACACTGAGCAAATACCAATCGGGGTTTACTTCTTTCCTAAAGCAATCACTGCACTGAAAAGACATAGAAAGGCAATTTCCACACTACTTGCCCCAATGACCACTTGCCATAAAATGTGGGTGGCTGCCCTCTATCCTGCAAGCAGCTGCTCTGCCAGTGGTGATAGGTTTGGGGTCCCTTGAATCAAGATGGAGCCACATGACAGAGTTCTGCCCAAGGGAAGTAAGTCAATGTGCTGCTATAGTTTACATCCACCCACAGAGTCTTCTACACTAACCCCCTCCTCAGAAGATACATGGAGCTGCCTAGGATGGCAGTACAGAGAGAATGCATGTTGTGTAACAGTTAAAATATTCCATTCTTCAGGAAGCACCGTAAGCAGGAAGGTAAACAAATCTAAACAGGAAGTCCATGAAACTGACCAGATTCACTAACCCCCTACCTGCCAGAATAAGCATTCAAAGCTGAAAAGCCCCTTCAGATGGAAAGACCCAGCTGCAAAGAAGACTCTCAGTCCAGGCTAGTTACCAGATAAACAGAAACTAACCAAGTCACCTAGAAGAGGTTTAGAACAACTGGGGCACCTGGCAAAGACCCTCCGTTGAACTGCCTGAAGGTATACAGTGTGCTCCAGGTTCCCAACTTTTATGAGATGTCACCCATGCTGGGGTGAGCTTTGGTGATACAGCCGTCTTTGAGTCATTTCTGCTCCTGTAAGTAAGTCCTCGCCCATATTCCTGTAAGTGATCCCTATAAAATCACTGGATTGCCAAACTGGACTTTGGTGATATTCATACTTCGCTTTTTGATGGGATAATTATTTGGGGTAAGTAGGCCTGTGTGTTGAATCTCCACAGGAAAAGCTATGTTGAACAACATAAGGAAATGCTGAGAAAGGGGGTATATAAGATAGACAGATGGTGATTAAGAATATATGATAGATAGATAGATAGATAGATAGATAGATAGATAGATAGACAGATAGCAGATAAATAGGTAGGTATGTAGGTAGATAGACAGATAGACAGATGGGTGATAGATAGGTGTGTCCATTCATGCTTGAAAGAAGATTTTGTGCTCAAAGTAAAAAAGGTTAAAGTCTTACTTGACTGTGTAACATTACAAAAGTTGCCCCCCACCATGCATGCTGAGAGTTTCTTCATCTGAGCCATTAGATATTAGTAAGATCTGTATTCTTTAGACAAGCAGTGTAGGAGAAATGTGATGTGTAGATTTTGAGAACTTCCCTCATGTCCAGTCCAACCAGTTTGATGCAGTTCTGTGAATAACAACTATTTGGGAACTGACTCTACTCCACAGCACATACCAGATCACCCTAAAACCCTGAAAGTAAAAGAGTTAAGACATAGTTGCTTGGACAACCTGGACATTGGCTCATTACACCTTAAAAGCCCATAACAGAGAGACCTGGGTGGATAGCTACCATGGTGGTGACAATACAAATATAGTCATTGATCAGCTAGCCACTGGGGATCTATTAACACAAGGAGCAGAGAGTCAGGTGCCAGAGATAATTCTGTCTCCATATGATCTAGTGCAATGGTTGCTTGTGACATGGTATGAAGAGTTACAGACCACAATGGGGACCAAGGAAAGTGGTCCCCATGTTTGCACAGGTGATGAGGGGTCAGGAAGGATCAAGTGGTTGGGGAGGACTTACTGCTACTCTCTAGCAGGTGTGGAGAAGAAAGTAGGTCAGGGGAGGGGAGTAGCAGGGAATAAGGTTAGAGGGAGGTGTTAATGTGTGTCAGAAACTCCAGGTCTAGACCCCTGAAGTTTCTGATATCCAATGACAGCTCCTAGACATTGGAGAGCCTAACTATGCCAGGCACACATGTCAAACTCAAAGTTACTTGCATCATATAAAGTCACAGGCATCAGAGTCTGTACAGCACTGAACAGAAGTGAGATGTGCATGCCCACAGTGTGACTGGTGCCAGGAAGCTGAACTACAAGGAAAGCAGATGGAGGCAGAACTGTAGTGTAGAGAAAGTAGCTCATTCAAGGGCTATTACCTTACTGATAATCATTTATTCTGCCTTTTTTAAAAATCCTCTTCGGGTGCTTAGGAGGAGGTATTCTCTTCAGGTTGTTAGGAGTGGCTACCTATCTAAGGAATTCCCTAACCAAATATCCTCTCTTGAAGCCTTGGTTAAAATCTCATTTGCTTATAATCCTTCAAGACAAAAGATGAAAAGGGAGGAGGAGGAAAAGGAGGAAGCTGTCCACATCCCACCTCTGTCTTTAATAATAATCCTGTTTCTTTCTGGCAGATCTAACATAGATACGTGGGTCAGAAACTCAGGGGCCCATGATATAAACAAAGAATAAGTGGAGAAATACTAGAGTTGTCCAGGTCTATGACTTGCAGTGCTGCCCTCTAAGTAAATATGGCAGGAAACCCAGCTATCACCAAACCATCCTGTGCAACACAAACCGGTAACTATTGCTGTTATCTAACACCCACCCATCAGCAGCCCCTACTGAAACAAAAAAGACTAGACCTTGAGAACATGTAATTAAAGAACAGCCTTTATTACAACAAAGTGTGAAATCTAGCGGCTGCCAGGGCAAAGATTGGGGAACCAGGAGATGGCATGAACATTCTAGCATCCTAGTATTCTCACAGCCTCAGCTCCACAGTAGACGACTGGCCCAACTCAAGTTTCTTAACAAATACGTCCAACAGGATGTGTAGTGTAGAGCGCCTATTGGACACACACTCAGATGGAATTATTCTGCTCTTCTCTCTGTACTAAACAGGGCCACATGTTCTGAAGTGTCTGGGACTCCCACCACAGAGGCGGTATATGAAACAATCTTGCTGGCTAGACAGAGAAGTGGCCTGAAATCCAGACCTAAACCATTTTCATTCTCTGTTTGACCGATAAAGATAGCTTTCTATTCCAAAGCAAAGCAGAGACATAATCCAGGCAAAATTGGATTCCTGAACCTTATAAACACACTTTCAACTGATACAGCACAGCTGTGGAATCTCAGCTCAGCCATGTGGGCCACCTTCCACCATGAAGGGCACAGTCCAGCGGGTCCTCTGGGAAACCATACAGTCTCGTGTGACAAATGTCAGTTTCAACACACAAAAATAAGTCTCTATCTCACTTGCCTATCAAAACCTGCACAGAGTAGACCAAGCCCCTTGAAGACATCAGATGCTCAGACTCTTTGAAGTTGTCCCAGATGATTTTTTCCTCCTGCACCCAAGAACACCCTCAAGATCTCTAGGGTGAAGTGGACAGCTTAATACTAATTGTTATAGCTCTCTACTCAAAAAGAAATAATCAACATTATGTCTATTTTTACATATACGAGTATCTTACCTACATATATGTCTATGTTTACATTATCTGCAGAGGCTAGAAAAAAGTGTTGGATTTCCCTTGGAACTGGAGTTACAGACATTTATACGAAGTCATGTGGGTCCTGAGTATTAAATATGGGTCCTCTGGAAAAGTAGCCAAAGCTCCTAACTGCTGAGTCATCTATCCAGTTTTAAAGACAATGTCATATTGTGTCACAGCACCAGTACACACTGATGCTGTTCCTATCTTACTGTACATATTCAACCCAGTACCTGTTATGACCATGGACCAGGTCAGGCCTGAGGATATAAAGACAGCAAATACAACATTGGCCTGAGCATTGGGACCTTCAGGGCAGGATTTTAACTGGCCTCCCACTACTCCCAGATATACATAGATCTTAATTCGCAGTACAGGCAACAGGAACTGCAACCTAATAACAGTGTTGTTATGTGGTCATATGCTGAGCATGGAAATTTGATGCTGAGAAAGTGAGAGAGGGAAATAACACAGCACACAGACAGCAGAGCAAGCTATTGATGGTGATGGGTTTTCATTATCTTAACACAAATGGGAAACTGAGGATTTGCATAACTTTTCTGGTGCCAAATATGGTGAATAGCACATTCTAAGCCCATCTCACCTGACTCTAACAGACCATGCACGTGATCACAACTCCTCTGTAAGCACCTCCACGCTCAACCTGTTATTGGTCTCAAGAAACAAGGGATGAACCTGAGATACAAAACCAAGAACCATTCCTAAAAGTCTACATAATATAGTGGGCAATGTGGCATTTATTACCCAAGGCTGAATGACATGAATATAGGTACAACTGCTGAACCATAGCTTCATTTTCTTCATAATTTACCACACTAAGGCCTTTAATGTCAACATGCCTAGCCATTCCAAAGTATTAATACTTCCAACTCATTAAACTACTGAATAAGGGACATGTTTTAGTTGTAGATCACAAGTGCTTCCTAGTTACATAACTCAGGGTGCTTTACCCCACTAACCAGAAGCATGTTTTATTTCATATCCAGTTGGTCCCACCATTACTTCCTAACAGAAATGAAGGAAACTTGGAATCACTTCTTTGGTAAATGAAGAGTCACTTGGGTATGCCTGCTACATTATTTTGACTTCCTGCCTGTTCTTGACATCGGCTGAGCTCTAGAGGCTGGTAGAATTCTCTCATGTAGGACAACAGAAAACAAACCAGAGATCAGTGACAATGACCAGAATTTATAAAAGCCACAACTCTAGAGAGGAAAGGGGGAAAAAGTCTATGTCCATTAGGACATTCTTCACCAATTTTCCTTCCACAAAATTCTCAAATTTTATACTGAATCATATTGGCTAAAGAGAAATCTGTGGTTTCTAGTGGCTTCACTACATTAAAGATATATGCCAAAACCTTTGGCATAAGCCAATAGGTACATATAACAGAATGGAGACCCTGGAAATGAGAGGCATATAGAGAAGTGGATTGATTTCATCTTGGAGCACCTGACCACCTCTTAAACCTAACAGGACTAGAGGCATTATCTAGGAACAAAACAAATGGGCCACTAAGATGGCACAGCATTATGTAAATGTTTTGGAAGATTTTTGGTGCTGGGAAAACAATTCAAGCATAAGCCACACTGGGGTTGGAAGTGAACCTGAGTGACATCCCAGACCTCCCTTAGAGACACTTTAAAGTCATGCCTGGAAGTAAATGCCTGTAGCGCAGACATGAAAATGCAAGAGGTACTATGAAGAACTCAGTGGGGATGAAGAGGAAAGCAAACAAGGAAGGAAAGAAGATAGTCTTGGCCAAGCACATGTCCAAAACAAAGGAGACAGTGGTCCACAAGTTCAAAAGGGAATGAACTCTCTTCAAGACTTTTAGAATGGAAAATGGGGCATGATGGCACAAACCTAGAATTCTGGCATGTAGGGGGTGAAGGCAGGAAGATCAGGAGTTTGAGGTCATCCTAAGTGACAGTGAGTTCAAAGCCAGCCTCAGCTATGAGACTCTGTCTTAACAGAACAAAACAGAAAGAAAAATTAAAGTCATGGGCTGGGATGTGGGTCCAGCGTTAGTGTGCTAGTCTAGCATGTGAAAGGATGTAGTGTCCATCCCTGTACCTTAAAAAATAAAATAGGAAACATTAGTTTTCTATGTCATATGACAAGTTAGCACAAGTGCAGAAAAGTAAGCATTTGTACATACATCCTCTCAGAATTCCTTGGAACAGAGGCATGGGCAGGAGTCTGTCTGGTTCTACACTCAACACTCACAGTCACACTCAAGCTTTGGCCCTCAGCTGGGATTCTCAGCAGTAACCCAGGACCTTCCATTAAGCCCCTTCTGATTGTCAGAATCCAGTCAAAAATGACTCTGTCTTTACAGCTATGGTCCAGGGACCACTCTAGGTCACTACAGACCACTTACATCTGTAGCAATTCATGGCACAGCTGTATGTTGATCCTCCAAAGCAAGATGGGAAAACTCTTTGCATTCAAAGGAATCATTTAACTTAACTGAGTCAGGCCTGGTTGTGACATCTACCCTTTGATCTATTCAATATCACTGATGAGGTTGTTCTTCTGTGTGTATGTTTCTCTTATTGGTTGATGAATAAAACACTGTGTGGCTAGGGGCCAGGCAGGAATGATAGGTGGGCCTATCAGATAAAGAGAATTCTAGGAAATGTAGGCAGTCAGACACCATGTGAGACTGTAAAGGGGTAAGAAGTCTGGACCCTTCTCCGGTAAGATAAGAGTATATGGAAATACATAGATTAATAGAAATGAGTTAATAATTAAGACAGAGCTAGCCAAATAAGAAGCCCTAGTCACCAGCCAACAGATTTATAATTAATATAGCACCCATGTGTTCATTTGAAGCATAAGGGTCGAGGTACCTGCCTGTCCAGAAAACTCATCCTTACATGTCACCTGCTATAGGATCCCAGATATATCTTCAGAATCTCTCTGATACACAGGGTGACCCAGGGAAGGCTGCCTCCCCTCTTCAGATATCCAGGACCATCTGTACTGAAGAAGAGGTTCACAGGCCTGAGGGCCATGGAGAGACATTTTAGAACTCCAGCTACCACAGGAAGAAAAGAATAAATATGCAGAAGAAATAAAACTGTTGCTTAAAAGGAAAGAACAATACTGATTCCACCTTGATAGCCAGGACCATGGAAGTCAGGATATAGTCAAACAGTAGATGGATGTATAGCAGAAATGGCCTTTAAATATGAGGGTAAATAAATGTGCTTTTAAACAAACAGGACTTGAAAATCCAGCACAAGTAGAACAAGGACAAAGAATATAGAAAAGAGAAGGCTTTTGACATAGGAAAACATAATCTCAGAGACACGAAAACCATCAGAAAGGGCTAACATATAGCTGTCTCCAACTAAACATGCATTCATTAAGATAAAAATTATCCCAGGTTTTAAATTGTAAGGAGAATCAAAATATAGGAATAATTGTGCCAAGGATAAAAAAGAGAGGTCATGATGTAAGAATGTCGTTGTATTATCCAGGAAGTAGTAGAACTACTATTTCAGTGTATACTCCTCTAAACCAAGGACAACTGTTTTGGTCTCTACAGCAACCACTGGAGAGCAGACGTATGGGTAATTCTGAAGGTAATAAGGTCAGATGTAAAACACAAGAGAAATACAACTGATCAAAACAAAGGAGAATATCAGAACAAAGAACAGATGGTACAAATTGGAAATGAGAAAGCAAAATGCCTGATTTAAATACAATTACATAATGTGAAAATGTAAATATTACAACAGCAAAGATTTTAAATATCCAAGTACATGTTTTAAATATAAGAACACAGAAAGTTTAAAATCAGAAGTGAAAAATGTACACATTGAAAATACTAAACAAAAGATATTTGATACAGCTCAATTCTATCAGATATAATTGGCTTCAAGTCAAGAAGTATTTTTAGAAAAGGGATATTTCTAAATAGAAAAAAGTATAATTTAATAAGGAAAGTAAAATTTTTAACTTAGTATATGCCTAATAACACAAATTTAAAATACATAAAAACAGAAACAAAATTTATTAAAAGAAAAATAGAGAAGCCCATGGTTACATAAGAAATTTTTCACATACAAAACTCATCTCTATGAGCTTGACAGTCATACACAAATTTGAGCATCATATACCAAAGCTGATGTTTTTATAAATTATGTCTGAATAAGACCAGACTCAAAATACACTATAAGCCTGAATCAACTTGATATTTTCCTCCCTTTAGAGTTTTTCTATGTTACAGTATTCTGATCAAATACAACATCAAATTCTTGTTTCCCTACAGACACCCTGTAGCTTAGCTGCTCGAGAAATGGGATTTTAAACACGTGGCCACATTCCCAGCAGCTCTTGGTGGGTGGATTTTGTGGACTGTGCTGCAATAAATACTGATCCACTCCAATTTGGAATCCCTGTATGGCTTCAGAGCAGTGTCACGGAGGGTTCTCAACAAGGAGCTTGCAGCTCTTCTTCCCTCAATGAAACACACTGGGAGTCCTGATTTACACCAACATGGTGTTCACAGGGAGATGTACAGATACAAGCGTGCGCGCGCACACACACACACACACACACACACACACACACACACACACATACACACACACACAAAAAAAATATTGTATAGGAATGAGTTAGAACCCCAAGAAATCATTTTTTAAAATTGTAACTCATCATTCAAAAGGAAGTAGAAAAAGGAGAAATAACAAAGAGTACAAAAAAATGTATGTAAGATCCCAAAGTTCATTGTTTAAGGAAGCAAATGTGGATGATGATTTCCTTGGAGACAAGATGCACAAAACATGACCGTAAAAGAAGAGTTCATTGGTACAGAAGCAGATCATCACAACCTGAAATCACACAACAGCCTCTTCCATATGACCCCAGAGGCACAAGAGGCCTAGAATGTGGCTCATCCAGCCAAGCTTATCTGTGAGTGTCTAGAATGTTAGCTGGGGTGTGGGATGGGGGCAGGTGGATAGATCCTTGGTGCTCACTGTAGGCTAATCCAACCTATTTGTGATCTCTGAGTTCAGTAAGAGACCTTGGTTTGTTTACAGCCATGCCACCTTAATTCGTCTGCTCTCCTCTGATCTTGGAAGCTAAGCAGGGTTAGACCTGGTTATTATTTGAATGACAGAGTGGAAACAACTGAGGAAGACACACATCTATAATCCCAGCACCCATGTACAAACAGTCAATTCCATTTGAACTGTAGACCTAACTTGATAAATAGCAAAACATTACTCAGGTCAATCCTTCCCTCTGCAGTTCTCAAACCAATATGAAGTGAGTGAAATGTAGGCCAAAATGCAAGATCTACCTCATAAGAATGGACTTCTCTACACGACAGCCTGAGGCACTAGGAAGAGGCAAGGCATGCAGAATCAAATCTTTGCTGTGATATACCACAAAAGGGTCTGTATCCATCTTATGATGCAGCCAATTAACTCTTTAGGTGAAGCTCCAAAAACCTGAAGTGGGTAGAGTCTTCACTGCACAAATTCCACAAAAGGGCCCGCATCCATCTTACAACTGCAACAAATTAACTCTTTAGGTAAAGTCCCAGAAATCAGAAGTGGGTGTGGTCTTGAGTAAGAGCTATATCAGAAGTTCATTAAAGGGCTGAGACATAACTCAGCAAGATTAACAGAGATCAGCTCCTAGGACCCCCATCAGGCAGTTCACAATCTGTAACGACAGTTCCAGGTGATCTGACACCTTGCTCTGGCTTCTGAGGGTACTGCACTCACATGTAGAAACCCACACATGTGCATAATTTCAAGGATAAAATGACTTTTTAGAGAGTTCATTAAATCCACGAAAAGCTACCCATCATGAATACACAAATTTGAATTATGTTCTATACTACTTCACTCTCATATGAATGACTGATGTGAACAAGTCAGTATGAAGCCTTGACAAGAGTGCATAGCAGCTGAAGCTGGGAATAGTGGCATACATCTATAATCCCAACATCCAAGAGAAAGAATAAGGTGGTTCCAAGTTCAAGGAAGCTTGGACACACAGCAAGACCTATCTCAAAACAACAATGGATGCTAGCCGGAACTTTCCTAAACTTTTGATAGAAAGGCAGGTTGGAGAACCTGCTCTCCATGCATAACCACCAGCTGCACCAGCCCTACTCCTACATACGCATCCAGCAATGACATGCATGTCAGCACACACACACACACACACACACACACACACACACACACACACACACACACATACAATATATATCAGATTTTTCACAACAGCCTTATTATATCCAAAACCAATAAGTTAATTAACAGTAGACCACACAAATAAGTCCTATCATGTTCAAATCATAGATGCTTATACAGGAATGAAAAAAGCCCCACAATGACTCAGAAGACAGGGCTATGAGAAAAAGAAGAGAGACATGGGAACATAGATGGCACTACTTACTCGTAGGATCTCACAACAGGCAAGTCTAGTCTCTGAAGTTACACCACTGAGTGGTTGCTATAATTTAAAAACGCAGTACAAGAGAGAAAGCTGCCATATGACAAGATTCAAGCAGAGGGTTTTTTTTTTATTAGGGAAACAGATCATACAAAGGGAAAGGAAAAGGGGGAGACCAGCCTCCAGAGACAGAAGCAACAGGAGAGAGAAGAAAGGAAAGAGGGGGAGAGAGAGGAAAGTGAGAAAGAGAGGGCAGACAGAGAGAGGGAGAGAAAGAAAGAGAGAAGGATGGGAGGTGGGCAGGGCCCTTTTGAAAGGGAACACTGAATAGGCACAAGTGATGCCTATAGGCACAAGTGGCTGAGGGTGTGTCCTGTCAGAACCCGAAGGACAGGCCAGTACAGATGCCCGAATACTAACAGTGGGAAGTGACTAGAGGGATCGTAGAGAAGGTTGTAGATACTGGCATCACTTTAAGGTCTTATTTGGATCATGGCACAAGTTTGCAATCACTTTGTTGAAAATATTAGTAACAATTGGTCTATTTGATGACTGTATTTGTGCTTTGTTTTTTAACCTTTGCCATGCAAATTTTTTGTAGGAAGGGACTTAACTTTCACTGGAAAAAATGATAAGGCTCTTTTGAAATACTTCCTCATCCAGTCCTCCCAGACTGATGTAACAAACTCACTACACTGGAGACTTGAAAGCAACAGAGAGTTATTTATCATATTCTGGAAGTTGTGAGTAAGATCAAGCCTCTGACAGTTTGGCATCTAGTAAGGGCATCTGAGATCATGGAAGGTATCTCCTCATCATCCATGCCTCATAGAAGGGTGAGATGGTGCCTTGGGGTCTCTCTTCTAAGGTACCAGTCTCATCATAAGACCATTTACCTCATGACCTCATTACCTCCTGACAACAACACTGAAAGTCAGGACTCCACATGTGAATTTGGGGGACCACAGGGTGTCCCCTACACTTCACAAAAGTACATAAAACAAGCAACTCAAGGGTGAAGCTGAGTTTAGGGGTGTAGATTATTTATTATGTATTTTTTAAGTTTGCTTTTTATGTGTATTTTCATAAAACTTTAAGTTGCACCAGTAATTTTAAACAAATATTAAAAACTTTCTGATAACGAAAGTTAAAAGTTCCAAAGGAATTTGAATATGTACCAACTCTTAACATCTTCATTGAAAGCTCACAGAAGAAGATAAACACAACAGCCTGCCAAGCTCAGTCCACTCAGGAGCCATCTGATCTCCCTAGGCCAAGTTAGCAAGTCTGGAGTGGATTTCTGAAGCATATGGCCTGGCTCTCGATCATGTGTCTCATGCAGTCCTGCATTTGCTGAATGTGGCTGGCTAGACACATAATAGCGAAGAGTTTCCTAACAGAGGAGCATCATCGTAGGGACCCACCACATATTGTGAGCATAGAGGGAGAGAGGTTTCCAGCTCCTGGGGTCTTCCAGCATCTCCTAGAGGTTCCAGGATGCTTTTGAACATGGACTGGCCTTCCTTGAGTCTTCTGGATGCTCTGTGGAAGCCTGACTGCCTTTGCTGAGTGCAGGTGCCATGGAGAGAGAAACAGAGATAGAGACATAGAGAGACAGAGAAGGATGGATACACACACAGAGATGGATGAACACACACACAGAGGGAGAGAAAGAGAGACAGACAGACAGACAGACAGACAGACAGACAGACAGACAGACAGACAGAGACAGAGAGAGAATAGGCAAAGTGATACTCAGCTGGTTCAGATGTATGTGCCAGAAGCAAGAAGGAGGTCTATACTCTGTGGGGACAAAGGACTGAGATGACAATCAGCAATAAGATGGCAAGTGATCCCATCCACAGCATCCCTGCAGTTCTCCCCACTGACATCCATATTCATTGCCATCTTCATGAGGGGCTAAAAGACTAGTTTTCCAAATCCTGTCTGATTCAGCTGAATAGACTCTAGAGGACCAGCCACTCTGCCCGAGTGTCTCTGGTGGCTGAGAACCATCACACAAGAAACTCCTATGATGCCATCATTTCTGGTCATTATTGATGCATTCACAACATCTCACTGACTCTGAGAGCCAACCACAAGACCAACCCAAGCAGAAATTCTACATAACCATAAGAACTCATCAATGCATGCTGGAAAAAAAATAGCAAATATCAATGAGAGAAAAAACATGCATCCACATCCAGCTGAGCACATCACCTGGACAGAAGAACATGGCACCTTATGCTCAGGACCCTTCCCAGGATGCAAAGCAGCTCTAACATCAGCAACCAATGGACTCACAAATTCAGTGATGGTTCCCATTATGGATGGATGGATGGATGGATGGATGGATGGATGGATGGATGGATGGATGAAGTTAAAGCCCCAGGCTTGTCTTGGGAAGAGAAGTTTGGAGTCCTGCAACCTTGACAATAGGATCAATCACTGGCTGCTGCCATCCACACTTCTCTCAGGTCTTGTGCTAAGAGATGATACCTACAAATGAGGACAGGTGATTGAGCCAGCTCCTGAATATGCAAAGTGTGACTCTAAGGGAATGCTACATAGCTGTCTTCTTTTGGTCTTCTAGAACAGGTCCCCTCTCCCTTTGTGTATATTTACACAGTCAATATACCAATGCCCAGTTAAATGTACCAGATATATACTTGTATGTGATATATATAATCACAGATTTACATAATGCAATAACAAATGGAACGAGACCAAGCACAAAAGATGCATCCCTCTAGATCTTATGGGGAGAGGGTCATGCCTCCCTCCCAGAAGCCAAGCTCCAAGATGTAACCTGGCCACATGGACTGGATCCTCCTTCGTGGCTATTTGAAACTGTGGAGAGAAACACTGGCATGTGTCAGGGCGGCAAGCGTCAGCATCACTGGCGGACAGGTCCAGCTGTGTGGCCTCATATGCCCGGCAGCATCTGCTGCTCTCCCTCGTCTCCTGTTGCTTTGTGGCTCCCCCACATCATGCTAATGAGTTTCCTCTCTGCTTAATTCATACAGTGTTGATTTGTGCTTCTTGCAATCAAGACACTTTGTCCAGCAGACATTTAAAGAACCTTCAGAAAAGACTACAGGAGTCAAGCTACATCATTCCCGTGCTGTGTATCCACAGAAAAGTCACTTAGCCTCTCTGGGTTTCGGATTTTCTGGCTGTAAAGCAATGAAGTTCCTAGCACCTCAACATCATGGTACGGTGATGTAAACTAAACTAAGGCAGAACGTGGAGGGAAAGTATAGAACAATGATGAGCTTTCCAGTGTAGGGATGGGACCTAAGGTCTCCACACTGCGCTGCATCCCAACACTTTGTTCCATCCCTTGCTGCTTTGATTGTGAGCCAGGGTCTCACTAAGCCACCCAGGCTGGCCCCGCATTCACTGCTTTCTGGAAAAGCCTTAACATGAAGCCCTTTTCTCAGACTCTGAGAGGAGTTGGGACCACAGACCTGTACCACCAGGCCAAGCTAGAACAATGGTGTGGGTGAAGATGTAAGTGTGGGTATGAGTATAGGTGTGGGTCTGAGCATGCACAACCCATCATGGGGGCTAGTTCTATTTAGTGTTCACAGTGTGTGTGCATCAGCTCTCAGGTTCCCCTACCTTTTGTTTTAGACTGTGTTTCTAGTCAGGCTGGAACTTTGCCAGCTGGACCACAAACTTTCAGGGACCCACCTGTCTCCATCACCCTCGTCATTGCTGAGACTGAAGGTGTGCACCACCATGACTAGGAGGTCCACTGTTTTACACACAAGTTCTAAGGATCTCAACTTGGGTCCTCGTGCTTGTGAAAAAAAGCCCTCTATGACTAACCTCTCTCCAATCCCCAGCTCTAAATTTTCATTCTGACTCACTAGAAGGCATGAGGAGACATCAGGCTCTTCCACCAAAGTTGGGGATGTAAATGGGGGAGGTGAACTTAAATGCATTTCATTATACACATGTATGAAATTCTCAAGAACAAAGAAAAATTACACTTATCAAAGAACTGGATGGCAAAAAGGAAACAAAACAAAAATAGGGCTCTTAATGCAAATGTTCCATGGACTGTACCACCCCACCACACCCGACTAAGAAACTAAGACACTATAAGGTTAATTCACTTGGCCAGGTCACCTGACTCCTGACTGGCAGATAATCACATGACAGCCAAGTATTCTGGGTGCAAATGCGAGGGCCTTTGTGACATATGACTGTCCCTCAGCCAGGTCATCTGCAGCAGAGCCCAGCACATCTGTTCTCTCCCTGGTGGCTGTGAAATAGGCATGGCTGGCCTCGTGTTTCATTCTGGTATTGTTCTTACAAGGCTTTACGGTTTTTCTCTCCTTTACGGTTTCTCTCTCTCCCTTTTTTCTTTATCTCTTTTCCTTTCTTTCTTTCTTTCTTCCTTTTTTTTTTTTTTGTATTGTTTTTCTTTCAAACCTCAGTAAAGTCCCTTTCAAACAATCCTCTCCTTAATCTACCTGGATTAAAAAGGACCTAAAAACCAATATTTCCTTTCTGATTTCATACAACCTATTTTATCCATTTTAACAAGAGATTAGGTCATAAAAATGGCATGTAAATCCACAAAATAAACAAAGTCACTTTCCTTTGGACTCTAGACAAATAACCTGAAAATAATCCTGACAAGATTGTGTTTGCACAGCCAAAAAAGCTCCAAGAAATAAATAAATAAGGAAGGCATAGCCCCCGAGGCAGCCTCCCTCCTACTGCCACTCACACTGGGGGATCTATGACTTCTCTCTCTGGGTCAAAGTTAAATGAATTCATTGGCAGAGCCTATAATTAGTGTGAGTGGCTCATTTTGAGGTCTTCCTAGTGCCTGCTCAATGGCATCTGCATTGTGAATGGGTGCATTAGGAAGGCACACACTCACTGGAAGTGAATGATGGTGTGAGCAAGGAAGGTTCTCCCCATCTCTCTTGCACTGGGGGAAGCTGAGTTTTCATGTGGGCATCAACTACTGGCAATTCCCTGTCACAGGTGTGCCTGGGCTGCACCGAGTGAGCCAGGCTCATTCCCACTCTAAGAAAGCCCAACTGGAGAAATTAGGTCACTGTTGACAGAACAATGGCTTTCCTTACACAAATAATGAAGTACTTCTAAATCAAAACAAAAACCCTCTGATTTGTCACCCTCTAATAGTGGATGCAGTTGTGTATAAAGAAGGGCACACCTTCATGAAGCCACACATATGATTAAAGTTACACAGTAATTAATATAATAATTAAAATATAACTCTGCTTTTTGACATAACTGTGTATAGTGACAACATTTGCATTGAGTTCATGATCAATATAAACTAGACCTCAATGCATGGCTTTTACAGTTTGAGTACAAAAATAAAAAATAATTTCCTATCCAAATCATTGACATCTCAAGTCAATAACCAACCTTATGTACCTGGGTAGATAGTATTCTCCTCTACAGAAAATACTTCCATTTGCCGGTTCATCCATTGTGTTTGAAGAGAGACCATACCAGGTGCAGAGGCTACAACTCCTTGAGAAGCATTCTGTACTGAGATGTTATGAGTGTTACTCGGGACTCTGGGAACTGGTGGATAAGAAACTGAGATGCAGGGAGCCTAGAGGCAGGAAGGCCAGTTACAGGGTAAAAACCTTAACTTCAAAAATAACGGTTTAATGGAACTCACTTTGGAGAGATTGGAGAGAAGTGGGTAGACTTGGGAGATTCCTTCAAGACTAGTTCCCATGCTTCTGGCAGCACATCCTGAATCAAGAATGACTTTGGAGCTAAAGGTGTAAGCCCAGTTGATATCTTACTTGCCTAGCATGCGTGAAACCCTGGGTTCCAGCTCCAGAGGCATTCAATCAGGGCATGTCACAGGCTTCTAACACTAGCCCCCAAGAGGTAGGGCCAGGATGCCTTAGTTTATTTTCTTACTGCTGTGATAAAAATATCGTGAGAAAACCAACTTAAGGGAAGGTTTTTATAGTGGGTGGCAGTTCAAGGTATGGTGCATCATGGGAGGAAAGTAGGGTAGCGGGGGCTTGAAGCAGCTGTCATAGCTCATGTATTCAGGAAACAGTGAGTGATGAATGCATGCGTGTTGTACCTCATGATGAGTACATGCCTGCTGTACCTCAGCTCCTTTCTCCATTTTACAGCCCAGGATATCCTGCCCAGGAAGTCCTCCTACCCACAGATAAGATGGGTCTTCCCACATCCACTAACGTAGTCAAGATAATCCTCCATATCTATGCTCAGAGGTCCACATCCCAGACGATTCTAGATTTTGTCGCATTGTCAATTAACACTGTCACACAGAAGGACCAGAAGTTCAAGGTCACAGCTATATATCAAGAAAAAAAGATCAGCAAATTGCCTAAGGAGAAAAAGTACTTTACATTTTCCCATAGTTTCCCGTGGTACTGACCAGATGTGACAAATGTTCACATCTTTGTCAACTTTCTCATTTGAACATTTTGAACATTTTCAGACACAGTATTGGGTACATTTTACCACAGACATAGCAAAAGTTATTGTTGTGTGTATTTGTGAGACATTAAAATTTAGCCACTGTTCACCACATTGTTTGATTTTTATCATAGGATCATGTTAAATTCTTTACGTTTTATCTGATCGTGTTGAAAGGATCATGCCTTCTGCCCTCCATTGTCCAAATACGAGGAATCCCAGTCATTAGTCTGCATATGTTGAGTCAACTTGAGGGTGACTCCCACTTGACTTCAGAACATACAATCATAAAGAAAAGTCTCTTTGATGCATAGTGTTGGGAAAACTGATATCCATATGCAGAAAAAAAAGAACTGGAGCCCCATTCATAACATATCAAAATATCAATTCAAAGTGAGATAGTGGCATGGCATGAAGTTGACTGATCAGAGTTGTACCTTCTCAAGTAAAGAACATCTGCTGGAGTGCCCCTGTCACCCCTGTGTCCTACCCTCTTATTCCCTCTGTGGGCACAGACAAGGTGGCTGAGGTCACAGCAACTGAATTAAACACCATGAGATAACTCAAGCATAGGTCCACAAAGAGCTTGCACGCCCCTCCTCCTCCACCGTGACTTGTTCTCGGGAAATGGCAGATGGTCTCTGACAATTGCATACAGCATCACTTCTTCCTAGACAGCAGTAATGTCCATGCTGCAAGGACATTATATGACTGTTCTTATTTTTTCCTGTAGCTGTGATGAAATGCTTTGACCCAAACAATTTAGGAAACAAAGGAACTTGTTTTCAGTTTATAATTCCAAGTTACAGCCACCATAGCCAGCGAGTCCTAGTGAGAGGAGCTTGAAACAGCTAGTTGCAGCAAATTCATGGTCAAGATCAGTGAGAAGTGACATGTATGTGCTTGCAGTACTTGCTTGTGTTTAGCTCAGTTTCTCAACATTTATATAGCTAAGGGCCCATCCTAGGGAATGGTACTACCCACAGTGGGCTGGATCCTCCTACATCAGTGAACAAAACACTCCCCCTGCAGCCATGCCCCTGAACCAATTTGATGTAGACAGCCCTTGGGAAGAAAGTCTTTATGGTTTCCAGTGAAAATAGCTGTGTCAATGAGACTATGGCCAATTAACACTGGCTGAGAGTCCTCAGATAACTCCTCTATTAAAGGCTCTCAAGATTTGAGTAGGTGTCCTGTAGGCACCCCTGTGCTCCAGGGATAACTGACAGGGTAGGGATGAGAGTCACCTTGCTAAGTCACCTAAGAAAACCACCCCAGATACGGGACACTGCTTCAGGGTACATACTTGCAGCAATGTGTTGCTTAGCAACAGGTGCATTCTGAGAAATGCCTTGTATAAACACCACAGGGAGAGTTCCATGAATCTGAAGGAACAGGGAGGCATTTGCAGGGCCTCTTGGGCCCTAAGGCCACCGCCAATGCAGGAGACAGTGTGCAGGAGGCTTTTTCAGAAACACCAGGAACACACACTAAAATACCTATAAAAGTGCATTAGTAAATACAACAGCCAATAACTCGGTCAGTTATTATTACCCAGTGTTGCGTAGAATGCATGGTTTTCCATGCTGCACTTTGCCTGTGCATCCAGTGAGCTTACACACATCAGTCACAAAACAGATGTGAGTGGTGATCCAGCTCTTGTACATGGTTGAGACTCATACCCCTAATAAGGATTTCTCGACTCTGCAGTAATCTTAAGGGCTCACTAAGGTGTGTACATGGGTCTGTGAATAACTATATATGTGTGTTTGTGTATGAAACAGAGACATGGAGTTTGGATGAATAGCTGGGGATGGATATGCTCAAAATGCATTGTGTACATGTATCAAAGAATAACTTCAATGAAAAAAAAATGAACCTAAAATCAAACTTCTTACCATACCCTGGAACTCAATCCTAAGTTAAGTACAAAGCACCAATTGCCCTGAAAATAAAGATAAAATTACTATCTACATAACTTTTTAAACCTTCATTAAGACTATCTTGTTGAGCTTATAGCATCTACTAATAGGATATTGAACAAGTGTGAAACTTTTTACAGAAATCAGAAACCTTCACAATGTTAGACCAACAGCATTACAGACACAAAAGTCAGAGCAGAACTGAGAGGCAGGCAGCAAGCACCACGATCCCTCTCACTGCCAGAAGGGGATAAAATCTAAAATTAAATGCAGAGTTAAATGCATGATAACACCAATCTCTGAAGGGTGTTTCATGACACTTATCTCCATGTTTTATGAGATTTGAGGTACTAAGCAGTGTTCTGGCTATCATTTTGGACTCATTTGTGTTGTTTTTATTGTTTTTATTATCCTCATGTATCATTTATATAAAAATGGTGACATTATTAAGATTTTTAAAACAGAAATTAACACTTCTGTATTAGTTTGGTTTCTGCAGAGAATCATACTAGTAAGAAATTGGATGGATGGATGGATGGATGGATGGATGGATGGATGGATGGATAGATGGATGGATGACCTACTGTTTGACTGGTGAACTATGAGAATTGGCTCCTGGGCTTACAAAGGCTATGAAGGCCAGGACATTTGTCAGTAAACCAAAGTCTAGGGCCTCAGAGCCAGTGATGTGAGGTCCAGTTCAAATCTAAGTTCCAGTGCAGAAGAAAAATGTCACCATTAGAAGACAGGCCACAAGAGATCCCCCACCTAGGCCTGCAGGTTAGATGATGACCACACACACTAGGAGGGTCACTCTCTCACTCTACCCAGTCAGTCTGCTCAAACACTAACCCCCATCAGAAATTCCCCCAAACCCAGTGTTGTGCCCTTTTATCAGCCACCACATGACCTTGACACTTGAACCTCCACTGTCACTCTTGCATGTCACCAACCACAGACAAGAGCACTCTCTGGTGTCAGCCTCTTGTCATGCAGTTCATCCAGATCCCCAGAGAGAACCTGAGTCTGGTTCTGTGGACACTGACCTTCTGAAGCAGGATCTGAGCTTGGTGTTACCCACATTCTTAGGCAGTAATTAGAAACCTGTGTTTCAAGGACCAAGAAGCAAGTCTCTTTGTCTTTAACACAGTTTAGGAACTTGGGCTTAATAACCACTCCATCTCATCCCAACCCAGTGGTTGCAGGAGGACAGCAGGCGCCCTCGCCTGAGGAAAGACAGAGACAACAACCCAAACCAGGTTCTTCTGAGCGCCCATCAGGACAACAGCCTAGACACCATGACCGCTCCCTTGCCTCTAATCATCTCATGCTGACCTACAAGGACCTGATCACCTACCTAAAACATAGATTAGTACATGTACCTTCCTTAGCAAGGCTGTAGACACTTCCTGCACCATCACCCAAAACAAACTCAACTTCAAAATTTTGGCTTCCTATGCCTTGCGCAGTCTTTCCACCCCAACTTCAGCCTCCCTGCCTTGCAGATCCCATCCCCAACCCCACCTCTTCACCTACTAGATAGCTATCATACAAACACACCATGATGGTTCTTGGGCTCCATGCTCAGCCTAAAAGTACTGTCCCACATTCTCTACTCATTGAAATGATTTCTGCATTGTAGAACAATCAGATGTCCTTTTCCCTTAAACCTGGCCTGTTCCCTATGGTAACAAGTCACTCCAAACCTCACTGAGGAAGCCATCCTAACACATGGGCTCACATCACCACAGTCCTTGCTTGGCACAGACTGACAAGTCAAAGGATTTTCTTCTTCTGACTTCAGTTCTGAGGGGAAGTATTTTATCTGCCATGCTGACATCTACACAGTGTCTAAGAATCTGACTTGTTCTCATCCCTGCCCGGTGAGTTCAGACACAGCCCATGCCCCTTTGTTCTTTAAGATAAATATAAATCAGAGTCCTTTAGTCAATAAATCTCCAAGGTATAAGGACAGAATCAAGTGAGTTTCCCATAATAACCCTCAAAGCTCTGCAAACCGAAGGAAAACATTCATTACTTTTTCATTCTAACAGTAATAAACTTCCTGATTGGGGAGGGGAGCACCTGGACCTCTTCCTCAAATTCCTCTACTCAAGGAGGGATAGGAACAAAGCTCTGCCTGCAGAGGCAATCCGTTGCCCACTCCTAGCCCCTCTCCACCACAGTGTGCTGGGAGGGAGCCGCACTCTAATTGCAGCCATATCAATCAAAGGGACTGCAGACGGCAGACAGCCTTCCCTGGCTGGAGTTAATTAGAACACTGGCATTTCCCAGACTGTCAGCATAATGAATGCCTAGGAAGATGTGCATGTACGTCCAATGGGTAAATACAGGCTGTCAGACTCCTCCGTGAGGCAACTCCCAGCCCTGGCAGGCTCTGTCACCTCATATGACCAAGGAGTGACTCATAACCTCCAGATACGCAGACATGCCCTGAGCATCACCCGGCCTTCCATCTGAAATAGGGTCAACTGGCAGGTTCACCTACACAGTCAGCCATGTTTTGCATGACTCTATTCACAGTAAACATGTGTGCTAACCTTCACTAACGTGTAACTCCGAACTCGATAACCACACATGTTAACTACCATGGCACTGAATTAGTGCTGCCCTTTGGATTAGAGTCCTCCATCAGCAAAGAACTAAACAACTTGCCATTGTTACCTACACCATGAGGAAAGAACACAGCCAAAGGAAATTTGAATACTATAACTAATGTTGTCACCTTAAAACTGAGAGCTTGACTGCAGACTTCTAATTTTTCAACCTTTCTCTTGAGGAAAGAAAGCATCTTTTTTTTTTTCAAGAAATGAGAACTGATTAACAAAGAAAGATGTGCTTTATATTATAGAAGAAGAAGGAAGGAAGGAAGGAAGGAAGGAAGGAAGGAAGGAAGGAAAGAAGGAAGAAAGGAAGAAAGGAAGAAAGGAAGAAAGGAAGAAAGGAAGAAAGAAAGAAAGAAAGGCCCAAATGCCCTACACAGGCAGAGATAATGATGAATTTTGCTAGAAGAATCAGGCACAGGAACAACAGCCACCAAAAAAAGCCAAGTTATCCTCACAGTGGCTGACCCTGCATAGGTCTTATGGGTTGCATGGACCAGGCAGTGCCCAGGGGAAAGTCACAGCATCCTCTACAAGGTTTCTGGCCTCACTTAAGAGTATAAAATCAAAAACAAGAAGGAAAATAGGTTGGCACAATCTGAGTGTTGGGGAGGTAGAGATGGAAGGCCCACTGAGGTGCAAGTCTACAGGGGAGTAAGAATGGCCCAGGATGGACAGGATTGGGAATAGCGGTAAGAAAGTGCTGTAAGCATGGCTGGTTGTGGGTACAGGGGACGTATAGACTAGCAGAAGGAGAGTTGATCAGTCGCTAGAGAGAAGGGTGTGATGAGGAAGTGGAAGAGAAGGTGTTGGAGAAGGAGACAAGGTGGTCAAAAGTGCAGAGGAAGACCTTGGAATACTTTGAGCAAGAGAAGCTGTAGGGTTGGATTCACATTCCAGAAATACACGGAAATAAACCGAACACATTTTTACCTCCAGCTCTAGTTCTGCGGACTAGATTATCTTAACTTTCATCCTGAAAATAACTTACTTGGATGTAGCTAAGATACTACACTCAGTCCATTAAAATTGTGTGATCTGATGGGTGGGAACAGAGAGCAAGCACAGATACAGCAAGTGTCCACCCTCAGTATTTGTGCTTCACACAATACTAAGACCTTTACCAAGATCAATCAGACATTAAGAGGGTGACTATTAAAACTAATAAACATATTCACTACAGTTGTAGGATGTCAATTTGACATACAAAAATCAGTTGCATTTTTATACCAATGACAGTATATCCAAAAAAGAAACCAAGAATACTGTTTCTAAAAGAATCAAAAAGAATTTAAAAAAAAATCTCAGAATATTTTTATGAGTTTAACCAAGAAATCAAAGACAAGTGCAATGTGAATTACAAGACACTGTTGAAGGGCTGGAAAGATGGCTCAGTAGTTAGGAACACTGACTGCTCTTCCAGAAGACATGGGCTCAGATCCCAGCACCCATGTGTCAATTTGCAACCATTTCAAACTCCAGTCCCAAGGACTCTAGTGCCCTCTTCTGGCTTCCATGAGCAAGAGATATGCACATTGTATAATACATACATGCATACACACATACATGCAAAATATCCACATACATAAAATAAAAATCTGAGAGAAACGGAACTAGGAAGAAAGCAGGAGGGGGGGAAGAATGAACATTGAAGCAAGCAGCATATCTCAGCATATGTTTCTTCCTTTGTGACCTTGGGGACACTCATGTGAGGCCAGGAGCCCACCCCTCTTCCAGGAAGCAGCCATCTCTGTGAGGAATGTGAAGGAAGCTCAGACCTTCTCACCCATCCTCCCATTTACCTTGCTGCATTCTCCTCTTGTCCTCGGGGTGTTCCTACACACTTTCCAAAGAAAAAAAAACTAATAATCATCTTCTGGATGACATGAGCCAAGTGGGTTACCTGTCTGTACAACTCCTCAGCCCACTGGCTCTCACTAACTCTGGGTATAGTACACGGGGAGAAGGACTATGTCACACTTGACTATGGAACCCTTTGTTACAAGATGTGCTAGTACATTTGCTCTTTGAACCATTTTTTAAAAACACTGGTCCCCATTCACACTGAATTTTCAGGAAACTCTGCCTACCTTATGGGATTTGACGTGTTTCTATGTACTCTAGAATGTTTTAACCACCAGAGAACATTTCTCATGCCTCCACCTCTCTTACAGACTTGATCTAACCTCACAATCCAGGAGTCTTAATAAGATGATCTACCTCTTATAGCAGAGTCAGGCACCTCCTTCCCCCCAAATTCCTTCAAGAATAAGTAACCTTCTCAGCCGTGTAATTCCTAGTGGAAACCTACTAGTCACTTAAGGCTCTGAAGTTGTAAAATTTTCCTTTGCTCATGACTGGGATAATGACCACTCCTTGACATTACAGAAGGTGTCCTAACTGTCAGAAAACCCAATACATTCATCTAGCATGACCCGAGCATGCCTTCAAACTATCAAGACAAGTTCAAGATTTGAGGTGAAATGATGGGCCCACATAACAGGAACTCAGCCATTTATTTTTACAATATAAAACAAAATGACTTCCCATTGCCCCAAACCACCTCTGTTTCTTCAAAGACAAATAAGGTTCATGAGCCACCATCATTCTAACTACAGGTTTCCTCCTGCACATCAAGATGCTTTTCCAGGTCCTCCCATTCACCATGTACCCACAGTCTTCCCTTCGTGACTCCTTGAATGCCCTGCACACAGAATCTTCGACAACAAAGCAAAGGAAGACAAAGTACCTTTCACCAAAATTACATACAAGAAAAAAATGAAGGCCCCTGAGACCCAACCTTCCCCCTCATCAGCAGACACACCTTTCTTTCACCTTTTATCTCTCCAGCAGCTCCAACTATTGCTCCTGAACCCACGCTAACAGGTTTCTCTAGAAATCCAACATTTTTATATTGGGAAGTCCAAACATGTTTCCAGTTCTCTCCACATCCTTCACTTACTAAGAGTTAGGAGAAGGGCCACTTGACCAACATCAGCAAGTCAGCCCTGAAGAGCCAAAGCCAAGCTCTGTGGGCCTCAGAGATCATGGCAACACTCGCTCCTGCTCTTACTTCTTCTGAGGTGAGTCAGTCGTCCTCACTGAAGAGCAGGCTGATCTCATACAACTATATCTGGCTAAGGGTCACTTTAGTTCTGCTCTGGAAATACTCAAACCGTGTACCCGAAGGTTCTCTGTTTCAGTGTCTCATCCTCTCTTTCAAGGGAATCCCAATTGCTCTTGTGCAGTCTTCCTGAAGAAATACAATTTGGATTCCTGATACATGTAAAGACCACAGAACAAAAATTTATATCTTCTCTCCTGGAACCTCACCTCTAAGAGTTGAAAGGAATAAATCCACAGAGCCAAATGAGAGATGGAGATAGCAGCGTGAAAGACTTTCAGCCGCCATGGGATGGGATGCTGCCCAGAGAGCAACTTAGCAGAAAGGAGGCAGCTGCAGAGTGAAATGCTGGCAGACAGGTCTCCCCCAGATGTGCACAGGAAGACTATTGAGACAGAGGATTTAGGGTGACCAGCAGGGCCAGAGCTAGAAAGAGTGATCTTTCCTTTGGCACTGATCCCTGTTCTCACTCTCTATATGCACATGGCACATGGACATAGAAAGACTGATGGTCTGCAGATAAAAGCAGCACACACACTCAGCTCCTACCTGGACACACAGGTAGATGACACAATTTCCCACAGAAGAAAATTAACAGGCTCAGAAGACAACAATCTCCAGCCAGCAATAGTGGAAAGTACTTAATGAGGTTACTAGCCCACAGACTGTCCAAGCAGAATGATTTCATCCACTGTGACACCTAGGCACACTCAGAAGTCCCAACATGAAAGTGGGTAAGTGGATGCATAGATTGAATTAATCGTCAAAATAATGGACATGATTGGTTGTTAAATATCAGCTCGCGTGACTATGGAGACCCAGTCTCATGTCACTCATAGGGAAAGTAAGACACAATTCAAAGAGAGCCAATGGCACAGACAGGTCTAAAAGCCTGCTGACATGAACTTCCAAGGGCAAGGGAAGGCCAGTATCTCACTCACTCCAGCAGTCAGGCAGAGAGCCAGTGAATTATCCCTCCCTCCATCTTTCTGTTCTATTGGGTTTTTGATAAATTAGAGAGCACTTCCTACATTAGGGCAGGTAGTCAGTTTTTGTTAGCTTTAGATCTAAGCGCTAACCTAGAACATATCAGGGTGAAAAACCACCATCAGGGTGATACATGGCAACCTCGTATTTCCTCGGTTTACAGTGACTTTCTATCTATGTCTTCAATTTCCACAACAATCCTGTAAGGCACCACCATTTCCTTACTTATGTTGAGGGCAACCACATTCAAAAGACATGTACAGCACATCTAAGGTTTGGGCTGAGGTTGGATCGCAAACCTCCCATATTAGCACAGCTTCCTGAGATAGATTAACTGTAATCGCAACTGGAGTCAAGGTACCAGGTTGGAGAATGACTTACCAAGCCACGACAGAGGCACAGAGAGCTACATTCCTTCCTCTCTCTCTCTCTCTCTCTCCCTCTCTCTCTCTCTCTCTCTCTCTCTCTCTCTCTCTCTCTCTCTCTCTCTCTCTCTCTCTCTCTCTCTCTGTTTCTCTCTCTCCCTCTCCCTCTCTCTTTCTTGACAATTTTTTTAATTTAAATTTGAAACAAGCTTGTTTTCTATGCAAATCCCAGTTCCTGAACCCTCCCATCCTCCCCTGTTCCCCCTATCATCACCCATCTGCTCCCCAGGAAGGGTGAGGCCTTCCATGGGAGATCATCAAAGTCTGTCATATTATTTGGAGCAGGGCCTAGGCCCTCCCCCATTTGTCTAGGCTGAAAGAGTATTCCTCTATGTGGAATGGGCTCCCAAAGCCCATTTGTATACTAGGTATAAATACTGATTCATTACCAGAGGCCCCATAAACAGCCCAGGCCTCCTAACTAACACCCACATTCAGAGAGTCTGGATCAGTCCTATGTCGGTTTCCCCACAGTCAGACCGGGGTGCATGAGCTCCCCCTTGTTCAGGTCAGCTATCTCTGTGGATTTCTCCAGCCTGGTCTTGACCCCTTAGCTCATCACTTCTCCCTCTCTGCAATTGGATTCCAGGAGTTTGGCTCAGTGTTTAGTTGTGGGTGTCTGCTTCTGCTTCCATCAGCTCCTAGATGAAGGCTCTAAGATGGCATATAAGGTAGTCATTATAGGGGGGGAAATGGCATTTAAGGTAGTCTCTCCACTATTACTTGTATTGTTAGTTGGGGTCATCCTTGTAGATCTCACGACATTTCCCTAGTGCCAGATTTCTCTTAAGGCCCATAATGGCTCCCTCTATAATGGTAACTCTTTTCTTGCTCATGGAGAGCAGTCTTGAGATGTCTAGTCTGATCATGTTTTCTGCCACTGTGTTCAATCTGCCCCCTGGAAATGGGTTACTTCAGTCTGCCCTCTGCAGCTTTCATGGGACAACACGCAAATCACAGTAAGCACAGCGGAGTGTCTCCCACTGCTTACTTGGCTGTGCTCCGCCCACTTTGAGTGTGCCCCACCCACTTTGAGTGTGTTCTCTGTGGCGCCACTGAGATGTGTCCAGTTTTCTCTTCATTTCCCTTTCCTGGGCTCTCTTTGTTTCTTCCATAGCCAAACATTCAAACTACTATATATACACAGTTCAATATCGATCTGATTTCCAAAACTACCTTCTTGTTTCATCTCAAGTTGCCAAATCAATAAACTCCAGGCCATGTCGACTCTGTGGCACCATTTGTAATTTGGTGAGAGCACCGAGTGCAGGCTGGAGTTAAGGATGAACAGAGACCTGGATCCTTCATAGGGACATGTGGCCTAACAAAGGCCACAGCAGGCGATTAATGGCAGCCAATCTTTAGGACATTCATAGAGTTCTGGTTCACTTGAGTGACTGTGTTGGAAAATTGGTCATTCTCTGGGGACTAATGAGCAATTTTCTGTCAGAATGCAAAGTGTGGGGTTGGAGAGATGAGCCACAAAGGACCTCAGTTCCTAGAGGGTTTCTCTAACGATTGCTTCCTTCTACATATTGAGGAGGAAGTCTGGAAATGCCATCACAAGCCAACAACATTCTCATGCATTTCCCCCCACAAATGAAAAGGCAACCAAATACTAGCTCAAACAGACAGACATCCAGGCTCCACATGACCAGTCACAGCCAGCCAGGCAGCATGGCAGGACTCTGAGAGGAGCTGCAGGCAGCTGGCCCTACTCAGGTCATCTGCAGTAGTCACAACTCACTGATTTTGAGCTGTCTCACTACCTTTCCTTAACGTCTCTGAGCTGGAGCCCCTTTCAAAGCACAAGGACTTCTAATGTTAGATGGATGTGAGAACTCCGATGATGAGCATGGATGCTGTGTCCCACTAAAAACCAAATGGAAGTTTTCACTGTCTAAAAGCTCCTCACAACAGAGAAAATATAGAATTGCATTGATAACTAAAAGTACTACTACCTACAATAATTAGCTAAAGAGTGTTTTCTACCCTTCCTAGCATAAGTATATTTACCAAGGAAATTAAACAGAATGGCCATTTAATTGTATTAAATGAAAGAAATGCTAAGATGGAGGTGGGATTTGTTAATTTTCTTGTTGCTCTCACAGAATACAAGACAAAAGCAACTTACAGAAGAAAGGGCTCATAGTTCACAGTTTGAGGCTCCAGGGCATCAGGGCCAAGAAGGCATGGCAGCAAGATCATGGGGCAGATGGTCTCGTCACATCTACACTCAGGAAACAGACAAGACTGCTAACATTCAGCTGGCTCTGCCCCCGCCCCCTTTTATTAATCCAAAACCCAAGCTCATGGAATGGTGCACCCCTATTCAGGATGGGTTTTCCCTCTCCAGTTAAAACAATCTAGAAATGCCCTCACAGACATGGCCAGAGGTTTGCCTCCTAGGTATTTCTGGACCCTGTCCCGTTGATAGGTTTAATCATCACAGTGTCCCATTTTCCCTTTTGTAGGCAATACCCATTATTCTTTACCCACTGAGTGTGAACCAGAGACCTCTTTCTCCTCCTAGCAGAAAGCTACATAGGCTTGGAGGTATCTCTCCTTGTGACAAGCAGTCAGGGTTGTCTCCATGCCTTCTATTCTGCTCTTTGAACACCTCAAGCCTTTGTCTGCACACAAAACTGTTATTTACAAATGCTCACTTTGTTTCCTTACAGGGGGAGATGGTGCTGCTTCGTCAGAAGGAACATTTCCCTTTCGGAAGGAGTCAGGACTCAAAGTGAAGTGAATATGTGGCTCTGAGAACTGAGGTCATGAAAGCCAGCCCTGGGTAGAAAGTAGGGAGGAGGCGGGCTTCAGAACATTGCAACTTTCAGTCAAATTGGATGTGTGTTACTATTGATGATTTTAAATCTGAAAAAAAAGTCTACAAAGAAACTGAGGGATAAACAGTATAGATCAGACAGAAATGATAGAATTCACACACCTGCCTACTGAAGGAAGATACAGATTTCCTTTGAGTTTTTATTCAACAGAGACCAAAGAATTAGAACAATGTTCTCCCAGTGGTTACACAGCCTAGAGCTTTGGCAGGGAGTACAGTAAGGGAAATCCTGTGGAAAACAAGCAAAGGGAGAGAACAAACATCCTGAAAAAAACAATGTAACTCTTATCTGGAAAACAGTTGCAAATCATGATTAACCTTTTGTTTGCACGTGGTCAGCTCTTCCTTGGGTTTTTCTACAGATAAACATTGAATAATTTCTGGACCAATGCCTTCTTTTAGGGCCAGATAAGTGACCTTGGCTTTACATACAACTAAGACCTTTCTGGAGTTTCCTACACCCCACCCCCTTCCCTCAGTCCATAGGTGAAGCTCTTTCTCAAGTACCACCAATGTCCACCCTAGCCGCCTGCACAAAGACACCAGATTTGCTCCCAATTCTTTGCTTTTGCATCGAATTTAATTAACCAGTTGAATACTGACAGGTCACAAATCAATAGTTGACCAAAAATTCTTAAAATATTCATGTGCAAGCTTCCTCTCGGGACTGACATTCACGAGGATGGATTAGAGGCCTGCCGGGATGCAAGGCGGTATGTCGGCTTCCGGTTCAGGCTTATCTTTCCCTCTTGTCCCTAACTCCTTAGTGTGCTTACCTAGCTTACTGATTCTGAGCCAGGGACCAGGCAAATAGGAAATCTTAAATTATGTGGATTCCCAAACCTGGTGATGGAGCAGGGACCGTGGCCCTGGGATCACAATCACTGTGTCTGGGAACTACTCCCCAGAGCCTGTGCACACCTGTTCTAACTAAACCTTCCAAGTGCCACCACATCAGTCCTTGGCTTAGACAGGCGTATCGAAGCTGCATCCCCCACAGCCTGTGTGGCTGATAAGGACTTGGAGACGGACACTGTGAGCCAGCCCAAGGTGGCTTGACACAGGTGGGCATCAAGTCAACCAAAGAACCCGATGGTCCCTCAGCCCTCTTTGGTAAATCCATCGATTTGCTGTTTTGTACAAGATGGATTTGTGTGCTTCTATGCTGATTTGTGTTCTTTTCCTTTTCTTACTGGAATCAATGGTTTCACTTTAATTTTTGGAAGAACTAACTTCTAAACCCTCCCTGTTAACCTTTACTTTGCACTTTATTAACTTTAGCTTTGCATTTACTTTGTCTGCCTTACACTTTGAGATTATTGAGTCACTTGCAGCCTGATTTTTTTTTTAAATATAAGAGCTGGCTTAATTATTATTCAGTTTTTATTTTTTACATTTTATTGTGTGTTCCTGCATATATGCATGTGTGCAGAGGCTAGAGAGAAACAGGGTGTTTTTCTAAACTGTTTTCCACCTTACTTTTTTTTTTTTAACATTCATCTATTGTTTATATGTGTCAAGTGTGATGCAGGCAGAACATGCATGTGCTATGGCACACATGTGAAGGTCAAAGGTCAACTTATGGGAGTCATTTATCTCCTTCTCCCACATAGGTTCCAGGGATCCAACTCTAGTCCTCACACTATGCAGCAAAGTACCTTTACTTACTGAGACACGTCCAGTGTCTATCTCCCCAGTGCTAGGAGTCTAGGTATGCATCACAGGCCCTCTTTTTTAAAATGGGTTCTGGGGGACTGAACTCAGGACTTCACACTGTAAAACAAACACTAGACTAACTGACCCATCTACCCACTCCGAATGCTTACTTTTCAACATAGCTATCCTCAGCTACTGTGATGTACTACTGGCTGATATTTACTACAAAATATGCTTGTCTTGCTGCTGGATTTATATTGAAAATATAAATAGTCTACAGTTGTCATTACAGAATGCATTTTGCTCTGTAAGTATGAATATAGGTAGGTAGTATTCATGTGTGGCTGTATTTATACTAGACATCAACCGTGAACAGTGGAAAGGCAATAACCAAATCGAGACATACTGAAGAGTGAAAACAACTAAATTCACAGACTTGAGTGGAACTGACCACTTCCAACTATTGGTGCTTCATATGGCCTTCATGGGGTAAATGTCATCATACTGGGATGTCGTTCTGAGATAAACACAAGTCTGATTTCTAGAGGTATGATTCACACCATCCTCTGACTTTACCACTATTTGCCAACCTGATCCATCAGCTCCAGAGGGAGCTCAGAAGTCACTCCCACTATGACCATTGATTGTTAATTTCTACTTGTGATGTGAGGTTATAGTTATACTAAGTTCCTGAGAGATTATTTACTTCATTGTCCCTGTCTTCATTAGCATTACCATTGCTGTGATGAAACACCATGGCCAAAAGCATGGGGAAGAAAGGGTTTATTTGGCTTTCACTTCCACATCACTGATCATTGTTGAAGGAAGTCAGGACAGGAACTCATGCAGGGCTGGAACCCGGAAGAAGGAGTTGATGCAGAGGCCATGGAGAGGGTGCTGCTTACTGACTTGCTCCCCATGGCTTGCTCAGCTTTCTTAGAGAACCCAGGACCACCAGCCCAAGGGTGGCACCATCCACCATGAGCTATGCCCTACCTCATTGATCACTAACTAAGAAAATGCCATACATCCCAAGGTGAAAGTATTTTCTCAACTGAGGCTCCTTCCTCTCTGATGACTCTAGGCTGTGTCAAGTTGACATGAAACTATCCATAATTTTTCTCATTATGATAATGTTTATCTGTAGAAGTCTCCTTCATCCTAGTTAAAATAGCTACATTAATTTCAATTAATTTATGCCTTCCTAGCATACATTCCTTTACGATTTTATCTTCAACCTTTAATGTGAATGTGTTCTGAGGGTGTCTCATAAATTGCACATAGCAACATTTTCTCAGTACCCACTTTTGTGTCTTTCAAGAAGTGGATTAATCGGTCTTCATTTGTTGTGGCTACTTATATGTATTTTGACACTTTTTCTCTATTTAGCATTTCTATGTTATTTTTCCTACCCTGCCTCTTGTTAACTGTTGTCTTTTCAATTCCTCTCATCTGTGTACATAGGAATCTTATTTTCCATTCAATTCTTTTAGTGAGGTTTTCTTCTCACATCTTTTGTAGTTTGCTAACAAAGTACAAAGCCAGTCAATTTCCATAATACTCCCTTCCCAAATAAAAGCCTGAACCCTGTTTTCTTTACAACTCCCTGAGCCAAATCCACTTTATTACTGCCTAGAACTTTTAGTCCATCAGGTTTTAAAATTATTTAAAAATATGTTTCTATGCCAACATGATTTATTTTTTTACAAATATCATCATTGTTTCTTTTTTGACAGTTTGACCCATTCAGGCTTGCTTCCCCATCCTGTCAAAGTATATCCTTCACTCTCTGTGTGTGTGTGTGTGTGTGTGTGTGTGTGTGTGTGTGTGTGTGTGTGTGTGTGTGTGTCTGTCTGTCTGTCTGTCTGTCTGTCTGTCTGTGCTGCCTCACTTTGGATGCGGACAGCCTATTAGCTTCTCTCTCCTCCACTAAGATTTCTTCCCTTGCCATGGAGACTTTCCCAGTTTTAACATATAGTCACACACCTGCACTCATGTGAAGTCACACATGAACTTATGCACACACACCCACACATGCATGAACACACACACACATATATATGCATGAACACATACACCCACATGTGCACATATAAACACTCATGCACATGTACATGTACAGCATGTACATATGCCTACATGAACATACACATAAGCACACCCATACGTACATGTGCGCAACACACATGCACAAACATGTGTGCATGCACACATCACATATACTGTCCATTTTCTTGTAAATGTCATGACTTCATTTTTCTTAACAGCTGAATAAATTAATAAGGTACCATGTTACCTTAATAGTTAAAGACAGGATGTCTAACTCCTCTCTGTGGTCCTCCTGAAAAGAGATGTCACAACCCATCATAAGAATCTACTACTTCTGACCTTGCAGGACACTAAAAACATCAGAGACTTAGGCACATCATTATCATACTAAGTTGTATACTTAGGAGCAGAAGTACCGGGATTCCCACTTAGGTCAGGAGTAAACTAGAGTGGAGAGAGGAGCAGGCACCTTGACTTCCCATGCGTGCACGATCATGTTTAATGGAAATAGGTGCTCAGAAAGATGAGACTGAAGGCCCCTTGCCCATCTCAAACCAAGCCTTTCTCCCAAGGACCCTTGATTATAGGACATTTCTTACTGAGTCTCTTTCCCATAGGAAGTAAAAGGAGGGCAGCTTGATTTATGCCTCTTAGCAGCTAACCCAGCAATGACCTCTGGCTCTTTGTGGAGCCTGGCAGGATGGAATGAAATATTTAAATGCAGCTCTGCTCAAAATGTAAAGAAAGGTCTGCCAAAAGCATAGCTGTCTCAGCTCATACTGACTGCAAGACAAGTCACTTCAAATCGGAGACTCTACGTTGATAAGATGAAGCAGAGTTCAGTGTGGGCTTTGCTCTTTATGGAGCCAATGTACAGATACATGGGCACATGACATGAGCCTGCACATGCACAGGCATGTCACGTGTACACCGGAAAACCTGAGAGCATAAGGTCTGAGGTGCAGAGAGGAAGGAGCAATGTGTGCTGCTCTACCGAGTGAGTTTGATTTGAGACATATACCTGAACTTCAGTCCCTCTACAAGCCAAACCCAAGAGAAAAGCCTGGTACAGCAAATGCTCTACAAGTCACTTTAACTGAAGGCCACTACAGTGGTCCAGCCATAACACCCACCAGCATTAAGATCCCACATTAGGACAGAACTAGATGTGCCATTCTCTTACACAGTGGCCCTGAGAAACATACCTACCCCGGAGCCAAGAGTTCTGTGTTTATCTTACTTCTGAGCTACAATTCCCTTATCAGAAAATGGGGATCCTGGGGTCTAAGGGCTAAGTGACTCCTCTGGCCACCTTGCAGTGCTATGCCCAGTTTGCTGATTAGTCTTCCCAATACCATAAACCATCAAATTCTCACTCCCATCATCCAAGGAGCTGAAATAGAAACGTCTCTTTGTTGAAAATACTGTCTCCTTTTCCTTCATGGACGCCACCTGCTCCTCTTATGGCTGACAGCTGCAGCTATAACAGCAATGATCTCTAACAACACCATGCTCCACAGGCATGAGGCACACGGTGGCCAGGCAGGGATGGCAATAAGATCTTCCTTGCTTTCTCTACAAATGCATTTGCAAAATTCCATTCCAGCTCTAACTGCTGTGACCAGTGCAAAACAGGGCCTGGGCCTGACTCTTTCCCTAAACAGGTTTCCACACAGCACAGCTTGCCTGCACTGACCTGTTGACCAAGACAACGTGCCATGCTGTCCCCTGCTCTCATAGAATCCTAACTCAGACATTAACATAGATGCTCAGTTTAGCTGGAAAGAACTAATAAGCATAGGGTGATGATTCTAATGCCTGGGGCAAAGCACAGGGGAACACAGTGATGGTGCAGTGGCTGGTGAGACAGAAAGGCTTAGTGACATGAAGTCAGAAAGGCACTAGAATACTATGCCACAAAGAATCAGCAAGTAGAGACAGAAAGGAACAAAACATGAGTTCTGAGGCCAGGGCTGGCTTCAGGTACACAAGCAAACAGTAACTTCTAACTGAATAGAATTGTGCAGTGTACAGCGCGCACACCAGCCAGGCTGGAAGCCAGTCTACCATCCTCGCCCTCACTTTGTCCAGCAAGCAGGAGGAGTGACTACCCAGCACCTCGGTGCTTGGCCTGGTGTGGCATGTGGGGGGAAAGGACAGAATGGGAAGTTTACGGAGATTTCCTCCTAGCACCTGAGGAGGACATTGGTAAGAAGATGAGGGAACATGATTCCACAAACTGACTGGGAAATGAACAGGGAGATAGGAAGCTACTCCACCAAGTCAGAAGTCAGACAAGGTGGCCACGTCACCCATATTTCCAGGAAGCTGCTATGTTAAAAAAAATATTAATAAGCGGTAAATTCCATCCAATGCAACCATCTACAGTGAATCCTGAGAGTTCAGGATCGGAGAAAGCTGAGAGCTGAGGAAGCCTGCACTCAGAAAAGTCCCGCTGTTCCTGCGGCTGCCACCCCAGGATCTTGGCAGCCTGCACTCCAAGTCTTCATCACAGGAAGTGGGTGCATTTGACTTTCATGGGCACCAAGCTCTCATATCTCAAGAGACTTCATTTCTTTTTTCATTCTCTCATTCACCCCACACCACAATCTTCTGGGAACTATGACACTTCCGTTTCCTAACATTCAGCTCAGAGTCAGAGCATGGTGTAGCATTAACTGTGTGTGCGATTACCACGAATGGCAATTAACTTTGTTTTGAAACCTTCCAGAGCCCCTAGGGAAACTCGAGGCATGTCAGGTTCAGGATTCATTCCTCTAGATCCAGCTGTAATTCACAGAAAGGTGTGACGCGCACCACACTTCAGCTACAGTCGTCTCAGCACCAGGGCCTGGGAAAACGCCCTGCAACAGCTCTTAAAACTCACACGTGAAGTGTAAAGAACCTGCCCTGAGTGTGAATTGTGGAAGGAAGTGTCAAAGGGCACAGGGCGTGGGGGGGGGGTGGCTCCCCCATGGGAGCAGTGAAGGTAGAGGGGGTTTGGAAAGACAGATCAAGGAGAAGAAACTGCAAGACAGATGATGAAAGAAACCAAGTTACTTTAGCCTAGGGCAAAACGCAGAAAGGACCAGTTTCTCACTGCAAGATTGCATCATTTATCCCTAAATTGAACGATTCCCCTAAGCGTGCAAATAAGGAGAAACAGTTAATATGCAGTCCTAATAAAGAACTGTTGAGTGGCCTCTTTATGCCAGCTACCGTCAGGTAGCAGAGTGGAGAGCGTTGCTGGTGGAAATATAAGATAAATAAGTTACAACCCTTATCCTAAGGGTGTCCTTTGCAGCACCTATGCATAATTCACAGCAGATGGGCTTAAAGAGGAAGGCAGGCTTGTATCTGGGTTGCAAGGCAGCAGGGAGAGCCAGGCATTTCATCTGCTGCTTACAATAAGGAAGAGAATTTCAACTCCCAGCTTGACCAAGAAAACAGGCTACACAGCAAAAAGGCAGTTCAGTTGGAGCTCAAGAGAGAAGGATGAGGGTAGGGCTGTGCTCTGGGACCATGACAGACATGGAGAGCAAGTGAGGCTGCGAGAGGAAAGGGTATGGCACTACATATTCACTTACTCACATATTCCTTCATTCTACCTCCCATCCTCTCTCCCCCTACTGCACTTGTTACCAAACATCGGGTGACAGCCTATACCCCAAGAAGTCACATCTGGCCACTCATCCTCAAGAAGCCAATTAAAATAGCCAAATTAATAGTAAAAAGCAAAAAAGGGGATCTTATTTACCATGGCCACATTGGGAAGAGGATTAAAGAGATGGAGCAATTGCCTGAAGTCCATCTTTGGGATCTGGAGTGAGATTAAAGTTTAAATGGAGAATAATCCCAATCCAGGTGTGGTCCCACCCACTACTGACCCTTCAATGTCTGGGTTTCAGTGTCATCCTTCAAGATGTTTTGACAGGTTGTCAGATCTTTTCCTGGACACTACCCTCTGGCTAGGGTAGTGTCGGGCTTCCAGTAAGAGATTCCCATTTCTTGGGCCCATTGTCTCATTCATCTGAAAGCCAGGTTGAAGGAAATATGTATCTCTTTAGAATATATTCCTGCCAGGCTGTTTACACACTTACAGGCACATTCCTTCCTGACCACTGCACACATATGTACACTCCTTCACACTGTATTCACACATGTGCACACACATGCACAAGGAGAAATCCTACACGCACCTGAGTACCCATGTTCACACTTGCACACATGCACTTATACATGAACACACAATGCATACCAATGCAGAGACATGCTTATACTTTCACATGTATTGTGTTCACAGGTAACAATATTCACAAGTATCCGTACTCTCTCACACCCACAGAGGTAAAAACACACAAAAAAGTACCCATGCATGACACACCTGTGTCTGGGGAGCAGTCACCACATGGCCCTTTTTGATAGTATTAAAAGCTGTAACATAGCCTGGGGTAGAATAATGCAGACACTGTTGACAGAACCTGAAATGAAAATCCCATGCAGCCTGAAGCAGTTCTCTAGGACAAGCATGAGCTCTGCTGTTCTGGTTGGCATACGTTGGAAGAAGGCAGCAGCAGCCAGCCTGAAACCCCGTCCAGGAACATCTCTCTCCCTCACATGTCCTAAGAGCACATCTCCATCCCCAGAACTGGAAACAGAAGCTCACAACAAGTAGATTAATAGTAGATCTGTGTGTGACCTAACCAAGAGGAGCCATCAGTCAAGCGTCTGGATGCCATGGGACCAGGTGACCCTATAGGGACAGGCCCTAGTCCTATGGCTTATTTTCTGACTCTATTTCTCTATACAGCTTAGAGTCCTCATGGATAGTTGGGCTGCTAATCTACTCCAGTACCTGGATGCTTGATGGATGCACCTTAGCCAAGGTGCGTAGTAATTTGTTTTAAATTCCCCTTTTTGCCTGGCAGCTGCGAAACAGATCATGAGGAGCATGCTTTTCCACAAGTTTAGGAACAGAATGCACAGTCTACTAAAATTAAATGATTTTGGAGAGCTAGAAAAAGAAACTAAGAAAGGCAAGGCATGTGTAAAGTCAAAAAGGCTAAAAATGTCAAAGGAAATGAAGAAGTTACAGACAAATACCAAATAAGACGTCAACATGGCTCTCACTTTTAAAACATTGTCATAAGTTACCACATTACCATATTAGAAGGGATTTACAATTATCTCAAACATAGAAGAAACTGGTAAGCTTGAAAACCCATTTGAATTTTTTAAAATAATTAGCCATTAAATAAGAGAGGTCTCTTAATAGGGGAAAGTATACTAATTAATAACCCAGAACAAACATAGTTAATGTGGAAACTTCACCATTGGGTTGGGGCACACACTCACATTTCTTGACCAATGGGAGGGTAGCTGTGTGCAGAAGGCTGTGGACAGCTTGTTCATAAGAGAGGCAAACAGATGATGACAGGGAAGAAAGAACTAGCTATTGTTAGAACACACGGTGTGACTTTGTGCAGAAACTCAGAAGACCTTGCAAATGCCGGGTTAGAGTTCATGGAAGGTTCAAGAAGCCACTGGGTAGCAGGCGCTGTAGCAGGCAGGACCACACCCATAGCACACAGAAAAGGGGCCTTGTTGGAAATCAGTGACTGCTTCTGAGAAACCAGTTTGGACACGTTGAGGACTGAAACCACTGCTCAGGGTCTGGTTGACGAAATTAAAATAATTTGACCGTCAAAAGGTATAACAAGGGATAGAGGGTGAGTCTTTAAATTAAAAGGAAGAATCTATTAATCTATTCTGGGATCATAATTACCTGAGAGTGGGAAAGGTCAGCCATCAACACGGAGGAACGCTGTCAAGTGAGGACAGGATGATTGAAATGAAAATCACTGTCTCGCTGAGCACAGGACAGCTGAGGCTTCGTGATCGGCACTAAAACCACCAGGCAGAAAAGCTCAGGGACAGAACATCCAAAGACTCTTGAGAATCACACCACAGAGTCCTCAGTTCTTTTAAGGGTAAAAGTTACCTTTCCACAGAGAAATTCAGCAAAGCCACCTAAGCCGAATGATTGAGGGGAACAAACATCCCAGCAACAGGACAAGGCTGCATTCTATACCTGAGCAGCAGGAGGAACGCAGACACCTGGGCAACATCCTGTGCCAAGAGAAAGCACATGGAGAGGTGCAAACGGAGGCATCATCAGAGGCCACTGGGACTCTTAAAAACTAAATGTAATGGAAAACATGTCAACTTCCAGAACAGCTGGATTAAAGTCCAAGGTCACAGAGCAGTTCAATGAAATGTATAACCCTTAGTTGGATCCTGATCCAGACAAAGAAGGTGGGCTAATTTAACATGATTAACAGTCAACTGCCAACATTTGAACACAGGCTATATATGGAACAATATGATAATCAAAGTTAAATTTCTCAAATGTAATAACTGTATTACTTCATGAAAAATAGCCTGCACTACCACCTGAGGCCATGATGATGTCCGGATCCATACTGACACTGAGGGCCATGTCTGGGCCTGTGGTCCTACTGTGGTCAGGGTCTGTGTTGATGTGCATGGCCCATGTTGCCATTGGAGGCCATAGAGATGTTAATGGTCTGTGCTGCACCCTAAAGCTGGTTGATGTCTGAGGGCTGTGCCGCCTCTAGGGGGGACATATTGATGTGAGTGGCCCTCACTGCCTCCTGAAGCCACATTGATATCCATGGTCCAAGCTGCTTTGGGGGGCCTTGTCTGAGTCTGGGGACCTACTGCCACCAGGGACCATGTTCATGATCTGTGCTTTTGCCAGAAACCATGTAGAAACCCATGATCTATGCTCCTGTTGACTATAATCCCTTTGCAGTGATTTTGATGCCTATAGATGAACACTTGAGAGAGGGGGACATGGAAGGCTTCTGTGACAGCCCCTACTCCAACCCCTATCCCACCAACACTAACAGCCTACACAGGAAGCCATGGAAGAGAACTCTTTGGGGGATGGAGAAAGGCTGGGGTGGGGGAGGGGATTGGAGACAGGGTTTCTCTGTGTAGCTTTGGAGCCTGCCCTGGAACTCTTACAGACCAAGCTGGTCTCGAGGTCACAGAGATCCACCTGTCTCTGCCTCCCGAGTGCTGGGATTAAAGGTGTGCATCACCACCACCACCCAGCCAAAGAAAAATGTGTAACAAGGATGGTGAAGTTAGCGCTCCACAATTGATGGCTTCTGGCAGGGTTTAAGGAGGGTAATAACTCGTTTGTATTTAATGGGAGACCACTGAGAGTTTGATCATGTTCCAGTGAGTGTATGGATAATACAAACTGGTCTTGTTTTGGGTTTTGGGTTTTGGTCGGGGAAGGACATGGAAGGACTGGATGCAATTGGGGTGTGTGATGTGAAATTCCCAAAGCATCAATTTCCAAAGCATCAATAAAGATATTGTTAAAAATAAAAAAGAGTCAAACTTTAGCACATGTATATTGTCTTAGTTACTGTTCTATTGCTATGAAGAGACACCATGACCACAACAAGTCTTATAAAAGAAAGCAATTAACTGGGGGCTTGCTTACTATTTCAGAGGCTTAGTCCATTATCGTCATGGAGAAAAGAGAGACTGGGCCCGGAATGAGCCTTTAAAATCCCAAAGCCCACTCCCAGTGACTCACTTCCTCTAACAAAGCCACATTTTCTAATCCTTTCAAACAGTTCCACACCCTGGTGACTAATCATTCAAATATATGAGCCAATGGAAGCCATTCTTATTCAAAACCACATGTGTACATATAGAACATGTTTAAGAGTCAAACTGAGGCTCGTGTGTACACATGCACAACATGTTTAAGAAGAGCCAGTAAAAACGGCATGGACAATAAAGTTCTAAATTTAGCTATTAAGTAATAACTGAGGTCCTATAGGCTTGTTTGGACCCCAATTCTATATGCAACATGAAAGATTGAAGAATTACCAAAACAATTGAGTACACAAGAGAATAAAATCAGAATGTAGGTGACAGAGAAGTGAACACTCACCCTACCTGAGAGCAAAATTACATATCATAAAGCTATGGGCATTAAGACATTGGTGTTGGGGACCACTGAGGGGGCTCAGTGGGTAAAAAGTCCTTGCCACAAAGCCTGGTGATGTCAGCTTGATCCCTGGGACCCACATAGAGGAAGAAAAAAGCCAGCTCCCACAATTTGTTCTCTGACTTCCACATGTGTGCCATAGAACAAAAACAAACAAACATACACACACACATGCACACATGGGCATACATAAACACACACAAAAGCACACATGCACATAGGAACACAATACACACACATGTGCACACATAAACACACAAACACACATGCACACAGTACACACACATGAACACATACACACATGCATACACGTGCACAAATAGACACACACATACACACACATGCACTCACACAAATGCACACACATGCACACATATACACACAGGAGCACACATACACATAGGAACACACAGGAGCACACATGCACACATGTTGCACACATATACACACACAGAAGCACCCATACACATAGGAGCACACATACACACACATGTGCACACATAAACACACAAACACACATGCACACAGTACACACACATGAACACATACACACATGCATACACGTGCACAAATAGACACACACATACACACACATGCACTCACACAAATGCACACACATGCACACATATACACACAGGAGCACACATACACATAGGAACACACAGGAGCACACATGCACACATGTTGCACACATATACACACACAGAAGCACCCATACACATAGGAGCACACATACACACACATGTGCACACATATGCACATACAAGCACACATGAGCACATGTGCACATGCACACATGTGCACACATAGACACACATATGTACACACACAAAATAAATAAATGTCAAAGAAACACTATCATTAGACACAGAGGACACCCATAGATCAATGCACAGAACAGGAAAGCTAACAGTGGTCTGAAACATGAAGACAGCTTTCTGAAACATGAAGACAGCTTGATAAACAATAAAAACAGCATTAAAGTCAGCAGGGAGGTGATGGGCTGTTCCACAAGAGGTAAGACAGTGTTTCATGGACTTAGGAAAAAATATAAATTAGGTGTCTGCTTCATAATCTTTATAATTTTTAAAAATTGATCAGGCTCCCAAGTGAAAAGCAAAATGACACATATTCTACAGGGAGAACTTCATCATGGCATCAGAATAAAAAATAACTTCTTGTTGTTTTTTTTTTTTAAGCCCAAACCACAGAGAAAAAACTGATGAATGTAACGGCATTAAAATCAAGGGTTTTTCCCCCTCATCAAAATATTGTGAAGGGAATGAAGATGCCATCCACAGAACAAAGGAAAGATCTAGCAAACATATGTAGAAAAGATCAGTACCTGCACACCGCCAAGAGCTTCCAAGAAAGTCAGAAGGACAAACGGAAACCATACCACAGGAGACTGAGCAAAAGACACACAGGCAAGCCTTTCAAAGACACAGAAATATACATGTTCATAGAAAGCACAACTTTATTAGCAATTTGGAAAAACAAAACCAAGTGTGATATGGTAAAGTCTGGTAAAACCTACTGTGATGGCTAATATTGTATCAATTTGACACAAGCTAGAGGCACCAGAGAAGAGGGAACCCCAGTTGAGAAAAGTGTTTTCATAACATCTTGCTGTAGGGCATTTTCTTAATTGCTGATCAACTGAGGAGGGCAACCCATTGTGGGTGGGGCTATCCCTGGGTTGGTGGTCCTGGGTTCTATAAGAAAACAGCCTGAGCAAGCCATGGGAAGCAGCCCTCTTCATTGGCCTCTGCTCATCAGCTTCTGCCTCCAGGTTCCTGGGCTGTTTGAGTTCCTGTCCTGACTTCCTTCAATAATGAACAGGAAGACCTTCGATACAGGGGTGAGTAATTCAAATAAACCCTTTCCTTCTTAAGTTGCTTTTGGTTGTGGTGTTTCATCATAGCAATAATAGCCTTAACTAAGATACCCAGTGTAGAGAGGAAAATGTACCATTCAGCTTTGGCTACAGTAACAAAAAGCACTAGTCATCATTTCTTCCATTACACACTAGTTTTAGGAACTGCCCCTACCACTCCATCCCCATGTGTGCTCCTTGTGATGTGCAGAAGAAACTCCATTATAAGATCTGTAAATACACAGGGCCAGTGCATTGCCACTCGGAACACTGAGATCCATTGGCTCTGCAGGCCCTAGGGCAAGAAGTAATCTTCAGCAGAGGAGCCCTGTGATAAGCTAAAGAACTGGGCACACAGCAACCACCCCCACACCCATGAAGCAGTCAGACCTCACGCTCTGCAGGGGAACCATCCATGACATACCACTTTTGAAAAACCATGCAGGCCTTAGTGACATGTAATTTGCTGTTCCCCACAAGCCAGCTACGATTCCACCAAGAGCAGACCCTTAAGAAAAACCAAGTCTTAAGAACCAAGAGACAAGCAGGCTTGAGGTGTGGCCCAGTTGACAGAGCACTTGCATAGCACATTCCAGAACCCTGGGTTCAAGTCCCAGCTCTGCAAGGAAACAAAAAGAACTATGGAAAGTTCAGGAATTGTACAATAACAGCATCATCTGTGGGGACAATGGGTTGATGAGCCAGTGTGCTGAGAGGATAGGACAGTGCCCAACACTAATGCTAAGAGTAATGGAACCCAGCTACAGAAAACATAAGTTGGAAAAGATGAGTCAGCAATACGTGCACTTAGCATTCATTTTAGTCATAATACAAATTAAATAGAGTTAATCAAAATTGGAGGTTGTTCCTCATTTTAAAACACCAAAGAACATTTGCACACAAAAGTCACAATGAGGACAATGAGACAGAAGAAGGGAATAGAGAGGGTCTTTCACAAATAGAGGGAATATTCTAAACCTTGAATTCATGGTGGCTAGTTAGTTCTTTAAACTGCATAAATTTATATACACTTGTGTCTATAACCATATTTCAAAGTTATTCTCATGGGAGCTTTTCAAAGTGGGGATCAACGAAAAGAGAATACCTGGGTAGGGCTTCCATGTATTTCAAATATACAACCTGTGAAGGAGAGACATTGCCCACCAGGGGAGCTGCTGCTGGGTGTGACCAGCAAGAAGGGCCAAAGGAGCAAAGCAAATGTCAGCACACTGGCTCAAGTCTTTAGAGTCATGGTTCTACCAGCCTGTGCCTTTCCCAGGCCATGAACACTGCAGATGTGACATCCAGGTCTGCACACTCCCTCCTGCACTCAGCTGCACTTGCATGCTCACATCATCCTCTCATAATCCCAGTGCTAATATTTGTCTTTAAGATGAGTGAGTAAGGCTGGAGAGATGGAGCAGTGTGTAAGAGAGTGTACTGTTCTCATGGAGTGCAAGGTTCAGATCTGAGCATCAGTCCAGCTCCATGGTCATCTTTTGTGTTCCTCAGGCACTGCATGCACACACACATGCACATGCACACACATGCACACACACATGCACACACATGCACACACACACATGTACACATGTGCATACACATACACACACACATGCACACATACATACACGTATACACACATACACACACATGCACACACATGCACACTCATGCACACACATACATATGCACATATGATGGGAGATGTTATTCTGTATATATGTTTCTCATACTGGTTAATAAAGCCCTGTGGCCAATAGGAAACAAGATAGGCAGGGCTAGGAGACCAGGAGGAGGAAAGAGGAAGGAGTAGGGAGGAGTCGAGATGTAGCCTGGGGGAAGAAGCAGGACGCCTGCCGCGGCTCCCTGATAAGACGACCACGTGGAAATACTTAGATAAGTAGAAATGGGTTAATAATTAAGGCAGAGCTAGCCCATAAACAATAATGGTAACTGGCCAACAGGATTGTATCAAATACAGAGTCTCTGAGTGTTATTTGGGGCTGGCACGGCTGTGGGCCCAGACTGGCGGGCTGGCGGGCTGGCGGAAACATACACGCTACACACATACATACATATACATACACACATATACACACATACACACACATACATACACATATATACATATATATGTACACACATATACACACATGCACACACATATATACAGATACACATATACACACATACACACAAATACATACACATACACATACACATATACATATACGCATACACACATACATAGATAAAAGTAAGAGAAAATGAACAATGATGTCAGAGCTGTCACCTAGTCTTTCCAGGAACCAGTCAGAACTGCTACAGCTCCTGGCCCACCCACCAATTGTTCCTAGTTGGCAAGGGACAAGGATCCATGAAATCAGGGGAAAAAGATCAATGCTAAAATATGCTAAACCTGCTAAATATGAACCTGCTAAAATGTGAATCTACCAAAGCAAACAGAGCCACATCATCCAGGATGGCTTCTCAGCTCCTGATACCCTATGCTCCAACCCTGGGGGTGGGACACAGGCAGGCCTAGGACATGGGTGGAGGCTGTACCGAGCTCTAAGCTATCATGACCTCCATGATATCACGTCCTTGTCCCTGTGACATGTATACGTGATCCTACATGGACAAGGGGGCCCTGCAGCTGTGAATGAGATGACGACCTAGATTATCCAGGCAGGAAGGTGCTAAATGGGACCATCATATCGCTGTGGAGTGAGGCAGAGAATCATCATGCGGAGGGAAGGGGGTGAGAAGATGTGAGGGGGTCGCTGAAGGTGTCAGACAGGGAAGCAAACTGTGGGAAGAACTGAGAATGGAAACCTGGTTCAGATTGACTTCACCAACCTGGATCAGGGAGACTAATGCCAGGCGGTTCATTGTCAGCATATGTAAGACACCGTACAATTTGGGAAAGGGTTTCCAGGCAACAACCAGTCCCATTCCAGGTGCACAATAAAGCTTACGGTGTGACCACATGGAAACTCCTTTACAAAGTACATGTGACCATGAGGGTGGGTTTTAAAGCTAAAAGGCCTAGAATCTAGTGTGGTCTCTGACCAAGATGGCATAGAAATCAGCAGGCCATAAAAACCTGTGATGTCTCCCCTAAGGATGCGTAATAGTCTAGGGAGGAAAGAGTCTGGGATAATCATCCCAGGGAGTTTAAGTGAGGTCTGCCTCTGTAGCAAAAGATATGTGAGGTGTGCCTCCACTGATTAAAAAAAAAAAAAAAAAAAGACACCAGGTGTTACCAAAATCCACTCCCAGCCTTCTGGGCATAAAAACAGGTATTTTTATCTCCTCCATTGAGCATTGAGATGAGGCCCCTGTGTGTTTAATATTCCTGGTTTCCTGTGATTTGTGATCATACCCCTAACAAAGATAGAGCAAAGGGAGATTTCTAAATGCTGGCTGTGATGACTAGAAGGGCGCAATTACCACCAAAGCTGTAGAAGGCCAGGGAGGATCCTCCCTAGAGCCTAAGTAGGAGTCCTGTAAGCGCCTTAATTTTTTGGTTTCTGGCTTTCAGAATTATGAGAGACGATACTCTTGTTTGTCTGCTCTGTAATCCCTCCCAGGACACTGGTGGCACATCTAGATCTGAGCAGGTAAGTACCACCATGTCAAGCTAAACCAGATGTTATGCAGCAAGTACCATGCCATGACCTCCCAAAGCAAGCAGGGCCAGAATGAACAGTATACCACACTGGCCACATAAGGTGCCAAAGCAGGGTAAGGGGGCCAAGATGATCAGCCACCAGCTCTTCCATTCTGAATATACGAGCACCAAGGCAGAGGTAAAACCCTCAAACATGCACTGAACATACAGTAGACACACACGGCTTTGTGTGAGGTCATCAGAGAGTTCCCCTGCCAGGACTGTGCACCAGGAGCTTCAAGGAAAGAGGCATATTGGAACATACCCAGACATGTGGGCAATCCAGGCTAGCTGCCAATACCCCAACAATAGCTAGGAACTCTTTGGGATAACCCAGAGATAATGCCAAGAGGCCTTGGGTTTGTCAAGATAAATGGCTTCACTATCAGCAACCTTTGTATTTAAGAGAAGCCAGAGCAGGAGATGAGATGTAGGAACCCACATAGGATGGGATGGGGTTAGATACCATACCATGGTTGTGTATAAAGCCTTCAGTTTGGAAAGTTTGAGGCAGCCTAGAGTGGTTGGGAGTTTATCGACATTTCAATCCCTGGGCATGAAAGCTGGGTGTGATGGTGAAAATCAGATCTCTGGCCATGCAATACGGGCATAGAAATCAGTTTTCAAGGCACAAGGAAATGTTATCACAACTCAGCAACCACTCAATTGTCTCTAAACAAGTCAGATTTCACGTGTATGTGGCTGATGGTGTGCAAGGAATACCAACATGCCACTCTGGAGCTGTAGTGAGTCAAACAAGGAAATCTGAAACTTGGGGCCAGAGGGAAGAAGCTGCCCTTGAGTTTGTGGTGGTCTGGGCTCCATATGCTCTAGATGGGTGCCCTCTGTACAGGTGTTTAGATACAAAATTTTACTTTCCTCTTTTCTGACTTTATAGAGCTTCTCCAAGCTGACCACTAGCTTGGAGCCCATTTCTTCTGGGAACATAATCCCAAGGCTCCCAGCAATGCAGGGTAGGGTGGGTCTTTGGGTCAGAACCTCAAGGACTCCTGAGACTTTTCTGAGATGTCCCCACCACACCCTACAGCTCCTGGGCTTATAAAGAAAAGGAGGTGGCGTCTTGTCGCATGGGTACCCAAGAAGCTCCTGTCTGGAAAAGCATGCTCTCTTCCCTGCTCAAAGCACTACCTGGAATAGATGACATCCTTCTTCCCTCCCTGCACGCCTATATCTATCCTGCCCCCTGTTTCAATTTCCTCTGAGTGAATCTCATACTGTCTATACTACATGTATCCCAGAATCTAGGATGGTCCATTTGTTCACCCCATCCCAAAGTTAAGCTATAGAAAAAAGAAAACCCACTGATACCCCCCCCCCACTGCAACATATCCTCCATGTACCTGCATGCTCAGTCCAGGTGATGCCTGATTAACAGTGCAAGATAATCTGACAGGAAAAAAAATCTCACTGGGGTGATGAAACCAGCTTGGGTCTTCCCAGGATGTTCTTGTTCTGGGTGAAGATGAAGTGCAGCACCAGGCTTAGTGCACAAAGGTACATATCAAGATATGGTCCAGATCCATTTACTGCCCTATATCACCAGCCACATGCAGAGGTCTTCCCAGCTGCACATCTGTGCTGGGTGGGGTACTAGCTCTGAGCAGAGAGACCCAATGCTAGTCTTACACATTGTTGCATACCCAGGACCCAAGTCACAATGGAGGCAGCAGAGCCAGCTTCTGCTGGGTGGGGTACTATGTTCTGAGTAGAGACCCAATGCTAGTCTTACACACAGAGTTCCCTGACTGAGAAAGGAAGATATCCAACATCAACACTAGCCAGGAGCCCATTTGTAAGACCACACCCAGCCAGGCACACTTAAGGCTGGGCAGGAATCCTCAGGTGAAGGGATGACCCCTGAAGGATGAGTGCCCAGACAAGACTGGGTCACTGTTGCATCTGTACTGGAGATAGCTAATGAACCGGAAGCCTCCTAAAAGGATAAGAGGACAGGGATAAATGATGCAGGAAGACCACGGGAATGGAGCAGAAGCACAGATGGACAGCATGGTGGGATGTGACATAGGAGACACTCTGGTGACTGACAAAACTCTCCTGAGTCTAGAAGCACTGAGTTTCTTACTAACAGACACCTGACTTGTCTTTATTCCTCTGCTGAATCTGCCCACAAGGCTCTTCTTCCTATCAACATACTACAAAGGCCTCTGCTGAGTCTGGGACCTGGCCTATACACTACAACTATACTGACCCTGCTGCATATGTTAATTATTGGACTTCTTAAAAAAAAAAAAAACATGGTGGTCCATATGTTCTCCACAGAGATGATCGGATTCAGAAACTATTGTTTCTATCCAATAAGCAGCTGTTTCTAGTTGGTCTTGTTCTTTGTGGATGGAAAGTCTTAGACATCAAGATGTCTAAGAAACACACTGGGCGAAATAAGAAAGAGAAAAATGGGTCTTGAAGTGGAGTAGTCAGATATCAGGGTTGCATCAATCTTACATGAACAGACCAGGAATCTGTACCCACATGCTCTTTCTGATACAGACCACTAGCCCCCTGTGATATCACTTCCTGAAATATGCATGTCAATATGAATCTTCTCTGGCAGGAGGGATGGCTCAGTCTGTAAAGTATTTGACACACAAGTGTGAGGACCCAAGTTCAATCCCCAAGACTCATGCAAAAGCCAGGGCTGGTTGCTCAAGCTTCTAATCCCAGGGCTAGGGAGACAAGACAGGTGGTTCTCTAGGGTTTGGCAGTAGGCTAGCTTAACCTCAAAACAAGCTTCAGATGCAGTGAGAGACTGTCAGTTAGCAAAGAGGGTGATTCCTGAGGAATGACAGTTAGTGTTGACCTCTGAACTGCACATGCACACACACACACACACACACACACACACACACACACACACACACATGCTTAAATAGTTAATACTTCTGCCAGAGATTTCTCCAAAATTCTAAATAATCTTTTCAACTATAGCACATACATAAACTTAATGAAACATATTTATTTACTTAATTAAGCTCATACATATAAATTTGTCTGGGCATCTACTTAATACATATGATTCAGAAAGATATTTTCTTGTATTTAGAATACAAGAATTTATTAGAATATAATTGCCTTGGGTTTATTACTGTAGTTGGGGGTTTTTTTCTCTTTACCATGGACCAAGCTTGGAATAAATACCATAGTTTTATGATAAAAAGAGGGAAATGCCAGAACAATAAGATGTCAATGAGAGAGACAGAGACAGAGATGCTGGAAATTGAACTCATGAACTCATGGATGCAAGTGAGCTATACCCCAAGCCCTGAGTTGTGAGAATTTAAAGGGGAAAGTTCTTCTGTAAAAGCCTTCTCAGGTCCCCTGTGTGCAACACTCTCACCTCTTAGGAATTGTGGGGTCTGTGAACTATTTGCTCAGGCAGGACCCACCCAACATGAGAAGTGAGCTGGGAAATTTGTTTCCTTTGTCAGCCAAAACCCTACATCCAAACCTTCCTAGGCCTTTCTCTCCTGGTCTTTGTCTAAAGAATTACAGCCCCAAGTTAGGCATTGGAGAGACTAAAATAAAACAACATTTGCATATACAGACTTGGCTTTCCACAGTCTGATGGTGCAGCTGCTTGGCCCTCTCCATGGACAATCTGACTAGATGGCCCTCAGAATGGTGGGAACAGCAGGAAGACAGAGTGTGGAGCTCAGACACCTGCAATGAGGGGGAGTGAAGGAAGTAGAAATTCCACAGACACATGCTCTACCCCAAACCCTACACTCCTTGGCTCAGAATATAAACTTTCTGGGACAATTTTATTAGGATTTGTATCCCTGTGTCCCAGGGTATTTGTGCCTCCTAAACTCTCTTAAGAGCTGTGGCTAGTGACATTCCAACTCATTTCTGGGTGTAGCCATTATCCCTATTGTGTGGCACACATCAGCACATAAAAATGTAAGTGAAGCTTATGTCCTCTGGGACTACTGAACCCTGACTAGAATGGCTAAAATGAGCACTGTAGTGAGAGAACCTACTGGTGGAAAGCACAGAGACTGGTTCCTTCACACATGGCTGGTAAGAGCACAGAGCAAGGCCCATCTCAATCTAACAAACAGCTTGGTCATTTCTTAAGGAAATCAGCAGGCAACTAATATGTGGCCCAGAGACATCTTTCTAGACCACTTCTCCTTGAGAAACAGAAGTTCTTGAGTCATGACTCCTAATAAATGAAAAGGTCTAACTCTAACTTGTACAGACCCAGCTGTAACTGAAAAAAGGTCTTTGCAAATTAGACAAGCTAAGGTGACATCATGCTGTACTACAGTTAGCTCTAACTTCAATGTCTAATGGTCTTTTTAAAAGAGGAGAGGGAGACAGACCCTGCTCTCACTGTTAGGAGTCTCACACAAAGACCAGGTTACACAACTGCCACATAAATGCAGAGGGTCTAAGTCAGTCCCATGCAGGCTTCCTAATTCAATCTCTGTGAACTCCCATAATCCAAGGTTAGTTAATGCTATAGGTTTTCATGTGGTGCCCTTAACACCACTGGGTCCTGCAATCCTTCCTCTCCCTCTTCCACAATTCCCCCACCTAATATTCAGCTGTGGGTCCTTGCATCTGTTTTCATCAGCCTTAATAGAAGAGGTGCTAGTCTCATTGCAACTTGACACACCATGGCTGGCTGATATCTGTGAAAGACCGCCTGTATCTAACAAGAAACAGTGGAGGAGGAATAGAGGGGATGGACACTTGGAAGAGGGGAAGGAGGGAAGACTTTAATTGGGACTTAAAAGCAAAAAATAATATAAATAAATAAATAAGTAGAGGAGAAAGATACAGACAAGGATTACACCCAGCGAGGACAGAGGCCAGAGTTAGAAGGATGCAGGTACAAGTCAAGAATGCCATGGAAGGTGAGCAACAGAAGCTTGGAGCACAAAGAACAGATTACCTCCCAGAACCTCCCTGTATTTTATTTCGAGCCCAAAGAATCACAAGAGAACCCAGTTTGTGGGGTTCACCACTCAATGAGATACTTCCTTGTCTGTTACAGCCCTTGATGAACTTGAGGTCTGGATGCCAAGAGGACTATAAAGTTCCTTAGCTCCTGCACTTCACTTCTTTGAGTATCACTTTATTACCTGGTCTTGATGCTGAAGGCAAAGATACCAGGTCTAATACTACATGGGCTGATGGCTTGCACAGCCCAACTTTCTTCCACCAAACATGCATGTACCATGAGTACATGTCTAAGGCACCATTCACGTGGAGCAATGGGACAGATGGCCACAACTCCTGTGCTGTGAGACTCTGAAGACATGAGTTTCCAAACCATGCAACTCAAGGAGCTGTAGGCAGAGCAGGAGTAGCTAGGATGCAAGCCTGGGGACAATGTGGCAGAATCTGAGGGATCTGGATAGTGGCACAGAACCAACAGGCATTGTGAAGATGCAAAAAGCTAATGAACAAGAACATGGAGCATTTCAAAGAGAACAAAAAGGAGAACAAGGGGAAAGAAGTGTTGCAAGTAGAGGGCCCTTCCCAATTAAACCAGCTCACCCAAAACAGAGACAAAGCAAAAGGGAGTTCACAGAAGTCTGTGTTTCCTGCTATAAATCTCAAGGGCATATTCTCTTCACCAATATCATAAAACGATCTTCTAGGCTGGTCTAAAACTATAAGTATCACATCACTAACATTCTATAACATTAGCATAGTAAATGGTACCCAAGAACAGCGAAGACCACAATTGGTTGTGTAGTGTCCCTGGGTTTAGCTACAGCACTCAGAGAATTTTAAAAGGAAAGCTCTGGTCATGGAAGGCCTTCCAGGCAGGGTAAAGACTTTGGATGTCATTCCAAGTGTGAGAGGAGAATATTAAGAGAGTTTTAAGAGGGCACTGATGGGAAGCAATTTGCATTTTTAAAGGATAATTGTAGTTCCTGCATGGAAAATGGACATAAAGAGGGAGACCCATTAGACAGCAGCCCTTGGATGAAGCTAATGGTGGTCAAGGGTAAGGTTGGACAATGCCCTGAGAGAAAGGGTCAGGTTAGGGATGAGGTGGGAGGTGGAGCCAGCAGGATTAATATCAGACAGAGGCAGGAGACACAGGAGCTTCCAGGGTCATTGGCAAGATGCAGAAGGCTGTTGGGAGATCCTACAGGGCAGTACAAATGGGATGTTTCAGGACAGTGATGGAGAACTAGCAGGCAAGGACTTACTGTAGGAGACCCTGCTCAAGGAGAAGTCAGGGATGAGGACATCAACAAAGGTCATTGGCATGTGGAAATGCATGCAATCATGACACCTGTGCAGACATCACCATGGGCTAAATATGTGCTCATGAACAAGCATCAGAGAAGAGGACAAGACAGAAGTGGGGCCTGTTAAAGGCACAGATAAGATCCTAGGAGAGCAAGGAAAATGGATGGGGTCCAAGCTGCAAAAACTGCCATGAACCCAAATCTCATCTAAGAATCAGAGGATTAACACCACCAAATATAATGTGTGTGTGTGTGTGTGTGTGTGTGTGTGTGTGTGTGCGCGCGCGCGCGCACGTGTGTGCACATGTACTGCATAAATGTTTTCTTTCATAAAATAGTGAACATCTCATAAACTTTAGTCGCATCAAATAATTATGCTGCCATAAAAATAAAGCTATATGAGGCAGGAAATGACTCAGAGGGTAAAGCGCTTGCCATGCAAACATGAAGATCTGTGTTCAAGTCCCCAGGACTCACATAAGAAGCCTGGTATGGTCATGTGCACCTGTAAGCTCCTCCCCCACAGGACACTGGACACTGTAGCTCAATCAGCGAGTTCCAGGTTCAGTGTGAAACTCTTTCTCAAAAAACAGGGTGAAGGGCAACTGAAGAAGACACCTGATGGCTTATAGACAAATCATTACACTGACAGTTTTATTTTAAAGAAGGAAAAATGTATTTTAATTTTATGAAGGATTTTTTTTACTTTGAAACTCAGTGGGTCAGTTTGTTTGCTATTAATTTTAAGACAGGTAGGGTGGTACATTCCATGTAGTATGGCCTTCAACTTAAAATTTCAAACAGTACAAAACTATTTACAAATGAGAAAAGATTAAAACATGTATATAAAGTACTTTTTAAAGATGACCTTGGCCATGCTGGCAAAGATTCTCTGTCAGTCTTCATGTAATCTCTTCACTCTGCTGATTGTCTACTTGGCTGTACAGGGAGTTTTAATTTCATGCGACTCCATTTGTCAATTTGGGGGATTGTGTCCTGTGCCATTGGAGTCCTTTCCAGAGAGTCCTTGCCTGTGCCTATATCTTGAAGTTTTTTTTTCTCCAGCAATTTCTAAGTCTTAGGTCAAAATGCCATAATGAAACCCATTCCTTTGTATGCTAAATTTAAATTTTAGTTTAAAAAGGAATATTGATATAAAACAAAACAGAAGGGCAGGTTGAGAAGCTTTAAAAAAAATTAAAGCATCATAACTGTGGTGACCTCCCACAGTGTGTGTGAGAGAGGGGGGGTAGAGGCAGAGAGGGGGAAGGAGGGAGGGAGAGACACAGAGACACAGAGACAGAAACACAGAGACAGACAGAAAGTGCACATGTGTATGTGTGTGTGCATGTATGTATGTACTATGTGTTTTTGTATGTAAGCATGGATGCATGTGTGCCACAGGATGCATGTGGGGAGGTCAGACAACAGCCTTGAGCATCAGTTCTCGCCTCTCACCTTGCTTTTCTCACCTTTCACCTTGCTTGAGATAGGTGAAAGTGTAGAGCTGCTACTTGTCCCAGGTTCATCCCTCCTTCATCTCCACTTAGCTCCATCCTCTCTCTGTATTTCCCAGCTGTGTTCTCCTTGACAGCCCCATCCTCTATTCACCCCATGATCTGCATCCTGCAGGCCACTGCAGACAACTCACACATAGACACAAGGCCAGGTCAACCCTACTTCCTATGTGTCCTAACCAAGAAACCTTTGAAAACAAATTATCCAGTGGTATCTCTTTACCACTGAAAGCCTTCTACTGACACCTTGTCCAAGATGCGAAGCTATAAAAATCTTCCATGAAGACTCAGATAGTATGCCTGAAGGTTCTGCAAACCTGATAGCAGATATCCAACTGTTACCTTGCAGCCTGAAAACAGTGGGCACATAAGCCCATATGTTCATGAAGCTTTATGTTCAGCAGCAAGCTGGACGTGAACTTATGGCTGACACTGCCTTTCAGCCTGGCCTGCAGAATGAAGACTTGTCATAATCATAGTACATGAGACTCCAATTTTGCACAGCCCCCTCCAACTGAATAAAAAAAGTCATCAATGGGATGTGTGAGCTCAGAAGAAAGGGACTGTGGGAAATCTCATAACTTCCCTTTAATTTGGCTATTAATCTAAAATTGTTCTGAAAACATTGTCTTTTAAGTGTCTCACTGTCACATTATATGTGTCTCCAAAGTCTTTATATGCAGTGTTCCTAGACCAAATAATGCTCTTCTTTTTAACTCCAGCTTTTTATGTATATCCTACAAATGCCTTGTCTACTACTTATCCCTCTGGAAAAGGCCACCAAAGCCTATCTTACACAACATGAATGAAGCTAGGTCCCCAAGTGCAATGACTCATTTTTTAATGTCCATTTGACTGGGTTTAGAATTACCTAGGAGACACATTTCTAGGAATGTCTGTTAGAGCATTTTCAAAGTGGATTAATTGAGGAATAAAAATACATCCTGAATGTAGGTGGCATAATCTAAAGGACTTGGAGCCCAGACTAAACAAAAGGAAAAATGAGAAAGCTAGCTAAGCCTCAGAACTCACCTTTCTCTTCTTCCTGTTCCACTGAGACATGAGAAAAGGAGTCCCCAGCACTGACTACTAGCCTGGGCTCACTTGTTGCCTTGGTGTCCTTGCCAATATGGACCATATCACCTTAAACCTGAGCCAAAATTAATTCCCCCCTATATTGCTTGGTCAGGTATTTTGTCATAGTGGAGAGAAAAGTAATTAATGCTATCAAGGAAAGGCTGGGGTAGCTTATTTCTGCTTTATCTGGGAATCCTTGGTGGAAGCAAAGGAAATAGTGAACACAGAGAACTGTGCAATGAGACAGAGAGACAGAGCCATCTTGTGTGTTACTGATGTCAACACAACAGACAGCTGGGTTGGGTTGTCAGGTCCCCGGAGAGGCACTATGGAAGTTTCTGGTGGAAAGTCAAAGAGGAGAAGCCGAACCCAGCCCAGCAGAGGATGTTTCTCACACAGGGGATTCTGGGCTGCTCCTGTTCATGCTGAGCTCACTGTGCTATCAGAGGGAGATACTGACAGCACTAAGTGGCTCAAAATCCTTTCAAATGCCTATTTTAACTGATACTGAAATCAAAAATGAAGCAAGGGTACAGCTGAGGCAGCTGTGTTTACTAGAGTCCAGGCCTCACCGAGGTTAACAGTTGCCGCTTCAGTTTCACAAATCCTAAAGATGACCAGAGGAGCCCCTGGGGGAGTGAAAGCCAGAGGTCTTGCTGGCAGTTGCAAGAGTTCCAGACAGTAACTGCTCCCTGAGACACTTGATCTACAATTCCTCATTCTTCAGCCAACATCATTAGTCTTACTCTTGTGTCATGCCATAGTCGGAGCCCTCAGTTGCTCTGAATGTGTTGGTGCTGTGACTGCTGATTCACCATTATCACCTGAAGTGAAGCAGCTAATGAACTCCTGAGTCTGTCCTTCGCCTCTTTCTACAGCAGCACCTTTTTACTCCTCAGATCAATCGTGTTGACTACTTCTGCTAAAGCAGTAACTCTTATCTGTCGATGGTTCTGATGCAGGGAACCCAAAGTGCTTTGGCTGCTTCGATGCCCATGAGTGAATCCTTATTCTATATCACGATGGGAAAGACATCCAAGTACTCACCTCAAGGAACAAGAGTCTAGAGCCAGGATCAAAGGAACAGGAAAATGGTTCTTCAGGGGGATTAGTAACAGAGGAGAGGGGTCCATAGCTCCATCCTTGACTCTAAGACCCATGGATTCTAGTTATTGTGTTCACAGCACTCTGATACATGTCACCTCAACATCTGAGATACAGGGACCTGTTGTTGTAGGGTGCTGCCCTGAGTTGGAGACTAAGATAATCCTCTTTAAATCCTTTCTAAAGCCATTCTGCTACTAACAAGGCTCTGAGCCCAGGCTTAATATATGGTCATTGATTCATGGGGTACTATCCCCACCTATAAGTTAGTATCTTGGTCTGACACAAGTTAGGTGAGACCTTCCCAGGTTAATCAGTTCCAGGTGGTATGTTATAGTGACAATAGTGGCCCCAAGGGTCCATAAAATAGGAAGTCACTAGAGAACTGTAATAAAGAAGTGGTCTGATTCCAGACCAGTTCTTGGAGGATGGGCCTGCCCACGTGGAAGACCAGGTAAGACCAGCCTGAGGGATGGCTGTTTTCCAGAGGAGTAATGGATGGTTGCCCATCTCCTTGGAAGCATGGTAGCTTTTCTACTCCTTGGTGCATTCTTCCTCAAGAACAAACTATATGAAGAGTCCAACCTAAGCTATCAGAGGAGGATGAATTCCCCATGATGGATGCCAAACATCACAGAAAATAAAACCAAGGAAAATGATATATGTGAATCTGCAAGGCTTCCAAAGTCCCCTCCAGTGGCACCTGCACTTCTCAAGGCTGATGTCATCCCTGAATTTTCTATCAGTGACACTGTGTGCCTTCATCCTTACAAATCCAGAAGGACAAAGAGATTTCCTATCAGCCTCCAACACTTCCTCAAAAGAGGTTAAGCATTGCTGAGTGGTGAACAAAGGAGCTTTGGTTCCATAGGAAGGGACAAGTATTTTCTTGACCAAGAAAGATTTGTGAAGGAGAAAATTATGTCTTAAGTAATAACAATGTGAGGATTTTACAATCTAAAGAATTAACTTTAATTCTCCAAGAGGTCTTTTTTTTCCCCCTCGAGACTGAGACACCTGGTGTTCAGAACAGGCTGGCCTAGCTATAGTTTGCTAAAGAATCACTGTTGCCTTTCTCAGGACTCACTGAGTCAGAGGCCTCTCTAAGCCTACTTGTGACTATCTGTGATCTTCTTTCTCAGCCAGGTTCATGAGAAATTAAAGTGACTACGGTGATAACATCTAAATGCACCAGAGGACAGGTTGGAGTCATGCTACCCCAGGGACAGAGCCTGAAGCATTGGCTCCATCTCTACACTAATGAGGAGGCTGGAATCTTTTGGGTTCACTGACATTAACCTGTAGAAACCTGATGAGATTCTGGCTTTGGCTGTGCCTAGATCACAGGCCATAGATTCCAGACAACACTGTCCTTATCACTAGATCAAACGTGTTCACCTTGGACTTCACACAGTGAAGGATGACTTTGTGGAATCTGACTTTAAAGGCTGGATTCTCCTATTATTGGCAATTTGGCTTTTGTTTATTTGGAGGTGGTGGGTTTAGCGGGGGGCAGGTGGTAGTGGAGGGGATAGAGAGTATTTGGATTTCATGTGTCCCAGTCTAACCATGAATTGACTATATAGCTTAGTATGTCCCTGAACTTCTTATCCTCCTACATCTACCTCCAAGATGCCAGAGTTACACCGCCATGATTATGCAAACTTGGGGATCAAACCTAGGCTTTTGTGTGTATAACAAATACCAGGGCTATAACTCCAGATCTGATTTTAGGGTTTTTAAAACAGGATCTTACACTACAGACTATGTTAGCTTTGAACTCATGACAATTGTTCTGCCTCACACTCTAGACTTCTAGGTTTATAGAATACATATGAGGCACCACACTCACCCCTAGCTTTTCAAAGGTAAATTGTTGGTCAGTTGGGATAGAACACAGGAGCAGCACCTTTTTTTCCGATTAGTTGTTTGGTTTTAGAAGAAGACATCAAGATGTGGCCCTATGGCTGTGGAAGCAACTGTTTTCTCATTCCCTTTCTAGCACAGAAAGCTCAGCATAGATCCCAGGATGGATAAGCTGCAGCAGGCAGAAGGGGAGAGAGCCCAAGATAGCCTTGGACTTCTAGGGAAGAAGGGATGCTTGGAACCTTGGGAAGCTTCTAGCTTTCCTTCTGGGAGAAGAATGACTGTCTTCTGGGCTGGGATGCTCTTGCCTAGAGAGCCCAGGGCAAGACAGACATACACACAGCTAGCTGTCTTTATCGCATACACACAGCAAAGTGACATGGGCTACTAGCTACTCAGAAACTTCAAGGGCCTTAATTTCATTTCTTCTTCTTTTTTCTTCTTCTTGAGACAGGCATTCATATATCTCAAGCTGGCCTCCAACTTATTACGGAGCTGAGAATGGCCTCTGATTTTCCTCCAGGCATATGTGGGGCTGGAGATCAAGCCCTGGGCTCTCCCAGTCCCTACTGCCAGGACCATTTTAGCACCTGCATTTATCAGTTAATGGCTGAACATTGGTGACACCTCAACTGGGCTCTAAGGCTACAGTGTGACCAGCGTGGCACATGTCAGCAAAGGGTCTCATGTATAGAAAGAGACATGCTGAAAGTGCAGCCTGTACCCTGCAGTGGTATAGAGGGTGGGTTGGTGGAATGCCAAAGAGACAGGAAGAAGAAGGCAAGTGAAAAAGAGACAGAGGAGGGAGGGATGCGGATTAAGACACGGAAACCTTTGTTTGAAAAGAGAGGAGACATGCAGACAGACAGACAGAAAGACAGACAGACAGGAGAAACTGCTGGGTCTGTGTTCAAATCTCTTGCCCTGTCCTCTGTCAGGCTTTTCTGCACAGTAAGCACTTATTTAGGAATGGCGGCCAGATGGGCTTCCCTGAAAACCAAAGACAGAATAGTGGAGAGGAGGCAAGGAGAGTCACAGGAATGCTCGGCTGGCCAGAGCCCTCCCAGAGACAGCCACACCTTCACTCTGCCATACTGGAACAATGCCTCAGCCAATGACCCAGAACCCTAATGTAAATCCAATGGCACATGTGGCTGCCAAGGGACTCACCCCAAAAGTGTCTGCTTTTGCATCTCTGAAGCCTTAGTCAGTTGTCTCCCATCTGGGGAGACATTCTACCAGAAGCAAGTGGACAGGGTCACTCTGGTATCAGGGTCTCAATGAGCAGCCCCAGGCAGAGGCAGCAAGATGTTACTCTGGTGAGTAAGTGACTATGTCACCTCCAGGAGAACCCTGCTGCACCAAACACTGCAGGATCTCTTCACCGTCAGCAACACCCACTTCCTACAGCGGCATGTGGTGTCTGGAAAGTATGCCTGTGTATGTGCTGAGTGTGTGTGCTAAGTGTTGTTTATGTGGTGTGTGTTAGTAGTGTGTGTGTGTGTGTGTGTGTGTGTGTGTGTGTGTGTGTGTGCACGCGCGCGTGCGTGTGTAGATGCAGTGTATAGTATATGTGTGTTTGTGTGTTAGTATGATAGTATGATATGTTTGTGTGTGTTTGGTACAGTATTGCTATGTTTTCCTCTGTGTATGTGTGCAGTATGTGTTCCTGCATGTGTATGGTAGGTTTTGTGTATATTATGGAGTCTGTGCTATTTTATATGCTTTGTGTATGGTACATATGTTGGTTTGTGTATTTAGTATAACTGTGTGGTATATTAATGTGTTTATGCTATATGTTTATCTGTCTATGTGTATGTGTGTGTGTATGTGTGTGAATAGTGTGTGGTTGTGTGGTAGCTATGTGCTTTGTGTGTGGTATGTGTATATGCTGGTGTGCTTGTATGATATGCTTTTATTTTCTATGTGTGAGAGTTGATATAAGCACTGCTTGTACCCTGAAGACTTTGGACTGTTTTCTCATCTTTAGAGACAGTTACTCTAGCCAGGGTCCCAGAACCAAGCTGTAGTGGATGGTAGATGAGACGATGCCTGTGCATGGTGCTGTGTATTGTACAACAAACCTTGTCACATTGCAAGGTAGATGAGACAATGCCTGTGTACTGTGATGTGTGCTATACGGCAAACCTTGTCACATTGTATGGTAGATGAGACCATGCCTGTGCATGGTGCTGTGCTTTGTATAGCAAACCCTGTATACTGTGTTCAAGAGCTTTTCTGCCTGCTGGTGCACTCCTGATATGCTTAACCATAGCTCTACCCCAGTTTACCTCCTGCCTCAGCCTGTCTGTTTCCCCCAGGCAGTACATTCACACAGCCTACCTCCATCCACTCTCTACCCGACTTGTCTATGAGCTGCAAGTCATCCCACCCACCTCCAACCCAGCCCCCTCCACCAACCTTCCACCCTCCCCACCTCTACCCACCCTTTACCTTTTTCACCCTTCACCCCTTCCTCCCCCCACCCACCTGCACCTCATTTGTTAATTCTTACTGGTCCTGAGCTCACCTCTGCCCTGTCCAATGAAAAGCTGCTCCCAGCCTCTTGTGGACAGGTACACTTCCTGTCCTAAGTGGTGCAGCACTCTTACCACAGCACTCCAGTCTGCGTCAGCCTTTGCCCACCCACCCCACCTCCCATCTCATCTCATGTACCACAGAGAACTCAGGACAAGAGATTCTACAAACACCATCAGAGAAGGGCACAGTGGCCCACCTGCAGGGGGAGCCACAGAGCGACAGGTTCAGACAGGACCCATCAAGGTACAGCCAGGGTACCCCACCAAGGACTAGAGATCTGGGGTGGTCTCCTTTCCCTGCTCATCTTCCACGGCAACTTCCTGTCCTGCACCAGCAATGCTTTTGAGAAGAAAGAAATAGCGAGTTAACATTCCTCAGCAGCAGATGTGCCGTCATGTAGAAAATACAGCTTTCCCTCGGTGCTCTGCGTTGGTGTTCCTCAAACAGTTCATTCTGGAACCTGTCGGTTTCACATGCTCTCTGTTGCCATGGTAATGCTTCAGTCAGGGTTAGCAAACACTGGCACACATTACAAAAGATGGCCCTGAGCCTTGTTCAAAGTCTTCAAACTGAAATGCGGCTTTTACATGGAAGGCTGGGGCCTCTAATTCAAATCCTGCTCTGTTAGCTGACAGTGCACACAGAGCTGAGAAACTATCATTTCTGGATTTTTATATGTCACAGAACCACTGACCTCAATGCTGGAAATGTTTTCTTTGATGTTTTTGAGACAAGCTATCATTCTGCAGCCCAGTCTGGGGTAGAACTCAATATGTAGCCCAGACTGGCCACAGGTTCTTAACATTCTCCCTTCCTTTGCCTTCCTGGTGCTAGAATTACAGACATGAGCCACTTCAGCGATGCTTAGAAGTGATTTTTAACACCTGCGTTGCCCTCTTTGCTTTCAGGCAAGTAGCACTTTATTTCACTCTAATAACTCAAGGACCTGGAGTCCAGAAATGTATCTAAATGAAACCATCAGCAATCGTGCAATAGAGCAAGGCCAGACCATGGGCCTCATCTCAGGCTTGGGACCTTGTTCCTCATGAGTTCTCACAAGCATGTCAAGTGTGTATCTTCTCCCATGTGTAATGATCTCCAGTAATCTCTAAAGAATAGAGAGATAGATAGATAGATAGATAGATAGATAGATAGATAGATAGATAGATAGATAGATAGATAATATGCTGTGAAACTTTTTAGGTATGATAGCACAATCATATTTAAACCGTATGGCTTTTAAGACAAATGCAAAAGCTTTCACAGGTAAAATGGACAGTGGTAAGAAGATAGAAGAATCTGATAACATATTGATGAATGTTGATAATTGTAGGTAAGGGTGAGTAGATTGGTGAATCATGGTGTCTGTGCCTCTTCAGGTCTATTTAAAATTTAGAAACTTTCATAACAAATTTTAAAAGAAAGATAAGAAACACATAAACAAAATAAAACCAAGGCTCAAAGACCATAGAAGACAATGGGGTAGAAAGATCTTAAAAGTCAGAGATCAAGAAGAAATGAGATAAAACAATATCTTCCAAACATAAAAATACCACCAGACTCATGAGCTCACAGCATCTGTGGCTGTATACATAAGACTGGTGACTGGTACAAGATCAAGCCAGTCAGTGGGCTCACCACTTCTCACCTAGAGCTAAGAAGCTATTCTTAGTGAGGCAGAGTCAGCTTTCCTTATGGTTGTGTCTTCTGATAGGTTCATGAGTCTCTATTGGGTGACCCCAAACCTTTATGTATATGGGCAGCACACACTGGATTGGATTCAGTGGCTCATAAAATAAGGAGAAGAGGAAGAAGGGGAGGAGGAAAAAGGAAGAGGAGAAGGAGAAGAAATGTGAATAAACAAGAAGACTGGAACAATAACAGTATCAATAGACATGTCAATGTGATGAGGGAAATTTCATAGACAAAGAACTATAGGCAATTAGGCAACTCTTGACTATGGGAAGAAAATCAGCCCCTCTCAGGGATGAACCCCTCAGTGACTGTCCAGTGCAGAGTGAAATCAGCCTTGAAACCACATACACACAAACAACAAAACTGGACACAGCAGGGTGTTTGTGTGTGTGTGTGTGTGTGTGTGTGTGTGTGTGTTTGTGCATACACATATTTACATACATACATATAACAAATATAATCAAAGAAGAAGAGTCTACCAACTTGAATGGGGGGGGGCATGGGAAGAGTTTGAGGGAGGCAACTGGGAGAGGCAAAGGGGAGGTGATATAATTCTATTTAAATTTAAAATAATTTTTAAAAACCAACCACCTTGAGTTAACTCAGCCTTTCTACTCTTGTATCTAGATACTGGTAAGGTAGTATTTAATGCTATCAACTTGGGAGATCTAGAATCTCTTCATAGACAAACTTTTGACCATGTCTACAAGATGGAGTTTATTGACTGGGTTAATTGAGAAGGGAATATCTATCTTTACTACAGAACCATTTCATGGTCTGTGGTTCCAGACTAAACAAAACAGAAAAAGTGAGCTGCCATCAACATCCATCTCCATCTGCTTCATGATCAGCCACCTCAAGTTTCTCCCACCATGATTTCCTTCACATGCCTTGGACTGTAAACCAAAATAAACCATTCCCCCACCACAAAAAAGGGGGGAGGCATGGAATTGAGAGAGGGCAGGCGATGGGTCTGGAAAGTGTTGGGGAAAGGGAGTGAATGTGATCAAAATGCATTGCATGCATTACGAAATTCTCAAACAATAAAAATCAAACCCATCTTCAGGGTTGCCCAGTAGGAGTTTAACATGTGTTGACTCCCATCTGTGGAGCACCTGCTTGTGCCAGGTTTTGTGCAGTGAAAAGGCTTCAGATGGGTAAAGAGCTGCCCCACACAGAACAAAGAAAAGTTGATGGAGGCAGAACTGGCCTTGGGATGAGTATTGAAGGAAAACCCTGCTTTTTGTGTTTAATATGACTGATCAATAAGGCTGTTAGGTGTTAACTCACCTCTAGGGAGGAAAGCAGCCTGGACAGTGAAGAATCCATAGGGAAGACAGGTATTTGTTATGTAGAGAAGGCATGGTGTCCTGAAGATATGGGGCCAGGAGACCCAAGTGGGTATCTACAGAACATCTAACTTAGGGTAGAGACAAGACCAGCAGGGAGAGGCACTCATTACCCAGGAAGGCACTATAGATACTATACCTCCTAAAGTAATGAGAACCAGTTTCTGGCAGCTGAGAGAGCAAATCCTCATCACTGATTCTATCCTGGTTGTGGGTCCCATTCACACAGCTCAATGCTCTGAGAAGGAAAAGGCTACATACTGAACAAATGCAGAATAAATATTGCTCATCATTTCCCAGATATGGTTTATATAGAAAATACAACAAAAGAGAAAATAAAGCTATCCAATATCCATTGTCTGGCAGCTTTCAGGACAGCTAATGTTTCCATCAACATCACAAATCTTGCCAAACAACTGTGTCCTTAACCACATGGTTCATGGGTGTCTTGCATGTTGGTGTTAATAATCCAGCTTTTGGGACCCACAGAACCATGTTTGTAACTTCTGCTCAGGCAGCGGTCTCCAAAACCAATGGCAGATACATACTAAATATACTCATCCATAAGTATGTCCCTAAAACTTCTGAACACTCAATAATGGGAGTCACAGTCACAGACGACATGTCAACTAGGACTCCTTTCCTTCAATGTTAGATGGCACACAAAATCTAAGAATTTGGCCTACATCTCAGAACCCTCTATAAATTCCTTATTTTAAAAAAAAATCCCTTTTTCAAAGAGCAGTGTGTCCCTCAATCACGTTGTCTGTCCAGGAGTCCTCCCCTTGGGGAAAATCCTCCACTCCAATCCAGTCATCCTCCCTGAGCCCCACTACACTCTTGTCCCCCTATTCCCACAAAAACCTTTAGGTCCTATGACAGGTGTATCTCATAGTCACTGGGAGTTCCCAGGGTCTTTGTAAAGCCAAGCAGAAAACTGTCCATTCCTTGGTATCTCTCTAAGCTCTAAGCAGGAATAACAATTGGCAGCAAGACTCATCTTGCTACCACCAAGTGAAGCATCAATGAGCAGAGATGCAATGTTGGCAGGACAAGGGCAGCCATGGTTTCAACTTCTCCTGTAGCCCAGGGCACCCCTTTAGCCTACTGGGATTTTCTTGGGTGAAAAGGATAAAATCAGGTTATATATTTTTTACTTTCTTTTATTGTGATTTTTTAAAACAAGGACCTAACAAGTACAATTTAAGGAAGAGCTCATTCTGATCAGTCTATCATGACAGGGAAGGCATAGTAATGGGTTCCAGCTTCTTGTGCAGCCTTTAAGCCCCTCCAAAAGTGCCAGACATAATTATACCCAAGGGCATCTTGTTTTCTTTGTGCTAAGAATGGAACCTAGGGCCTTGCTTATACTAGGCAAGCCCTCTCCTACTGAGCTACACTCCCAGCCTGCAGTTCTCTTACCAAGAATAACAGTTCTGTTTATTAACTGTTTAACATGAGGCAAGAGCTGAACACAGCTCGCCAGTGGTTTTATGTCATTTAGACATTATAACATCTGGCAGATGAGAAGAGGATGGAGAGGAGGGTGAGGATTGGGGCAAGCCATAGGCCTTCTCTCTCTCTCCCACAGTGATCAGCCAACCTCTGAGCTCTCATTCTGAGATTATAGAAAGAGAAAGGAGAGGAAACAAAGAAAGGAGAAAGAGAAACAAAGAAGGGGAAGGAATTCCTCAGTTGCCCCCACAGACAAAGAGCACTGAGATTTATATAAGTAAAATATTTTTGCAATAAAATTGATGAGTTTACTGAAGTCCATATCCTGAACACTAATACTGATAAGCACGCTATTACAGCTTGCGACAAACACCTGGTCCACAGCTGGTGGTAATAGAACCCTTAGGGCATGTGATCTAGCCTGTAGGAGTAGGTCACTGAGGGGCAGGATCTGGACAGTGATAGATTTGCCTCTGGTTCATGCTTGGTTCTTTGCTTCCTGTCCTACCATGCCTTCCCTGCCATGATGGGCTGAAACCATCAAAGTGTGGGTCAATAAAATCCCTTTGTTCTCTTAGTGTGTTCCTGTCAGATGCACTGGCAAAATCAGACCAATAAGAAAAATAACTAACATACATGTAAGAATGCAAACACACACACACACATACACACATACACACACACACACACACACACACACACACACACACACATATATATATATATATATATATATATATATATATTTGTATATCCTAACCTAATATATATATATGTATATATATATATATTTAATATGTAATTTCTAGGAAGAAAAACTATGCACCTACAGAAGACAGGCTAGGAGAGCTTTCCTCCAGTATCTTGCATTTCAGTCTTGCTCAGTGCCCAGGCTTGCAATCCATCCCAGAACATCATCTGCATGGTGTTATCTAGAACACATGCTGAGAGAATCACACCTCCCTAACACACAGGCAGAGGCCCAAGGCTGGCTCTGTGGATTGGCAGAAGAGAGGGCCCTGAGATCAGAAGGCTTCACATTTGTGGCAAGACTCTGCTGTCATTATTCTGAAATTCTTAATTTTTGAACAAAAGGCTCTGAGCTTCCTATTGTACTGGGCCCAATTTGGTGGGGGGGGGGGCTGTCACAGCTTGTATTCATGGAGAACTGGAACACCAGAGGGGTGAGGTGAAGCAGATCTGAGTCTTAACTAGTCCCTCACAGGAGCAAGTCTAAAGTCGTAACTCTAGACGATGGTGGCATGCATGCCTTCCACATGGCTGCGAAACAGCCACACCACCTGGCCTTTCTCCTGAACCAAAAGGTCACTGCTTCAGTCTGTAATTCAGAAGATTCATAAAATAAAGGCTGTACTAGTCAGCATGAGAGTAACAAAGACCTGAGAAATCCACTTACAAGATAAGAAAGTTTAGGTTTATGTTGGCTCATAGTTTCAGAGGCTCCAACCTAGGACCAGCTGGTGTCACTGCCTTGGGCCTGTGATAAGGTCGTGTAGCACAGCAGAGGATTGTGGTAAAATACTTCTTCTTTGCCAGGATGTCCAACAGAGAATGAACAGGGGACCAGGGTCCCTCATCCTCTTCAAGGCCATGTCCCTGATGACCTAAGACTTCCCACTGACTCTTACCTCTTAAACACTGGCTCAACTCCCCGCAGCGCCATCATGAGTACTGCCACTTAACCTGGGCAGATAGCCCAGGTCCAAACTATAGCAAATGTCTTATTGAATGCAAAAGAGAATAGAGCTGGGGAGATGGCTCAATGAGTAAAAAACTTGCTACACAAGCGAGAGCACCTGAGTTAGGATCCCCAGAACCCATGTAAACTGGGTCTAGAAATACACATCTGTGATCCCAGTTCTCCTATGGCAAGACAGAAGAGGAAACAGGAGAAACCCAGCTGTGAGCTACCAGTAAGGAACCAAGAGGCCTCTCCAAGCAAGGTGGAGAGACAGAAAAACACCTGAGGCTGTTCTGTTCTCTGACCTCCACATACAAATCGTGGGATACACCCCCATACCCATACATATACACTTGTGTTCATGCACACACATGAAAAGAGTGTGTGTGTATGTGTGGTGTGTATGTGTGGGGGGGTGGGTGGGGGTGGCTAGATAGATGATTCCACTGTTAAGAGCACTTCTAAAAGGCCCAAGTTCAATTCACAACCACATGGTGGCTCACAACCATCTGTAACTCCAGACCCAAGGGATCTGATGCCATCTCCTAGCCTCCACAAAGAGATTTGCGGTACACAGACATGCAGAAAAAAACACCTATACAAATGAATTGCCTTAATGAAAAAAATAAATAAATTTTAAAAAGAGCAAACAAAAAAATTCCTGATGAATAGTATGACTTAGTAAAGAAAAATTTCTTCTGCTAATGGAATCAGCTGGGGAGGGAGAAGAGAAAGGATTTAAAAAAAAAAAATACCAACTCTCATGCCAAGAAACAGGCATTTCACAGAGCGAAGCAGATACCAGGAATGTTCTGTGAGTCAGTGGCCAGCCGGCAGTGGAGGGGAATACTCGCCATCAAAACCTCAAAATAAAGGTCTGGTAAGTTTCTGGTGTGTGTGTGTGGGGGGGGGACGTAAGCTGATTGAAGACTTGCAGGCATTTGCTTATTTTACAAGACTTGAGGGGCTCAGGGTGCTATTGCACAGAAATCTCGGGGCTATAGCATGTTCTTGGCATGTTCACTGCTGCTATAGGGAGGTGGAGACCGAGGACATAACCATGTCAAATACCTGACATCTAATTTGTGTTGGAAAGACAATGAGAATGGCAGTAAAATGATGGGACCATTAGAAGTCTTTCTGGTTGACAGGCCACTTGTCCCTAGTGCCACCTCAAGTCAAAATGAGTTTGAAAAGTGAACAACTGGCTCCCGGGATGTTCCAGTGTACACTTCTGCAGCCTGGTCTAAGGTCATAAGGCATGCCACTCTGGGAAAGTGTGTGTTCAGGCCTGAGCAGACACTTCCCAAAGCAGTGGTAGCTAATGTCAGATGCTGTCCAAGGGAAGATGAAGACAGCCAGACCACAATCAGATTGTCTTACTCGTCAACTCCAGATTCCAGAACCTCTACAGACTTAGGGTCTAAGTGCTTATTAAAAATATTTCTGGAATAACATAAAAGTAGGATAGTGTATAGGGTGGGCATGGTGGTGCATGGCTCAAATTGCAGAATTCTAGAGATGCAGGCAGGAAGACAGCAGGTTTCACACCCGTCTATGCTACAAAGCAAAAACGCTACCTCAGGAAAAAGAAAAATGTTTATAACTAGTTTCCTTTGCTGTGATCAAGGAAACTTAAGGAAAAAGGAGTTAATATGGGCCCATGAGTGTAGAGGGATAAGACTCCATCATGGCAGGGGAGGCATGGCAGCAGTGCCCAGAGGAGGAAGCTGAAAGATCACATTGCGAAACTCAAAGCAGAGAGTGGAAACAAAGTGTAGAGGGATGTGGAGTGAGGATATGTGGGGATTTGAATAGATATGTATGCATCCCCATAGACTCATGTACGGCCTTGTTGGAGTAGGTGTGGCCTTGTTGGAAGTGTCACTGTGGGGGCAGGCTTTGAGGTCTCATATGCTCAAGCTATACTCAGTGTGGCCCACACAACCTCCTTCTGCTGCCTATGGATAAAGATGTAGAACTCACAGCTCCTTCTCCAGCACCATGTCTGACTTCATACCACCATGTCCTGCCATCATGATAATGGACTAAACCACTGAAACTGTAAGTTGCCCCAGTTAAATGTTTTCCTTTATAACAGCTGCTGTGATCGTGGTGTCTCTTCACAGCAATAGAACCCTCACTAAAACAAAGTATAAACTGAGAAAGCCCACCCCAAGTGATGTGCAACAAGACTCTGCCTCCTAATGTTCTACAACTTCTCCAAACAGCACCACCAGCCGGGGATCAAGTGTTCAAATGCAGGAGTCTACGGGAGACATTTCTCATTCATCAGTAGGACATCACACTGAGGAGGTGGCATGGTATAGAAAAGAATGGACAGCTTTCCAGGGCAAGAAGGGCTGCCTAGCTGTAAGAGTGGCCTAGCCCCATTAAGGTCAATTTTGTGATATGTATATTTCTCCTCTTGTTTAGGTATTGTGTTTATATAGCTCATTGGAAAATGTAATGTATAATTTAGTACAGATTAGAGAATTACCTATGATAGTCAAAACTTAGAGTTAAGTTAGTTAGGATTTCTAGATATACAGAGATGTATTTGAGATGGATAGGCATTCTTCAAACCTTTCAAAGACCTACAGAATATGGCATTTAAAATGGTTTAGGGTTTTTCTTGACAGTGAGGCACAACTGCTCCTGGTAACATCACCTGCATCAGAAAGGAAGATGGACATTGAAGAAACTCGTTATGAAGTTTGCTTCTAATATGTCAAGACAAGCCATTTGGGCAAGGTACTGCTCTTCTGGACTGTTTGAATTTATGTTGTAGAAATTGGACATGCAGGACCCACAAAAAGGTGACTGCTGATTCAAGATGGACATTGCTACAGGATTCCTGCTTCATGGAAGAGGCTGCCAGACAGCCAGACAGTCTACAGGACACAGACAAATGTTTCCTGCCTTGTTGAGGAGTCTGGACACACACTGTGGCCTATGGGCTGAAGATGGAACATTACAGAAGAACTTCGGGTGACTGACCAGGCAATGAGTTGTCTCTGTCATTTCTAGAGTTTATATATTATCCTTCTGTGGTCTTTGAAGGAGTTGAAGACAGATAGTTATGCTTATAGTTTTCCTTAGTTAGGATTAAAGATAAGTTACATATAGGACTTTAGACTCACAAAGATAGGATAGATGATATTTTCTTTAAGTCTTACAAAATGTTAATGGACTAAATATTGTTAACTGTGATTCTTATTTGATAACTGTTATATGATATATTTTGCTATGTTAAGGTTAAACCCCTTCTTTTACTTTAGACAGAAAAGAGGAGATGATGGGAGATGTGATTCTGTATATATGTTTCTCATACTGGTTAATAAAGCACTGTGGCCAATGAGATAACAAGATAGGCGGGGCTAGGAGACCAGGAGGAGGAGAGAGGAAGTAGTAGGGGTCGAGATGTAGCCCGTGGAGGAAGCAGGACGCCTGCCGCGCGGCTCCCCGATAAGACGACCACGTGGAAATACTTAGATAAGTAGAAATGGGTTAATAATTAAGACAGAGCTAGCCCATAAACAGTAATGGTAACTGGCCAACAGGATTGTATCAAATATAGAGTCTCTGAGTGTTATGTGGGGCACACGTGGTTGCAGGACAATGGCGGCAGGACCAGGAGGCCGGCGGGAACAACATGCCGTAACACCAGACAGAAGCAGGTGGTTAGCAGTGCTCTCTAGGCAGCCCCATGCCTGAAAACCCTCTGCCCATGTGTCCTAGGCTGATTCCAGATTCTGATGCGTTCATCATCTATTCACAGGATGGTGTTGTGTGACAACCCACCCATACCTTGTGGAGCAACAAACATCACTGGTTGTTGTCCACAGATCAATGTGTTCTGGGCATCCTGGGCTTGGCTAACTCCAGAATGCTCAAAGGGTCCGGCAGTCTTCCAAGTCTGCAACCCTTCTACAGGCCAATCCAAGAATTCCTATGATTGTGGCAGAGATCCAGAGAAAGATGTACAAGCACCTTTTTAGCTGTGGACAACAAGGTCACCTCTGTCCGTAAGATGAGCATGTACAGTGTTAGAATAGAAAACAATCACCAGAAGACATTAGTTCAAGGGGGTTCAGAAAGAGGTAACCAAGATGCCCACAGCCACAGAGCAGAACTGATGAGGAAGGTGGTTCCTGTCTACCACTCCTGATGGAGCCATAACATACTCAAAACTCCCTCTAAGGGAAACAAGCCCTTAGGGAACTAGGTCATTCTGAAAAAAGCAGATGAACAGCCCAGGGGAGGCACATTCCACAAAGAAGAAAACCAGCATTAGATTGTTCCTGTACATCCACAGCTGTAGCATAGAGGCCACACACACCTCATCTGTCCCCATCAGATAAGGTGTCATGTCTACCATATTCATTAATATAGACTGATTGAGAGGATTATGCCTGAGAGTTGGGCTACTCGGTTTGTGTATTACTTTCTTCGCTGCAGTGACAAAAGTAACTTGAAGGATGAAGGACTCATAGTTTCCCCAGAATTTCAGTTTTCCACAGCAAGTATGGTATAGCAGTGGGAGAGGGGCTATGCCCAACAGCGTTAGTGTGAAGCTGTGGTCTCTCACGGTGGCTAATAGAGAGTAGGTGGAAATCAGAAGCAGGCATAATCTCCTGAGTCCTGCCCTCAGTAACCACTTCTACAAGCTTTCAAAATAATACCATAAGCCAGACACCGAGGATTCAAAACAAAGACCTGTATAGAGCATCTCAGATTCAAATCCCAGATTCACCACTTGCTGGTTCAGAGATTTTGGCCAATTAATATAAACTTCCTTATACCTCCCATTCCCACACTGTGAAACAGTGATAAGAATCCAGCTGCCACAAAACTGATAGCAAAGCTGAAGAAATGTCATATTAAAATGCACCTCCGTGAAAACTACCACAACGTGAGTGGTAAGGTGGTATTGTCATTCCCATTATTATGATTATAAAGAATAGGATAATGGTAATGTAGGTGATGGTAGTTATGATGAAGGGATGATAACAGTTGTGGTAGTGGTGATAGTGATAATAATGGTGGCGGTGATGATGGAAATGACATTGTGATGATGCTGATGATAGAGATGATGATGATAATGATGGCAGTGATAACGAGAGTGATGATGAGGGTGAAATGATAGTGATGTTGATGATGATGGTGGTGATGATGGTAGTGAGTGCTGATAATGCAGATGATGATGGGTGTGGTGATGACGGTGAAAGTGACAGTAATGATGATGATGACAGTGATTAGAATTACAGTAGTGACAGTGGTGGGAGGGATGATTTGTGATAGTGATGGCAACTGATGATGACAGTAGAAGTGGTGGTAATTATGATGCTATGGTCATAGAGGTGATGAGGGTAGTTTCAATGATGGCAGTGGTGATGGTGGAAGTAGTGATGATGGTGATGATATGGTAACAGGTGGTGATGAATGGAGCTCAGTGACTTCGATGATAATGGTGATGATAATGGCGGTGGCAATGGTGGGTGGTGATGAATGGAGCTCAGAGGAGATGGTGAAGTGATAAATTTGATGATTGCAATGATGCTAGTAGTTGCACCAATAGTGATGAGGATGATGGTAGAGATCGTGATGATGGATAAGTGATGATAACTATGTGGGTGGTGATAGTGGTGATGAAGGTTGTGGTGATGGAGGTGGCAATGGTGGTGATAGTAAAATGATAATTATGATAACATGATGAGGTCCATGATGGTGGTAAACTGATGGTCACTATGATGATAGTGATTGTATAATGATGGTGGCAACACTGATAATGATTATGTTAATATGTCCTTCCCTCTCCTCATTCCCTTACTTCTTTTCTCCACTTTTAGAAATTCTGCTTACATTCAGTCTACTTTTAGATGTTGACATGAGTTTTCTAAAACTCAAACTAACAAAATAAAAATGTGTGTACACACCTTTCCTCAACAGGATTGAAAATGCCACTAATTAGAAAGAGATTAAAAACCCTTATTTCATCCAACTGAGAAAGGCATCGGAAATCAAAGCACATCTCCTTGGCAGAACTGCTCACCCAGCCTTCCCAAGCAAAAGGGCTCAGAAGATAGAAAACAAAAGGCATGTAGATTCAGGACATGATGAATTATTGCTAGGGATAATCACACACAGATCTGAGGTATCAAAAATTGAATCACATCGGTTGTGATCAGAAACACTCAGAGATCTTTCATGCTCATTTGCATGGTTGTCTTCTCAGCATACAGCTCGACAAACACAAAACACATGGGAGATACCCACATCTCTGACTACCCGCTACTGTGAGCAGCTTAGTTTCTAAGGATGTTCAAAGGCACTAACTAGTATTTTGCTTCCTTGCATTCACATAGTAACAAAGTTTATACAGGAAGAGTGGTTTTCAGAATGGAAAATTACATGCTGCTGATCTGAATTGGTCAGGCTGCACCTCCTTGATTAAAACTCAAGGCTCTGCCAATGCAAATGCATTAACTGCAAAATCACATAGCATTTCATCGTAGGACCTACCCAGCTCAGAAGAGGAGTAAAATCTTATGTGTCTTCATTATAGACACAGGCTCACCACGCATTTTCAGGATGCAATTTCTGCACCCAGGCCCCTCAGTGGTTAACAGAGGTCAAAATGGAAAATTCTCAACCATACCTTGAAAGGGTCTATTCCAGAGGGGAATTCAGGCTGTCCAACAAACCTCCTCACCACAGATTTATTGTGAGTGGAGGTGGGACATCGGTGTATGTGGGGCAGCCTCTTGCTCTGACATGAAAGCACATTGGGGGGGGTGAGAATCCTTCCAAGTTCCCACTGCCTCTAGTTCCTGGCAAGCCCAAGAAGAGTGGCTTAAGGACTAATGTTTCAGATTCAAAACCAAAGGGAAATGGTGAAATTTTATGAAAAATCTGTTCATCCAGGAGGTGATGCCACATCCCTAAATCTATCTCTTCAGAAGCTAAGCATTTCTTGGTAGGTGAAAAATAAATGTTTCTGGGAGTATAGCAAGAAAGGGGAGTGCATTCTGGAGGGGAGTCTAAAAGGAGCTACAGAGGTTCACAACACCGTGGACAGAAGCAAAGGAAACATGAGTGGCAAGGCTCTTGGGGACCAGCATCAGTGGCTTGAAGGAGTACAGGAAGAGATTGTTATCATCCATAGCCAACCAAGATGGAAAGACCCATCTTTTCTTACCCACTCAGCACCTGAGCTGGAGGCCAAATGGATTAAACCAACATCTTCCATAGAGATGAGGCCAGGCACCAACAGTATAGAGTTGAGCAAGGAGCTTTAGACCTGACAGGGAGATGAAGAATGCTCCTCCCAGTGAGAAATTGTGGATTCTGGAAGCTTGGAGTATGTACCACATGCCAAATGCTGGGCTTAGTTGTGCAGGTGGGAAAAGCAATTAATAGGCACTTTCCCAGCCTCAAGGATGCTGGAGCTAAGCCACACAGGAACATGGTAGCCCACGGTAGTCTGGCAACACACAGATGTTCCTGGTGACTAATCTGGTATACTAGGGGATGACTATGGCACAGGAGTGGGGACTCCTTTACCTTCCCTCTGCAGAATGGCAAAACACTGCTGCTGTTGTCTTCTTGCTTCCAGCTGAGGAGAGCTCTTCATAGTGAACAGACTTCAGTATCTCATAGAGGAAATGCATACTAAATGTCCGGATTGTTTAATTTTCTTCCACAAATAATCGCAAGCTTCTTCTAATGAGGAAGCTTTATTGACTTGCCATTTATTGGTTAAACTGCTGAAGGGGTCAAATCACTCTATGGGCAACTGATGGGTCCCAGTAAGATCCAGATCTGCATCCTTCTTACCACCAGGTGAGGGAAATGTTTCACATGGTTCCTTTTCAAAAAAAGGAAGTGTATATAAAAAATGCCAAGAAGGGACACATATGGAGTCAGAATATAAGGAAGAGTCAAGAGTGGTGCTCTAGACTGCAGGATGCTACAGCCATCTCAGGGCTCTGGGGGAAAGGACATTGGGAATTGGATAGATTGAAAGGTAAGGACCATCTGCAAATGATTCTCACCCATCACCAAAGAATAGCCCCAGAGAGATGGACTTCTCTCAAGATGGTTTCTTCTACCTCCTGCTTCCTGTAGGCCCATCTGTACCCCACAGGCAAAGAAGCTGCAATATGAAAACCTCAGGAAGGAGGGAGAATAACTAAATCTAAAACATAATTCATGAAAAAGCACGATGATGCCCCCTGACAGTGACCCCTGATAATTTATGTGGGAGAGGAAAAAAATAATTGGCTTAGAGAAAAACACACGTTTTCAGGACTTTGTGTATTAACCCAAGCTCTTAGATTAGTTAACCATGAGCACAATCTGATCTCGAGACAAACAAGCCATTTGTCACTGTAGGGATAATTTTTCTTGGGGACATTGAAAGCAATTTTAAAAAGTAATAAAGTATTTAAAGGGGAATTGTCAGGTCAGGAAATGGATTTTTTTTAAAAAAAAAAAAATGTATCTTCATTTCTTTTATTCTACCTTAAAGTATTGAGTCCATGTTTAAAAAAAAAAAAAAAAAAAAACCTACCTGTTTGTCTACACTACTCTTTCAGAAAATTCTCCACTTCTGCTATGTGGCCAGGAAGCCCCAGCCATGGAGAAGGGGCTAGCAGTGGATGGGAGAGTCAGCTTTGCCCTGTTGGCCCTTCCCGTCAGCCAGGACAAACACCATCCTGAAAACCATGACTGACATGTTTATCAGGACAGGTACCTGATCAGCCCTGACCAGCCCTGACTAATGTCTCCCCTGACAAGTCCAAGAGAAAGCCAAATTGATCCACATCACAGATATTTTCAGAAATCTCCATGGCCAATGGCAGAAACACAAGATGAACTCATGTGAAATGAAGAATCATGGTAGTTCCTATGACCAAACTGCTAGAAGGCAGAAAGCCTGAACCAGACTCCAGCCTTGACCAGGTTAGATCATAGGCAGATATATAGCCAGGGGACAGTCCCAAAGCCACAAAACGGAGACCACCTTTTAGAAGAATCATTGAGAAGATGCAATGCTAACCTTTGAACTGTCAAGAGTCATATGATATAAAACATATCATTCATGTATCATGGCGGACTATCTTCATAGACATAGTTGTCAAGGAGCACAAAGTACCTAAATAAATATGCACAAGGGTTGACTTAGTGTGGAGAATGCACACAGAGATGAGCAGACCCTGGCCTAGTCCTGGCTAGGCAGTGTTCTTGCCATGACTACGGGCAAGCCTGTTAACCGTCTGAGCATCTGGTGTCCTTCTTCTAAACAAGAACACTAGGACATGGCCCATTTTCTCCAAAAGGGCCTTTCCCTAGTACTTTCTATAGTAGGAAAGAATATAAATTATGAAACCAAAACCGTGCCCCTGCTTTGGTCCCATGCAACAATGTAACAGAGGTGGCTAACAGCCTAAGCTTTGGAACCAGCAGAACCCAGGCTCCCCACTACATAGGAGTATTAGGTCACAGACAACCAACCTAACCTCTGTACCTCAGTTTCCCTGTCTGTCTTGCCTACTCTGTGAAGCTGTTGGTTCTGAGTCTGTAGCACAGCACCCAACCTGAGAACCTTTCAACTCTCACTCAGCTGATGCCTCCCAAAACACTAGCTTTCTCCAAGTGAGTGTGAGACAGCTGACTCACCAGCCCCTGATTCCAAAGGGAGTGTGAAAGGCACTTCCAGCCAGAACAGGGACATGCACAGCCTTGAGTCTCAGCTCCCTCTTCCCTGAGGTCCTAGAGTTGGCAGGAGGTATTCCCTATGGTGAATATTTGAGTAGCTATGTTCCAGCCACTCCAGGAAAGAAACAACTGAAGAGTCTCATTGAGAAGGAGCCTTCACATCCCACCCTCATCTCACCAGCACCCCAGCTCTGAAGAGGCTTCTGACAACATGGGGCAAAGCAGTTCCTCATGCAGGTAAGGATAAACCAAACCCCTGAATAGAAAGTTTGGGGGACACTGGCCATTAACACAGCCTTCAGTCTGATGGACATGGTGCAGAAATTTGGCCTTTTAAGGGTTTGAAATGATCGCATTCATAACTCCTTATTGCACTAGATGTTCTGGACAAGAAGCTGTGGGAAGTAAGTTGTAACTCGCAGGGGCTGCTTTTTAGTCATATACTCATATACATAGACCAGTAAGAATATAGTGGAATTTCCATGTTCTGCCACTTATTAGCCAGATTCTCAGAATCTGTAGGATAACTTTATCCTCAAAAGACTTTTCCACTTACTCAATAAAAAAAATGAATAAGCATACACCATCCCTACCCTCTACCCACTGGGTTCCAATTGCAACTCTACTGTTGTGATAACCAAACTTTATTCAGGCACAAATCAGCCCTAGCTTGGAACCAAAGGATTGGGACAACATCATGTTGAGTAACAAGACCAAGTCTACAGACTGGATTCCCAGGACTTTCTCAGGGACATCAAGAACCAAATCAGAGTTGACCCAGAATATCTAACGAGGTCCTACAACTCAACAACAAAACTTGACTAAAGAAAAGTGAGTAAAGGACTTGAATAGATATTTCTCCAAAATGGTCACAAAAGGCAATAAAGACATAAAAAAATATTTGTCATCATTAGTCACAGGAAAGGCAAAAATATACACTATGTGTTTCTCTTTGTATACGTACACATAGACTGATATGCTGTGACCCATGTGGCTTGAGTCCTAGAATCTTGACTAGATACAATAAGGCAATGAAGAAAGGGACAAACATACAGACTTATGTACAGGAAAGCTGGGACCAGGTAGGGGGGCGCGCTTACTCTAATGGAGGGTATCTATTACCAGTAAACCATAACCTCAGCATGTTTATTAGGTACTGCACAGAGGGAGGTGTTAGCCTCTGTAGGAGATCTCTGTAGTCTAGCAGTCTCAGGTTATAAACATCCTGGAGGAGGAAGCTGCAGTTGCTAGTCTCTGCCTCCACTGATCAACTGTTCATAAACACTCATACTTGAACCCCAAGAAAGCTTCACAGTCCTTCTTGAGCCTCACTCTGGTAAGACTTTGCCCCTCCCATGAGGTTGTCCAACAACACACATTCACTCGGGACTTACTCACTCACAGCTTTCACTGCCCCTTTACATATACAGTTCAAATACAGTCACCCACTTGTGCTTCCCCCTCAAGAGCTGTAGACTCACAATCCCAACACCAAGAATGAGAAACCCACCTTCAAACTGTTGTTCAGGAGAGTCCAAAACACTCCCAAATCAACCTAGGCTGTTGCTGCTACCCTTGGCTGCTTCCCGGGGGTTAAAGGTGAGCTCCTATTGCTGTAGATACCATTCACTTCAGACATAAGCCCTGGAGAACCAAGTATGGATCTCACTTGAATGACTCCTCTTCAAGAGCTTACTTCCATAGTACCCAAAGCTCTTGTGTAAGCTTCCAAAGAGAAACAACCAACAGTCCTACCTAGCTGTAAAGCCTATGAACACAATGACAACCAAAATGATGCAATAATCCAATGTGTACAAGAGTAGGAAAAAAAAATGGAATTTTGAAATTCGCAGGCAAGTGCATTCTAAATGAGGTAACCCAGTGGATTTTAGACCTAGAGCAAAGGATCAGCCTATAATTCACACCACCAGAGGAACTAGGATACAAGGTAGATTCTAAGAGATTCATATAAGGTCCCTCACAGAAGGAGGAAGGGACAAGTTGTCCAGAGCACATGGGGGGGGAGCAGTATGTGGAGAGGGAACTAGGAGAAAGAGACGGGGGGGGGGAGGAAAATGCATGGGACTAGGAAGATTGAGTCAGGGGAGGAATAGAAGACAGAAAAGAGAGAGAGAGAGGGAGGGGGGACATAAAAGAGGGAGCCATTATAGGATTGAAGAGAAAACTAAACCTAAAGAAATATCCAGAGACCTACAAGACTGACTCCAACTAATAATTTGAGCAATAGTGAAAAACTACCATAAATGCTCTTCCCTGATAATGAGATCAATGACTAACTTATCCACCATCATGGAGCCCTCATCTAGTACCTGTTGGAAACAGAAGCAAACACTCACAACTAAACACTGAGCCAAACTAGAATCCAGATGCAGAGAGGGAGGACAAGACCAGGCTGCAGAAACACATAGAGACAGCGGACCTGAACAAGGAGGAGCTAACGGGCCCCCAGACTGATAGCTGGGAATCCAGCATGGGACTGACTCAGACCCCCTGAACATGGGTCTCAGCTAGAAGGCCTGAGCAGTCTAAGGGACCTCAGACAGTGGAACCAGGATGTATTCCTGGTGCACAAAAGGACCTTGCGGGCATATCCCCCATGGAGAGAGACTCCCTTAACCTAGAGACAGGAGAGAAGTCCTAGTCTCTACTCCAAATGACTTGACAGATTTAGATGACCCCTCCTGGATGGCATCACCCTACACGTGGAATGGGGGAAGAGGGGAGGGGAGGGTGGTTGGGGTGCATGTGAGGGGAAGAGAGAGGGAAAGAGGGAAGGAGAGAGGGAGGAAGAAAGGGAAGGAGGGAGAGGGAACTGGGATCAATATGTAAAATAAAATAATAAAATTAAATTTAAAAAAAAAAGAGTAGCTCTCACACCTTGGTAGTAACCAAGTACTCTCTCATTGGAGTTAAAGCCTACCCAATAAGATGGAAGTCACTTCTGGTACTGCAAACCTAGTCAATTACCTGATGCTAGAGAAGTCATGGATCTTAGAGGAGAACTTAACATCTCCACTTTACTAAATCAGCATAATCCCTAACTGCATTTAAATACTTGCCCTTATACCCACAGATAAGGGTAGTTCTCTCAAAGAAATTCCTCACTGCCAATAGAGCCATTGCAGAAAACCATAACTGGTTGAAACTCTGAGAACAAATGACTGTTCTATAGAAATTACAGGTTATAGATGTTCTATAAATATATAGATACAATGCATATATTCTAAAATGGAAAATATAGATGCTATAAAAACAACTGTAACACACCTCCCTGCACCTAAGGCTTGGGGAGCATTGTGGGAGAAGGGTGGAAAGACTGTAAAAACCAGAGGACCAAGACATCTGCTGAGAGATTGTGTCACTTAGAAATGACAAGAAAGCTTAAAACAAGATACATCAACAATATGGCTGCCTAAGTGAAATCTGAAGAGTACATCACAAATAAACATGCTAACATAAAGAAGGAGATTTTACATGGCTCCACCCATAGGCAAAGACCTAGAAGCAACTAAGGAATGCTGAGATCAAAAGAAATAGTCTTTCAGGGGATGAGTCCCCTAATGGTATACAACCCTGAAATCATATACAAACAAGATATACCAAATGGACCAAACAGGTCTTATTTATATATTTAGACATTTTAACAACATACATTTTTTAAAAAGAGGCCAAGATTTCACAGGCAGGGAGGAGGCACACATAAGAGGGATGGAAGGAAGGAATAGGGGAAATACTATAATTATATTTTAATTTTTATAGTTAGTATTTTAAAAAAAAAGAATGGGTGGCAGTTTCATGTGGCTCATATTGTGGCTCATCCTGGTGACCAATTGCAAAATCCTGAGAAATGGCTTGCCACTTAAAAGCCTCCATTCACTTCCCTGCAAGCTGGCTATTGCATGCCCACATGAAGGTTGAGTTAGTCAATGTACAACAAATCTCTCACATGACTTAAAGACAGCCCAGTCTGGAGCCTGAGAAAGAGGTGGGTATGTGTCCATGTGTTGAGAACAGGATGTGCCCAGCTGTGACTTTACATGGTGTAAAACAGAGGTCATGTTCTGCATGAGAAACTCCATATCACAAACAGCTTTGAGTCCATCTTGAAGGTAGAGGATGATTGTCCCTTTCAGTGGATAATCAGATGCACAGAAATCACCATCCATGCAACAAACTGATGCATGACTTAATGATTGGAGTAGAGAAAGCTCCACCATGTAAATGTATCAGAGAGAATTTATAGGCAAGACCAAGAACGCATCTGACTCCTAGCCCCCTTGACTCCTAGCCCTGCCTATCTCGCTTTCCCATTGGCCACGGTGCTTTATTAATTAACCAGTATGAGAAACATATTTACAGAATAGCATCTCCCATCACATGTGCATCAAAGGCATACAACAACCCATTATCTAACACCCACTGTATATGAACAAAAATAACCTATCATCTAACACGGTGTGTGCTCAAGGACCCACACCAACCCATCATCTAATGTACACAGTGCACATCATGGATCCACACAAACCCCACTGTGTGTGCATCAAGGACACAAAGCAACACATCATCTAACATAGTGTGCTCTCAAGAACATACACAAATCTATAATCTCATACAATGTGCATCAAGCACCCACACTAACCCATCATCTAACAACATCTATGTGCATGAAGGAACCACATCAACCCATTATTTAATATTCACAGTATATGGCTAGATCGGATCATCCTGTGAGCATGTTTGTGGGTAATTAAGTGTTAGCTGATGTTGGTGATGTTGGATGGTCCAGCCCAATATGGGCATCACCATCCCTAAAAAGGTGGTCCTGGGTTGTATAAGAAAGCCAGATAAGCATGTACCACTGACCAAGCCAGTAAGTAGCTTTCCTCCATAACTTCTGCTTCAAATTATTGCTTGAGCTCCTGCCTACATATCCCTCAGTGATGCACTGTGACCTGTGAGCTGAAATAAGTCCATTCCTTTCCTATTGGTGTTCTACCACAGGAAGGAAAAGTAGACCACCCCTGAGAAAATACATATGAGTCGCAAAACAAGGCTCTGGGTCCTAGAACATACCTGTTTCCTGGGTGACTGACTGCTTTCATTCCCTCCTCCCTGTCCCTTGACCCTTTCTCTTTCTCTATGGTCCTGTCTCACTCATCCTTTACTTCCCATTTGCCTCTTGAAAAGTGTAGAGAAAGGCTTCCCATCCAGCTTTGACAATGAACTTTCTAAAATATCTAGAGGATATCCCCATCCCTCTTTAAGTGGTTAATATGTTCCTTATTGGGACTGTTATTTCACATATAGATTTACACTATAACATCCTTCTCAGAGTGTTTAGAAAGATGGGCAAAGGGAGAGAGGAAAGAAAGAGAAAAATGAGATTAAAGCCACGATGTGAATTCCATATGATTTTTATTTCTCCTAAGAGTTACAGTTTTTAAAATATTGGTGGTAAACTGAGGGTTCCACATAAATGTGTCCTTTGGACTTTCTCTAGAAAGAAATTCTATGACCTTCTTGAGACTGAAGGCTTTGAAACACAGAAACATCAAAGTTGATGGAAGGCACTATTATTTGATGATGTAAGCACAGTTGAAGTGAAATGGACTTTAACCCGTGAAGACTGCCTGACTGGTAGAACCCCATCCCTTCCTGTTCTCCACACAGGCTCACTCATTGCACTATATGATGAAAGGGGGCACTGAGTGGGATCTCTGGATGGATGCCCAAGTATTCTTCAATCCATAGTACACCTAGACATCTACAATATCAGCTCCCAGCCCTCTAGACCAATAAAACACTACCAAAGGGAGCTTGCTTTATATTGTGGTTTTAAATATTGTTTGGCTCAGCAAGGAAACTAGATTACCATGAATATATCCTCAAAAAAAGATCCAACCAAATATTTACACAGGATCAGTATGAAATGCCATCCAAGCAAATGGAACTTTCCACCCAAGGAGAACTACATCAAGCAAAACTCATTCCTCATGGACTACACAACATGGATGCCATTTCCTTTGCAGATGTAAAAGTAAAAGTGCCCATCAAAGCCAAGAGATCCATTTCTTTCTTTTCTCCTCGTTAAACACCACGGTGATTCTGTATTAGGAACATGAAGAAAGTCTACTCCCACTGACATTCTCAGGCATCCAGAAGTCAGTAACCAGTGTCCATGGTTACTTGCTATATCTCCTGACCTCAGAGGTCTCCTGGGGAATCTGTGATCCCAGATGGGCCCAGAACCTCTGGGCATGGTCCACAAGGCTGTTGTAGAACACCTTCTACATGCCTCCTGTTTATAAAGTGAAGTTCAACACTGGCTCGATGAAATGGTTGCCAGTAAAGTGCTTGCTACAGAACCATTAGATGTCAGCTCAATCCCCCAAAACTCACATTTTTAAAAATCTGGAGCAGAAGTATGCACCTGTAATCCCAACACTGGAGAGGTAGAGACAGGAGGATCTCTGAGACTCACTGGCAGCCACACTGGGTGGCATCTAGGCTCAATGGAAGACCTGACTCAAAAACTGGGGTGGTGAGCCACTGAGGAAGACATCTGATGTCCACCTCTGGCCTGCACATATGCACACATAAGTGTACACATGCAAACATGCCTACATACTCAGCAAAAAACACATATACTCTTACCCATTTGTTGATTAACAAACTTTAATACAGTGGTTCTCAACCTGTGGGTCATGACCCCTTTGGGGGTCAAACAACCCTTTCACAGGAGTCACTTATTAGCTATCCTGCACATCAGATGTTTACATTATAATTTATAACAGTAACAGAATTACAGTTATGAAATAGCAATGAAAATAATTTCATGGTTGGGATCATCACAATATGAGGAACTGTGTTAAAGGGCTGCAGCATTAGGAAGGTTGAGAACCACAGCTTTAGATAACTTGATAACTTGCTCTGTGTAAGACATTGTTCACACATCAGTAGAAATACACATCTCCACCTCAGAGCCTGTAACTATGTGTTAAAAAGCAAGAAAAATACAAAATAAAAATACTAGAAGATGAACCATATGAAAGAGGAGAAATACCAAGCTGAAATTCAAAAGGAGTATACTTAGTTTTAGCCATCAACTTAACACAATTAGAATCTCTGTGAGGGATGTCTGTAGAGAGCTATCTTCACTGTTGATGTAGGAAGACACACCCATTATAGATGGCAGCATTCCCTAGGCAGCAGGTCCAAAATAGCATGCTAGGAGAAAGGTGGTTGAGAATAAGCAAGCAAGAGTCTGTGTGTTTATCTCTCTCTACTCTTGACTGTATATGTGATGCTTCAAGTTCCTGCCTTGACTTCCCTTCAATAATGTACTGTGGCCTGAAACTGTCAGCCAGGCAAGTCCTTTCTTCCCTTTGTTGTTTTTTGTTTCTGTGTTTTATCATGACAACAGAAATGAAAGTAGGACATAAAGTAACAGAAGCAGAAGCAAAGCAGTGGGGGTCAAAGCACACAAGAGCTGTAGCAGGCAATTCATAGAACATACAAGAGCTGCAGCAGGCAATGCATAGAGTACACAAGAGCTCCAGCAGGTAACACATAGAGTATACATACAAGCTGCAGCAGGCAATGCATAGAACATACAAGAGCTGCAGCAGGCAATGAACACAACATACAAGATCTGTAGCAGGCAATGCATAGAGTACACAAGATCTGTAGCATACAATGCATAGAGACACAAGAGCTGTGGCAGGTAACACATACAGTATACATACAAGAGCTGTAGCAGGCAATGCATAAAGTACACAAGATCTGCAGTGGGCAGGTCAGAGAGTAAGAGGAGCAAAAACAAAGCAGTGGGGTGTGTCATAGCATACAGGAGTTACAGACAGTATGAACAACTCTGGCATGCATTGGAGTTGGAATGAGACCTCTTCTTGCAATGTGTAACACATCTGAGCTTCATGTGAGAATAAAATAGAACACCAGCTTCCCAATGCTGTGTGATAGCTGCAGAGCTGTGGGGCAGAGACCTAGAAGTAAAGGTATCATCACAGGCTGAGACAGGTGCCCTGTAGCCAAATAGCCAAGTGAGAAACAAAAGCAAACCCAGCTTGCACGCGGTCTAACTCCTTATGTCAGGCCACATGGAAAATGGTGCCTTGCCTCCTTTGTTTTGGAAAGGGAGCCTCTGAATAGAACTGTTGTCTCCTAAGATGGGCATTGTTCTTTGGTTCAACACCCAAGCAGTAATCGTGTGTTAGGAGATGGTTTACAGGATCCTGTTAGGGGCTGGCAGAGTGGGTATGAAAGTAGGGAGGTCTGGAAAGAGACCTAAGAGCCCTCCAGTGTGACAAAAAGCAGCTCTGACTGCCATGGTCTCAAAGTTGGTCACATGATATCAACTGAAGACCCTCCTTCCAACATGCTGCGAAGTGAGTACAGGAACCACTTGGGGTAATTGCATAGCCTATCGGTGACACAGGGCACAGAATTTAGAACATACTTACCCTCTGCAAGGAGTAGTCCCACCATATCCCCCAAGAGTATGGTGAAATACAGGCTGGAGGAAATAAGGGTGGTCCCCAGGCAGGCTAAGTAATAAACAAAATTAGGTCTTCCAAAGCAGATGTGCTGATGGCCCTGAGTATACAGAACACAAGTCACCAGATGACATTTTGCAATGAGGGGAATAATACAGGGAACAAGTGGCCACGAAGTTACACTTAGGCTCTCTTTTGCTCCTACCAACAGCCTTTGACTTAGAGATACTTTCAGGGTCCATTCCTAGAGGGTTCAGATCCTGACCTCTGTAGGACATCCCTTAGCCATCAAGATGAAAAGGAGAAGATCACGGGAAAGGCACAGCTGTCTGGCAACCACCCCTGGAGCTGTCCTCCTGTGACACGGGTGTGTTATATGTATGTGTGGGAAAGAGCAAAACCTCTGTTTAACCTGTTCAATTCACAAGCCTGTCCCTAACTACTTAGTTTGTTCCAATGTGAGCAATGGGTGTAGTGAGTGAATGCTTCTACCTGAGGAGAAAAGAGAGAGGCATTAGGATTTCACTGATGGGGTACAGCAAGTTGTGCAGCCAGCCACTGCCATGATTGCGATCTGCATTCTGACCTACCCCACAGCCACCCTGGCACCTCATATCAAGGTCTCAGGCCAAGGGTTACCTCGGACTTCTTTAGCACCCTCCCTCCAGTGACAGCAATGGCCCCCAGGGCAATGTCATACTCATACATGATCCTGTCTTTCTCTTGTATTTCCATGTTTGGCTTGTAATGGACTTTTTTTTAATCACTGTGACAAGTATCCTTAAAAGGAAGGAAGATTCATCCCAGCTCATGATTTGAGAAGTGCTGGCCTATGGTCCTCAGCCCTGAATCAAGCTTAGGCATTATGGTGGCAGAGGGCAACCAAGAAGAAGATAGGGGAAAATGCCTATACTATAGGCTCCTCCTGACTTTCCTCTTCATTCCATCCAGGTCAACAGCCAGAACATGCTGCCCACATCCAGGATGAGTCTCTCCCTTAACAAATCCTCTCAAAGATGTCGTCACTGAAGTATGCTCTACTGACTGCCAAGGTGTGTCTCAAGCCAACTAAGTCAACAATAGTCTACCCCTTGTCAACCTGACACTCAAACATATGTCTTAAAACCACACTTATTCTCCAGGCAGAGAGTTGTAATTCTGCCTACCATGGTGTAGCTAGCCTGTGTGCAGCTGAAAATGCACAACACAGTTCCAGCAGCTCCAGTGCCACTCAAAAATTTAAAGTACCCTCTGGGACTTTAAGGAAAACTCTTTGCTGTGAGCTAGTTACATAACCATTCCCATTCTAAAAAGGAGGAGGAAGGGAATAGAAATCAAGACTAAGATAAAAAAAAAACAACAACAACAACAAAAAAAAAAAAACGCAAGCCAACACATGCCAGGGCAGCCCCAACCTTGTGGCCTCCTATCTGTAGCCCTCACTTTCTCTCTTCTAGGATGGCTTCCCATGCTGTCTGACTCACTGTGACAAAAACTGAGATTAACAGCTTCTAGAAAGCTGTTTATGTTGACTCCTGGTTTCAGAGGTTTCCATCCGTGGGTGCTTGGCCCATTGCTATGGGCTAGGGCAAGGCCAAACATCATGGATATATGAACAACAGGGTAGAACAGGGTTGCTCCCCACATGGCAACCAGGAAACAGAGCCAAAGAGGCAGGAAGGTGTCTGTGGTGGTTTGAAAGAAAATGTCCCCCCAAAGGTGGTGGCACTATTTAGAAGATGTGGTTTTGTTAGAATAGATGTGGCCTTTTAGAAGGAAGTGTGTCACTGTAGGGGTGGGCTCTCAGGCCTCTTTTGCACAAGTTTACTCAGTGTGACACTCAGTTCACTTCCTGTTGCCTTTAGATCAAGATGTAGGTCTCTCTGTTCCAGCACCATATCTGCCTGCACACCACTACACTCATAGCTGTCATGCTCCCTGTCATGACAGTAATGGATTAAACATCTGAATCTATAAGCTATCACCTCAATTAAATGTTTTCCTTTATAAGAGTTGCTGTGGTCATGATGTCTTTTCACATCAAATAGAAACTCTAAGACAGGGCCAGAGACAAGATAGCCTTTAAAGACATGTCCCCAGTAACATACTTTATTTAGTGACATCTCACCTGCTACCCCTCCCAAAATAGCACTACCACTGGGAACAAGTGTTCAACAGAAGCCTCACCCCCTTTTCAAAGTGTCATAGCCCACTGATGACACAAGCCTCTCGATGTGCCTGCCTTCATACCCCATCCCTAATGTCAGAAAGACACAAGATCCAGCTCTGTCAAGACTGATCCCCTCAACCCCAGGAACAGGGGACATGTCTGCAGACAGTCATAGCCCCAAACTTTACATGGTTTCAAACCTCTAAGTTATCAAGAATCCTAAAACTTCCCTGCTATAAAACCATTGATACAGAGCTCAAACTATACCCCAGTGTCAGACCCACACTCTCAGTTGTGGGACTTGATGATAAACATTGGCACCCTAGGTTTCTGTTGGCTAACATGGTCACCTGACTCTGTGTCCTAGACTCCTTTCCTGTTGTGATAAAATGCCCTGACAAAAGCAACTTAGGAGAGAAAAGTTTCTGTTAGCGCCACAGTTCCAGGACATGGTCCATCAGGGCAGGGAAGTCAAGACAGGAGCCTGAAGTAACTAGTCACAGCCACAGTGAAGAGCAGAGAAAATGCATCACATGTGTAGTGGCATCTTGCCTTGCCAGTGAACTTGTAGTAGTGGCCACACCCTTTGGGCGTGGTTTCAGGTATAGATGTGATCCCTTTAAGGTAGAGGAGCAGAGGGTGTGTGTTCCCTTGGTTCAAGGAGAACATTAGAAGGGCAGAGCATGCATCTTTTGGAGCAGGATGTCCATGGTGGTTATTTACTTTTATCTGTGTAAGTTGTTCCCCAATAAAACACTTATTTATCATTTATCTTAGATTTGGTGAACTCATTTAAACCCTGCCTTCAATGCTCATTTTAAAAGCTCAGAAAAAAAAGTAGAAAAATATTAAAAGCCCCTCTTAAATTCACTAACAAGTCCAGTGTGGCCACTACTACAAGTTCAGTGGCAAGGCAAGATGCCACTACACACATTCTTCTCCTTCATATAGTCCAGGACCCAAAAACAGGGAATGAAATTGCCCACAATGGGTGGGTGGGGCTTCCAGTCTCAATTAGCATAACCAAGACAGTTTTCCAAGACAGGCCCTTACTCAATTTATACCTAATCTAAACAATCCCTCACGGAGCCTCTCTGCGGAGGTAATTAATTGTATTGAAATGGTAGCTAAGACGAACTATTTATTACCCCTATATGCTACATGCAAATTCTCTGCCTCAGTGATAAACAGGAGTACACTGGATCCTGACTCAGAGATCGAATGGTTTAAATAACAGCCCCATGTACCCTAAAAGGTGACATCAGATTGAGTCAGAGCCGAGCCGTGACCTTGGACTATAGATTAAGGGGTGTTGGGGAAGGTTAATTGTAAGCCAGGCAGCTCCCCAATTTCTCTTGGCCTTTCCTTTCTGGAAAATGAACTTCCAGAAGGTGCTACACAAGCATGCCTAAATGAAAGCAAGGAGTGCATGAACATGGAGTCATTAAATCACAGCTGGTTTGGGAATTTTCCATCCTAGGATCTCGGGCATTCCTGCCCTTTGTCTGATGGAATGCAATCAGGAGCTGTCCCGAGTTTTAGCACAGATTACCCCATGGCCACGGGTAATTGGCGAATCAAGTGCTATGCAAATCAAGCGCTAATTCCAAGCAATTAAAATTTGAGATAGAGCTAAACTGAAGTTAATTTGAAATTTTATTTTATTTTTTTTTTATAAAGTGCAAAACAGAAAAAGCCACATGTCGAGGAGAGGGAGGCCAAAGACAATCTCAGTGCTCCAGGCTGCCTGTGCCCTCTGTCACTTGCTGGCATTGGCAAAAAAGGGTTGCCTGCTTCCTGCTTTCTGCACAATACAAATGGCACAGGGTGGCAAATGACAGGAGGGACATCAGGGGGTGGGGGTCAGACAACAGACCTGATACCACTCTGAACTAACAGCCACCTGCACTGTTCCTTATGGGTGAGAAGCAAACACGGTAGAGCAAAGGGTTCTCTTCCAAACCCTGGCCTCAAGGCCACTATATTGTAACATCTATTATAAACAATGGCAAGGGGCTTTTTCAACAACAGAATCAAAACCATGCAGGTTGGGGGTTGTTTGAGGAGTTGAGTATTGCAGGAAAGAAGGGAGATAGTTCCCAGCAGACTTGCCAAGATAGGTCTTGGCAAGTGGGTCTCTTAAAGACCTTGGGGGAGCCTAGCTGGGCCACAGTCACTAGGGTGAGCAGCCCTGTGTGCAGGAACGGAGCATAGATGCAGGGCTGGCCTCTGAAGTTGCTGTGCTGGGGCATCCTGACCTGCTGTGGGGAAGGAAGTACATACAGTCTGTTTTCCCCCTCTCGGAGACTCTCTCAGCATGAAAAACAACTGATTTTCATTCTATGGGCTCTGGGAAATAGCCTTTGTTCCTGCTGGCCCTGGAAAAGTGGCCTTAATCCAAAGTGATTACCCGCCGTGCACCAAGATTTATTCTTTGCTGATAGCCTCTCTTGCTGCCTGAGTCCTGGGCTCAAATTGCCCACAGCCTGTCACAGAGGCCATATGTCTTTTCATTCCTGCGTCGAGAATGACATTGAAGTCACTTTGTCCTCTCTGAAGCTTTTGTGTGCACGCACACATGTGGCATCCACCTCCATGGCGGGTTCTAGCAGTTAAAGAAGTCATAAAAATCTCAGGATGGAAAAAGAAGCCCAGGACAAAGGGCCCAGTTGCCACCCAACTGGCAGAACGGTGTGTCTCTTCCTTCCACCTTGTGCGACTTCAGAGCTGCTTCAGGGCCAGTGTTAACAGACACAGGTCTCCTAAGATTCCCGAGAGATGCCCAGGAAAGGATTGCAGCCATGGGGTGGGTGTCTTTTGTATCTCTTGGAAGTTTATAAAGGACAATCCACAGTGGCGTATGACTTTATTGCTCAGTCACTGAAGTTATATGGAGAGGATTCCATGTGCTCCTGAGTCTGCACTGCAGGCTCCGTCAATTGGCATTTGCCTACAAGGACACTGTGAGAGACAGTTCCCATCTCTGCTCAACCTCTACAGCTCTAGTGTTCACCAAATCTTAAGGCAAAGCATCCCATCTTGAGAAGACTTTTAGCAACAGGGAAACTAGAAACCAAAATTATCTTCTAGTGAGACAGAGGGGCCCAGGGGATGCAAACCTCTAATGTCTCAGGAGTGATCCTGTGAGAGGAGAACCTGTGAAGCCAACTGAGCAGGAAGGCATGAGACTGAGGTAATAGAAAATAGAAAGGCTGGAGAGGTGGCTCAGCCATTAAGAGCACTGAATACTCTTTCAGAGGACCCAGGTTTAAGTCCCAGCACCCACATGGCAGCTAACAACTGTCTGTAACTCCAAGATCTGACACCCTCACACAGATGTACATGCAGACAAAACACTAATGCACATAAAATAAAAATAAATATATTATTTTTAAAAAGAAGAAGAAAACAGGAATTGACAACCCCAGTCTAACAAAGTCAGAGAACCAGATGCCCTGTCATACAGAGAGACAGGTGTTTGTCAAGCGCCCTGCATGAGTCCTTTTGATAACTACTTCTGTGAGGATTTGTGTGAATATTTGACTAGGGCTACTTCATCCATATTTACTTTAAAAATGGCAAAGTTGCAACCCGTGATCTGTCTACCTGAGCACCTACAGTGTCTGAAGGCATCACATACACTGGGAAGAGAAACTCAACAGATAAAATGGTCAAATGCCCTATGACCAGGGACTAGAAGTTCTCAGAAGTAACTGGGTTCCCCACCGCTCCTCTCAGCACATGCACTAAATGTGACACTGATCTTTCCTGAAACCCTGGGGTCCTCTCCCCACCCCCAGAGTGTTTCCATCAACATAGATGCCCATGCCACAATGCTCTCTACCACTTCACAAAGTCAGACTTCCTTCTACTATTCTTCCTTCCACCAGATTCCAGAAGGAAGCATGCTAGACTTGACTAGATGGAATACTAAAGGAATGGAAATTGTTCAGCCCTCACCCCGACCAGAGCAAATTAAGAACAGATAGAAAGTTAGACAAGTGAGCCAGGCATTTTGTGGTGTACACATTTAATCCCAGCACTAGGGAGGAAGAGGCAGGCGGATCTCTGTGAGTTTGAGACCAGCAGAGCTAGTTCCAGGCCAGCCTCCAAAGCCATAGAGAAACCCTGTCTCAAAAAACAAAAACAAACAAACAACAAAAAAAAAAGAGAGAGAGGGAGGAAGGAAGGAAGGAAGGAAGGAAGGAAGGAAGGAAGGAAGGAAGGAAGGAAGGAAGGAAGGAAATCAGACAAGTGGAGAAGATGGCAGAGATTGTATACACTTTGCACCACCCTCAATACTCAATGATGAGCCACTGTTAGCCAAATCATCACAGTAGCAGGGCCGATAAGTGAAAACAGCCTTGACCTAGAAATACATGAAGACAGGACATGTGCATGAGATCAAAAGCCACCACAGACTGTGGGCTCAGCCTGGCATTTGTATGTGAAGGGGAGAAAGAAGCAACCAGAATTATTAGTGAGGGGACATTGTGGCACATGCCTGTAATCCCAGCACTCAAGTGTAAGGGCTGGGGATGCTGAGGTAGGCAAATTTCAGCGAGTTAGAAGCCATTCTATGCTATGCAGAAAGACCCTATCTCTCAAAAAGAAAAACAATAGCAAACAAGTTCAGCAATGAAAATAACTCCATTTCTTGTTTGTTATAAACAAGAAATAGTGCTTATTTCGGCTCAGCAAAACATCAGTCACGTGATCATGAAAAATTAAACACACACAGAGAATAAACGACAGAACACCCAAACACCCAGCCCCATCCATCTAGCTGTAGTGTTTATCATCTATAATTTATGTTTTTAAAATATTTATACAGGTATCGGAGAGACAGCATGGCAGTAAAGCATGCTTGCTGTACAATCATGAAGACTAGAGTTTGGTTCCCAGCACCCACAGAAAAAGCCAGGAGTCCATGGCTTCCAGGCTACCCAAGAACACATAAGGCTCAGGTTCAAGGAGAGGTCCTGCCTCAGAGGTACTGCACTGTCTGGCCTTTGTACACATACACAGGCACACACACGTATGTGCCAACATATATGCATACACACATCAAACAAGTAAATCTTTTAGAATATTTCTCTATCAGTGATAAAATTGAAGGTTCTTATCTCCCTCTATGGGTCCCTAATTCTTCCTTTCTCCATGATAGCCACTCCCCTAAATTTTGAATGGTGCAGCATATATATTTGGGGCATCAATAATTTGAAGCACCATTTTGCATATTTCCAAACTTTATTTATATTATCAGGAATGCTATGCAATTAGATTTTGTTGATTAACCATTAGGTCCTTGCTACTCATCAATTTTAAATTGTGTGTGTGGTGCATGTTGTGTCAGGGGTACTTTAGACTAAAATTTCTTTCTTTTATTTTTTTTTTTTTTTTTTTTTTTACTCATTTTACATTACCAACCACAGCCCCCCACCCCCGAATTCTCCTACCACTGCCCCCATCCACCTCCCAGGAGTGATAAGCTCTCCCACGAGGAGTCAACAAAACCTGGCACATTAGGTGAGGCAGGATCAAGCCCTTCCCCTGCATCAAAGCTGAGCAAGCCATCCCACCATAAGGAATGGGCTCCAAAAAGGCAGCTCAAGTACCAGGGAGATATCCTGGTCCCACTGCCGGGGCCCATGAAGACTCCCCAGCTATAGGTAGACTAGAATTTCTTAACTGCAAAACTATTGATGTCTTAAGCCCAACACCTAACCTACCACAGTGGGGGCTATGCTACATGAGGAGATGACCTCTACCCATAAGATGTAAACACTGAGCTTGTACATCAGTAGTTCTTAACTCATGGGTCACAACCCCTTTAAGGATGGAACAAACCTTTTATAGGGTCACCTATCAGATACTTATATTATGACTCATAACAGTGGAAAAACACAGTTACGAAGTAACAAAAATACTTTTAGACAGCTGACCTGAACAAGGAGGAACTAATGGGCCCCCAGACCGATAACTGGGAAACCAGCATGGGACCGACTCAGACCCCCTGAACATGGGTCTCAGTTAGAAGGCCTGGGCAGTCTAAAGGACCTCTGACAGTAGAGCCAGGATGTATCCCTGGTGCATGAAAGGACTTTGGGAGCAAATTCCTCATGGGGGGATATTCCCTTAACCTAGAGGCAGGAGGGAGGGCCTAGTACCTACTCCAAATGACTTGACAGATTTAAATGACCCCTCCTGGAAGGACTCACCATCCCTGTGGAGTGGGGGGGCATGGAAGTATGGGAGGGAGAAGAACTGGGATCAATATGTAAAATAAGAAATAATAATAATAATAAAAGGAAAAATAGTAATTTTATGATTGGGGGTCACCACAACATGAGAGACTGCATTAAAGGTTTGCAGCATTAGGAAGGTTGACCGCTGTTGTAGATGGTATACCTGACTTCCATTCAGGAGCCACAATGAACCTGGAATGGTGGTGGTATACCAGGCCTTTACCTATGAGACATTATACACCTGGACTTGTGGATGGTACAACTGGCCTCCATCCACAAGACACTATGTACCTAGGATGGTGGGAGGTACATCTGACCTGCTTCTATGAGATGCCAGCAAAACTGTCTGTACCTAGGTTGCACACAATCTGTATATATCCCATGTCCCCTGTGACAACATTATCCCTGACAGGAGCCCCTGATTGTGAAGCATTACAGTGAGTGGAGCTTTCATCTCCCCATGGGATCTGGTGGGTTTGGAATGATTCTAACCTTATCCATTCCACCACCCCAGGTCCTACCATTCCTTGACGGATGCCATGCCCTCTGAGTAGCTGAGGTTTCCTACTCACCATCCCCAGCCTGGTCATGAAACTGATGGAGGCCTGGAGAAGACACCAACAGTCCACCCCAGGGATGCATACTTACAACACTTTCTCCATGCTCTGGGGACACTCGGACTTTGAGTCTGTCCTGACTCCACCATTTGGTAACCTCATTCTTACAAAGCTGCCTGGCAGGGTCATTTTGCATGAAAGAGCCGAAGTCTTCATTCTCATTCCTGGGCCCTCTGAGGACATGGGCAGAGCTGGGAGTGGGGGGGGTGAGATTTCCTGTTCTGCTTACCCAGTGCTTTCTAATTAAAGGATTTCATTTTTCTCTAAAACGTCCTCATTCTTCTGTTTAAAATGTGCATAAAGAATGTACAATTGTGTAGGCATAATCCTGTCATTTAAAATAAAAACCTCTGAGAAGCCCCCATCCCTTCCAGGGAAGGCTGCTCCAAATCTCCATGGTTAACACACACCACCTTCACCATAAGAATCTAATCTCCCTAATGCTGTCTGCAACAAACAGCAGCAGTTCCCAACTTGACCATCTCGAGTACCAACCGTGCCAGACAGGATCCCCGTCACACACAGCACAGCTTCTAGGCAGCATGATGGTACTTGTGATCTCAATGCTTGAGAGGCTGAGGCAGGAGGGTTGGCCTAAATACCAAGTCAGTCAGAGACTGACTCTCCAAATGTTCACTTCCAGAGATTAGCGTCTCAGATGACCCTACCCAGAGTGGAAGAAAGGGACAAAGGCTGGCTGCTGCCTCCATTTGATCCCACACACTCAACTCCGATGGGGACACAGACACTGATGCATGGGTAGAATGTTCAAACCCAGCAGGATCTATCCTATGCCTGACATTGGGGCCAATAGTCAATTCTTCTGAAAGGGAAGCTGACTACCTACCCTTTTAGCAGTGAGTGGCCTAAAGGTTAAAGCAGCAGCCTTGGGCACACCTGTCCCATCTTCAAGGTGAGGTTGAGGGTGAGGCTTCTGAGATACCCAGAGCAACTCCAGACAGACTCAGAAGAGATGAGGGGCTAACCCCGAGAGCTAGAGGCTGGAAGGAACTTAGAGACCTCTGCAGGGACTAAAGAGTTGTACCATCAGGGCACCTACTATTCCATTTGAGGTTGTTTTCAATACTCTGTGTTGGTCTTTTCATGCAAGGAGGCCAGAAAAATATTATACTTTTGGGGCTGCAGCATGGGGCATCTGGGATAGAAGGCAACACTAAGATGGTAGTGGAAGAGAGAGACAACTTCTAGTTAAGTATTACAAAACCTGGGAATGTCATATTGCTGGAGATCTCAGGCAAAGCCAGTCTCTGAATTCCCAGGAAGTCTCAGCTCAGTGTGGGGATGGCAAATTTTTTTTTTGATAATTTTTTATTTAAATTTGAAACAAGCTTATTTTACATGTCAGTCCCAGTTTTCGCACCCTCCCAACCTCACCTGTTCCCCCCACCACCAACAACCTGCATCCCATCCCCTTTCTGCTTCCCAGGGAGGGTGAGGCTTTCCATGGGGAATCTTCAAATTCTGTCATATCATTTGGAGCAGGGACTAGGCTCTCTTCCATGTGTCTAGGATGAGGGAGTACCCCTCTATGTGGTAAGGGTGGCTCCCAAAGTCAATTCCTATACTAGGGGTAAATATTGATCCTCTACCAGAGGCCCCATAGACAGTCCAGTCCTGCTAAATGACACCTATGCTCAGAGAGTCTGGGTCAGTCTTATGCTGGTTTCCCAGCAGTCAGACTGGGGTGCATGAGATCTCTATTGTTTGGGTCAGCTGTTTCTGTGGGATTTCTGTAGCCTGGTCTTGACCACTTTGCTCAACACTCCTCCCTCTCTGCAACTGGATTCCAGGAGGTTGGCTCAGTGTTTAGCTGTGAGTGTCTGCTTTTGCTTCCATCAGCTACTAGATGAGAGCTCTAGGAAGGCATATAAGGTAGTCATCAATCTCATTATCAGGGAAGGACATTTAAGGTAGCCTCTCCACTATTGCTCAGATTGTTAGTTGGAGCCATCCTTGTAGATCTCTGGACAATTTCCCTAGTGCCAGATTTCTCTTTAAACCTATAATGTCTCCCTCTATTATGGTATCTCTTTCTTGATCTCCTATATTCTTCCCCTGACTCAGTCTTCCTCTCCCTCATGCCCTCCACTCCCCTTCCTCCTAACTCCCACCACCACCATGCTCCCAATTTGCCCAGGAGATCTTGTCCCTTTCCTTTCTGTGGAAGACCATGTGTCCTCCTTAATTACTAGCTTCTCTAGTGGTGTGGATTGTAGGCTGGTGATATTTTTCTCAATGTCTAAAATCCATATATGAGTGAGTACATACTATGTTCCTCTTTTTGTGACTGGGTTACTTCACTCAGGATGGTTTCTTCTAGTTCTATCCATTTGCCTATGAATTTCAAGAGTCCATTTTTTTCCTACTGAGTAGTACTCCATTGTGTAAATGTATATTTTATTCATCCATTCTTCAGTTGAGGGACATTTAGGTTGCTTCCAGGTTCTGCCTATTACAAATAATGCTGCTATGAACATAATTGAACAGATGTCCTTGTTGTATGAATGTGCATCTTTGGGGTATATGCTTAAGAGTGGAATTACTGGATCTTGAGGTAGACTGATTCCTATTTTCCTGAGGAACTGCCATGCTGTTTTCCAAAGTGGTGTATGAGTTTGCATTCCCACTATCAGTGGAGCACTGCTCCCTTTCTCCACATCCTCTCCAGCATAAACTGTCTTTGGTGTTTTTCATTTTAGCCATTTTGGCAGGAGTAAGATGGTATCTCAGAATTGTTTGATTTGCATTTCCCTGAGCACTTTCTTAAGTGTCTTTCAGCCATTTTAGATTCCTCTATTGAGAATCTCTATTTAGTTCTGAACCCCACTTTTTAATTGGATTATTTGGTGTTTAAAAAGTAACTAACTTCTTGAGTTCTTTGTATATTTTGGAAATCAGCCCTCTGTCAGATATGGGGTTGGTGACTATCTTTTCCCATTCTGTCAGTTGCCATTTTGTATTATTGACTGTGTCCTTGGCCTTACAGAAGCTTTTCAATTTTAGGGGGTCCCATTTATTAATTGTTGATCTTAGTGTCTGTGCTACTGGTGTTATATTCAGGAAGCAGTCTTCTGAATCAATTTGATCCAGGGTACCTCCCACTTTCTTTTTTAAGAGGATCAGTGTGGCTGGATTTATGTTGAGGTGTTTGATCCATTTGGACTTAAGTTTTGTCCATGGTGATAGATATGGATCTATCTTCAGTCTTCTACAAGTCAGCATCCAGTTATGCCAGCACCATTTGTTGAAGATGCTTTCTTTTTTCCATTGTATAATTTTAGCTGCTTTGTCAAAAATCAGGTGTTTGTATGTGTGTGGGTTAATATCAGGCTTTTCAATCTATTCCTTTGGTCTACTTTTCTATTGCTGGGCCACTACCAAGCTGTTTTCAGGACTATAGCTGTGTAATAGAGCTTGAAGTCAGGGTTGGTGGAAGTTCCTATATTGTACAGGGCTGTACTGGCTCTCCTGGGTCTTTTGTTTTTCCAGATAAAGTTGAGGATTGTTCTTTTTGTGAAGAATTATGCTGAAATTTTGATGGGGATCGCATTGAATCTGTAGATTGCTTTTGGCAAGATTACCATTTTTAGTATGTTGGTCCTATTTATCCAACAGCATGGGAGATCTTTCCATTTTCTGGTATCTTTTTTAATTTCTTTCTTTAAAGACTTAAAGTTCTTATTATATAGTTCTTTTACTTGTTTGGTTAGTATTACCCCAAGATATTTTATGTTGTTTGTGGCTATTGTGATGTTTCTCTGATATCTTTCTCAGACCCTTACCCTCTGTGTATAGCAGGGTTACTGATTTTAGTTAATCTTGTATCCTGCCAGTTTGCTGAAAGGTATTTATTAGCTGTAGGAGTTCCCTGGTAGAGCTTTTTGGTTCACTTATGTAAACTATCATATCATCTGCAAATAACGAAAGTTTGACCTCTTCCTTTCCAATCTGTATCCCCTTGATATCCTTTTATTTTCTTATTGCTGTAGTTAGAACTTCAAGTACAATATTGAAGAGATATAGAAAGAGTGGACAGCCTTGTCTTGTTCCTGATTTTAGAGGAATCGAATTGAGTTTCTCTTCATTTAATTTGATGTTGGCCTTTGGTTTTCTGTATATTGCTCTTATTATGTTTAGTTATGTTCCTGATATCCCTGATCTCTCCAAAATCTTTATCATGAAGGGGTGTTGGATTTTGTCAAAGGCTTTCTCAACATCTACTGAAATGATCATGTGGTTTTTCTTTTCTAGTTTGTTTATATTGTGGATTATATTGATGAATTTTCATATGTTGAACCATCCCTGCATCCCCGGTCATGGTGGATGAGTTCTCTGATGTGTACTTGGATTTGATTTGCCAGTCTTTTATTGAGTATTTTTGCATCAATGTTTATGAGGGATATTGGTCTGTAGTTCTCTTTCTTAGTTGTGTCTTTGTGTGGCTTGGGTACTAAGGTAATTGTAGCCTCCTAAAAAGAGTCTGGCAATGACCCTTCTTCCATTGTGTGGAACAATTTGAGGAGTATTGGCGTTAGCTGTTCTTTGAATTTCTAGTAGAATTATGCACTGAAACTATCTGGCCCTGGGCTTTTTTGATGACTGCTTCTATTTCATTAGGTCTATTGAAATTATCTGTTCTGGATTTGATTTGATTTTGGTAAATGTCCATTTCTGATATATTTTCAAATAAATTTTTGTGAAGTACAGGTTTTCAAAGTATGACCTGAAGTGTCTGCATTTCCTCAGTGTCCATTGTTATATCCCCCTTTTCATTTCTGATTTTGTTAATTTGCATGTTCTCTCTCTCTCTCTGCCTTTTGGTTAGTTTGGATAAAGGTTTATCTATCTTGTTGATTTTCTCGAAAAACTAACTCTTTGTTACATTGATTCTTTGTATTGTTTTCCTAGTTTCTACTTGATTGATTTCAGCCCTCAATTTGATTATTTCCTGGCATCTGCTCCTCCAGGGTGAGTTTGCTTCATTTTGTTCTAGAGCTTTCAGTTGTGGTGTTAATTCTCTAATGTGACTATTCTCCAGTTTCTTCATGTGGGCACTTAGTGGTATGAACTTTCCTCTTAGTACTGCTTTCAAAGTGTCTCATAAGTTTGGGTATGTTGTGTCTTCATTCTTATTGATTTCTAGAAAGTCTTTAATTTCTTTCTTTATTTCTTCCTTGACCCAGGAATGGTGCAACTGTGCATTTTTCAATTTTCATGAGTTGTAGGGTTTCTGCAATTTGTGTTGTTGTTAAATTCTAACTTCAAAGCATGGTGGCCTGATAAAATACAGTGTGTTATTCCAATTTTTTTGTACCTATTAAGGTTTGCAATGTTCCTGAGTATGTGGTTGATTTTAGAGAAGGTTCCATGTGGTGCTGAGAAGGTATATTCTTTTGTGTTTGGGTGGAATGTTCTATAAATGTCTTTTAATTAGTTATGACCAGTTAGGTCATAACTTCTGTTAGTTCCTTTGTTTCTTTGTTAAGTTTCTGTCTGGTAAACCTATCTAGTGTTGAGAGTGGGGTGTTGAAATCTCCCACTATAAAAGTGTGAGGTTTAATGTGTGATTTGAGTTATAGTAATGTTTCTTTTACAAGTGTGGGTGCCTTTAGTATTTGGGGCATAAATGTTCAGAATTGAGACTTCATCGTGATGGATTCTCCTGTGATGAATATGACATGACTTTCTTCATCTCTTTTGATTGATTTTAGTTTAAAGTCTAATTTGTTAGATATTAGAATTGTTATACCCACTTGTTTCTTGTGTCCTTTTGATTGGAAAATCTTTTCCTAACCCTTAACTGAGGTAACGTCTGTCTTTGAAGTTGAGGTGTGTTTCTTGTATGCAGAAGAAGGATGGATTCTGTCTTTGTATCCATTCTGTTAACCTGTCTCTTTTTATAGGTGAGTTAAGACCATTAATATTGAGGAATATTAATGATCATTGATTGTTAATTCTTGTTTGTTTTGTATTTGGTGGTGGTGGTGGTATTATTGTGGATTTCCCCCTATTTTTCCTTTTGACTATTGGTAAAGTGGAATTATCTATTGCCTGTGTTTTTGTGGGTGAAGTTAACTTCCTTGGGTTGGAATTTTCCTTCCAGAACTTTCTTTAGGGCTGGATTAGTTGATAAGTATTGTCTAAATTTTTTTTTCATGGAATGTCTTGGTTTCTCCAACTATAGTGATTGAAAGCTTTGTTGGGAATAGTAGTCTGGACTGGCATCCGTGGTCTCAGTGTTGGTAGAATATCTATCCAGGACCTTCTGGCCTTGAGAGTTTCCATGGAGAAGTCAGGTGTAATTCTGATGGGTTTGCCTTTACATGTTACTTGGCCTTTTTCCTTTGCTGCTCTTATTATTTTTCTTTATTCTGTATGTTTGGTGTTGTGATTATTATTTGGTGAGGGGACTTTTTTGTGGTCCACTCTACTTGGTGTTCTGAAAGCTTCTTGTACTTTTATTGGCATGTCTTTCTTTAGGTTGGGAAAGTTTTCTTCTATGGTTTTGTTGAGTATATTTTCTGCACCTTTAAATTGTGTTTCTTCACCTTCTTCTATACCTATTATTCTTAGGTTTGGCCTTTTCATGGTATGCCATATTTTCTGGATATTTTGTGTTAGGGATTTGTTGGACTTAAGATTTTCTTTGGTTGATGAATCTATTTCTCCTAGTGTATCTTCAATGCCTGAGATTCTCTCTTCCATCTTTTGTATTCTGTTGATTATCCTTGTAACTGTATTTCCTGATCATTTACCTAGCTTTTCTATTTCCAGCATTCCCTCAGATTGGGTGGGGGGGTTGTTTGTTTGTTTTAGTTTTGTTTTGTTTTGTTTTCTGACCTTATTTCAGCACTGTTTGAATTATTTCTTTCGATTTTTGGTTTGTCTTTTCTTGCATTTTTAAAAGGATTTTCTCATTTCCTCTTTTAGGGTTTCTATCAACTTCATGAAGTTGTTTTTATGGTCGTCCTCTTCTGCTTCATCTGTGTTGGGATGTTCAGGTCCTACTGATGTGGAGTCCCTAGGCTCCGGTGGCGGCATATTGATCTTCCTGTTGTTGACTGTGTTCTTATACTGTGTCTACCCATCCTTTCTTCCAGTGCATACGGGTGGGGTCTCTCCCTCTCCTGGTGGGTACAGAACCAAAGTTCTCTTCTGGTGGGTGCAAGCAGGTGCAATATTCCAATGACTCACCTCTTCCAGTGGGTGGAGGTGGGACGAGGGTGCTGGCAGACTCTGGACAGGTGAGTCCACCTGGTTGGGCTCCTCCAAGCATTGCAGGCCCCAGGCTTCAGGAGGCTCCGAGCAGGGCCCCAGAAGGCAGGCTGGAAATAGGCCCAAGCTTATCTCCTACCATGGTTGGAGGTGGAACCAGGACACTGGCAAACTCTGGATATGTCAGTCTGTGGGGATGGGCTCCCCTGCATGTAGTCCCCAGGCCTCAGGAGGCTCCAAGCCAGGCCCAGGAATGCAGGCCAGAAACAGGCCATTTTGGTCCTTTTTTAAGTTGGGAGACTTTAAAAAAAAACATGGATTCAATTCCATTGCTCATTGTAAATCTGTTTACAATCTTTATAGCCTCCTCTCTTAAGTTTGGTAGTTCATATGTATGTTTTAGACATGTGTTCATATGTCTAAAAATTACCTATTTATTCTAGATTTTCCAATACATTGAAATACAGGTTGTCAAAGTATGCCCTAATGACTTTTGGTTTTCACTGATACCTGGGGTAATATACCCCATTTCATCTCTGAATTTTATTAATTTGGGTCCCCACTTGTGTGTTCTGGTAAACTTGGTGTCTACTGCTCTAGTTGGTGGCATAAACCTGGAAGAGTGGCCCCTAAAACTGAGGAGGGCTAAGTCTCATGCAATAGCCAACTTTATTCAGAGCACCAGGCAATTTATATTCTGAGGGTTAAGAATCACGTGAGTGAGGTGTTCAATTGCAAGATAGCCATACATGGCAAAAAAAAAACATGTTTTTCCATAGAGGCACATGAGTAACAACAGCTGAGGTAAACTAACTCTTATCCACCACACCTGAGAGGAGCATGAAAACGCATTCCAATATCAAGTCTGTGCTTGAGGAAACTAAGGGTACAAGACTTTTGAGTCGTTTTCTTACAAGAACTCAGAATTTTTCTCTTACTCCATTCTTGGATTGTGTTCTGAAAGCTTGGGTTAGGGTTGGTTAATTTTGTTTATCTTTTCAAAGAACCCACTTTGTTGTATTGATTCTTTTGCTCTTTTTGTTTCATTAATTTCTCCTCAATCTTTATTTCTGTCTACTAATTTTGTGTTTTCTTGTCCATATTCTTCTAAGGGCTTGAGATGTGTCAGTAGGTTATTAATTTGAGATCCCTCTTTTGTGGCCATTTATGGGTAAAACTTTTCTCCTGTAACTGCCTTTGTTGTATCCCGCAGATTCTGCCAGATTTCTTCAGTGACCCACTGATTGTTAAATGGTATATTTTTCTGTCTTCATGGGTTTGTGTGTTTTCTGTAGTTTCTATCACTGCCAACTTCCAGTTTTAGTCCATTGTGATCAGATAGAATATAGGAAGTTATTTAAATTCTCAAATATTTATTAACACTTGCTTTGGGTCCTAAAATATGCCCTGTTCTGGAAAAAGGTGCATGGCTGCCAAGGAGAATGTATATTCTGTGGCTGCTGAGTGGAATATTCTACAGATGTCTGTTAAGTCTAATCAATTTTTGATGTCATTAAACTCTGATGATTCTTTATTGCTGTTTTTGCCTAGATGACCTGTGTCTTGGTGAGGGTAGGACGACTTAAGTTACCTACTGACATTGGGTTGTGTTTAATCTATGTGTTTACATCCAGTGATCTTTATGAAATTGGGTGTGCTGATGTTTTGTGTGTGTTATGTTTAGAATATTATCTTGATAGTGCAGGTCCTTCATTAGCATATATCTCTGTCTTGTCTAATGCTGATTGGAAGCCTCATTCAGTAGGTGGTAGGGTACTACCCACTGCCTTTTGAATGCCATTTGCCTGGAATATCTTCATTTTTTCCAATAAAAAGCATTTCTTGCAGGCAACAAATAGTTGGGTTTTTTTTTTTAATCCAACCTATGAGCCTGTGTATTTTGATAGGAGAATTGAGGTCATTAACATTTGGAATTCTAATTTGCAAGATATATTATTTCCTTGCATTTGGTGTTTTGCTTTTGATGTTTATACATCGACAAACTTTAATTGCTTGTCTGTAATTCCTGTGTCCGCATGAATGTTTTTCTCTTTCTCTCTGGTGTGTAGGATATTTAAAGAAGTATTTTCTGCAATGCTGGCTGGGGGGGGGGAGACAGTCCAAAAAAATTTATTGCAAAAGGCAAGTTTCTCCTTCAGTTATGAAGGGGACCTTTGCTGGATGCAGTTCTCTGGGTTGGCAGTTATCTTCTTTTAGTGCTTGAAGCACATGGTTTCATAGCCTAGATTATAGAGTTCTGTTGAGAAGTCTGTTGTCTAGACAGGTGTGTCTTATTTAACCCAGCCTTTATGTGCAACTTGGTGTCTCTGTCTTGCAGCCTTGCATGTTTCTCAGTGTATTTAGTGTTTTGCTGTAATATGTTTGGAGAGAATCTTTCTGTTTGTCTGCCTGTTGCTCTAAATGCTTCACCTGGATGATCATGTGTTTTCTAAGCCTGGGAATTTTGAGCAGTGACTTTATTGAAAGTGTTATATTTCAGTTCTCTTGTCTTCAGGTTATGACCCTCTGCCTTTCACTTTCTTGATCTAATCTCTGTGACAAGTTTTTTTTTTTTCACTGCCAGAATTTCAATTTGACTTTTCTATATTTCCTCTTTATTGAATTCATCATTCATTTTTGTGTGTTGTTTTCCTTATTTCATTCAGCTCCTTGTTTTTATTACATTTTGATTCATTCAAGACTTTGTGTCCTCTCTGACTTTTTGTGCATTGTTGAGCCATTCACTTCCATTCATCGTCTGGGACTTTATCTACTCCTCACTCTTTGGAACCATCACTGCGGAGTTGTTGGCTTTAGTTTTCATAGGTCTTGTGTTTCTGCACTGAATCCTATACATCTGGGACTAATTCATTGGTTGGTTCTCTAATAACCTGTTTTGTTTTGTTTTTTCATTTGCAGTGTTCAGGTAAGATGCTCACAGATGTCGGCAGCTCCTTCTGGAGTACTCCACAGTCCTTACTCACAGCTTTCCTCCTGTAGCTAGAAGAATTTTGCAAACTGACTCCAGATCCCTGTCTGGTTGGACACAAACCCTCTCAGCAGTGAGCCCAGTGTTAACTGGTTTGTTTTCTTTTGGTCTCTGCTTTCCCCTCAGCAGCTCAAATGCACCCCCTTCATTCTGAAAGTATAGTGCACACTCTGTGCCTCTCACTTTGATCTCCAGAATTGGTTCCTGCCCTTTGCAATTGCCATGTTCTGTTCTCTAATCTGAGACCACCTCTTATTCTGTTCTTAAGTTTTCTTTCTTCTTTTGAAAAAAAGGGAGATTTACTTTATTTTTATGTGCATGTGTCTTTATGTGAATATGTATACAAGAGTATAGGTACCTGTGGAGGTCAGAGGCATCAGATCCCCCTGGAGCTGGAGTTACAGGGTGATGTGAGTGTTGGGAACTCAACTCGGGTGGTTGGCAAGAGCAGAATGTACTTCTAACCACTGTGTCATCTTTCCAACTTTCTTATGCACTTTTCAACTCTTTCCCATGGCCATCTTTGTATAAAAATGGCCATTCTCCAACAGTTCCTGGCTTATCCCCTAATATCCCAGCAGTCAGCATGTGTGCAACATCCACTATCTTCTTTAGAAAACACACTTTTAAATTTACAGATTTGTTTTTCTGAAACAGGACCTTTGTGATGTAGCCTAGGCTGGTGTCAAACTCACTATCCTGTCTTAACTCTTCAAATAATGGAATTACAGATGTGTGCCACCATGCACAGCTAGATGGACCATGTTGTTGTCCTTCTTGTATAGTTTCATAATTCCCACAAATTGTCTTAGACACAGAAATTTAGTTTTCATATCTCTTCTGATGCAGCTCTTTCTGGTATTTCTTAATTGTCTTTTAGGATGCAGTCTGTTCAACTCAATTTCAAATGACAATGAGCATGAGTTGTATCTGACCACTACCCTTCCTGTTGCCTGTTATTTGTTTATTAATGTGTATGCATGTGTGCCTGAATTATGTATGTGCACCATAAGCATGCAGGAGCCCAAGGAGGCCAGAAGAGCATCAAATTCCCTGGAACTGGAGCTCCAGATGATTGTGAACCACCAGTTGGGTGATGGGGACTGAACCTGGATCCGCTGGAAGAGCAGCAAGTGCTCTTAACCATGGAGTCATCTTTCACTTAAGCCCTGCTGCTCATTTCAATGTGCACTCAGTGTCCCTCAACACTTTGAAGGAAAGTATCAGAGTAGCTTTTCTGGCTTTAGACTTTCCTCCAGTGTGGGAATTATGTCATATTGTGTTCTGGGTTTCCAGTCTCCTCTTCTCAGCAGAGGCAGATTTAAGTCGCCTGTTACAGAATTCCTTGTAGGTATAGCCCATGCAGGTCTTTGCATGGGATGGGGTACGATTAACTCTGAAGGTTAGTGCAAGGGACATGTGACAGTGACCATGCACTTGTTATTCCCAAACCCTTCTTAATCATCTGGGTCAGTGTGGTATGACATCAGTCTAGTCTTAGCTGCTGTCTTTCTGTCTGTCTAATGGCCCCTTTCTTCCCTTTGCTTTTGCTGCATATACCTGGAGTGGGGAAAAGCTATTATAAATGTCTGGTGAAAACTGTCCCTTCTGTCCTTTAGTAAGGTGCATAAGAGCTAACTCCAGTTATAACTTCTGAGTGTGATCTAATTGGCCACAGGGGACTTTTGAAAATGTTGCTAGGACAAGGACCTAAAGATGAGACCATAGTGAACTTAGAACAGGCCTGAGTCCAGCAACCTAACCAGCGAAAGGAGAGGGAAGTTTACACAGAAAGACGAGAACACAGTCAGAGATTGCAGTGACATGCCACTTACCACCTTAGTTTTTGAGACAGGCTCTTACTGAACCTGAACTCAGTCTTGGTTCAGCTGGCTGCCAGCAACCCCAAAGGCCATCCAGTCCTCTCCCCAGAACTGTTTCTGACTTTTTAAAAGGAGTTGTGGGGGACCAAACTTGGTCCTCATAAGCTGTGCAGAACTTTACTAAGTCAGCTCTTAATAAGAACACTAGTTACACTGGATTAGGGACATCTTTATCACCCAGGGAAAGACTCTGTACAGTCAAACCAAGACACCTGCTATATGTCACTCACAGGTGCACAGTTGAGTAATAGAGGGAGCCATTATATGTTTTAAGAAAAATCTGGCACTAGGGAAATGTTCAGATATCTACAAGGATGACCCCAACTAACAATCTAAGCAATAGTGGAGAGGGTACCTTAAATGCTCTTCCTGATAATGATATTGATAACTAACTTATATGCCATCCAAGAGCCCTCATCTAGTAGCTAATGGAAACAGAAGCAGACCCCCACAGCTAAACAATGAGCCAAACTCCTGGAATCCAGTTGCAGAGAGGGAGGAGTGTTGAGCCATTACCAACTTTCTAAACACAGGAGAAACTCAAAAGTTTGCCCTGGTGAACTGGTAACTCATGAAGGACAGTAACTGTGGAGCTGGGGTGGGGAAATCCACAGCGGGACAGAAAGGAATGTTCTCAGCAAAAGGGGTGAGGGGTGCAAACCAGAACAGCTGAGTGGCAGCCAAGAAGAGATGGGGAGCTTTGTCCACAGGAATCCATTTTCCCAGCAAGAAACTGAAGAAATCCCTGCTGGGCTTGAGAGTGTCAAGAGAAATGATGGGTCCTAGGTGCTTAGACAGCTCATGAATAAACAAAGCCTATTAATTCTAGAAAAAAATGCACCATCTAAGGAAGGAAATGAAAATATAACACTCCCTGAAAGGTTCCTGTGCAAGCAAAATGCACTCCCAGTATTTCTACTGGACTCTAGTGTCCTAGCATGCTGCCTATAGAGAGGCTGCTGTTCAGGCACCAGAGCAGGACTGCCTGTAATCCTCAGTCATGTCATGCCTGACAAACTACTGCTAGCTACCATCTCTGGGCCTCAACATACTTGCCTATAATGCAAAGATAAAATACGGCACATGCAGGTTGCAAGAAGAGATGCTGGGTCTGCATCCTAGAGGCAGCTCTTGCTACCTTTTCTATTTCCATAGATTTTGAAACAGCTAGTAGCTCTCCTGGCTGAACTTTAGGCTAGCCTCTGCAACAGCAGTGTTGTGCAATTGACAAGACATTAGAAGCAACTGTGTATGAACATAGGCAGGCTAGGAGACAGAGAGGCTCAATGCTGCATAGCCAGGGAAAGCCAAATCAGCAGGAACAAGGCTAATCTGGGGAGAGGGGGGGGGAGGGAGGGACTCTCTGGAGGAGGACAACACTGGACCAAGTGGAGTTCCAAATCCTGCTGTTTGCACATCATGACACAAGACACAGCCCTGGATGCTCTGAAAGAAGTTGTATGTTTTCCTGCCAGCAGGGCTGAGCTGTGATCACTCCAGGCTGGGGGCTGGGGTATACTTATACTTACATTTTAGACAGTTGCTAGAGAACACTGAGAAGTAGCTACACGGCACCTGGGCAGAGCTTCTTATACCTCCATACATAACTCCTCATAGAGGCCAAGTGAACAGAACACAAAGATGCTGCCTTTCCTCCAGACCTTTGATTCTAATCACCAGTGGGTTTTTTGTTTTGTGCTTTAGAGCCTCTCCACTTGGAGCTGTGAGTCCCATATCAACTTGGGAACACACCCCAGAGGGGTGCCTTATGGACATTATGATCTTCAAAAGAAGCTACAACGCCAGGATCCCTGTTGCACAGTCGCACAATATGACCCTTGCTGAGGCCCTGGCCATCCCACACCTGTTTTTCCAACACTCCCAAGGAAAACAGTGCTTCCTAAGAAGCAAAAAGAGCTCACTGATGGAGAAGCCTGGCTTCTTCAGCTTACTCTGTGGGCCTTGAAGGGTGCTTCCTTCTCTCTGGATAACCGTGCAGGCCCACCACCAGTGGGCTGTCAGCATAAACATGAGCTATTTCCCCCTCACTTATAATAACCTCATTCTACTTTCTTCTTCCTGAAGTAGTTATGGTGTAATGATGTCATGTATTTAAGCTTGATAAACATAATTACTATCAACATTTAATTGATTCTTGATTACAATCAATTATATTTCTGAAACAATCAAGCATCCTACAATTAAAAATAATTGGTTCATTAGCACACGCCCTTACTTGACAATTACACAAATGCATTATTTATGTAATTAGACACATTTACAGTTCATTATTCCACATTTTATGCTATTGTTACAAAGCTACTAAACTCTTCAACTTACTTTTCAAACCTCCTTTGGCTAATAGTGAGATGGAACACTAAGTTTCTTCAAATAGATCCAGTAAGAACGGGAAGTTACCTACCGCAACACAAGCTATAAATCAGAAGCCTGAATAGCACATTGATTCCAAAACAATAATTAACCAATTTATCACCCTTATTTCTCTAGGAAGGCGTGAGGGCCCATATTTGTGTGCACTCAATTGTGTGCTTTACAAGTTAAGCTGATCACTTGATTGAGGTGAAAATCTTCATAGAGTTGGGCAGGAATATTAAAAAAGCAAGCAACCATGTGAGCTGTGAGAGTGTTTCTGCTCTGACTGAAGATAGCACAAAGCCTGGCTGTGACTCCTCTCACCTCTGTTGTCTAGTGGACAGACCTGCTCTATTGAGTGACCTTTCACTAATTTTACCAAGTCCAAAGTCCAACAATTTCCTGTTCTCCTAAGTTTCTCTGTCACCTGTTTCCTCTCACCCCCAGAACTCTGGTGTTTCCCTCCATGGTTCCTGGCATTTCTTGCTTCACTTGGAGGTTCCTTTCTAATTGTGATGCTGGTGTTTCCCTCCATGACTCCTAGGACTAGTCTTTCCCAGTAGTGTCATAACCTATGAAGTTTCCTTGTTCCCCTCAGACACTATAGACTAAAAATCAGAATTCACCAATCCAGGCTGGAACTGAAAATGGGAGCCAGAGCTCTGAGCAAACCTGGGTCCAAGTAGCTCCATGGAAGAGAGGAAACAGTCGCACTGACAGACTATGAAACATCTGAGGCAAGACCCTAGTAGAAACCAAAGTCCTAAGGGACCAAGCCAAGCTGGAAAAGATATGTCTCCTTCAGGAGCTCAGCACCCAGGAACCAGGGCCACATTCAGGGGCCTCACACATCCTCAGAGGGTATGTAGGAGGAAACAGTTCTGTGCAGGGAATTCTAGAGCAGGGTAGGATATTAAACATCTTGAGCAGTGCAGGATGTCACACAGTGTGCAGAAAGACCACTGTATCAATCAGTGTATCCCCACCCCCACCTCACCCGCCCCATACACTCTCAATAGAGTAATAAGTCTTTCCACCAGACAACAGAGGCAAGAAGAGTCATAGACAGGCTTTGTGCTATCTTCAGTCAGAGCAGAAACACTCTCACAGCCCACAAGGTCGCTTGCTTTTTTAATATTCCTACCAAACTCTGTGAAGATTTTCACCTCCATCAAGTGTACCATCCATGGAGCTAGGACCAATACTGCACTGGAGAAAATGCCTGGTGGAGAACCAAAGTATAGAAGGAGGAAACAAAAGGAATAGGGAGAAATGAGAGGGAGGAAAGGAGGGAGGCCCAGAGTCAAAGAAGAACACCTAAATTAGTCAACCTGTACTTTCACCTCCAAGGGAAATACACAGCGAAATGTTTGAAAATCATGAACAGCCTGGAAAAAAAAAAGTTAAGTGAATATCGAGAGAGACATAAATTCAGTAGCCAGATGATGACCTTTCCAGCAGTTTCTATTCAATGAGAGAGAACATCCCATGGCAGCAAAGCCATCTAACAAGATGAGGGCCCCAAGGAAAATAAGCAACAGGCACCTAACTGAACTATAGAGAAAGCCTGGAAATTTGTGTATCTGTTACATAGTGAAGACTGATTTTATTTGCCTAAAAACATGGCAGAGAAACAATTCAAAGCATCAGAGAGGTCTGAGGGAAGACTTGGGATACCTAGGGCCGCACAGAACATTCCACCGTGAGTCACAGAGAACAAAGAAGTGAGCTGATGAAATGTTTGCTAAAAAACTGAATAAAATTTTCACGGGTTTAAGAAAAGCACAAAATGTTGAACTAAGCACATAAAGCTCCTGGAGGTATATAAAAAAAAGTCTCATAGTTAACATATTCTGTGGTGAAATGTCACTATTTCAAGGATAATAATGATACAGCCATCACTGGAATGCTGGGTGTTGAAAACTTGCATAAAATATTAATACATAAAGATCTGCATCATGTATTAAGGAGCCACGGGCAGCACCCAGGGTACAAGATGCTGGTTATGAAATGGTGAGGAGAAGTGTGGCATGTTGGCTTTTAGTCGCATGAAAGCCTTCTGGAAGGATGCATGGCAAAGCAAATGCTCAGACTCTAAGATGCAGGCTGAGACGGGACAGAATGAAGGGGACATTTTCATCCATCATTTATTCTTAAAATATTAACCACCTGAAAGTCGTCTATTTTAAAATTACATTAAATAACAAAAGTTGCAGCAGCAAAGATACATTTTCCTTTTCTCTGGAACTCACCTGAGTTCTCTCTCTGCTCAGGAGCACTGTCGCCTCATAATGGGACCCAACATAGTCTGCAGCACCAATGGCTGCAGTGACAGTGGCAATGAGTAGAATCAGGATGACACACAGGGCCTGGAAGGGCAATGTCACACAAACAAGCCTGCATTGTTAGGGGATGGAGGTGGTACCTTTCTGGAGAGTGGAGTGGGTGTCTTGCTAGGGATGGGTTATGGGGTTAGGCATTATGTTTTTCACTGAGAAAACTGGAAATTGATGGGTAATAACACACTCTGCCTCAAGTGGATGAGGCCAAAGACCTGTGGGTGCCAAGCCACACTAGAGAGAGGGAGAATAGGAACCTAGCTTCCTGTAGGAGGCACAAATAAGCTTTGGGAAACCTCCATTTCAGGCTCAACAAAATTCAAGAAAATATGAAAGGCTTTTCTTTATGAAGTCATAAAATGCATTTAATATATTTAAAAATCAAAAATAAGGTGTTTACCAAGAGAAACATTTTAATGTAGAAAAATGAAGGAATAGAGACATTCCTTAATGGACAAAAATGGAGAATTCATTGGTATTAGATGGATGCACACACACACACACACACACACACACACACACACACACGGAAGGAGGGAGGGAGGGAGGGAGGCAGGGAGAGAGGGAGGGAGGGAGGGAGGGAGGGAGGCAGGGAGGGAGGGATGGAGGGTCCTCAAGACCCACCTGAAAGGACACTGGATGGAGATTGAAACCCATGTGAAGCAATGAATGATAGCAGAAGTGACCAATGTAATAAAAATAAAAGAGGCATCTGTATAATCTGTTCTTAAATCTTCTCTAATTTGAAATAAGGGAATGAAGAAACGAGTATTGTGAACCTGCACCAACAGCTTCTACACTAAGGATACAATTGACAGAGGGCTGTGGAGATGGCACTTGCCATCAAAGTGTGAGGACCTGAGTCAGATTCCCAGCGCCACCTGAAGTCGGATGCAGAGGTGCATGACTATAATCTCAGTGCATCTAGAGAGACAGGAGACAGACACAGGAGAACCCGGGAGATCTCAAGCCCATCAGCATGGTAACTCAACAGCTGGAAGAGGCTTCACTCGGGAATAACCTAGGAGATGAGCCCCCAGATGAGTTGGGAGTACCTTTGGAAGTATCAGGAGATAATAACTCAGCAGAAAAAACTGAAAAGTTATCGTGAAGGGAAATAAGGGAAGCTAGACCACATGCTGAAGAGGACAGAAGTCTCATATGCCCAAAAGGAAAATGCCAACCACACAAAGATACACGTGAAGAACCCAAGGTCAGTGGGGAAAAAGCACTGTAACCACACTGGAAGACACACCAAAGAGTCCCTCTCTGAAAAAAAAATAATAATAATAATCAAATTGTGAAACACTAATAGACACATTCCACAGCAGTTTATGATTGGTAACAAGATTCAAACTTCCAAGCAAAACATTGGTGAAACTCAATTCTGAAGATAAAGTTTCTTTTGAAACTCCCCTCAGTGTTCAATACTCATCCCCAAGTGGAGCATCTGCATCATTAACTCCAAGGCTCAAGGATTATTTCAAAAGAGGCTGTGGGAAGAATGAAGATCCAGAGGAAGGGTGGGGTCTTGGAGACCATGGCCTTCTGGGTATGACATGGTACTGTGCTCTTTATTATTATTATTATTATTATTATTATTATTATTATTATTATTATTATTATTATATTTTTTACATTCCAATCCTGGTTCCCTCTCCCTCCTCTCCTCCCATTTCCTTTTCTCCTCCCACTCCTTCCACTTCCCACTCCCATCTGCTCCACAGAGAGGGTAAGGCCTCCCCTCGGAAGTCTACTAAATCTGTCCCATCATCTAGTTGAGGCAGGACCTGGCTCTATACTTTTAAAACTGAACCGCAGCTGTGATTGCCTGCAAAAGACCTGCACAAACCTGGGGCTGCTGGTGTTCTGTCCTAGAGCGGGGAGGGGCTTGTGAGGTACCCCAACTCCAAGGATGTCTATGCAGTTCACAGTTGCTAGGAGAAAGAGGGGGTTATTTTGTTCAGTGGTGTAACCACTGGCAAGTCTGCCACCTGACCAAGGCACACACCCTGGAAGCCACACCAACTATACTTGCTGGGTCACACACACACAGTGAACGGGAGGCTTGAGGACAGAGAACGGACCAGCAGGAAGGCAGCAAGAAGTGGTAATGGGTTAAACATGACCAAAATATGTCATGGATACATTATGTACATGTACAAAATAGTCATGATGAAATCAGTTGTGACAGATGAAAGAAACAGAGAGGCTCTCAAAAACTCCAGACAGGAGACTAAGCCTCAGTTCCACAGATAACTTTCAGTCTGACCTCAGTTTCCAGTCCACAATTCCTAAGACTTGAAAATGAGGAGAAAGTAGCAGAGCTTGCGTAGTGGGGAGAGGGAAGATTCAGGGAGGAGCTAAAAGGAGAGGGGAGAGGGAGGGAAAACTGATCAGCCTGAGGAATAATTAATTAATTAATTAAATTTTTTTTAGATGGTAGTTTACAGTGGGAATAGGGCTCTCACCTGGCCACCCTGCAGACTTGAGGCAGGAAGATAGTTTCTAGTTTGAGACCAGCTTGAGCTACACAGCAGAGGCTCTGCCTCCTCCAGAACAAGAGGAAAGTCAACACCCTCGAAGTTCTATACCAAGCTGAGATTTCAGAACTGGCGACCTCATCTGTCTTCAGTATGAATGAAAAACCCCAAAGAGAGCAGATGGCATCAAAGCCACTTGATCAAACGAACCTAAGTACTCATTAACTAGATAGTTTGTGCATGCAATCTTTGACAATAAAACACTTCCTGATGAAGAAGACCTCCATGACAGTATGATAGAAAGACAGCAGAGCCAAAGGAAAAGGTACAAGAAAATAAATGTACCAATTTCCTCAATTTAGATAGGAAAAATCAATACATATGCTTCATTCTTGATGTAGGCATCCAGGCAATGTATGCTTTCTCTTCTCTAGGAAAATGAGTCACCATAATTGAATCAATAAGCAATAAACAAAAAGCCATGTATGAAATTGAAAATGGCATTCAAAAATTACTGCTCTCAAGTTCCCAGCGTTTGGGGGCTGGCTTTTCAGAGTGTCATGGAACAAATAATGTCCATGCTGGGCGTTTCCAGGGAATGAAGAGGATGGAAGGCACCTGGGTCCTGCATTCCCCAAGCTAAGATATCCTAGAGACTTGGGTATAAAGGTGGATGAAAGGAAGTATGAGACATGCTTGATGGCTACAGATGTCAACACTGCATATGGAATTGTAACACACATGAAAGTCTGTCCTCCACTGTCTCAAGGAGAACACCCACACTGGAACAAAACAGTGGATCCCAGAAAGAATGCTTGAGTGTTGACTGAAGTGGCTCACTGCCACCTTCTCAGGTACTGAAAGGGTGTTGGTGGACATTTTCCCATAATGCAATGGTTCTCAAGTTTCCTAAGGCAGCAATGCTGTGACCCTTTAATACAACCCCTCATGTTGTGACACCCATCATAAAATCATTTTCATTGCTACTTCATAACTGTAATTTTGCTAGTTATGTAAAATCCATGAGGGGTTCTTTTTTCTATTTCTATTTCTTTTTTCTAATGGTCTTAGGTGACAGCAATGAAAACATTGTTCCACCCCCAAAGGGGTCACAGCCCATAAGGGGACATGTCTTAGCATGGAGTGAGTAGCCAGGGCTTAAACACAACTACCTGGTGATAAATTCAACACTGATGTCACTGAAATCTTAGGGGGGTAAGATAACTTTATGTGTGTGACCAGCATTCTTGCAGCTCAACAAAGTAAGAAGAAAGGAATGGTAGTATGGATGGTTAGATACATTTGCCCATACATACAGCTACATAACCATACATATAATTATTGGGGAAAGGGAGAATTGACATTTCTCAGACATAAAAGAATTGCCTACTTGAAAAGAATCTTAAAACAACATGCTTTTAAAACGTTCCTATGATTCCTTTATATTTTTTTGAGGTTATAATTACACCATTTCTCCTTTTCTTTCTTCCTGAGAAATCCTTTCCATATACCACTCTGCTTTCTCTGAAACCCATGACCTCTTTTTTCTTCATTAATTGTTGTTACATATATATGTATATATATGTAACAACATATATGTTACATATATATGTATATATAATCACTTACTTGTAAAATCCACTAATATAAGTTCCTCCAGGGAGCCAACATTAACAGGCAGCAGTGAAGGAGAAACTGTTTGGATCAGTCACACTGACTATGGAGGTTGACCTTAGTCAGTCTCTGGTGCTGGGAACCAGGTCCCCACAGGACTCATGACAGGAGACCCCAGGAAAAGGGGAACACAGTACCCACACCAACAGATTCGTGTAAAGAAGATGCATGCTCATGCCAAACTAATTTATTAATTGGATGCAACACAGTCAATGCTGTAATAGAATTTTTCAGTGAAATTGACCACAAAGACCATCTCAAAGACAGAGAACAACAGGCAATTTAGAAAGAACATAAGCAGAGGTGCCCATGAGATACTTCGTGTTGAAATAAAGCTGAAGTTTGACAAAAAGGAAGAGAGGGCCAGGGCAAAACACACAGCACACTCCTAGGTCAAGACAGAGTTCAAGGGGTCAATGGCACAAGGCAAGCTGTGGCCCTTGATCTGAGAAGGTAGCCCACGGTGCCCAGGGCGTTGTCACCCCACAGTGTCTGTGTGATGCCCTGATGGCTCCTTGTCATCTCTTGCTTGGACAGTGGAGAAGAATGGTAACAAATTATGTCATACTGGGGTATCAGAAAGATAAACAGGAGCCAGGCCCTCTTAGGGTACATAGACTACCTTGTAGAACATATTAAGTGGATGCTGTTGGGTATTATGACTCATGCCTGCAATTCCAGCACTAGGGAAACTTGGCTAAAGTGATACCCTGTCTCAAAATTAATCGAGTAACTGAAACAGGGGCATTGAAAAGTGAGCTATCTGGGAGGACAACTAACAAGGTGTGTGTGTGTGTGTGTGTGTGTGTGTGTGTGTGTGTACTCAACCACACCCCCACTGAAGGGCTGATGGATGTGTGTGTGTGTGTGTGTGTGTGTGTGTGTGTGTGTGTGTGTACTCAACCACACCCCCACTGAAGGGCTGATGGACTTCCAAAGGACATCACAAAACATACCTGCTAAATAACCGTCAGAGAGGGTGCATCAACCCATAATCGTGGGTGGGTGGCAGGTGTTTCAATCCCAGAGAAAGAAAGGAGATGAATAGCAAATGTGAAATGTTGAGAAATTGGGAGAGATCATCTCTTTTTTAAATTCTTATCTGCACGTGTGTGTGCCTAAGTGTATGTCTGTGCACCCCAGTCTGCTGCAAGAGCAGTAAAGTGCTCTTAACCACTAAGCCAGGTCTGCAGGCAACATCAGCACTTCTTACAGCAGAGATCCCAGGAAGAAGAGAGGGCTTAACTCGTGGCATGCAAGTAAGTGTGTGTGGAGGGGTACGTGTGTGTATGTTGAGTGTATGTGTGTGTGAGAGAGAAAATATGTGTGTTAGAAAGAGAGTGTGTGTGCTGGAGAGAGAGGGAGAAAGGGGAAGTGTGTGTGTATGAGTGCATCAGTGTGTGTGTTGAGCATGTGTGTGTGAGTTAGAGAGGGAAAGAAGGAGGGAGTGTGTGTGTGTGTGTGTGTGTGTGTGTGTGTGTGTGTGTGTGTGAGAGAGAGAGAGAGAGAGAGAGAGAGAAAGAGGATGTATATGAGAGACAGTGTGAGTGTGTGTGTTGAGCCCGTGTGTGTGTGTGTGTGTGTGTGTGTGTGTGTGTGTGTACACCCCCCTGTACATGTGTGCTGTTGAAACGTAGACACTCATATGGAGGCCAGAGTTCTGCCTCATGTGTGTTTCCCCAGGCACCATCCACGTTATTTTCCAATTAGGTTAGGCTGACTGGTCAACAAGCCCCAGGGATCCACAAGTCTCCTTCTCTCCAGTGCTGATATCACACCCAGATTTTCACACAGGTTCTGGAGATGGAATTCAGGCCCTCACACTTGAACAGTAAACTCTTCACCAACTAAGACATCCCCAATCCCCATATTTAGGTTGAATCTGATAGGAGATAACACCTATCTAGAAGAGAAAATAGGCAGGATAAGGGGTGGAAAAAAAAAAAAGATTTTCTAGCAAGAGATTAGTGACACCTACATTTTCCTGGTTTCATCTTATGGGAACCTATAGAAAACTAAGCAAACTGACACACGGGTAGGAAATGTCATTTTCCTAGCATTAAAAATATACCATCTCTATGGAACAGCATTCGCTTGCTATGGTTACAGACCCGCATGAATATCGACACCTTGTGACAAGTGGCCAGGGGATGCATGCAGGCAGTGATGAGCAGGGAACGCAGACTCGCCTCTGCATGCAGTCACTGCTTCAAAGACAGCTGTGACGGGATCAAATCAAACCGCACCACGTGAAGCCCTGCCGCCGCTGTACCGCCAACTTACTGCTATCATTTGCAGGAAATATGAGGCACTAAAAGTCTGACACCACGTCCTTAGGAAAAAAATTGCAACGGGAAGAAGAAACGGCACGACATGAATCCAGCCTCTCAAATGAGTCGGCCAAACCTTGACAATTGATCTAGTGCGCCATGATTTATCCCAGGAGACGCTGACCCTCGAGTCAAGTGGAGCCCCAGACAATCCGAGAGCGCCTTGCGGGCTCCATTGTGCGGCTCAGCAGAGGCACAGCGTGCCCTTGGCAAGGACTTGAAGATGTTTGGAGATGGCTTGCCACAGCCACTGTCACAATGCCTGTCCCTCAGCAAAGCAGAGAAGCAGGGAGAACAGGGGTTCTGGCACCTTCTGTACCAAAACAACCTGCAGCCCCAGTCCTGCTCTATACCTGGTATAGCAGTTTCTACTGTGCCCAGCAGGACCACCAAGCATTTCCCAGAAATTACCTAACCACAACTGTCCTAAAAGAAACAGCATCCTTGTCCTATTTCACAAAAAGAAAGAAAGAAAGAAAGAAAGAAAGAAAGAAAGAAAGAAAGAAAGAAAGAAAGGAAGAAAGGAAGGAAGGAAGGAAGGAAGGAAGAAGAGATGGGGGAGGGAGAGAGGAAGGGAGGGAAAAGGAAGGAGGGAGGAAGGGAGGGAAAAGGAGAGAGGGAGAGAGGGAAAGGAGGGAAAGGAAGTAAGAAGGAAGGAGGGAGGGAGGGAAGGAAGGAAGGAAGGAAGGAAGGAAGGAAGGAAGGAAGGAAGGAAGAAAGGAACGACAGCAAACCCCCTCTGACCTGTGTCAGTCTCTAGGCCCAGTAATTAGCATCTACAGAGCCAGCCAGAGCCCAGGACCCAGGCAGGATAGGAAGGGCAATGCACCTCGTGTGACCTCCAGAATCACCCATGAAGACAACTCCTGCCCACACATGCCCTGAGTGGCCCTTTGGACTTGTTAGACCTGTCTCCATGCAATGGGTTTCTGGGCCCTTACGGTCTCTATTGATGTCTGGTATGATATCAGGAACCCAGAACAATGAGATGAGACTGTGGAGTTGTGGAATTCCATGCCACACACTAGACATAGTATGTAAGGGTCCTGTGTCTCAATGTGCCAGGCACCGTTCCCACGGCTGAAGAGGGGTTCCTAATTCACACTGGGTGCCAGAGGAGGAAAGACAATGTGTCCCAGTGGCAAGAAGAGCTTGTGTGCAGAGGACCCAAGTTCCTTCTCGCCTTTTACATTCCCTACTGGGTGACCCTGAATGGTTGTCACTGTTAACCTTTTCTGAAGTCCTTTAGTAAAATGTGGCTATGGCTCCCTGATCAGCTCACGCTGCCACTTCTCATCAGAAAGGTAGTGCATGCTGAAGAGGAAGGTGGCTGATTATGTGTGAACTATGGTTCTGAACATGTTGGAGGACTTGGGAAGTTCTTTGCAAAGTGTGTGTGTGTGGGGGGGGTGCTTCCAGACCTGCCGAGCTCTGTGAGCTGAGGTATAAGCAACCTTATCCAAGCAAGTAGCTCAGGGAACAGTGGCTACCGCGAGGCCCCTGTGGAAGCACAGGATGCTTCCACCTCATTGTGTCCTTGCTACTCAAGTCTAATTTAACTAGCTTTTGTATAAACTGGGTGCATAGTGCTGCCTGGCCTCCTCCCTGGACTGTGGGAAAGTGGACCCAATGAGGCACAGACCTGAAGAAACTGAAGGAGGAACTGTTTCCCTAGAGAGAGAATGTTGCTGACTTCCGGTGCATCACACAAAACAGATCAGCAAGGCCCAGGTGCCTCCTTGCATTGCTGTGGTTCACCAGAAGCAGTGGCCTTCTTCATGACAGAGATAGTGCCAGAAGCTGCAGTCTGAGCTCAGTATGGCCCCAAGGCTGCTGAAGAGTGTCATGCCTGCACCGCCACTCCAGATGGCTGACAGACACAAGGCCAGGCCCCGGTGCACCAAACTACTCAACATCCCTCAAAAAGTGCACTTCCTCCCTGTGTCATAAAACCAGCAGCCTCAGACACAGCAGCTCTGCCATGGTCAGGGACACTCACAGGGAGGGAAAACAGCCTCAGCTGCTGATCTTTGTCCATCTCTGCGACAGATGCTAAAGTGCCAGCCAGTCAAAAGGATGCTTTGGGGCTGACAGCTGCCACTGTGCTGTTGCTGCCATCCCACGCATGTGCGAGCACTCATACACACAGACATGTGCACAGCACAGAATGTGCATACCATGCATGCCTGTCTTCTCTGGGCTTTCTCTGTAGTGCTCATGCTCCTTTATGACTGTGGTCACTTCCCTTCTGGAAGGCAAATGTCCTCCCTGCAGAAGGATCTTCCTATGCATTGGCATCTACCTGACAGGCATCTCTCCCAGGAGGAACAGTACTAATTCCGAGGAGTAGTACTGCATGCCACTTCAAAAGGCCAAACCATCTGCTCTCCCCTCATCCACAGTGACTGTCTGAACTGCCAGATGTTACAGTGTCCCTAAAAGTTATCCCTGAACAGCCACAGGCAGTACCAGGAAGGAGAGTGCCTGCGGAGTTGCAAAGCTTTTGCGGGGAGCAGCTCCCACATTGGAGGCACTCAGGTGAGCTCAGAGCCAGGCCTGCAGGGATACCTGCTGTACACTGTCCAGAAGCCAAGCCACCATGCACCTCCAAAATTTTCAGTTTCCAGCCTCCAAGGAAGGACATCAAGAACTCAGAGGAGCTGAAGTCATCAAGGATCAAAGAGAGACCTGGGGCAAGCCACACAAGTTTCATCAGCTCATCCAAATCCCCCAAGAGTAACTCCAAAGAAGCCCAAGCAGAGGACACCAGAGATTGTCTGAGCACAGCACATGTGTCATCAGAGAGAGACATCTAGAGAAAACCTTTCTCCCAGCACCCCAGCTGCAGCCTGTGTGGTAATGGGCTACAGGGCTACTCTGCCTGCTGTCTGAAGCCCTGAGCCTTCATCCCCTCTCTGCCACATCTGCCTGACCCAGCCTGAGGCCACACATTTACTCTATTTCTCAGGGTCTGCTTCTGGAAGCTCCTGTAGGAGAAACTGTGTCAGGGTTTGCCTGAGACCAACATACCCCACTTCCATAATGCTCAAGGTTCATTTGTGTCGTAGCATCACAGGTCAGGGTTGGAGGAGGATGGGGCAGCCCTGGTCCCTGTTGCTACAGAAACAAAGGACCATTAACACAGCAGCTTTGCCTCATAATCTCAGTTTCCAGAATCACAGGCAAGGACTAGTGTCTCATATGTGGCACAATCCACTTCTTGTGGCTTGGGATTTCCTTGCTGATAGTATTCCTGTGCCCAGAGAGCCTACTGTCTGTGTTCTCCTCTCCTCTTCTACCTCCCAAAGATCTTGGCTCAGACCATGTGTCTTCCTTGAAGCCTAACCTCTATTCTTTCTGTAAAGCCTCAATGGGTAAATAGTGGGCATTTGGAGATTGGGGCAAGGACATCTTTATGACCAACTGAGGTTTAGCATCTAAAGCAGAGTTGGCCATGTGAGGGGCCATGTATAGAGAAATGCCCCTGAAGCATGGCAGTGCCCACTCCCTGAGGCAGGAAGAAGCTGTCCTTCTTTAAGGGCTAGACAACTGTGGGGTGCAGCCAGCATAAAGGGGGTGATGGAGCTAAGGACCAGGGGCAGCCAGGCAGGGGCCTCGGATTCACTGAGAGGGCAACTGGAAACCATTCAAGGGTTTAAGCCAAAGAACGACCTTGTCTGCTTTATATTTCTAAAAGATCGCTCTCTTGCCTGACATTTGAGATGATATTTGAGATGTGCCTTGAAAGCACAGGTAGGATTTGGAGTGATACGAAGGGGAGATGCATGGGTGCCCAGAGCTGGACAAGACCAGTGGCAGGAAGGGAAGAGGGGAGGAAAGCAGCACCCTGGGTAAGACGGAGGGGCCAGGGCTGGAACTGGGGAACCTTCTGTAGCAGCAGAGAAGTAGGGTGAGGTCTGCAGGGTGTCAGGGGTGGGGAGCATGTGGGGTCTGCTCCGTGCAGCTCCTCAGAGCAATCAATACAGCCGAGGCTGCGCTGGCAGCGTCTTTACATCATCATTAGACACCATTAAAGGATCAATAGTTGGAATAAAGGGGAATCTTTGCAAAAGGTCAGCTTCAATGCTGCAGGGACAGATCGCTCCAGGAGGAGCCAGTCTGCGGCCCAGAGCCAAGGCTCTTCACAGACATTCTCTTCCGCACTCGGGCATATAGTAGGGAATTAATTCAGAGAGCTTGAAGGAAAGATATCCCATCCCACCGTCCCTCTCCCGTTCCTCCCTCCCCCTTCCCTTTTTTCTAACACACAGACAGCTGCACCCGATAGGTCAGCGAAGTCTATAGGCTGTGACCATGTCTAAAGGAGGCAGCAGTACATGTGACACACTGGGGATGGGTCTCACTCCCTAGAGGGGGATCACCAGGTGACCAACGGCCATGAAGACTTTTAGTTCAGGTCTCAGAATCCTTCAGCAGAACCATACAACCAACACCAACTTCCCCAGACATGTCCAGAAATAACCACGTCTCTGGCTCTGGTTTTCTTGTACTTCATGTCGTCATCAAAACGACAAGGCCCCAGTGTCTCTGCCTCTTGATAACAAATAAACAGTGCATGCTTCAGAACAGGACCCAGGATCTGGCAGAACTTTTAACATGGTTCAGTGAAAACAAAGAGAAAGTGGTAGGGTGAAAATATGAACTCTGTCTCTTTAAACTCTTCTCACAGTGCAGGCAAGGCAAATTCACTGTGTGGGGTCCCCCTCAGATTGCAAGAGGACAGAATCATTGCTGGAGTTGTCAGCACAGCCACCGTGCCTACCTGCCTGCAGTATTTGTAGAAAAAAAAATAAAGTATGAACCTTCCCTGTGATCCATGGACCTTTATATATTCTGTGGAGCTGCTTAAGCCTTAAATTAAATGAGAGATGCCATTTACAGTACTGTCTTAGGATGGCTCCGCACCTGTCTGGCGTATGAATGCTCGGCTGCCCTCTGCCACCAGTGTCGTGTTTGTCACTCTTATTAAAGGGAAGGATAGACCCCTGTGGGAAAGACCAGTTCTCAGCCAACAAAAGAGAGTTTAACCGTCTCCTGTCCTACTGAGCGTAGACATCATCCACACTCTGCCGAACAGTGACCTTGGCTCTGCCCGGGGACAATCCCAGGTCAGAACTGACTTGCTCTGTCCTGAAAGGCTCATCCCAGGCAAATGTCCAGTTCCAGTTTAACATGATAACTTGTCCCTCACCTCTCATCCTTCACAAGATTTATGACTGCTCCTGTCCACACCCCCAAACCAGAGGTGTACAGAAGCACCCAATCTCACTACAAGGAACAGGTTCAAGGACCTCAGAGGACGCCAGGTTGGCAGTCCTGTGTGTCATCTCAGCACACCCTATGGAGCTCTTGTGTCTGGCTGTGGCACTCACTCAAACAGAGCTGTGTTTCTTTGGAAGAGGAAAGGGAGAGAAAACTGGGCACAGGAGAAGGGAAAACGTCTTCTGCAGTGATGTAGCCACTGTCAAGATGCCCAGACACCAATAAATCACTCTCACCCATGCTCACGCAAGCCATCTTAATTAAACTCAGTGGCTCACATGAAAGGGAGAGACATGAAAGGGAGGACAAGAGAGAGAAGTGGGGGTGAATCTTATCACAATACGTCATACATACATATGAAATCACAAGTAATAATGATAAGTCCAGGAAAGCAGCCTCTTGGACCATGTAGGCCCAGGAGCCAGATTTTCTACCACAACACAAGTCAACAGAGCCAGAGAAGACACAGAAGGCTGTACCCTATCTGCCTGTTCCACATGTGCCCCACTGATATCCCAGGAATCTTGAAATACTAAGAATGGCAAAGGACTCTGGTCCCTTCCACTTCAGGACCCTCTGGCCTTGTGGAGTCCTGGAACTCACACACTGATCTCGGAAGACGGATCCTGAATATGAATCCCTGGGATGCAGATGGGTGGTTCGAGCTTTCCATTTCATTCAAATCCTGTGACCACCACTGTAGGGTGTGAGCAATGAGGCCCTGTGGGAATAGCATGAGGGTTCTACTTGTGTGACCATCAACTACACTTCTAAAATTACCCCAAAGGGAATAGGAAGCTGACACTTAAAAAAAATCTATCTCCCTTGGTCATAGTGCTGTGTCAATAACAACTGAATACCTCAGGCTCTGTGGTATTGTCTCACAATCTGTAAAATTTAGCAGTCTAAGATCAGGGTGTTTTGCTGGTGGGAATAATTGCAGAACCCCAGAGTTGCACAGGACAGACAGCCCATGGTTAGAGAGCACATCTAAGAAATACAACGAGGCTGACTATTAAAGCAGACTCTTGCTCAAAATAACCCATCAAGCCATGAATGGACCACCCTCCCGACCCTATCACCTTGCAAATGTCATCTTGTTGAAAGTCTTGAAACTTTACAATGGGGACTAAATATCAATATGAGTTTGAGTGAAAACACCCAAATCATGGGGCACGAATTTGCCAGCCACAGCTGTCCCCAGGATGCCCCATGATGGCTACAGAGACAAGGCAGATGGACAGTGGATCAAACTAGTACAGGGAAGGAAGCAACTACTGTCTTTAACCATAAGGCATGGTCTGATAAGATTATCACCACGGTCTGATAAACAATGAAAGATTATTACCTGTGAATTTCACCGATTAAATCAGGGCCCAGGGGCCCGTGGGCTATATCAGAGACATCTAGCTCATGGGTGTGCCACACACCAGAGCAAGGACAGACACAGCTGCCTTGCTAAGATACATAAAGGAGGGACACAAGAGAGCGGCATGGCCTCTGGAGAGGCCCATTTGTGTCACAAGTTTATCACAACACCATGTTGCTTTTGGCTGTGACAACCTCACCACAGACTCGTAACCTGGCACCATGTCCTCTGCAGTGACCCATGGCACTTGTGTTTACTCCCAGCTTTGACTCCTTGCATTTCCAGGGCCTTGTTAGCTCTTCCATCTTACATAAACTAATTCAGCTGTTGGAGTATGCTGTGTGGTTTGAGGGCTACAAAACTAGCAAATGGAAAAAGAAAGGACTTACGGTGGCTGTAGTCACGGTGACCGAGTGAGACCAGGAACAAAGCCAGTGGAAATGCTGTAGCTTCAATAAATCTAACTTCCAACTGTCCTTGTCTGTTTTCATCAAACACCATGAAAGGTACAGGTAACAACAGTCCATGCTAAGGGAAGCCAAGGAAGGGGCCCGGAGGCAGGAACTGAAGAGAGACCATGAAGGAATACTGTTTATTGGCTTGCTTCTTGCTTGCAGCCCAGGCCTGCCTGTCTAGGGGTGTACTGCCCACAGTGGGCTGGGCCCTCCGATATCAATCAGCAATCCATTTAATGCCCAAGAGCTGGGCATGTGGTGGATGGATGCCTTTGATCCCAGCACTCAGGAGGTGGAGGTGGGTGGATCTCTGTGGGTTTGAGGCCAGCCTGATCTACATAGTGAGTTTCAGGACATCCAGAATTATGATACATAATGAGACCCTGTCTAAAAAAAAATTATTTTAAGGAAAAGGAATGAAAGAGAGAAGAGAAAAAAGAAAATGCCCCAGACATGCCTACAGGCCAATCTGACAGAGGCAATTCTTCAACTGAGGACCCCACTTCACAAATGACTCTATAGAGTGTGTTAAATTTACAATAACTAAAATGGCACAGCTCTGTCTGGAAAGGTCTCAGAGTAAACAAAAGGGAGAGCTACAGGGATGGGGTGAGGCACAACAAAGTCCCAGGACAGTTCCCTGTCTGTTTCTAGGATCCCTAACACATCCCCACGCTGTACTCTCATGACCTGGCTGGTAATTTCTAGGGGTCATTACTTCAGTTCTAGGCCTTTTTAGCAGTCAACAGTGGAGTGGGTCCAGGCCCCCACAATCTTACACAGAGCACTGTCTCTTGGATGCACATATGTGTATACTTGCAGCCCTGGAGATGTGTGCAGGCATGTATCAGAGGTAGTTTCCTGGGAAAAGGTCTGGAGAGTCCAGTGAATTCCCTCCCCAGGACCTTGCCTATTTACACTTACACATTCCCCTCCTCTCACTGGTGGTCCCAGGTGGAACAGTATCCTGGGCCCTCTGAGGACTGAGTGCTGGGAGCGCTTTCAATGAACAACCACAAAAAGGGGGAGTGCTACCAATAGCTACTGCGGGAGAGCATCTGAGGAACAAGAACAGGTCCAATGTGGCTTTTTAACAAAATTGGAAAGGGCCCTCTCCCTCCCACCTTGGGTCCTTCTGGAAAATGCTTTCCCCCCCCCAAAAAAAAATCAGACCCCTGCAGCAGGCCATGCATCTCCATTTGTCTGGCTGTCTCTGTGGAAGTAACAAAAGAAAAGGAGCAAATTGGCCCTTTTAGGAGAAGGCAAGCAGGTCACAGGCAGTTCTGACCTGCGAACAACTGACTTTGCCATGGGTTTCCACTTCCCTCTAAGCCTGGGACTTCCTCCTTCCTTTAATTCCCAAGGTACACACATGTTCATGAACACACATGCATACACACATTCATACATAACCCAAATGCATACATGAGCACATGGGCACACCTACACATTACACACACACACACACACACAGAGAGAGAGAGAGAGGGGGGGGAGGGAGGGAGGGAGGGAGGATGCACACAGGCAGATGCATACACATTTGCTCATACCAGCTAACAGTGCATTCATATACACGCACATGTGCACATGCAGATGCTGGCCAGCAATATATGTATGAATGCACGCACACACGGTGAGGACTGCCTCCTGGCTGGAGAAATTCACAACTAGGCTTTTACCGTGGGTCTGCCCTCTTGATGACCCACTGCTGTGAACCAGCTTCCTGCCACACATCAGGAAAGAGAAATATGGAACCATTAACACACCATTAACTCGGAGCTAATGGGCCAGGTTCATCACCCCTTTTTCCTGATGCGAGGTAACTGCATGGACCTGCTCTGTCTGAACTGTGACTCATCAACATGGCCACAAATCAGCCTTACTGGACAAAGGGAGCAGAGAAAGGCAGCTCCTCCAGCCCCCTCCCCAGGCACTGAGTGTGAGTCAGGCACCAGTCATAGTCGGTGGAGCTGCTGGAAAGTTGGTTTCTATGTGAAGCTCCTTTTAGTGGGAAGTGTGGGCCTAGCATGTTTACCAGTCTAAAGGCTATGGAAACCCGGAGAATGGGACCTAAAAGTGAGGCTGACTAAAGTCTCATGCAATAGCTCACTCTATTCAGAGCACCAGACAGTTTATACCCTGGGGGTTAAGAAAGGTCCCATGAGTAATGTTCTCGTGAGTTCAAGCTGTATGTAATCATGGGGACAAGCTGCACACAGCAAAAACATGTTTTTCCATAGAGGCATACAAACAAATAATGAGTAGTAATAGAAAGTAAACTCACTCACCTGGGAGGGGCTCAAAAGCACATTCCAAGAACAATTCTGTGTTTTTGAAGAAACTGTGTATGTCTACGGGTTTGGCACTGTGTGTTTTCCTTTCTTCTGAAGTGACACATTTTCTTTTTGGCCTTCAGGACTCCCACACCCTGCCCACTTCTGAAAGCCAAAGGCCAGGAACATGGGTAGCATGGCTTAGAGTAGCCACATCTACCTCTTGCCACCTGGCTTTGGCTTGCCCTCAGAACTGGAGACAGGGTCTAACTTTACTGTCCTTCCACTTGGTCACCAGTATAAAACCTACAAGTGGATTGCTACAGCTGGTCCCCCATGCGTGATGGATCACCTGTGCGCTCTCCCAACCCAGAGTGCTTTGTAGGAAGCTGTATCATGTGAGGAATCGGGTAGCATCATCCCATCAGGGTGTGGTAGGGCTATCTCTGGACAAAACTTGCCCTGTGTGGCTTCACTCAAGAGCCATGCTCAATAGGGCAGCCCCTGTGATCAATGGATCAGTATGTAGGTATCCAGGTGGAGGGAACGTGCCTACATGCCTGCCATTGTGTGTATTACCCAGACGTGTGTGTGTGTGTGTGTGTGTGTGTGTGTGTGTGTCTTTGTCTCTGTCTGTCTCTCTGTCTCTCTTTCTCTCAATGACACATGGCCTGTAACCAATGAGCCGTGGCCTCTGCATCACAGATGCACCTGGAAGGGCAGCCAGGAGAAAAGCTGCCCCGCCAGACCCATCTCCAGCCCTGCCACTTCCCCACCTTCTCAATAGCATCACTTTGTAATGTCTACCCCATCCCACTCAACCCATCATGTTCTGGACACATCCATGCCTCACTCAGCTAGACAAGGCAGGACAGTATAACTGTGGTACCCCAAGGGGAGGAGGGGGTGAGCAGGAGTCCAGACTTCCCTTCTGTCCCTATCTAGTGAGGGTGACACAAAGATCTTAAAGAAGGTAGTGTGGAGCCTGGTACATCATAAATGCAGAGTGCACCTGCCATTGCCATTGTAATAAAGAGAAACTTTATTTGTGCAGGGCTTTCCCTGCATCTCCTTTCTGCCCTCACCTCTCCTGGCTTAACCCTTTCCTAGGCCTTGATAGTTACATCAGCTTTGTGCAAGGTGTTTCCCATGAGCCAAGTTAAATCCTTGGTGAAATGAAGCTAGCATAAACAAACGAACACACTAGACAGTCTTCAGTGTCTGCCAGCCCTGCTGAGTCTTCCAGAGGGGTTCCCATCGATCGCTCTGCACTCCCTGACCCCTGGCCCCTGACCTCTCTCCTCCCAGAGGAAAGAGCACATCAGCAACTTTTCCTGCTGCCATCCATAAACCTTGCTGAGTTAGACCCTCATCCTTCTTTCTGATTAGACCTTCCGCTCCGTTTGTCATCTGTCCGGGTGATCTACTTCTCTCCAGTCTGTCAAGTTGCCCCATAACCTCGTTCCCAGGGACTTCAATCTCTCAAAACCGGACTCAGATTTATTGTGAGGAACATCCCCAGAATAGAAATTGCCTCGTCGCCCTTTGCAGGAATATCAAAGACCCATAGGGCCCCTCCCACCAGCCCCACAGTGCTCCAAGAGCCACAATAACCCCAACAGCATGAATGGGAACTAAGAGATAGTGGGGGCCACAGGGTCATGGCAGCAGGGCCACACTTCAGCTATAAGAGGAACCCCCAAAACCAAGAACAGCAGGACGGGGCTCAGAAAGACTGGGACCTTGCTGTGACCTCACTCCACTTTCAGCTGATAGACCCATCCTATCGGAAGTCCGTGGCATCCAAGACCAGACCTTGCTCAGTCCTCTCCATGAGTCAATAACGTCCCCTGGAAATGGACTTCATTCAACCCAGATGGTTCTGACCTGATGTGACCCCATCTTCAGAAGTCATACAGCATCAGAAATATCAACAGGGACAAATAGCACATCTCAGTTTGCTAGTGCTGTCAGCTGGTGAGCCAGGTATCTTGCTCTCTGGGGCAGGGTGGGAAGGTGTGCTGGGTTGTTTTATGTCAACTTAACACAAGCTAAAGTCATCTGAGAGGAGGGGGCTTCAATTAAGAAAACATCTCCATAAAAATTAGGCTGTAGACAAGCCTGTAGGTCATTTTCTTAATTAGTGATTGATGGGGGAGGGCCCGGGCCATTGTGGGTGGTGCCATCCCTGGGCTTGTGGTCCTGAGTTCTATAAGAAAGCAGGCTGAGCACGCCTTGAAGAACAAGTTATTAAGCAGCTCCCCTCCATGGCCTCTGCATCAGCTCCTGCCTCCCCTCCAGGTTCATGCCCTGCTTGAGTTCCTGTCCTGACTTCCTTTGATGGTGAACAGTGGTAGGGAAGTGTAAGCCCAATAAACACTTTCCTCCCCAAGTTGCATTTGGTCATGGTGTTTCATTGCAGCAATAGAAATCCTAATTAACACAGAGGCTTGCCTCAGTTTACCCACCACATATAACAGTGTTTCTCAGCCTGTGGGTCACAACCCCTTTGGGGATCACATATCAGAAATCCTGCATATCAGATATTTACATAACAATTCCTAACAGTAGTAAAAATACAGTTATGAAGTAGCAATGAAATAATTTTATAGTTGGGGGTCACCATAGCATGAGGGATTGTATTAAAGGTTCTCATCCCAGCATTAGGAAAGTTGAAAACCATTGACATGGAACCTTCCAGAGCCAGATATTGATCTGCATGTTCCTGTACCTCTATCCCAAGAGTTGCTAAAAGGATGAAGAGATGGATATGTGTACATTTGGTACATGAAATGTGTATGTATAGAGCTTGTATGCAACACTTTTCATTTTCTTTAAGAAATAATAAAACCATCAGCTGCCTGAGGCACCTGTCTTAGTTACCTTTCCATTGCTATGAAGAGACACCATGACCGAGGCAACTCATGAAAGAAACATTTATTGGGGCTCACACAGTTAGTTCCAGGGAGCTAGAGTCCATGATTGTCATGGTGTGGAACATGGCAGCAGACAAACAGGCATGGTGCTGGATCAACAGCTGAGAGCTTATATCTTTAACCACAACCATGAAGCTGAGAGAAGCAGCTAACTGGGAGTGGCGCCCTAGTGACACACCTCCTATAACATCCTATTCTTTCCCAAACAGTTCCACCAACTGCAAGACCCAACATTAAAACATATCTTTTCTTTTTTTTCTCTCTTTTATTTTTAGACTATCTAGTGATACTTTTTTAAATATACATATTATTTTTTCCTTATTTTACAAATCGATCCCAGTTCCCTCTTCCTCCCTCCCATGCCCCCCACCCCCTCTCATCTCATCCCCCCACTCCACAGGGAGGGTGATGCCTTCCAGGAAGAATCATCAAAATCTGTCAAGTCATTTGGAGTAGGGTCTAGACCCTCCCTCCTGCCTCTAGGCTAAGGAAGTATCCCTCCATGGGGAATGTGTTCCCAAATTCCTTTTGTGCACCAGGGATACATCCTGGTTCCACTGTCAGAGGTCCCATAGACTGCCCAGGCCTTCTGAGACCCACGTTGGTCCAATGCTGGTTTCCAAGCTACCAGTTTGGGGTCTATGAGCTTCACCTTGTTCAAGTCAGTTGTCTCTGTGGGTTTCTGTATCCTGGTCTAGACCCCTTTTCTTATTACTCCTTCCTCTCTAAAACTGGATTCCAGGAGTTTGCTCAGTGTTTAGCTGTGGGTGTCTGCTTCTATTTCCATCAGCTATCAGCTGAGGACTCTATGATGGCATATAAGTTTAGTTATCAATCTCATTATCAGGGAAGGGCATTTAAGGTAGCTTCTTCACTGTTGCTCAAATAGTTGGGGTCATCTTGTAGGTCTCTGGACATTTCTCTAGAAGACCAAATGACAGCCCACAGACTGGAAAAAGATTTTCACCAACCCATCTGACAGAGGGCTGATTTCCAAAATATACAAAGAACTCAAGAAACTAGTCACCAAAACACCAAATAACCCTATTTAAAAAGTGGGGTATGGAACTAAATAGAGAATGCTCAATAGAGGAATCTATCAGGGAAATGAAAATCAAAACAACTCTGAGATACCATCTTACTCCTGTCAGAATAGCTAAAATTAGAAACACCAATGACAACTTATGCTGGAGAGGATGTGGAGAAAGGGGAGCACTCTTCCACGGCTGGTGGGAGTGCAAACTTGTACAGCCATTTTGGAGATCAGTATGGTGGTTCCTCAGGAAAATAGGAATCAGTCTATCACAGGACCCGGCAATCCCCCTCTTAGGCATATACCCAAATGATCCACGTCCATGCAACAAAGACATGTGCTCAACTATGTCAAAGCATCATTGTTTGTAATAACAAGAACCTGGAAGCAACCTAGATGCCCCTCAACTGAAGAATGGATAAAGAAGATGTGGCACATCTACACAATGGAATACTACTCAGTGGGGATGGGGTGTAATCTTGAAATTTGCACGCAAATGGATGGAACTTGAAGAAACCATCCTGAGTGAGGTAACCCAATCACAAAAAGAAGAACATGGTATGTACTCACTCATACATGGATTTTAGACATAGAGCAAAGGAACACCACCAGAGAAACTAGGATACAAGGAGGAACCTAAGAGATTCATACAAGATCTGTCACAGAAGGGGAAAGGAAGAAGAGCTCCTGAGCATAGTGGGAGGTGGGGGGGGCAGTGAGTGGAGAGGGAGTTAGGAAAAAGAGAAGGGGAGAAGTGGAGAACATGTGGGACCAGGAAGATTGAGTCAGGGGATGAATAGAGCAAAAAAGGGATATCATAATAGACCATTTTCATTCAATCCACGACAACACCCCTGCTCATTCCTTTTGTCCTTGGTAACAGATGGCATAGTCTTGTTGGTCCCACCACTCACAGGAATCTGGATTCTTGGCATCACCACAAATTACCTGGGAACTTGGTGACTTAAGTCTGAGAAACACATAGGGTAGAAACTACTTCTAAGATCCCGCTTGGGACCTTCCTAGCATATGACCTTGGACAAGTCCAGTTATCCCCTTCATCCTGTAACTGGAACAGTAATGCCTGGTCCCAGAGCCTTGAGGATGAGGTGCACAAGGGACCTGGGCTAGCATGTCTCACTTCTGTCGTGAGTTCCTTGGCTCATCCTTGCCAGTGGTGGCCTTGACACAAAAGGGGTCTGACATGCAGGGTATAGACACTAGGGTGGGAGGTGTGTCCAGATGCAGCACTGAGAGGGATGGGATGCATCTGTATGCTGCCCCAGTAATTCTAGAAGACAGTAAACCTCCCTAGGCCACATGCATGGGGGTGAGGAACTTATTCTCTCTCTCTCTCTCTCTCTCTCTCTCTCTCTCTCTCTCTCTCTCTCTCTCTCTCTCTCTCTCTCTCTCTCTCTCCTATGAACCATCAAGAAATATCTTAGAAGGCAAGTTTTTGCAACCTAGAAGCATAGAGAGGTTTTTTTTTTTGGGGGGGGGGGTTCCTAGGGCCCAGACTCCCACCTGTGCTCAGGATTCCAGGCATGTAAACCAGAATGACTTTTGTGTGGGTCTATAGAGGGCGGACCTGAGACCCTGTGGCTGCACCTGGATGTATCTGATCAACAGCTATGTGATAACACACCTGCTAATGTGCCCATATGCCTGGGAACAGGGAAGGTATCCTCTGGGGAGCTGAGCTGCATTGTGGTATTGGCTTCCAGAAGGGTCTGTGGAGGATAAACAAGGGTTCTTTCCTGGTCTAAGACACGTGGCAAAGCTGTGGACAGGTAAAAGTCTGCCTGGGGAGGCCCAGGGCTCTGCAGTCTCAACAAAAAGTGCTTGGGCTGTGTGTCACACACACACACACACACACACACACACACACACACACACACACACACCCCAGTCTCTGGCCAGCTTTATTTTCAAACCCCTGATTCCTAGAGCTAACAGGAACAGAGTTCTCCCGGAGTTACTTTCTACCTCCTTAATTTTTAAAGGCTGAATCTGTGTTTTAATAAAACAACAGCTGGGTAAACCCTCAAGCATGCCCTCTGTACTCTTCTCCAGGCTCTGGGGAAGGCCCAGTGCAAGGCTAAGACAGCCCTGTGCTGTGTCCACAGTGCCCTGGAATGAGTTTTTAGTTCACTGTGGTAACACATAGGGATGGTTCCCTTGAGAACCTACCTCATCCAAGTTTCCCAATTAAAACCACAAGAACAGTTATGTTTTTAGCCAATAAAATGAGGCTTTCACCCAGCCTTTATGCTGTGAAATGGGAAAGGCTGCCCCCATTTGACTCATCTGACATGTGGTGGCATGCATGGAAGATAGATGCCCTTCCCCCATCCTTCCACCCTCCTAACCCCCTCCCCAACTCCTCACCCCAACCACCAACACCCATTGGTGCCTGGAACAAGTAGAGGGGCTGATCCTGGAGTCACAGGAGCAGGAAGGCTATTCCTGCCCCTCACTAGCTGCAGTACTTGGCAGAGTGGTCCCTGCACCTCACCTGGGCTACACAATGGAGCTGGTCCTGATGGTGCAGGTGGTCAAGAGCTCAAGAGCAGATCCTGAGGGCATGAAGGCAGAACTGGCCCTGCCCCTGCTCCTCAATCATTGCTGCAAGGGGTGAATTAGCGAGAGCAATGCTGGAGAGCTCACCCGGGTGGTGAGCACAGGGGAGAGCCAGTGGGTTAAACATCCCTGCAGCTACCCAGAACCAGTTATGACTTGGCCTGCCCCAGTAGCCACCCCATCTATGATCTGCTGGAGCAGGGGTTGTATACATCCACCAGAAACGAGGTATGCTATCATCCATGGAGTAATATCACTGAATGCAAAAGCTGAGTGTGTGGACACAGTAGCTCATGGCAGAGATGATGTCATTTTTACAGGCTAGAAGTGTGGTATTCATCCTTGATTCCAGCCCCCACCCAGCATTATTTCTAATCCATCTGTGAATGGGACTTCACAGAGAGAAGCGCCCTGCTTGCAAGGATCCAGCTTGTAGCCCCTATGCTGCCTATCCTTTGGGACTTGTACCCAGAGCAGTGTTTTGTGCTGAGGACTTGTGGCCCTGGGAACCAGGACCTGCAGGCTGGTAGTACTCTGGTAGCCAGAGGAGAGAGCTGACTTGGCTGGGTCGGGTGTGCCTTAGGAGGCTTGCAGTCCTCCAGCTGCCACTCTGAGCCTTCCCATCTTGTGGCATCTTGCAGATGGCTTCCACCATGGCTTCAGTGCCATGCCTTTCCTGCAGGACAGACTGGAGGAGGTTCGTGAGCAGCACCGTTTCTCATGTGCCTGGTCTTGACATCCAGGTGACAGGGAAGCCCTGGGATTTTCTTTTATTTTTAATTACTCATTAAATTTGCTATTTGACAATGTCATACATGTATAAATCATGTCCTTACTGCTATCCCCGCAGCTCTTACCTTCCTCCCACCTCTTTAGTCAGTCCGCTTCCCAAGTTCTGTCCTTTTATTTTGTGACCCACCTGAATTTAAACACAATCATCTGTATGACCACGGGTTTGGCACTATCCACTGGACATGGTCATCTATATGACTATGGGTTTAGCACTATCCACTGAACACAATCATCTGTATGACAATGGGTTTGGCGCTATCCACTGAACACAATCATCTGTATGACCAAAGATTTAATGCTATCCACTGGACATGGTCATCTGTATGACCAAGGGTTTGGCACTATCCACTGGACATGGTCATCTGTATGACCATGGGTTTGGTGCTATCCACTGAAATCTGGCAGGCTCACCTGTAGATACACAGCTGAAGATAATGATGTCTCCTCCCCTAGAATCTGACAGTAGCCAATATTTTAGCAGTAAGGGATATTGTCCATAAGCACCTCACCATCCTTGCTGTGAATAGGGCCAGTGCTAGGAAAAGGAGTCACCATGAACTGAACGTTGCAATGCCACACCCAAAGATGGCATTTGATGGCTCTTCTTTCCACCCTCCTGCTCTTACTTTCTTTCCTCCTCATGCTCTACAACATCACCTGAGCCTTAGATGGGGTCACATCAATGTCCCCTTAGGACTGAAGTCTCCAATGTCACTTATTCTCAGCATGCTCATCATGGTTTGCTGCAAAGAGGAATTTGTTTGTCAATGGGTATAAAAATACATCTATTTTTATAGGGCAGTTTGGTGCTATATTGACTTCCAGTAGTAAGTCTCCCACCTACAGCCCATGACTTCCCAAAGCATGGGCTTTTGACTGGGTTTACAGTATCAGGCATGGGCTCTCTCCTATAGAGTTGGCCTCAGATCCAATCAGAGAGAAGTTGGTTACCCCTGAGGCTGCACAGAAGGATTCATCAGCCTGCCAGGTTGGTATCATGGCTCTTAAAGTGTTCCCATTAAATGCTAACAAGTAAATATGATCATTGTTCAAACAAATGAATCCACATCTCTCCTCTCCATGAGAATCCTGTAAAGTCATCTCCTTCTGTACTTTCCTTCAAGTGATGGGTACACATGATTTTCCCAGGCTTGTCGGTCCTCAGCACTTCAAGACCCCTCTGTGTCAATCCATATGCGTGTCATTTCCATGCTACGAAAGCAGATCTGCTTAGACCTCACAGAGTAAAGAGATGGTTGGTGGGAGTGTGGTTCTGTGACAGCCAGGAACTTTCTCTAAGGGCAGCAGATGATAAGAATATCGTAAACTAGAAGCCTGGAGATCTCCCCAGACACAGAGACAAGGAGGGTCAGCAAAACTGTTGCCCATAAATAATTGATGGCCCTGGGTGCTAGAACCAGACAAGCTTTGTATGCTTTAAATATGCTTTAAAAATAAAAACCTGCTTGCTTAGTAAATCTTTAATAAATGCACATGTTTAATGTATAAAATAATACATGTGGTGCTGGAAAAAATGTGGGCAGGAGGCTGAGGTGGGAGGATTGAGAGGGGAAGGCTGAGGAGAGGGAGGATTGAGAGGGGAGGGCTGAGGGGAGGGAGGATTGAGAGGGGGAGGCTGAGGGGAGGGAGGATTGAGAGGGGGAGGCTGAGGAGAGGGAGGATTGAGAGGGGAGGGCTGAGGAGAGGGAGGGTTGAGAGGGGGAGGGCTGAGGAGAGGGAGGATTGAGAGGGGAGGGCTGAGAAGAGGAAGGGCTGAGGGGAGGGAGGATTGAGAGGGGGAGGGCTGAGGAGAGGGAGAATTGAGGAGAGGGAGGGCTGAGCAGAGGGAGGGTTGAGAGGGGGACGGCTGAGGAGAGGGAGGACTGAGGAGAGGGAGGGCTGAGGAGAGGGAGGATTGAGAGGGGAGGGCTGAGGAGAGGGAGGGTTGAGAGTGGGAGGCTGAGGAGAGGGAGGATTGAGAGGGGAGGGCTGAGGGGAGGGAGGATTGAGAGGGGGAGGGCTGAAGAGAGGGAGGATTGAGGAGAGGGAGGGCTGAGGAGAGGGAGGGTTGAGAGGGGGAGGGCTGAGGAGAGGGAGGGTTGAGAGGGGGAGGGCTGAGGTGGGAGGGTTGAGAGGGGGGAGGGCTGAGGAGAGGGAGGGTTGAGAGGGGGAGGGCTGAGGAGAGGGAGGGTTGAGAGGGGGAGGGCTGAGGAGAGGGAGGATTGAGAGAGGAGGGCTGAGGAGAGGGAGGGTTGAGAGGGGGAGGGCTGAGGTGGGAGGATTGAGAGGGGAGGGCTGAGGTGGGAGGGTTGAGAGGGGAGGGCTGAGGAGAGGGAGGGTTGAAAGGGGAAGGGCTGAGGTGGGAGGATTGAGAGGGGAGGGCTGAGGTGGGAGGGTTGAGAGGGGAGGGCTGAGGAGAGGGAGGGTTGAGAGGGGGAGGGCTGAGAGGGGAGGGCTGAGGTGGGAGGATTGAGAGGGGAGGGCTGAGAGGGAGGATTGAGAGGGGGAGGCTGAGGAGAGGGAGGAGAGAGGGGGAGGCTGAGGAGAGGGAGGGTTGAGAGGGGGAGGAAGGGAAGAAGGAAGAGAGGGAGGGAAGAAGGGAGGAAAGGAAGGATGGAGGGAAGGAAGGAGAGAGGGAGTGAGGGAGGAGGGAAAGGAAGCCTCAGGTCTTCCAGCACTTCCCTGAAGTACATCTGTTCTCATAGCACACTGCTCGTGTATTCTGCCTGTATTTTATTCTTCAACATCTCTGAAGAGTCTAATTACTGGGGATTTTATTATTGTTTGCCTACATGGGCCATTTTTATCTTATTTGTTTGTTTTGAATAGCTTTGAATATTTTCAATCACGTTTGAAGGATTATTTGTGGTGTGGGTATGGGAACTGAAGTCTAGCCAGGGTCTGGTGCCTGGTAGGTGAGCATTCTACCACTGAGCAACACTACCAGACCTCTTCAGGCACATTTGAGAGTGAGGTTCTGTAGGCGGGTGACAGGCTTCTCTTTGGCGGTGAGCAGGAGTCCCCAGGTGTCATACCTAGTCATTTTTACTGGGAGGTACCATGTGTGCTCACCCTGTTTCTCAAGATCTTCAGAGAAGGAAGGACTCGGGGTCTGTGCATGGAGTGAAGTGTTGGCTGCCATTACTGGTACCTCGCAAAGCAGGTCTGCCTGGGATTGGGTGTCTCTACTCTATCCAGTTCACCTCTGCTGTGACCCTCTGTATCCAGTGTCGGGTCTGCTCCTCCATCTGTACACGCCACTTGTGCCTGCTGAGCCAGAACACCGCCTGCACCCCTGTATTCAGTTCACCTCTGCTGTGACCCTCTGTATCCAGTATCAGGTCTGCTCCTCCATCTGCACACGCCACTTGTGCCTGCTGAGCCAGAGCACTGCCTGCACCCCTGGCTGTGCTCTAGACAGTCTCCTGGAAATCCCGTGCTTACAGGGTTTCCCAGCTCATCTTAAAGAGATCTTAGGGAGTAAGGAGATAAACACTGAGCCCAACCTGTCATCCCAAGCTAGAAGTCTAGCCCCCTCTTGCAAACAAAAGATAGCCGACAGCCCGACAGCTCTCAGGGGAGGGGAGGGTGAGAAGAGAGTGTATCTAGAGTCACTTCTGAGGGTATACAGTATTCAAGATGCCTGGGACCAAGGAGATGAGAGGGCTGTGAATGAGGGGCAGGGTCTGACGTGCTAGAGACTTTCTGGAAAGGAAGGGAGGGAAAAGGCAGGGAAGAACTTACCAGAAGAACTTGGGTCCTCAACCATTTAGTCCCTGTGACACTAGGGGTTTGTTGTAGTTTCCAGACTGAAAATGGAGAAAGTTGTGCTGAATGAGATCTACCTGTCTAGATGTCCCAGTTCTTCCAACGCCTTCTCTAAGGCTGTAATGCCTGCTATCTCCGTAGCAACCAGAGCACATTTTCATACTGTGTGACACACAGACATATCCAATGGCATGCACGTGAGAACAAATCCAGATGGGCACCTTGAGTCCCTGAATTCTATCCCCTGTAACATGCTGCCTCCTGGAGACAGCGAATGCCAGACAGGACAGACAGCACAGCCTCACACAGCCTGGTGTCAGAAAGCAGAGAAGGCTTTCAATTCATTGATTGAGGGTAGGAAATCCCATTGAACTCTTTAGTGATTAGCCAGGGCCCTGGTACAGCATGACCCTGAATTCTCTTACTTTCTATACTTGCAAAGAAATGGGCATCACTGTGGGGCTGAGAGGAGAAACTGGGGCACAGAAAGCACTCGTGTTGGGATGAAGAGTACAACCCGGATTTGAACCTGTATTTCCATGGCCCAAAGGCAGGGCTCTTCCAGTACATCACCTCTGTCACCTAACACTATAGAACACCACACAGACACCACCTAGTGCTACACTAACACATACCAACATCAGGCTAGAACCATGTTAGTGCCACACTGGCACCACACAAATACCATGCTGACCATGCTAGTTTCACACCAGCACCATGCTAGCCATGCCAATCCCACACTGGCACCACAGTAACCGCACTCATACCACACCAGCACACTAACCACACTCACCCCATGCCAGCACCACACTAACCACGGTCACCCCATGCTAGCACCATAGTAACCACATTCACCCACACTAGCACCTCACTAACCACACTCACACCACGCCAGCACCACACTAACAACATTCACTCCACACTAGAACCCCACTAACCCTTTCACCCCACACTAGCACCACACTAACCACACTCACCCCACAGTAACCACATCTACCCCATACTAGCACCTCACTAACCACACACCGTGCCAGCACACTAACCACATTCACACCATGCCAGCCACACACTAACCACACTCACACCATGCCAGCCACACACTAACCACGCCTACCCCATGCCAGTACCACACTAACCACGATCACCCCACACTAGCCCCACAGTAAAGCCAGCAACAGGTATCAATCTACACAAAAGACTAAGCATCTGCTTCAATGGAGAACACTGACATCGGTGTGCTGGGATCTCACGCCACAAAATGAACCAAATCTTAATTTTGTTGGCACAGAACAACATGGTATAGGAACAGCTATGGCAAGGACGAAGTTCCTTTTCACAGTATGTGGCACCCAGACACAAAACCCTCCAGTGTCCAAATACCCTACTAGTGCCGTGAAAAAACCTGTCAGCTGCCACCATGTGCCAGCAGAACTCAATAGATGTGTCAGTAGCCCAGTTAAAGCCATTTGGAAGTGGGGGCTTTATCATACTCTGGATGTTCACCCATTCAGTAGCAGACACACCTATCTCTTTCATACTTCCCCAAAGAAAAGTCACCACCACGCCAGGCCCTTATTGGCACACACAGTTCCCAGAGCTGTGACTATCAGGACCTATGGTGTCTCCTTTGTTTTGTTTGCTCTCTGCTTCTTTCTCACCTCTGTCTTTGGCATGAAAATACCCCATGCGGGTGAGGGTCCACTTGCACCGCTCTGAAGGGTCCTTATGCAGTGGCCCCATCCCAGGCACAGGGTAGGCAGTCATGGGCTAATCTTCATCTTGAGCATATGAAATGATGTAGAACCCCCCCCCCCCCACACACACACACACACACACACACACAGGGGTACAAATGGGCAGAGCCAGAGGCAGGGAACTCTGCATAAGGAGTGGTCTGTGTTAGGGTCAATAGCAGGGCTCTGATGATTATATGAGTCCAGCTCACAAGATGCTTTATGGAAAGAATCTGGGTAAAGAATCTTACTATGAGCCTGTAATTGTAACAAACTAATAAGGTGTCTTAGAGCAGGATACATTTCCCTGAACTTGCAAGCAGACTCTAACCAGAATTCTGGCTGGGCCTGGGAACGGGTGGCAACAGTAAGCTCCTAGGGACCACTGTCCAGTGCACCACTGTTCAGCTTTTCCCCTTTCCTCCCCAGAGAAGTGCAGGCTGGGGAGCACAGCTTCCTGTGGGCTCCTTTAACAGAGCTTGGTGCGATGTGCCTCGCCATGGCTAAAGGAACCATTCAGGTGAGTGACTCCTGTACTTGCACAACATGGACTCTTAAAGGAGATCCAGCAGCCAGCATACAAATCAAAGCTTGGGCAAGGCTGTCTTCACTCGGTGGCTCTCCCTGCTTCACTAGACCACATCACTCAAGTGATCTGGGCAGGCTGAGAGCTGCTTCCCCAGCACTGTGCCATGAAATCCCTGTCTACAGAGCTAGCACTCCCAGGTGGATGGGTTGGATCCTTCCAGCTGTCAGTCAGAGTGCCTGGGAATAATTCTATTCAGGGAACCGCATCATCAAAGGGAAGGCAGTGATGGGGAGTCGGGAGCTACACGCTTTTTTAATTATCTGCAGATCTCAACTGCAGAAATGATACTTCTGTCAAAGCAAAGGGTAACTAACGATTTTTCTGTGTGTGCTCAGCAGAGTGTGCCAAGAATTACGATAAGGGCAACACCTCATCCGCTCAGACCTTCCGAAGACTGCTTGGGTTTCTCTCTCAGCAATGCTGAGGAAAAATAGAAGTGATATCTGAGGGTCAGACCAATGGACCTGTCTGATGGGGGTTAATGGCGATGAGAGGTAAAAATACCTTGTCACCATTCTGATGCTGCTGCGCTCAGTGGTCAAGTCAGGGAGAGATTCAGATTGCCAGGGACAGCATGTTTATTGGGGTAGCGAACTAATACACACTTCTTACTAATTCAGACACTTTGTGGCCAGGCAGCAGCACTCATAGACCTCCCCTGGGGCCTAGGGAACAGAGCCTGAGTGTCTGCAACTGTGACTCTTCTACTGAGTCCTTGGAGCCTTTGTTAGCTCTGCACTCAGCTGACCCAAGCCACAAGTGGGAATCCACCTTGTTTCTCCCTTTCCTCTCACCGCCTGGCCCTGACCAGGCCCATCAAGTGAAGTACAGAGTATACAGGGGAGGACATATCTAAGACAGGGAAACCAGAATGTTCTAGCTAAAGTTCTGCTGGAAAATGTCCTTATGATCCAGACAAGATTAGAGGTTCCCCGTGAGCATGAGATACCATGAGAAGATTCCCCTGTTGAGTATGACTCATTGGCTTCCCAGCAAGCTGTGTATATTTAGGGCAGACCCAAAGAAGCACAACGCATTGGTCAGCCCAAGGCTCCGTTCTAAAACAACAGCAGACCAGCAGCTTACTCAGCAGAAATTGACATTTTCATAGTCCTGAAAGATGCAAGCTGATGACCAGAGTGTGAACAAGGTGCTGGCAAGACCCCCTCTCTCTGACTCCAGAAAGCCCATGTTTTCAATCAGACAAATCATCCTGGCCTACCTTCTTAACATGGCACTAATCCTGTGATGGGGATACCACCTCCATGACCTCATATGACCCTAGTCATTCCCAAATGATGTAACATAAAATTCCATCCATGGCACACACTAAAACCATCTTGTGTCGTCATGACCTGGGGCCACCTCCTCCAGCTTTAAACAAGGGCTTCTTGACATATTCATGTTTTGTGTTTCTGACTAAATATCTGTGAGCAGAGACTGTTTGATATGCTCCAAGATGTGGTATACCACACCTGATCTCTATCCACTAGATGCCAGTAACACCCCATAGCTAGGATATTCAAAATTGTCCTGAGGGAGGCATAAACACCCTTGGTTGAAAACCACAGAGAATGCATATACCTCACAACATACAGGATATAATTACTCCTCATCCTAGGACCCAGGAAAATCTGATTTTCAAGGTTAAAGACCACCAGTGCATGCCAGCCTTCAAGTGTGTTCAATGTTTGAATTATCTATTTATCAGCATCAGGTATTATTTCTGTGCTCCAAAGATAAAGGTGAACACTGATGGAAAAAAAAGAGGGGGGTTAAATACTTACAGAGACAGCATCAGCAAGAGGGCCAAACTCTAGCCCAGAAGAAGCATCAGAGGAAGGCAGGAGCTTCAGGCCCAGAGCAGCATCAAGAGAGCCACAAGCCTGAGACCCAGGAGCAGCATCAGAGGTAGGCCTGAGTTTCAGGCCCTGAGGCAGCAGCATCAGAGGGAAGTTCAAGCTTCAGGCCCCAAGCAGCAACATTAGAGAGAGGTTCAAGTTTCTGGCCCCAAGAAATGTCAAGGGAGCCTCAAGTCTCAGACCTGGGAGCAGTATCAAAGGGAGGCCCCAGCCTCAGGCCAGGAGGGAGGAGTGATTGCCGGGTGAAACAAACAGTAGCAGTTTCCAGCAGAAGCTTACAGAAACTATTGCAAAATTTCCTCTGGGAAAGAGCACCTGTGTCCCAGCCATCATTGCCATTTCTCAGTTGGAGACACCCCGCTACTACATCAACTACTGGACCATTAGGCCAATCTACACCAGCAGTGTTCCCAGAACTGTAGCCCCACCTGCACCGCAAGGAGTGACAACTTGAGCACTGGGCCCACTTCCACCAGGAGGAGTGCTCACCGGAAGCCCTGCTCTACTTGTGCCAGAAGAGGGGTCAACGGAGCCACAGCCCCCAACTATACCAATTGGAGAAAGAGAGAACCCCTGAAGCACAAGCTCCACTATACGGATTAGAGGAAGAGATGCGTAGGTACAAGGTAAGAACACACTCAGCAGTATAAAGTGCAATACAGCACCACCAGAGACCAGCAAAGCTACAACAGCAAGACCTGAACATCCCACACAGATGAAGTATAGGAAAACAACCTAAAATAACTTTATGAAGATGACCGAGGCCCTTAAAGAGGAAATTAAAAATTCCCTTTTAAAAATGGAGAGAAAGACCCATTCTACCTGTGGGATTCAACAGCCTAGATGGGAGAATCTGAGAGGGAACCCGTGTGGTTTTCTGCCACTAACCAGGTGTGATTAGTTGTGGCCAAGTGCGCAATGTCTGACTTGCCTTCCAGTCTTGTTAAGTCAGTGGCCTAGTGCACATGAGTGGCACCAGGAACCTAAAGTCAATGAGCCCTATGTCCCACAGCCCAGCCATATTGGCATCAGGTGATACTATCAACCAGCAAGGGAGGGATCAGGGTCATGGGGAGGGGTGAGTCACCTACCTCTCCAGATACATGGAGTGTCATCTGCTACCCCAGGCTCACAGTTCTATTGTTCTGGACACTGTGCAGTGTGTCTGTGTGCTGTGACTGATTCATAAGTCACCTACAAAGATACAAATGGGACAGAGAGAAGAGATAAAGGGAAAGAGAAAGGGATGGAGTCTTAGCCTTCTCAGTAAGGTCAGAGTGACTGAAAATCCAGGAATACCTGCCAGATGTTACTGCCTTTTGATGCAGTTATGCCGGAGAGGTTTAACCAGCTCATTAAAACCTCCAGATCATCTGAGGCTGTCTCACCCAGGGTCATGCCACAGCCAGATTTCTAGTTCTTACATTGTGTCAGGTTTTGACTAAAGCCATTACTGACCTATGGGGATGGGGAGCTGCAGACAGAATGATCCCAGACAGAAAGGACAATGATATCAACCCTCCCAGAGTCTGGCAATTCAGCCTACTTCTTGCCACACTAGGGTCCTGCCTTAGTGAATATACATAAATGCTCTTTCCTAAAAGGCAATCCTGCTGGCTTTGTTGTGCTAACCCTGCCCCTGTCAAGTGGTGACTCCCACACCTGGCACTCAGAACAATCAAGTGGAGGTTCAGAACACACACACACACACACACACACACACACACACACACACACACACACACAATCTCCTCAATGGACCCTGGCCCCCCTTCATGGCATTCCCCACTGTCCTTCAAGGACAATGGCTTAATTTATTGCTGTTGACACTTTAAGTGGACTGCAGATTAATTTGTGGCATGAGGTCAGTCAAACTTCACTTTGCCGTCTCCAGGGTTCGCCTCCATATGTAAGGCCTATTATCTGTCTTGTTCCAACACAATAAAGTAGAATTCTTTCTCTTGTAAGAAGTTAATTTATACACAAAAGGAAAGGGAAATTCTGTGTTCCAAAAAGAAAGAGAGGAAGCAACTTATTTGTTATATAAAAATAATTTATACTCTGCAAAATACCAATTTGTGGTGATAATTTCAAGTTTAGTTCCCTCTTTGGTGGCAGAGTAGCTGGGCCAGGGTGCTTAGACAACCAGCATGCCATGAATGAACTCCAGATTTTTAGGCACTGAAAGGAAAGCACTCATTAGGCTCTGCCAACATCTCATTGTCCCTATTTCGTGTGTCTTTTAGAACCTTGGCCACATTCCCAGTAGCAATGACCAATGTTCCACCAATAGGTATGGTAAGTTGAGCATGTGCCAACTGACACACTACATTCAGTGCTGCCTACTGTTACAAAAGGATTTGGTTCTGCATACAGCATGGCCCCAGGGACTTGGCCCTACTAGGAACAATGAGGGAATGAAGAAAAGACAAACACACAGAAAAGAGAGTAAGCACCCACAAGAACCTCTTCTCATAGAACATTCACAGACATACGCATATCCATGCCATTCCTCCTTTGCTATCACAGACATATGTCAACCTGTCCATCCAGGGTTGAAGACTGCAACCTTGCCAATTCCTTCTCCCTGGCTACATTTCATCAACCTCAGATAAACGTCTGTGCTCTATGCATAGACCTTGGTTATTTTAGGAGCGTGTTTCCCCCACCCCAGGTGTCTTTTAATATCATTTGCCTCATTGCCAAACAACTCTCATTTCTTCCAAAGCCTTAAGACTTCTTTCTAGTTCCCCTTAGGATTACATTGCTTTGTTCACAAGCATCTCTCTCACCACCTAAGTCTGAGCTCCCCGATAGCAGGGACATCATTACACTGCTCTGAACTCACATCCAACCAGGCCATGCCTGGGACATACTTATGAACAAGGCCCAGAGCACATGTCATGCATGCCTTGGTGATTTCCCCTCATTTCATGAGTCTGTATTTGGTTCCCATCCTGAGTTGAAAGCATGCTGTCCCTCTTCTCCCATGTTTGCAGACTGAGCCTGAGCACTGACTGGCCAGCTGGTGTTTGCTATGCCCTGCTGAGGTGGAGGGCAGTGAGAAAATTCAGCACCTTGATTAAGAACAAAAGAGGAGTAACAGGTGTGGTGATACACACCCTTAATCCCAGCACTCTGAAAGCAGACACAAGTGGGTCTCTGTGAGGCCAGCTTGGTTTACATACAGAGTTCCAAACCAGCCAGGACTGCAGAGTAAAATACTGAGACAAGAGGGGAGGGAGGGGGACTCGGTCCCATTGGGCAGAAGCAGACAGGGCATATCTCACTAGAACAACTGGAAGGGGGTTGGGTCTGATATGCCTGCCTACAGGGCACGAAGCAGTTACTTATGCAAATTTATAGACCAGTGTGTGTAACTGCAAAATACAAATCACAACTAACCTATCACAGCACAGACAGAGAGCCCCGGGCACTTTAGTCTGAAATGAATTCTGCTCTGGCAGCAGGCTGTTCACAGCCACCTTCATGGAACCCCAGACAGAGGCCCCTCAGCACACAGCATCAGAATCTGAAGTAGCTGTTAACTGCACAAGAGGCAGTACCAGGCTATAGGCAGCTTCGGACTTCCATCTGTACAGCCTCGATATAACCTTTGGGATTCCTTGGCTGCCTAGGTTTGTGCATTGTGGGGTGGGGGTGGTGGCAGTAGTTAAAGAGATGCGGTTGTCTCTGCACCTCATAGTCACCCCCACAGCTACCATTCCTGCATAGCAAAGATGTGGTTCTGATAGCACTAAGTCTAGAAGACCCTGCGAACATATGCTATTTCTACTTTATAAATGAAGAAACAGAGCAGAGAAGGCCAATGGCAGAAGGCAGAGGCAAAATTCAAATGCAAGCCAGGAGGGTAATGTCCAGCAGGTATGATCCCTATAATGCCATCAGCTGCTAGCACACACTCAGACAACAGGAACAGGGGACTTTCAGCCCACCTGATTCCCCTACATCCGAATCCAATTCTCCCTGTAACAGTCTCCTCAGAATGGGTTTCCCAGGACTGCCACATACCAAAGAGATGTGCACTGGGCTTAAGGAAGAAGACTTACCTTGCAGGTGAAGGATTTGGGAAATGGTATGGGTATGGGACAGAAGCATGGAACAGCTCATCTTTAAAGGCCAGTCTGTGAACTCTGGCTGCAAACGTGACTGGAAGCTGTTAAGAGGCTCTACAACAGCAGAAAGGATGTGGTGCTGAAGCCCAACCTTGGCTGTCTGTGGCACTCCATGAATGCTCAGGAGATACCCCTGTGTCTTTTCTGCCCAGGCTCCATCCAAATCAAGGCAAGGTGACATGAGTGCTTTAGGGTGTGTGGTAAGAGCTCCCCATGCTGTAACACATGGCTTCTATACTACAATGTGCCCCTTGTCTAGTGGCTCTTTGAACACTTTAAATCCCTCCCATGTAAGTCTAGCCCTGAAGCTAAAGCTTAAACAAAGGAGTGACTCTCCTTAATCCTTCTTCAACTTAATCACACTCAGCATCTTGCATATTTCAAAAGGAACACACATTAGCAGTATTCAGTCGTGAACATATGAAGGTCACACTGGATTTGTTCTCCAAGGCTGGAAAAAAGCTGGAGAGCCTGTCAGGAAGACAGAGGGCTCAGGTTGCTGCAGGGGACCTGTGAGTTAGTTCCAGCCCCTCCTTCATCACAGTTTCCATGGAGAAGGGTCTACACTGGTGTCAGAGGCCAGTATGTTCTTGGAACCTCACTCCCATCAGCTGGAGTTCTCTTAATTCCAAAGGGACAGACACTTCAGCACCAACCCCAGAAGCTCCCTAACACTGGAACTCTTAATTCTGTAGCAGAGGGAGGGCCCAAGACAGCCAGAAGCAGAGCCTATAGTTTCACCTCTAGAATCTTCTCTAGATTTTAGGATGCAAAGTCTTAGGCTAGACCCCAGGTCCTGGATAGCAGTGGTCCTTTGCTGTCTTCTCTGCTTCCTTGCCTTGAATGTCTAAACTAAATCATGAGTTCCCCAAAGCTAACATTTCATCTGTTTTTGTCCCTAGCACTTAGCAAAACACTGAGGTCCAATATCTGCTTGGTGGATGAATGATGTCAAAAAACACTCTGTGATGACCACAGAACACACCTTCTGTCCTGAATCCCTAGAGACAAATATTCAAGAGATAGGCTATTGCTTCTTGTTTCAATGTTTGATACCCATCCTTACAATGTTGTATTCTTTCCTAAAAGATCTCTTTATTCACTCAGTAATAACACTTTCTGGAAAACAGTGGCCCAGGCTTTGTTAAGTGCACAAAATTCAATGAGCATGTGTTACGATCTCTGTCCTTTTGACTTCTAACCTCCCAATGTAAGCCCCCAAATTGCTTCAAAACTAATATATAAAATATGAAGTAGAAATAATGGTGAACTTGGAGGCCTGGGGTGCATCTCAGGGGCAGAGCACACACCTACCCTGTTAAAGGCTTCCAACGTAAAAGGACTCGGGCGCAGACACAAGTACAAGCACAACCACACACGGGGTGCTGTGCTGTCCCTCTGCGGTGAACAAAGTCTTTGTCCCATCCTGATTAATTCTACTGTTAACCCACTACCCAATCTAACATTTTTCTGTTCCCTCTCCGAGCCTCACAGTCAGAATGTCCTTCCAGGAGAAAGGCACCTACTGTGAGTGGTGGATAGACTCAGAGAGGGTGCTCAGGGGATCCAGCAAGAGAAGAAAGCATTTCTGGAGACAGCACGGAGCCAGGTCTGCTATAGGTGCTGCAGCCTCCTGAAAGCCATCCTCTCTAATGAATGCCACACAACTGGCCAGATGACGCAGGTCTGTCCATATACTGTCCAGACATCTGCCACGCTGTGCTGGGCTCCAAACATTATTCTAAGGCCTTTCATGATTTTCTTAGCAAGCTCAAACCTGTCTCCCATTAACATTATTCATTAGTTTTCACAGATAGATGTCTGCAGCTTCAAAACATATACTCAAATTTGACTTCCACAAGAGTCTCCAACCAAGGTTACACTACACTCTGAAATTTATTTTCCCATAGAGGTTCAAACTACTCCAGTATGTAGATATGAAGCAGCGTTGAGCTTGGGGAGGCAGCCCAAGCTCCATGTATCCTAGGTGATGCTCCGGGCAGGGGTGCAGTGCAGAGGTGAGAACATCAGCTGGGCCAACAGTCACTGTATCAGTGAACATAGGTCAATGAACAAGAGATGCCTGTGGGCATGAGGACCATGAAAGTGGACATGTGTGGCCTGTCTAACTATATACACTTCATGCTAGAGGCCCTGAAGACTGGGTCAAAGTATCTGTGAGCTGAAGGACACCTTTGGGTCAGCCATGTCCTCCTGGGTCTCTGCTCAGTTTCTGAGGAGCTGACAGTTCTATGACTCTTGTGTTTGTGTGTGATACCCCAATATGACCACTGGCTAAAGCCCGGGGCATAGATGGTACCCACTGTCCAGGGCACCCCAAACCAGACATCAAGCCCAGCTGTATGGCCTGAGGAATGCCTCATCCAGGAGCAGACTATGTCCAACATAAGAGTCCAAGCAAATGCCATCTATTCTCCCCTCCTCTCCCTTGCCTTCCTCTTTTCTCCCAGTTTCTCCCACTCTCCTTTCTTACTCCCCTTTTTGGGGCATTGAGGGAGACACTGGGAGGTCTTCATATGATGTCCAGGCTAGCTCAGAACTTCTGGCCTCAAGTAATTCCTGTTTCCACTTTCCAAGTAGCTGGGGCTACTGAAGCTGACTTGAATGGCCCCTCCTTGATCACAGCTTGCTGCTTCACAGAAAAGTGCCCAGCACAGATGAGTCTGTAATATACAACAGGAGAGGGCACTCAAGATGAATGGGCCCCACGGGTGCACACTCTCACCTGCCCTTTCCTCATTTCATCTGCAGCCCTCCTGAGCCACAGGCTGACGGGCTTAGCACACCCCCTCTGGGGTTCACAGTCCAGCCGACCTGGAGTTCAGCTGTATATGGAGGCCAAGGATAATAGCCTTATCCAGACACACCTGGAGGGGCTCTATGACATGTGAAGGCCCTGTGCTATGGGCACCATCTCTCATAGCACCTGAGTATTGATAACAGTGCAGTAACCAATAATCGTTGATACTTGCTGAACAGGACAAGACAAAGTGCAAAGGCGGTAACCACCGGCCTTCCAGTGATGCTACAGGGTACCACTCTGGGTACCACTCCGACTTCTAAGGTGGGTGCACATGGCCTGTCTGCACGGTGTTCCTGGGCTAAGGGGATGAACCAAGAATCAATACCATGATAAAGGGGAAGATATAGGGAGAAACATTTGAGAAGGGCTGTCCCAGGGAACCCTACTGAAGCCATATCATAGATGTAAAAGTTGTAGTGTTCATGGGGATTCATTCCATAGTGCCCTTTGTCTTGACGAGGGTGTTGAGGCCAGCACTGGCAGGTAGCTCACTGCCTGGGTGTATCAGGAGTGTCAGCATACAGTTCCTCCCAGAGGACCCAGTAGTCAACCTCACCTAGGGCTTTGGAAACAACAAATTCCCTACAAACATCATGGAATTCAACCTTTGCTTTGAGGACAAGATCCATGTTACTTTCTTTTTACAGCCCAGAACAGTAAAGAAAGCTTCCCTAGTTCTTCAGGGAGTCTCCCCCAACAATCAAACCCAAACCCCCAGGCTATCATAACCACCTGACCTGCCCCACTATCAATGCTGAAGTTAAAAGATGACACACAACAGAGGGGCGGGGTTAAAGACAAAGAATCACATTGGACAATGCACTCCTGCGATACGCTTGCAGAGGAACACAGCATGGTCTGTGTGCAGTGTATCACACAGTAGGGTCTAACGATTGTGACTGGTGGTCTCAGGGAACACCTGTTCTACTGAAGCTGGTGTAGTTAGTCAACAACACATTTAGAATGGCTTTCACTGTATGTACTACCAATACTGAAACCAAGTCTGATGCATGCTTCTGGCTAAAGCCAGAGAAACTAGAGGCTACCCTTCCATGGAATATTCCTCCTTTGGGCAAGGGGATTTCTGCCAATGCAGCCTTCTCCCCTGGCCCTTGCACTATGGGTTAGGTTCTGTACTCCCTGCCCCCGGCCTTGACGGCTTCATTAGACAGGGCTGCACACCTCGGCCCTCCCTGGCACTCCACTGTGTAGCCAGCTCTGAGGTGGCAATAGAAAGACAATTCTAGCACAAGCCTTTCCATACGCTTATTAAGCAGCAAGACACAACAGGGCATGAATTATTATGCAATAACTCGTGCCTGGAAGCAATTTCAAATGCAGAAGTCAGCGGATTCATCATTATCATATATTCGGTTCTATTTTTCTTTTTCACGCTATAAAAAATCATGTCTAAGTCTCCTAAAACCATCATAGTTACATCAAAAAGTGGATTGGGCTATCAACTTCGACAGTTTAAGATAAGCCAGGCGCTGAGCAGAAAAAAAAAAAAAAAAAAAACTCTTAAGAATTCTTTACTTAGGTTTGGGCTCTGTTGCCAGGAGATGATGATAAATTGTGGTTTCTTATCCCTGCTTTTTAAAAAAAAAAAAAAAAAAAAAATACAGCAAAAAAGGAAGTTCCTAGTTTAGGGAGCCAGGTACCCCCCCCCACAAGATGCCAATGCTCACATGCTGCTGCCTGCACAAAAGGCAAATAGCACACTGCAGGGTGGGAGGCCATCCTCCCAGGGACAAATGTGGAGACAGCCACAGTCACGCAGCTACTGAAATGGATGCATGGGCATGGGAGAGCTCAATGCTATTCCGTGTCCTCACAGGAATACGGACATGGCACCTTGCCATCCCTAATGAAGAACGGACAGCAGTGATGGGCTGCAGAGCCCCTTAAAGAGACTTGAGGGAAAATTGAGGATTCTGTGGCCACCCATTCCTGGGACATTAACGATGGCCTCGGGCCAGCCGGAGGGAGGTGCCACCAGCAGCCTGAGGTAGTTCATTACAATAGACACCCAGCTGTAGGCTCTGGCTCAGGGCCCGGCTGTGGGACTCATTAGTTACAGCGGAAAAAATCAGGGATGCCGGAGACATTTGAGTTCGAGGTCCCACCCACCCTGTGGAGAAAAGTGCCTTCCCTGATAGTCCCACACGGCTGAGCCAGGACAAGGCCAGCCACCTGGTGGGGATAAGTGAGGTGGTTATAGCTAGGCTGAGACAGGCTGCTTTGATTTTCAGCCCCCGAAGCCATCAGCTGAAGTTACACCCTCTTCTGAACCTTCTCGGCAATATCTACTCTGGTACTTTCCTTAGTTTCTATCCCAGTCTCCACCCCAGCACCTAATCCATTATCTACCCCCAGTGCCTACCGACGTCAGTATCTACCCAAATATTTACCCCAGCACGGAGCACCAGTGCCCCCATCCATTGCAGTACCTACCTCAGTACCCACCTCAATACCTACTCTCATATACCCCAAATACTCACCTCAGTACCCACCATAATATCTATACCATGGTATCTACCCTAATATAACCCAAATACTCACCTCAGGACCCACCCTAGTAAGCATGTCAATACCTACCCTAACATCTATACCACAGCACCTACCCTGATAATATCCCGAACACTCACTTCAGTACCTACTTTATTATCTATGCCCAGTACCTGGTTGAATATCTACCCCATCCTAATGTACCCAGTGCCCACCCCAATACCCGCCCAATAACTGCCCCAGAATCCACTATAATGTGTGTTAATACCCTCTTATGCACCTCCTCTAATACCTATACCCGTGCATCTGCCCTTGTACATCCATATGTATGCCACAGTATTCATCCGACCCAGAACCTGCCCCAGTGCCCCTTGGTCCCCACAAAGCCAGCAACCAGGTCATGGGAAGGTATTGAACCATAGGATCCTGCTGCTCTGCCTCCCTTCAATATCTCATGTACCTGACCCCAAACCTCTGGATCTTCATCTGCAAAGATTGCAAAACTTCTGACAAGAACACCCTGAGACCAGCAGGAATCAGGAACCAGGAAATGTCCTTCAGATGAGGAATTCATATCAGAGTTGCTGATGGTACAGCACCCTGTCCTGAACACCACTGGAATAGTGCTAGGTGACTGGATTTCTGTGCTTGTTGGTACCAGAAGAGTGTAGAGCACCAAGAGTGAACTTATTGAGCACCACAGTGTCACTCATCACCACAGGTCAGCATGGATCACCAGTGCAACTCACATATCAAGAAGAGATGGCATGTGAACTTTGTACATTCTGCTAGTTCCCCAGCAAACCTAAAGATTATCTACCACTAAATACAGAGTAGTGTAGCTTCTCCACCATGCACAAAATGAGCCTTAATGATCTATAATTCATGTGGGGAGAAACTGAGACTCAGATAAAGGCCCTTGTGCAAGATACCATGGTCAATAACACCTGTTCACAATTCAATCACAATGGTCATAACTGAGGGTCCTGCAGCCATTGCTGTGCTTAGGGGTCACCTCCAGCCCCCCACCCACAAATGTCCCTTAGATGGCCCTTCTCATGTTGAAGCTGCAGCCCAGATGCAGATGGCTGGAGTTGGGGTGGTCTGCTTAAATGCTCCTAGCTCCAGCTCTTTGTAATTGACCTGGAAGGCTTTTAACGATTGCTGATGGCTGCAGACCTCTGGAGAGGCTCTGTTATTTTCTGCATCAAAGCAGTGCTCACGCCAGACTGGCAAGTGCAGCCCCTTCATTCTGAGATCATGGTGGGGGCTGGTGGGTGTCCTGAGAAATACATGCTCAGTCATACATACACACACACACACACACACACACACACACACACACACACACACACACACACACACGCGCGCCAAAGCCATTCTTCAGCAGGCTATGAAGCACTGTACCAAGGAACTGCCAGGCATGAGCGGGAGGGACTAAGAATTATGGCTATGCTTGGTCTTAAATCACAGAGTACTGACAGGCATTCCAACAGTGATCCATGAGCAGCGGCACAGGACTGCATGGCAAGGCCTGTGGTTAATCTGTGTGAGCTAGTGACCTGGATGGGGCCAGGGTGCTTCCCCACCCCCCACTCCCGGCCCTTGCTGAGCAGCTGCTGGAGCTGTAGGAACTGGCTCTGCTCTGGAGAGAACTAAGACACTGCTGTCCCTTCTGTGATGACCTCATGCTACTTTCTTTGCAGCAAAAGCCAACAACCAGAAGTACATGCTGAGGCCTAGGAGCTCAATGTTAGCCTGTCCTGACAGCCCTGCCTATAGGAGACACTGAAGTTGGTCGTGTAGATGGCTCCTGATGGGTAGGCCATTGGTACTTACTATATGGTCAACGTGTTCGTTCAGGTGTCTTCATCCAAAAGCCAGCATGCATCCTAGCCATATATGTGCCTGTCACAGGCCACTGTTCTATGTGTCTCCTTCAGGGGATAGAACAGGGAGTATGACTTCATTTCACAGATGAGGAGACGCCTCCTACGCAACTCTGAGCTTATCTGAGAGGCAGGCTCCAGACTAGCAGCATGCCGCCCACTTGCAAGCTCTGCGCTTCCTCAGGGACTGAATGAGAGAGCTCTTCAAGAAATGAGGCTTGGGATCTGCTCTTCCTCGATGAGGGTAGTCACCCTCTTGGGGTGGCTCACCAGCTTCCACACACTAAGGTAGGGCTGGAGTCCTTCTGGAAATCAACCACTTCATTACCTGGACAGCAAGCACTCCTGTGCATCTTAAAGATGTCTGAAAATCACCTTGCTCCTACCCCATCAGTACCACAAGCAAGCACACCAGATACTGATTTGTCTCCCTCCGCTCTCCTAGCCAGCCTATCTCTCTCTGCCCATTGTAGGAAGCAGGCACCACACTGGCATTATCCCTTAGTCGGTCAGATGCCATCTGAGACATGGAAGGTGGATGTACTTTTTAGGTGACTTTCAACCACTCAACTCAGGTTGGGACATCCAAGCCTCCCAGTTGCTTCTGTGGCTCAACATAGGTCCAAGCTGGTACAGGGCCCTCCCATATGTGCATCCCAGCTGCCTCGTTGCCCGTGTGCACGGATGATGACCTAGCACTGATCAAATGGCCTTGGCAGACCTTTCAAACCATGCTGCTCCTCTCCTGAGGCCTAAACTCTTAAGAGGGAAAGTCTGTGCTAGACAGAGGTCTCTCAAGCCATCACTGACACCCCTGCAGAACCTCCTCACTACCAACAGGCACAGCTCAGGACAATCTGGGTCTCAGATACAGCACTGTCACACTGAGACACCACTGGCACACATGCGTGACTTTGCACTCCATGCATCTTCATGCACGGAAGAAAGAGTGCCAGTCCACCCTGAACGTGACTCACATGTGTGGGAGAGTAAAAGCTGTGTTGTCACAAACCTGCTGCTTGCCTTCCTGCCTCAGCAACAGTCCGTCAGGTCCCGCTGAGGCCTGCTAAAGTCATCTGAGGGGAGGGAACCTCAATTAAGAAAATGCCTCCATGAAATCCAGCTGTAAGGCAATTTTTCAATTAGTGATCAGCAGAGAGGGGCTCAGCCAATTGGGCTGGTGGTCCTGGGTTCTAAAACAAAGCAGGCTGAACAAGCCATGAGGAACAAGACAGTAAGCAGCACCCCCCCCACACACACACACACACATCCCCATAGCTTCTGCTGAATTAGCTCCTGCCTCCCGGTTCCTGCTTGAGTTCCTGTCCTGACTTCCTTTAATGATAAACAGTGATGTGGAAGTGTGAGCCAAATAAACCCTTTCCTCCTCTACTTGCTTTTGGTCATAATGTTTCATCACAGCAATAGTGACCCTAACTAAAACACTATAGCAAACCGCCAACAATCCAGGCTCTCAAGGCTGAGTACTTGTCAATCACACATGGGGCCAATAGTTCATGGGTACTCTGCCTAATGGCACTGTGGGAAGGGGACACCTGTCCACAGTACTCATTCTTTCCAGTCTGTGATATAGAAAACAAAAAGAGCTATGTGGTTTCCTCAATGAGGCAGAGAACCTGAAAGGAACACTGTGTGCATCCCCATACGCTTTATTTCAGTTTGTAAGCTCATGAGGAGAGCAAGGTGGAAAGACACTCATGAAAAATTAAACTCCCAACACCCTTAGAACAGAGAACAGAAACCAAGCCAGAGACTGGGCCACCATCAATTCATGTCGCAGGGCAGGCCTGTCCAGCACAGCTTCCTCCTGAGCCAGGCACTGTGCTGATAGCTTCAGATGAGCTTCTGGCAGAAGCTCCACACACGTCCCGGTAGAAGCAAGGTTGGCTCACCCATGGAGGCATCAGTCTGCAAAGGAATTACCTCATAGTTGCAGATTTCTGAGAACCTGCCAAGTACCAACCAGCAGTGCCACGGGCCACTAGAGCAGTATGTGGTACTTCAGTGCCCTGGGGACTCTGTTGATAACCAGCCTCCCGTCGTAACTCAGGGAAGCAAATAGCCAGGGGTCAGCGGAGGCCCAATCCACAGCATATACACTGTCCTCATGTTCCTCGTAGGTGGCGATAACGTTGTCCTGCAGGGGTTCCTTACTCCTACAGCCCAAGAGATAAAGAACCAAGTGAGGCACAGAGGAGGTGAGAGTCCACGGAGGAAAACATGGCAGGAACACGCAAGCCCAGGAGCCCCAATGACAGATTACAGACATGATGAGTGTCTAGCAATGCCCTGTACCCCCATCCTTGGCACCATGAGTTCCTGGGGTGATCACCTGTCTGGTGTATTACAAGGGCCCTGTCTAGAGACAGGGGTGCTATGCTAGAGTATAATAGCAAAGGTGTTTGCATGTGAGCCAGAAAGACACTGGGAACAGCCAGGCTAGCTCTTTGTGGCACAGGGCAGCAAAAGTCTGGTTACAAAAGACTCTGTCCAGGATCTCTGTTCAGGTGTGGAACCTTCCTGGGTCTGATCTGGGTAAGCCAACAACACCCTCTCTTCACATCCTTAGACATAACCCCAGGTGGTCCTCACAGAGAATCTCCAGGCTGTGAGCATATGGCAAGCATTTCCAAGGAGCAGGCCTCCTGGCCTGCATCAGGAGGTCTGAAACCCCACCTGCAGAGGCCACTTCTCAGAAGGCACAGCTGCTCTGGCACTTTCTCCCCATTCCACAGAATGATTTCCAGGCAATGAATGCAGTCTGGGGGCCTTGAGTGCCTGCACAAAATGCTTCCTTTCTGCAGGAGACAGCTGGAACTCTTAAAGTCCCCTACCTACCCTTGAATTTCACCTGTAGTCTAAAGCCCCCACTTCCCCAGCAAGTGGACCTGCCAGTGGTCACAGAATACTTTGTGACAAATACCAAGAAGAGTCTCTTTAGGGAACCCCATCTTCCTGGATTCAGTGGCATCCATGTGGCAAGAAGTCATCAGGACAGTCTGCCAGACACAATCTCTCCCCTGCTTCTTTAATGCTTCCCAAGCAGGGGGCAGCACACACATTAACCACTCAGCAGACTGAAGGAACAAGTCAGCCTCTCCCCAGCACAGAGGAGGTGAGAGACAGCCTCCTTGGCAGAAGCCAAGTCTACACGGTGCCTGGGAAGAACAGCTGCAGGCTCTACACCTGTGCTCAGCAGTGCACCAACAGGAGACTGACAGCGGAGGGACACACTGCAGATGAGCCACACAGAGGTGTCTCCTCACAAAGTGACTAGCCAGACACAAGTGAACAAAGAAGCGTGTGTGGACACAGACCAGGGCAGGGAGGGGCCTGCACTGTGCTCTGGGCTCTATGACTGTCAGACTCGTTGGGGTTCACCACAGAGTCTCCTTCCTCTGCAGTCTGGGAATAAACTTCTGGGGCGTGCCTTGGTTAAAACCAGTCCCTCCAGTGTGGACTCCACAAAGCAAGCTATGGGCCCTGATGCCTTCTCTCACAACAGTGAGAGCGGCCATGCTGACTCACACCAGCTATGAGGGCAACCTCAGACCTCAGACTTCTATGTGTGCAAGAAACAGGAGTCCTGAGAAGAGGGTGCAGCCATGGCCATCTCCCAGTCCCAAGCGCAACTAGCATGGGAAGCAGCTACACGACAATGGGCTTTTGGAAAGCACTGAACCGCAATGGTGTGGCTGGGATGTGCACACCAGGACATCTGTGCAGAGCTCAGGGCTGAGGAGGATCAAGTGATTGGCTGTCCTGGACTGAGACCCACATTAACCAGCTGAGGGCTACATGGAAATGGTCAGAACTGTGAACTATCCACTAAGAACCCTCAGGACACTGTGATAGTTCCACAGGGAGTGACAAGACCCAGGGGGTGTCATTCACATTGTTATCGGTGTTCAAATTTGCAGATGACAGTAATCTTTCAGATATGACATGTGGCATTAGAAAGACTGGAGAGTACAGAAATATAGGCATTCCAACCATGTAGGCAGACAATTTATAACTGAGATAACTGTTCCTTATCTCAGAGCTAATGACCTCCAGATCTGTGGTCTGTAGACTGCAGAGAGGATGGGGACATCATCTGTATCATATAATGAAACTGCTTGGACCCAGATGTCATCTGTGGCCAGGGAGCACTCTTGCCCAGAAAGTCACCCACAGCTGTGTCCCTTACTTCTCAGCATGGTGCTCCTCTGCGTCACTGGCATCATCATCGTCCACCAGGTGGCCGAAGGGCTCTGAGGAGATAGACACCATATTGGACAGGATGACTCTGCTGTCGCTGCTGCCAGTGAGGATCAGCTGGTCGTGAGAGTGGTTGTAGCGGACACTCCACACCCTACATCGGTCATGGGCAGATGAACAATTGTGAGTGAATACATACGAGTGTCCTTGACCTTACTGGACAGGGGTGCACTAGGTGTGGCAATGTAATCAACACCACATATGCTGATGCCAGGGGCTTCCAGGAAGGAACCAGAGCCTGCCATGTGCTGCTCTAAAATATTCTTTGAGGACCCAACAAACAAGACCAACAGACTAAATGTCAGCTTGCACCTGCAGAGGGAAAAGGCTTGTCACTCAGCCCTCCACCTCCTGAAGCAACACAGGGATTAGCCACAACCTAGAACATCTAACAGTGCCTCACACGCCTTTGCAGCATGCAATGCCACATGAACCTCCCAAGTGTCATGTCTGATACTTGGGCCACTTCCTCCTCTCGATGGCCAGAGTTTGGCCCCCAGATCCTGCTAAGATCACAGAAGACTCCAGTGCCCAGCTGGAGAGTGCAGCAGGCCTCACGTGCAAAGCTGTGCTCCGCATGGTGGGTGCAGCTGAGCTTTCTGTTCAGGCTGCAGCGGATTACAGCCATTCATCTAGTTCATCAGAGCTGCACAGAGGACCCTGGGGCTTCAGAGACACAGCACCACTTCTGGGAAGGAACTCTCAAGTCTAGAGACGTAAGCCCAGGAAGGAAAACCCCTGGAGGGACCTCCTTACCTAGGGAGGAGGACTCAAGGAAGTGACTCTGTCAGCCAGACTTTCCTACACACACCTTCATACATACACACACATACACGTTTCCTGCACACACATGAACACACTCACATGTATCCTACACACACACATACACATGTACAGAAACTCATATATTCACATATTTCCTACACACACAAACATGTGTGCACACGTACATAGGCTTTGTTGGAATAAAAACATGACTTCATGCCGTATATACTAGTCTGCATTTCATTCTTTTTTCCTCTCAGCATATGGTACACATCCAGACAATATTTGGGGAGGATGAATGGTCGTGGGTGCCCTTCCATACCCATGCATACAGATATGCCTCATTCCTTCTGGCAGCTGCATAATCTCCCCTGCACGGATGTCACCAAATTTACCTAACCAATCCCCTACTGATGGACATTTGGGTTGCTTCCAGGTTCCTCGAGTGGCAAACAATGCTGTGTGAACATCTGTGCACATTTACTTTTCCACACTTGAACCGGCGCGGTTTAAAAAAGAACCAAATCTGGTGTTTTTCTTCTCTTCCTACACTTCTAAATCACAAACATTCACATTTGGAATTAGTGTTTCTTTAGGAAGAATAAAACTGAGCTGATTGAATGATTCACAGCAGCACAAACTAAGCTGGTTTGTGCTTTTCCAAATGGTAAAGTAATTAGCAAAATAAATTACATAATCCCCCCTTCCCTAAAGCAGCATGCAAATGAGTTTCCGTACCAGTGGGAGTGTTCCTCCAGGGTCTTCACAGGCTCGGTGACATTCCGTGTGTCCCAGAACTTCACCTTGCAGTCGTCTCCACAGCTGGCGAGGTAATATTGCTTGTTGGGGTTGAAGTCGAGGTCGCGCACTAGCTGCCCATGAGCATTCTCTATGCAGTATATCTGGCTAGAGGGAGAACGGCTCATGTAAAGAGTGAATGGGCTATGGTAGCCACCTCACTTTCCCAGGGCTCTCACTAAGCCCTCCACTGAAGGAGAGCTGGCTCACGCCTCTGTTGGCGGCCAAGCAGAGGGAATCCCTGCAGAAATGGTTCATGGTAGAAACAGTATTGACATCCCAGGAGTGTATGTGTAGTTCCCTGGACCAATTGGACAAGTGGACAATGGCATGTAGGTATCAAAAGTGTGACTTGGTGGGCCAGTGAGATGGCACAGTGGGTAAAGTTGGCTGCCACCAAGTTTGATCACCTGAGTTTGCTCCCAGGGACCCACACTGTGGAAGGAGGAAGTTTCCACAGGAACCAATTCCTTCAAGTTGTCCTCTAATTTCCACTTGTACACCATCGTGAAGCCATCTCCACCCACTCTTGGGAGGGGAAGTGGCCAGAGGGACAATGGCAGCCATGCAGAAGCTGGACCAGATGATGTATGATGCCCTGGCAGCTTTGAAGCACAGAAAGAAAAAGAGACTGGAGAAAGAAAAAGAAGACTGGACAGTGATGGGTGGTGTGTTGCTACCGTTTGGAGATATATGGAGAAAGAGAAAGAAAAGTAGAAAAAGCTAAGAAACCAACAAGAGAAATGTTGATAGGGTTTGCTATGCTGTGCTTATTCGGTGTCTGTCTGCATCCCCACTCATTCTCAAGGCAGGAGATGTGGAAAGGGGGTATTTGGAATTACCCATATGATGGTTTAGCGTGCACGTGCTCAATGCACATACACAGATACCTGACCCATGTCCACACTGTTCACACACATATTATGTTCATGCACAGGCATACATGTATACATGTATATATTCATATTCACTCACTCTCACTCTCTCTCTCTCTCTCTCTCTCTCTCTCTCTCTCTCTCTCTCTCTCTCTCTCGCTCTCTCTCTCTCTCTCCTCCCTTTCTTTTCCTCCCCCCACCTCTCCACCCCTGTTTTTCTGGCTGCAGTCATGATGATGTCATGTACCCAAAACAGGATCAGATCACCCAGTGGGGGTAGAGAACAGCCCAGGCAGTGCTGGACCCAGTATAACCCTACAGTGCCAATCCTTTCCACATTCTACTGATCCCCCTCCCTCAGGGAGAGCCCAAACCTCTATTTGTTTCTGCCCTGCAACAAATATCATCTCAGCCCCTTCCCTTCCCCTCAGGTTGGAGTCCCAGTCTGAAGCATTTTAATTAATTAACTTACACATACATGCATGAGATGTGTGCACATGTGCATTCATGTACATGAGTACATGTGTACATGTGTGGAGGTCAGGACAACCTTAGGGTATTTGTCCTATCTTTGCACTTTAAGTTCTGAAACAAGGCCTTTTTGCTGCTGTGTAAAACTGGCATGTGCTCTTGAGTTTCCGGAAATTCCCTGGCCTCTGCCTCCCATCGCTCCCTATCAGCAGGGCATGCTGGGATTACAGACCCTTGTGTTGCTGCATGTAGCTTTGGTGTGGGTCCTGGGGATATAAACCTGGGTTGTCAGGCTCACGGGACAAGTGCTTTTACCCATGAAAGTGCCTCCCCAACATGGCATTTTACATCTTCAGCTGGCTAGCATATACTACACTTTCTCAATATCCTGATATTTCCCTATCCCCCAAAATCAGATGCCCCAAATATTAAGAACTCTCACGTGAAACAGGCAAAGCTGTAAAAATCAACAATGTGGGACATTCTGAAAGCCACAGGCAGTTGCAGGTGTACTGTGCTTGACTGAGGCTTGCTTCAGTTTCTGGCAGCACAACTTTAACACACCCCAGAAGAAACAGTACAGACAGCCTGGCTAGACAAAAATAAGGCTGTTGCCAAAGAAGATGCCATCAATGAGAGGAGCAAAGGCTTGCTGTTATGGTGACACTTCCTTTGGAAGTTGGTGACTTGTTACAGAGACAACCTGAGCACAACAAGGTCACTGCAGGGAGCTGCCAGCCAATGCTGCATGCATCTTGTATTTTGGTGTGTGAGCCAGTCTTTGAGCTTCTTGCCTTCACATCCTTCAAAGAGCAGCAAGAAGAGAAGCCCAGAGGACAAAGAGAAGTAGGCTGCGCAGGATATCCATCACGGTTTGAGTCTACGGCCTCCAGCTTGATCAGGAAGCCAAATCACTCCTTTGTGCAGATATGCACAGGGGAGGAGTGCCTACCGGTTATTTGTCAGCCCTGGATTTTCACAGGGGCCTCGGAACTAAAATTAAAGGTGTTCCCCCACCATGGAAGAAGCTCACGTTATTACATGACATCCGTCTCTTCAGCTCAGTGATAAATGATGGTGTGCTAAGGGGATAAACTGCATCTTAAAGGAGCCCGTGCAGGCTCCCGTTGCCATGGCAACAGACATCCCACCATCACTCCTCTGCCTATCAAAATCACAACTGGAACAGAAAAATCGCTCTTGTTTGTTCCATTAGAACTGCTGGTTGTTGCGTATAATTACTTAAATGACAAAATATGATTGCCCAATAGGTATGGCTCTTGAGAGCACAGAAATGGCCAGACAACTCCACAAGGGAGGCTTAGGCTGGGGACTGAAAGTGCCAGCCTGCAGCGCTAATCACAGAGATGGAGCATCTGTGTCGCCATGGGGCTTATGAGGCACCACAAAGCACTGGCCTGGGTTTCCTTCTACACTGCCTCTGACACAGGAAAAGCTAAGGGACATTACAAAGCCAGCACCATGACAGCTCCCTGCAATGACCTCCCAGCTTAATTTGGGGTGAAGATAATTCCAACAGAAATGAGAGGGAAGACAGCAAGCCACGTGTCCCCAGCACCTCTGGCTTTCAATCAATTCCTTCAGAGGAGGAAGGGAAGAGAGAAAGAAGCAGGGATCCAAAGTGTGGGCACATCACTGACCTCATGCTCCGTGTATCCCAGCCTCGCAGGGTGGTGTCGCTTGCTGTGGCCACCTGGGTGCAGTTGTGGTGTGGGCTCCACCGCCCTGCGGTGAACCTCAGCTGTCCCCTTCCTTCCAGAGCTGCTGAGCTGGCCAGCTGGGCATAGTGGGTATTGTTCAAAGGAGAGAAGAAAAATCTGAACTGCTTACAAGATTCTCGGGATTTTATGGAAATAATTAGAACAATTAGGGGATTCTGTCTTTGTTTCCTCCCTTAGAAGGCAAAACCGTTTGAACCTTATTGGAAAAATAAAATAAAATAAAACTGAGCACAGCAAAAAATAGGAGGCGCATTAATAGCCCTATTATGGAGGGCTTGCTCCAAGTGTGTGATTAGAGACAATCAACTCAAGCTTGAAGAGAACAATACAGAATAACTCGAACATCTGGCTTTTCCAGAGACAGAGGAAACCAAGTCCCCATGGTCAGCTGCTTCCGGAACGACACATGTTCTTTAATCAAAGCCATTCCCAATACAGTCTCTTCTCCTTTATCACGAGGAACAGGGGACCTTCATGGGGTTCCCTCCATCTCCACAGGCTGGGAAGGACCCACAAAGCTGTCTCTTGGGGCTCTGAGCCTGGGAGAGAAGCCCACTGCATGTCCCCTGCCTGGGATCTTCCGTTAAAGGCCCCAGGTCTTTCCATTTTCTGTTTGAAGCTCTACTCTCTTCTGGTTCACTTCGGCACCATCTCTCGTACTTCAACATGCCCAAACCCATTGCTGATGAATTCATTTAAATCTTCAAACTGTACTCTCAGAGCCCCATGAGAAGCAGTGTGGCCAGTCACCAGGAGAGCCTGGCCAGGCCTCAGTAGCTGGGAATAGTTGGAGAGAAAGGCTTTCTGGGGTTGCTAATAGGGCATAATGTCCTGTGTAACTGTGCCCTCTGACCATGAGAGGAACATGGGTCTGACTGTGGGTTTGAACCACAGCACTAGGAAGCAAAGCCATGAGAGCACAGGATGAAAGAGTCATCAGGGCTTCTGGGAGGGACTGAGAAGCCACCCTTATCTGAGGCTCGGGCTTTCCTATCACCAGTGGAGGCCATCAGAATGGAAGCATTCTGAGGCTGGGTTGCAGGATCTCTACATTGCTCTGGAAGAGCTGGCTGGGCAGTGGATACCCTGCAACAGCCCTGGCTGTGCACGAGACAGGTGCACAGAGATGAGGGAGGGCCCACGTGGTGCAGCACTGTGAACTGCAGCTCTCACCTGAGACCAGACACTCAGGAAGCTGCCATCCAACAGGGTCTATGTGAGAAGAGGTCACAGACAGGTGTGACACAGAAGTCTTGGCAGGGAAGAGGATGGTCAAACAGCCTGTCCCACAAAAGCCATGGGAATGGCCTTGGGTGCCAAATGACATCTCAAAAGAGGCTATGAAGATGTACTTCTATTCCTCTTCCCTGGGCATCTAGCGGAAAGCACTCTTCTCCCCCTGTGGGGAGATCATGAAGCCACAGAATACACAAGCCTCTTACAATGCAAATCTTTATGCCTTTTCACTGTAGCGAGTGGTCACCACACAAAAGGACTTCACTACCCCCAGATAATCATACTGGCTCTGCCAGCCTCATGCTCCTACCTGACTCATCAACATGCTGTTTGGATGAGCCAATTCTGAAGACCCACAGACTTGACCTTTCATTCCCCCTCACAAAGAGCTGAAAGCCATGTTGGCTCTGTGCAGAAGCTTTCACCCTGTTCCATGGGGACATTGAGGCAGGTATACGGGTACCAGAAAATGGTTCAAACAAGAAGACTGGGTGAGGGCAGGGAGAACAAAATCCCTACGTCATGTGGGGCAGCCTGGGGAGTGTGTTAGATGCTGAAGGTGCAATGAGAGGGGCTGTGGCAGCAGCAATAGTGGAAAGACTGGAAAGAACACACAGACAGATGTGCGATGTGTGTGGTGTGGCTCAATTACCCTTTGCCACTAAGTTCTCATGAGACAGGACACACAGCAGCATGCGGCAGAACAGGAGGGGTGGGTATGGTGAGATGCCAGGAAGGGGAGAAGAGCTGGAGGTATGGTCACTGTCCAGGCCAAGGCCTACACTCCCCAACACAGGCAGGTCACTCAGCAACTCAGGAATAAAACAGGAAAGGGAACGAGGAGTTAGAGCCCATGAAGCCTGGGCTATTTCAGGATTGTCATATTCAAGATGATGGCTAGAGATCAGGGTGGAAGAGTTCTGGAGACCCCAAGACCCCACCTACCTTCATGCTTTCTCTCATTCAGCCCAGGGCAGAAGGAATGGTGCTCAGAGCACCTGAGAGGCCACCGGTGGCCAGGTGCAAGTCAGCTTTCAGAACTCAGCATACAACTCCCATGGAAGGGTATCGGACAGCCTCGCTGCCAACCAGGGACAGTCAAAAATAGCAGGTGGGGGAACCCGCAGGACAAAGGGTGAGACACTAACGAGACTGGGGTCTTCTGCTCTCTCTGGCTCACTGTTTCAGGTTCCCAGCTCCTTGCTTTCCTTGTTCTGCTACCAGGGTACAGTTCTGTTCAGTTAGTACAGGGGCATGAGGAGGGCTGGGCATGTGGCTCAATGACAGAGTCCTGCTTGCCTAGCAGACACAAGGCCCAGTTCTATCCCCAGCACTGCAATTAACAGCAACAACAACAACAACAACAAAAAGCACATGGAAGGAGGGTTTAGACCCTGACTGAGCTACTGGCAGCATAGAGCAAGTGAGGAGCAAGCTAAAGCCTGAGGAATAAGCTGATGTGATTGATGTGAGGCTGCATAAAGGGGAGAGAACAGTGGCAGGAAGCACAACACGGCGTGGACTCTGAGACATGGGAAGGTGGCGAGAGCTGGCGGCCACGATGGAACAGTTTCAAAAGGGGAGAGCCAAAAGCAATGCTACATCAAGATCTAAAAGAAATTCTAACCAGACAGTGATAGTAACACCCACTTGGTATTTCCACAATAAGGATTCAGAATGGCTAGTCTTGGGCAATAATGTTGGCAACTCGATGTCTAAATCTCCAAACGCACAGTGTGAATGAAAACCTTCCTACAATATCTTCTCAAGCTTTACACAGAGCCACACGTCTAGTCTCCTGAAAACCTAGTGTTCTGGTTAATGACAACTTGGTGGTGAGAGAGACTATACTAAAACACCAGAGCTCAACTCATAGGGACATTTCGTTTTGCCTATTCAACACTGGGTTCTCATCAGTTTCCCATTAAGCACATGCACTTACTGCTACAGTCTTCAGGAAAGAAAATATAAGGTCATATCAAGGTTTTTAAGATAATTTTTTTGTTTTATGTGTAAGAGCGTTTGCCTACATGGATGTCTATGAACCACATGTGTGCCTGGTGCCCTAGAGTCCAGGCTAAGGCATTGAATCCTTGCGACTGGAGTAACAGATGATTGTACACCATCTTTTGGGTGCTAGAACTCAAACGTGGTTCCTCTGGAAGCTAATGCTCTAAACCGCTGAGCCATCTCTCCAGTCCTAGGTCCAATCTTTAAAAGAATGCAGACTCATGGAGGGGACAGAGAAAGCCATTGGTGAAGCTGAGGTGAAAATGCCTGGCACCATACCAGGAGGAACAACCCCAGCCTCAGACAGCATGTAGCCTCCATCACCCCACGATGTTCACCCCATCCCATGAGGACTCTTCAGCAATCCTAGTCAACAGCACGGCTTGCTTCCCCACACTGAACTTCACCTGTGGGCAGCTCTACATTCCTGAAACAATAAGCCATTAGTCATCAAGTCATCAACCATCCACCAATTAATCACAAGGCCACAGAGCAACTGCTCACTGCTGTGCAAGTGCTGCCTCCTCACACTCAGTATCTGCCTGGATGTAACGGCTCAAGGCAGAAGCAGAAACCCCAACCATAGAGCCAGGCAAGGCACATGGGGCTGGCTATCGGTTCATTTCCTGATAATACGCTCATATCTCACAAGACACAGATGAGGAAACCATGGCTGTCTTGAGAATTCAAACCATACAGCAATGAAGAAACCTTGCAAATGAGTGGTGGGGCAAGGTTAGCAATCATGGTATAAGTTTCTACAATTTCCTGAGCTGTGGAAGGAGGGCAGTTTCCTGAGGGGCAGCTGTAATTTAAGTGGGGAAACACAGGAGTGAGGCACTCAACGCGGGGGGGGGGGGCGGGGGGAGTGTGGGTGGGGGGGAAGAACAAGAACAAAGTGGAAGGAAAGGGGAAGGGAGGGGATGGGAAAGGTGTGAAGGTGTGAGACCATGGCAGGCAGAGGAGCCCAGGTCCAGGGACAGTTCACACAGAGGAACCACAGGGCCATACCCAGGTCTCAAGTGGGATGTAAAACACAAATGTATCAGTGTGGGCTGTCAGGAGTGAGATGGCAGCAGAGGTCCTCAGCTGAGGCACCAGGAAGTTCAGAGGGGAGACAATGAAAACAAAGCTAAGGTGAGGGACTCCACAGAACCACCACCCCCCAGCCCTCACTACATCTCAAGTGGGGTGGGGAACTCACTCATGGCCACATGGCCAGTTGAGGCAGATAGGCTAGAGTGTGGACTCCTGACGCAAGGAGGAGGAAAGATAAACCTTAGGAGTGACCCACTCAGGGCAGCAGCATGGACTTTCTGCAAGGATGGCCTACACCTCGGTCTTCTTGAGATATAAAGCCACAGGGTATGACAAATACAGTCACGTTTTTCAGCATTAAAGAGAAACACTCAGGGATTAAAGGCATCTAACAAACGCTTTCAGATGAAGCATCACAAATGCCAGGACACAACCAAAAGGAAACACCTTCCAATGAACTCAGTGTGGTGACCTTTGTCATCCTTGAACCTAACATGGGTGCACTTCAGAAAAGTCTCGGCGTTAGACTTGTTAAGACAAAGAGCTGCACTTTTACCACCATGGCCACTGAGCCAGAAAGCAACCAGAAGCATGCATGATGCTCAGAGCTGTCCTGCAGAAAGAGCCAAGCACCCCACCCCACCTCCTTGAAGAAGACGCAGGGCTGTCTGTGGCACTTACACTGTTACATGGCACAAAGCGACCCACACAGGCTGCGTGAAGGGCAAGGCAGGGGCAGCTTATGTGACAGCTCTGGCCACCTTACTCTGTGAGTCCTCTCCCAGTCTTTGGCCTGAGACTGCTTGAAACCAGTGACTAGTTTAGATATGACACAGGATTGTATCCGACACCTGGACAGAGGATTCTCTTTGCTGGTACTGGTTGTGATGGCAGGAACAGCTGCAGCCATCTTGCCAGCATCACGACAAACACCAGTGATATGTAGCAATGGCAGAGCAGTTGGATATGGAGCAGAGGACCTTCACACTGTTGAAAATTTGCTTTGTCTTCTTCATCCTTGCATCAGAGTCCAACTCCCTTTTCTCTTAAGCCCCATGTTGCCATTGCAGTGAAATGCAGCCTGCCATCTTGCAACACCATCTGAAAGTGCTGAATACAAAACACACACACACACACACACACACACTGAGTACAAACACACACACACACACACACACACACACACACACACACACACACACACACACACACAAAATCTCAGACTAGAACTCTACCCCAGGGGTGATCTGCTTTGCTAGCTCCTGAGGGTTAACCTAGGCAGGTCACTGAGTCTCAGGAGGCGTGGCATCATCTAATGTAATTTAGGGGCACAGTGGAGATAGTCCTTGTAGGACTGGGTACAAAGATCAAATAAGATGAAACAGCAATTTGTCTGGCACATCGTCATACTTTTCTTAAATTTTTGTCAGTACACAACCCATGGAACATTTCAAGAGCTGAGTGTCCCTGGGGATGAGGTCAGAGCAAAGGCCATGCAGTCTAGAGATACTAGAAATGGAATTCTGCAGGGGCCTGGGTTTAAAGAGGGCAGACTCATCTGTAGAGAGAAGTCTCAAGGCTGTGGCATGGCCACTGTTGGCTACTTGTAACCAGGTTTACAGTGAGAACCAGAGGCTAAACCAAAGCAGAAAGGCCTAAAAACCATGTACTTTGGCCAGAAAATGAGCATACTGGAAACTGTGGGAAGGCTGACACAGCTGCTAAAGAGACTTAAGCAACTTACTGGAAAGCCCTTGCTTTTCAATGGGACAAAAGAAGTCACCCCGAGGGCATCTCGGGAACTGGCCAGGTCCCACCAGCCCACAGGGATGAAAGAACAAACTACTGAAAGACTTTCCCTTGAGACAAAGCAGCCCAGAGTGTCCTTCTTACAGAGGCTGCCCACCCAGGCACTCAGAGCCTGCTACCATTCCAAGAAGACCTGGCTGACACTCAAGCTGGCAGCAGACCTTGGCATCATCCACATGATGCTAATTTTATAGGGATGCAGAATACAAGAGCTGCAGGACCATGGAAACTTCCACCCAGATTTGAAAGGAAAGACAGGGAGGCTGGGCAGTGTGTGGCAGGGTCAGGATCCATGTGTCCCCTAGGGCAAGTGGTATGGGAGAATGGTGTGGACTGTGAGGGTGAAACCAAAGCTGCAGTTGAGATCCCAGTATGTTGGAGCGAGGAGAAGAGCACGAAATATCTACAAGGGAAAGCAGCAGGCACTGAACAGAGCCAGCCCAGGAGAGAAACCCTGTGACCTGCCAAGGCCTCTGGCTCTCACATCACACTGCTGTGTCTAGTTGCCAGACATGAAACTGCAGGTTTTAGTGTTCCAGTTTTGCTTTGGTCTTCCTGCTCCTCCCTTTTGGAATGGGGATGTTTACTTGGTGCCATTTTATGTTCGAGTCAGTAATTTGTTTTCTAAGTTTTATAGGGTACACAGCTAAGAGTGGCCTCAAATCCACATGGGGCTTCTGAACAATGTTTGAAATGTTGAGATTGGGCACTCTTAGAGATGAGCTAAAGCCATTTTGCACTATAAGATGGCCATGACTTTTGGGGTCGGGTAGACAGAAGAATGTTATGGTTTAAATATGAAATAACTCTCAGTTCCATGTTTTGAATACTTGGTTCCCAATTAGTGGTGCAACTTTTGGGGAGGATCTGGAGATATTAGGAGGTAGGGCCTAGCTGGAGATAGTAGGTCATTGACTTTTTTAAATTTTTATTTTATGTGCACTGGTGTTTTGCCTGCGTGTATGTCTGTGTGAGGGTCCTGGAACTCGAGTTACAGATGGCTGTGAGCTACCATGTGGGTGCTGGGAATTAAACCTGATTTATCTGAAAAAGCAGTCAGTGCTCTTACCCTCTGAGCCATCTCCTGCCAAGGGCTCTGCAGTGGGACACCTGTCAGAGGACCCTGGATGTAGAATGGTGGGCACTGAGCACACGGAGCACACGGAGACACTGGGCTTGCACCACAACGCCAGTGCTAGCAGTTCCTTTGTGATGGATGGTTAGGTTACATCTGGGATCCCTAACCCCAGCGGGCTCTCTTGGTTCAGGTCAAGTCAGGTCATGAGAGCACCCTGGGTGTGAATCCTTGGAGCAGGAACTTGAGGGTCAGCGGTTTCTTATGTAAGTGACTTCTCCTCGAATAAAATTAATAACCTGTATTAAACCTAGTCCATTGTATCTTAATCCATACATCAGCATCTGGCACCCAACCCATGTGGACATTCACAGGACCTGGGAACTAGTTTTCACCCAGACAGTGGGGCATCTGCGCCTAGGTCACACCACTCCCATCCCCCTGCTAGCATGTTCTGCCCCAGCCACAGCATTCGGCTAGCACCCCACACCTGATTCCACCAGCTAATCTGCAATCGCTCACTTGCATGTGCATGCATGCTTTCCTGGGGTTTTTCAGCTCCTGGGAGCTGGTTCTCATTGGTAACTGCTCAGTCTCCGCCGCAGGGGCACCCCTCTGCTGGCTACACTCTCCTGCATGTGTGCAAGTTCTTAAACTTCAAAGCTTAAAGAAAGGTTATAAAGCTCCCCAAGATAAAATTCTTGGTGATGGTCTTTATGCTGATTCTGAAACTCAAGTTGCATATGATGAACACATCTTGTCTCTATGCCATACAGCAGCTTTGAATGCTTGGGATAAGGTTCATTAACCAGGGGAGAGAATTGAACCCTACACCAAGGTGTTGCAGGAACCGAAGGAACATTATACTGCATTTTTTGCAAAGATTGTCTACAGCAGTACAAATAGGGGCAGCAGATCCAGAAACTAAACATGTAGATAGCTTCACATATAAAGCTCAGGCTTAGCCCTGAATTCACTCTGTAGCCTCAAGCAGATGATGAACACTTGATGCTACTGCCTCAGCCCTGCAGGTACTCAAGTTATAGATATGTCCCTGTGCCCAGCACAGTTGTCCTTAACATTAGTCCACTGATCTCCACCTCAAGTCCAGACTCGATAAAGGTGGTATTTACTTTCATGATTCAGAAAAGACACTGGAGTTAGAGTCTCACAAGAAAACCAGTTTTCCTTTGTTTTTCATATTTCCACCAGCCAGCTTACAAGTTTTAGTAATGATCTTATTTGCAGCATGTTGTTCCAAACAATTTTTTTCCAAAAAATCAAACTCACTCTCCCTGGGCACAATGTTACTGACAATTGCAGAGGCTCAAACTGAAGTCATGAGTCAGCCACTGAAATTCCACCATCCTGAAGGATGGAGGGGGCTGGGCAGGTGAGGTCTTGGGAATCTCCTTTGCTGGAATAAAGAAGCTAATCCCTCATCTGTTGCTCATATCCAGCGCACTGCAGAAGACTCCTTGGCCTCTTTAAGCCTCTTGCTTCCATCTGCCAAGTCAGAGGGTCAAAGAACACGTCTCAGTTTAAATATACTCAAGCACTGGTAAGAAGTAAGCCCCTCCAAAGCTGCCTTCAACCTGTTCTGACATCAGATAGCCTAGGCCTGGGACATGACTAGCTCTTAAGAGTCTAAGCTTAGCTCCAGGTCACAAGAACTGCATGGAGAGCAAGGACTGTCATCTACACTGTGGAGCCAGCCATCACTACTGACTCTGCCTGCTTGCTATCCTCCTCCTACATCCCCCAGCACTGGCTGGGTAAAAACACACACACAGCATTCATCCACATGGATGTGGTCATTCAGGCATTTCTTGGATTAGAGACACTGAATTCTCATATCAACCTGTCACACTCACATGGTTGGTGAGAAGTTCCATCATCCCTCTGGGTGAAGTCCAATATATGTGATAATTATTAACTCAAATGGTTCATGGACCTCAATGTAGGACACAGAAACACAGGCACCTAGGAAGACCTGCATGAGAAAGCCTTCAGAATCCACGGCTCCTGGAGATTCCCAGGCTTAAACCACAGGACAGTCCCCAAGAGGAACAGGCAAACTGAAAGAAGCTGAGCTGAAGACCACACATGTCAGGTCCCAATTCTGTGACATTCCAAAAAAGACAAAGCTGAGCAAAGAGTGACAAGGTAAACACACATGTGGTTACCAGAGGAGCAAGAAGACAACAGAGAGAAAACGGGCTGAACACTGGGCCTTTGGGCAGTGGGGGCCCCTGCAGGGCTTTGCAGTACGGAGCCCCAACACTCTGCATCTGTCTGCACCACAGGGTCCAACACAAAGGCAAGCCTTGTGCACTGTGGACTTTGGGGATGCAACGCCATGCGCACGGCTAACAGCAGGAAGTACGTCAGGGATGCTGCTGAGGGGCCTGGGGATATCACTGATTTCAGGTTTCTGCTATTCTGGAGATCAAGTTTAGGGCCTGCTAGAAAGTGTTCTACTGCTGTTCTAGAGCTCTGCCCTGCTAATTCTTCATTCTGAACAGTGTCTCACTAAGTTGTCCATTCTGACCTTGAATGCACACTATAGTCAAGAAAGCCTTAAATTTGCAATTCTCCTGCCTCAGCATCCTGATTAGCTGGAATTATAGGCCTGTGCTGGTTAACATCTACTTTTTTTTTTTTTTTTTTTTTTTTTAATGAAAACCTTTTGTGTGGGAAAGTACAGGGTAGTGGGATAGTAGAGTGGTAGGAAGGGAAACAACAAAAACAACATTTGTTTCAAAGATGCTATAATAAAAGCTATAATTTGTAAGCTAATTAAAAATAAGTTGGGTGGGTAGGGAGGTGGAGGAGGATCTAGGGGAAATGGGGAGGGGTGGATATGATCAAAACATGTATAAAATTCTCAATGAATAAATAAAAACATTAAAGAGAAAGCAAGAAGAAAAACAAAAACAAAAACAAAAAACCCCATGGCCTTTGTGCAAGCAAGACCATATGAAAAAGATGAAAAAAACAGGTGACATGGTAGGAGAAATATTTTGAAACTAAATCTAGTTCTGGAAAAAGAGACTTAAAAGTCAAAGGAAACGTTCCTGTGAACACTGATTTAGAACTTTAGACAACACTGTGTCTATGTGTGTAAGAGCCACACTGAAAAACTCCTGTGTGGACACTAGCAGAAGCTTTGCCACCTTGACAGAGCCACTGATGTCCACAGATGGAAGGCAGCAGAACGTGGAGATGAGTGAGCAGATGGAAACTGGGAGGCCACCCATGCCTTCATTGCTGTCCACACACCCCACAGACCCTCCCACTCCAGGCCTCCCCAGGGTTCAGCTAATGATTACAAATGGCAAAGGATCTCCAATTTAATTGCAGAAGGTAATGATGCAGTGAGCATAAGATTAGATTCACCGCAGAAGGCAATTTCCTCAAACAATAGAAAAGGAGAAGCCAGTATGAGGAGGCTGCAATCGATGGGAAGGTTTCTGTATTAAATACCACGGCACTAGGTCACAAAGGGATATTGACAGAACTGCTGACAGCAGATAAAAAAGGGGGAGAGAAAACTAAATTGGTCTCTGCAGAAAATAAGTTACAGATTAATCACCCCGCCATGAAATGCTTTAGTGATGACATGGGGTGTGAAGATGTGTTCACCATCTGACCACAGTGCAGGACAGCCAAGGGCAAAGAGGACCTCCTGAACTACCGTGTGCCCCCTGGCCCTCTGCTGGGCACAGTTCCAGCTCAGGGACACCAAGAGTGCTTGGGAGGCTGTGCTAGCTCTTCCCCAGGGTCACCACAAGCCTGCCTGATGTGCAGGGGAGGAGTATTTCCTTTCTGAAAGCTTTGACAGCTAAGACACAGCTGAGGGAGGACTACTGCCCAGCCCTCCCACATATCTCCTAAGGTGGAGGTCATAAGTGCATTCCCAGATCTGGACCTGTCCATAGGCTAGCCCTGGCACTACATCTCCTGCCTGGCCATCTAACTTAAAAGCTCCAGTGGATTTGAGGTTATGGTGTAAATGTGGTGATTTTTAAAAATTGTCTTTTCAAAATGATTTTTCCCCTTAATATTATCAATGCTCTAAGAAAACAGGCCACCTCAAACTTTACTTGATAGTATGGCCAGAGTTCTTAAGCTTTAAAAAGTCAGTTAATAGTTTAAGAAGCCTAGCATCCACACCTCATATTAAAAACGATGCATCATCATTCATGTTTTCTCTTTAACCTAGGGGTGCTATTAATATTGTAAAGCACCAAGAGGGAAAGGAGCTCAGTAAGCATTATGGGAACAAATAAACATAAGTCATGGTTACCTGAGGACCTACCCACCCACGGATTCTGTAAAGGTGACAATGTGGCCCCTGGGGATATAACACTATAAGGTCTCATTGCAGAGTTCCTGAGTTTTCTTCTTTCTACAAGTAATATTTTGACAACAAGTACAATGAAATTATGAATGCCTGTAAACACACATTTAAAAAAGAAAGATCTAAGGAATCAAACATGAAAAATACACAGAATACTTAACTCTACAAAATGAATATCCAAAAACAAGCTGACTCCCAAGGAAGTGCTATAATTCATTTTCAAAATCCATGTAAATACATGGGAAGCTGGCTTGCAACGTGAAATCAAGCCTGCACAAGTGTCCCTCCTCAAACATGATTCTAAAGAATCCTTGTGAAAAGAGCACACTTGGACCTGAATTCAGCCATCCTCCTCGAGGTTCAGGACCAGCTCACAGTGCTTTCAACTTGTACCCACAAGGCCTAGCACTCAGTTCTCTGCTTTATACCTCAGTCCCTGCATCATTCCTACAAAATAATTATTTCAAAATTCCAAATTTGTGGACCAGGAAGTATATTCTGCATTCAACCCAAAAAGTCCAATTCCAAAGACCACCCAGTGAAACCTTTTTCCTTCTTACTTACCACAGCCTGGCTTGAGCTCGCCTGGAGGTCCCACAGCAGGATGTGGCTGTCAGCCAGAGAAATGACCTTCTTCCCATCCCCCATCGGCTCCCACACAACACTAAAAAAAGACAAATGTCAAATATTAATGTGACCAATGAGTACCCCCTAGCCTGTAGCCACAGGTTTTATACACATCCTTCACACTTAAGCAAGCTGTTTCATGGCCTAAAGCCTCATCTAGTGTTACTATTAACATCTAATAACATATGTCAGAGACACTAATGTCATCTCAGTGTCCCCAGAGTCATATGTCAAAGCTGTGACTCCCCCCCCCCCAGCATTGGGTGGGAGAAGATCATGACTGTTGGCTCTCTGGATGGAGTATGAGTCCTTGTGCAGAAGAGAGCACAGAGTGTGCAGCTCTCTCTCTCTCTCTCTCTCTCTCTCTCTCTCTCTCTCTCTCTCTCTCTCTCTCTCTTCTGTGGGAGAAGATCATGACTGTTGGCTCTCTGGATGGAGTATGAGTCCTTGTGCAGAAGAGAGCACAGAGTGTGCAGCGCTCTCTCTCTCTCTCTCTCTCTCTCTCTCTCTCTCTCTCTCTCTCTCTCTCTCTCTCTCTCTCTCTCTCTCTCTCTCTCTCTCTCTGCCATGTGAGCACAGCAAGAAGGCAACCATACAAGCCAGGAAAAGAAATCTCACCAAGAACTAAACCAGCCTATACCAGGATTTTGGTCTTCCAAGTCATGAGTCATGATAGCGCCCCAAGCTGACTCAGGTGCTCATAACACACAGCTCATTAGTATCTAAGGAATAAACAGTTGCCCACAAGGGCTGGAGAAGGCACCAGGAGAAGGGATTTCACATGTGAGGCCTTGTTTTGGGTAGAGCAAAAGCAACATCTTGCAGGGGTGATAGGACAGATCTGAGAGCCACACCCACATACCAGGCTCTGGATGAGCCACCTGTGACAGGAACTGCTTCGCTGTCTGAGTCAGTCATGGCCATTTCCTGCTATTGCAGCCCAGCTACCCCAACCATGAATCTGAAGGGTTAATAAAAGGCAAATGTCTTAAGAGAGCTGGGGTGGATATTACTAAGGTACAGAGGGAATGGGGGATCCCTTTTCCCCACATCCTCTTCAGCATTTGTTATAGGCTGTTTCATTGATATTTGCCATTCTGATTGGAGTAAGATAGAATCTCAAAGTTGTTTTGATTTGCAGTTCCCTAAATTGCTAGGAACAATGAATGAACACTTTTTAAGATGTTTCTTAGACATTTTTACTTCTTTTGAGAGCCCTCTATTCAGATCTATAGCATATTTTTTTGATTGTAGCAGAGAAAGAAGAGAAAAGGAAAGAAAAGAAAAGAAAAGAAAAGAAAAGAAAAGAAAAGAAAAGAAAAGAAAAGAAAAGAAAAGAAAAGAGAAGAAAAGAAAAGAAAAGAAAAGAGAAGAAACCTCCAATGGGTCGTAGACCACAGGACATAGCTGTAGGAAAGGACTTTCTAAATAGGATTCCATTTGCCCAGGAATTGACACCAATGATTGACAAGCAAGACTTCATAAAACTAAAAAGCTTCAATAATCAATGGGGAAGATGTTAAAGAGGAAGCCCACAGAATGGAAGAGACTCCACCAGCTATGTATCTGACAGAGGATTAATACTCATAGTATATAAAGAGCTCAAAAGACAAAGAATCAAAAAAAACATGAAAGAACAAAAGAAATGAAACATTAATAAGAAGATGGGCTGGGATCTAAACAGAGAATTCTCAAAACAAGGGGGAAATGATAAGAAATATGGGGGGAGGAAGGGAGGGGTGGGGCAGGAAGGGAGGGAGGAAGGGAGGAAGGGAAAGAGGAAGGGAGGAAGGGAAAGAGGAACAAAGGAATGAGCAAATGAACAAAGGAAGGAAAGTTCATCATCCATTGCAACTACAGAACTGCAAATCAGAGCAACTTAAAGATTCCTTCTTACCCAGTCAGAATGGAAAAATCATCATAACAACCAACAACAAATGCTGGAGAGGATGTAAACCCTCATTCACCGTAAGTGTGACTACAAACTGGCCCAGCCACTCTGAAAACCCTCAAAAGGCTAAAAATAAATCTAGTACCCAGCTGTACTACTCCTCAGCATATGGCAAAAGGACTCTGCAACCTACTCTGCAATAATTCCTCAGCCATGTTTGTTGCCACTACTATTCACAACAGCCACAAAGTGCAAACAACCTAAATGTCTTTCAGCTGATAAATAGATAATGAGAATATGGTGCTAAACAGATGGAATACTACTCAGCAGTAAAGAAAAGTGGAACCATAAACTTTGCAAGTCAATGGATGAAATAAGGGAAGATCATATTGAGTGAGATAGCCCATATTAACAAAGAGAACTTTACTTCTGTGTCCTTGTCCAGGAATGGATTTGGCAAAGCCAAACCAGTGCCTCATAGAAACCAAGGTTGTGGTTTCTGGGGACCCAAACTCCTCCCCATGGGCTGTGGTCATCGATCCTACAGCAGCTGTGCTGGAGATACCCCATGTTCTCTTTGCCAACATTGTCTTAACTCTCAGTGGTTCTTGGCCATTTTGTGCCCTCCCCTTTTTTGTTTGTTTGTTTGTTTGTTTGTTTGGGGGAGTGGTTGTGGTATTTGTTGTTGTTGTTTTGGTTTCATTTGATTTTATAAGACAGAGTTTCTCTGTCTAACAGTCCTGGTTGTCCTGGGATGCACTCTGTAGACTGGCCTCAAACTCACAGAGATCCACCTACATCCACTTCCCAGATGCTGGGATTAAAGGCATGCACCACCACATCTGGCTTGCTTCTTAATAAACTTACATTAGCTTATTCATGACCTCCTGGTTCTACCTATTGCTTTTGTCTTCTTTATTTCTCATCTCTGTCCTCCTGCTCAATACCTCACCATTCAGGACCCTTATTCCCGCCAGTTCAGGTCACTGAGGACTATCTTTCATAGCATGCATGAAGTTTCTACGCAAGTTTCCAAGGGAGGGAAGCAACCAATAGTCTACCCAGTTATGATGCCTATGAACTAAGGCAACACCAGCATGGCACAGTAACCCCAAAGGTACAGTAGTGGGAATACCCAACAGCTCTCTAGGTCTTAAGTCCTTAAGACCTACTCAACAAGAGGGAAATTGTGCCTGGTATAGGAAACACAGCCAACTATCAAGGGCTAGGGAAGTCACAGATCTCAGAGGAGAACCTACAACAACCATTTCACTAAACCACAAACTATATTCTAAATATTTATCCTTACAGCCACAGGTTAAATTCATCAAAAAGTCTCCTTGCAACAGATGAAGATCATTACAGAAAAAATAAAACTGATGGAAATACAGAGAATAAGTGACCACGAGGTGTCCAGTGCTGACAACTACAACACAATTCCTGAGGCTCAGGGATCACCCTGGGAAAGAGGTGGAAAATTCTAAGAGCCAGAGGAACAGGAAGTTAGCTGTCAGATTTTGTCTGCTAGATATACCTCCAAAGCTACACCCATTAAGTCTCATCAGTGTGGGTGAGCTCTGATGTTCATAGGCTGGCTTCGCTTCCACCTGAGTTGCTTCCTGTCCATGGAGACATACGCAGGAAGCTTCTTCCAGTTGTCATACCTTTTCTGCCACAGTAGACTATATCCCCTCAGATATGTACCCAAATACAGCCATCCTCCCTTATGTTGCTTCTGCCAGATATGTGGTCATAGCAATGAGACAAGTCACCCCAGCCAAAGTACTCTCACACCATCCTAACTCAATGCTCATAGGACCCTGTGAGCAAGACATCAATCCTGCTAATACAAGCCTGCAATGGCACCTTTCCCCTGACCAGAATAATGATCACACACTGCTCCACCCTGCCTCCTCATGGGCCGATATGTCTGTCTCTGAGAAAAAGCTCGCATTTCTCAGTATTTTGAACAGGAGAATGGATAAAATTATTTTCAAGTGGCTGTAGAAGCAACTTTTATATCCAAAAAGGAGAAATATATTCTAATTTGAAGAGAAGCCATACGTGCTAAGACTCATAGGAGGCAGCATGCACTTACTTTAAAAATAACCCGGTTTTGAGTTTCTTACAGCTGAGCATTTACAAAGCTTCGTATCCCAGACACAAAGTCTCTATTGCTTGTGTTCTGAAGGTCACAATGAACATAAACCTACAGACAGCAGCTATGAAGCTTAGGAGGGGCAGGCACTCTCGCCAAATCCAGAGGGACTCATGCCTGCTCTAGGACCCCAGTCACTGGGCGGGTGCATGATTGCATCAAAGGCTGGTCCTTCATCTCACTACATGCTTGCTAAATAAGCACAGACAATGTAAGGTAGCTTCTAGAAAGCCATGAGACTGCCTGCTTGTAGACAGGAAGCTCCCTGAAATAAAATTCTGTTCAGCTAGTGTCCTGCAGGTGACAGGTATCAAGACAGAATGGAGAGGGTCAAGAGGGGAAATTCCTAGGCACCCAATCAGAAGCACACCAGCATCTTGCATTCCCTTCTGATCTGAGGTGGGAGTACCATTGCTCTTCATTGGCCTAGAACTGAGACCGGAAAGGGCAAGTCAGCTACAGGGAACCACAGTCTACAGGTACTGAGACTCCTGAGAGGTGGCACCTCCTCTCATCACCTCCCCGACAGACAGCAAGCAGCAAGCTGCCCTCACTGGACGCATGGGATTATCCCTTGCTTTTCTAAGTGGCAGGTGCACCACTCCTCATACTGTTCACAGCTGATGTCTAGATCCCTGGCCAAATATCAACTCCCCCAACCTAGAAGAGTACTGAACGGGCAAGTATGTCCAGTGTACTTAAGATGCACAGAGGAGAACTGAGTAGAGAGCCCACATATAAGGTACAGCTCAGAGAGGAGAAGCCCGTTTGCAGGGCTGTTGCCCAAGAGCACAAGCTCCTCCTCAAGAGGGGAAAAAAAAAAGCTGCTCCCCAAGGGTACAGGTGCCTCCTCAGGAAGAGGGCTGCTGGGAAAGTAATTCTGTGACTGCTGAAAGCAGGCGAGTAAAGTCTTGTAGGCCCTTGATGGACACAGATGCTTAGGCCCCTCTATCCTTTATGTCCAAATGTGCCCACACCCATTCTTAGTTTTAACCTACAGGGCAGCCTTGTGCTGAAGTCAAAACTCACACATTCAGCTTGCATGCCTTGCCCCAACTTCATTACTGGACATTGTTGCTTCTTCACCTAGATGAATTCCTAGAGCACCAGATGCAGTGCTCTGACATACTGTCCTTCTGCTGGCAGTGTTATCTGTGGTGTTGATGCTCTTTGTGGGGACACAAGTTTGGGAGCTCTTAAACTCCACAGGCAAAACTAAGCTTGTTAAATTTTATCTTTTAGGGACCTTGTCTTGTCAGATTTTATGGAAATAATGCAAGGCCAATTTTAGCATAGCACAACTCTCAACAGGAAGCCTGCTACAACAATATTGCAGTGAGACTTGACACTTAAGGAATACCTGACACATGCCAAGCACTGTGTGTCACCATTGCCTTATGCAAGACACTGCCACATACCAGACACTGTATGCCACCACCTGCTCATGCCAAGCACTGCATGTCATCATCTGCCACATGCTGGGTCCTGCATGTGATCTCTTTCCTAATTGCAGACACCATTTCACACTTAATGCAGACACTCACTACACCACACTTATATACTCTCCACTACATACAGTGCAGACACTCCTCACTATAAACTTAATGCAGATTCTTGCCACTACACGCTTCATAAAGATACTCATCTCATCACTAAGAAATTCCTTCTTAGAGGTACTTTTGCTGCACCCCATGAGTTTGCTGTATGTGATTTCACTGTCATTTGTCTAGGACACTTATTTTCCTTAAAAACTGACTTCCAACTGCATCTCTCTCTCTCTCTCTCTCTCTCTCTCTCTCTCTCTCTCTCTCTCTCTCTCTCTCTCTCTCTCTCTCTCTCTCTCTCTCTCCCTCCCTCCCTCCCTCCCTCCCTCCCTCCCTCTCTCCCTCCCTCCTTCCCCCCTTTCCTCCCATCTTGCTTTTGGGGACTTAGCACACAGACCTGCTGTGTGTGTGTGTGTGTGTGTGTGTGTGTGTGTGTGTGTGTGTGTGTGTGTGTGTGGCACTGGCTTCCCTGCTCTTCACCAAGGTTTGCTAATGGCAGCTCAGCTGACATCATCTTTACTGTTCCCATGTGCCCTCTGCCAGCACTGTCCTCTCTCCTTTTCAGTGAGCTTGGAAAATATAACCACCCACATCTAACAAATCTTGTTAAGAAAAATAATAACCAGCCCTCAGTGGGTACTAAAGGACCCTCCTCTGGGCATTAAGTTCAGGACGGCACCGGCTTTTGTGACACTTCGTTGAATCTCGAAGTTAATTTATTCTGCTCACACAAAGTCAAATGCCCAAGTTAAAAGATGTGAATTTAGTAAGGTTGGCAACTCCACCTGAGATGACACACTGCTTGGGACATGTGCTTTCTAGGCTGTCTCTAACATGCAGGATGCCAATAACACAATCACAGAGGCTCCCTGGAGGACTGTCATTAGCCATTGGTATCACCATGCAACCTCTGTTCCTTCCTAAAATGTCAACATCCTGGTCAACATCCTAGGTCAAATGCATACACTTCTATTCACAGGCCTCACAAGAGTCAGTATACAGACTTCTGTAATGCTTAACATTTTAAAATTTTCATTGTAAGTGTATGGGTGGTTTGCCTGTATGTGTGTCTGTGTGCCACATGATAACCACAGAGACCAGAAATGGACTTCAGATCCCCCTGGAACTGGAGTTACAAGTGGTTGTGAGCTGCCATGTGGGTACTGGGAATCCAGTGCAGGTCCTCTGCAAGAACAGTAAATACTCTTAACCACTGACCGATCTCTCCAGCCCCAGGAGTTCTGTGCCTTTAAAATCTGGTTACTGCTACCAGATGATGGTTTGGGACTCTTTACAAATTTTCACACAACTGATTCATATGATAAAGCAGTAGTATCTGGGAGATAAACTTTTTGGCACATGTGAAGAACAGTTCTTGAGACTGCAATTTCTGGTTTGATAGATGTGCTTGCAGCTTCTTCCCACAGAGGTGCCCTCCCATTTTTGGTCATAAATGTGATCCTGGCCATTCTGTTAAGAACCCCCAACTCCCCCAAAAGTGTATCTATTGCTTTGGTGACAATGAGGTAGTTTGTACCTCCTGTAAAGTGTGAGTGGCTGCTTCCAGGTCTCTTGTGAACTTGTTCTTTAGGGCACTTTGTCTAAAATGCAGCCTTTGAAGAAGCCCTTGCTGACTTGAGAGGAATCATTTCATCGCTGTTTCATTGGGGCAAATTCTCAGCAAGAAGAAGCTTGGGCGGGTGAACAATTACAGGATCAGAGGATCACTAGTCTTCCTTTTAGCATGCAATCAAATCTGTTCAACTGGAAAATAAAAACTATAGCACTACTCACAACATTAAGTAAGATCCATAATCTGTTCAGCAAAAATGTGAAAACCTCCAAGTCGGGAGTTGCTGCATCAGGCAGCTTCAGTGGGCACCATCAAGTCTCCCCCACACGGGCTGGATGGTAAACAGTGTGGACTAGATGAGTAGCATGGCTTCTGGACGGGCAGGGTTCTCCCTGATGCATAAAAGCAGTTGTAGGAGACACAGGACCAAACCTTGGCAGGCACGACATAATAAAACTTCATTTACAGAAAGACCCCAGTGAGTGGGAGGCAAATGCTGGCTGCATTATTGCCAGAGCAAAAAGATTAGCAGGGACACAGAGCTCTTAATTTGTCCATGTGACCATCATGCTCAGTCTTATCTAGCATACCCAAAAGTCACCCATTCAACATCCATTCATGCTGTCACTCTGCTCCAAACATGTGGGCTCCCTCCTCATTGACATCCTTTTTGCTATCTTGAGGAGCAGGCATGGAGCCCTCAGAATGGTAGCAATGCTCCCTCGTCCACTCAGGACAACCACCTGGGAGGAAAGAGCATGCCACGGTCTTAGCTGTCAGGCCACACTGCCGGACTCCTTTGAGTAGACCACAGAAGACTTACCCAAGAGTTCAAAAGAAATCAAAATGGCCAGGGTGCCAGAATAGCCCAAAAAGAGAGCTCCTGTCACCCTGAGAGAAGGAAAGACAGAATGCCCACCCTGTTCATTCAGTGTCCTCACTCTCACTGTCACCAGTGTCCCTGTGGAAGCACAGTGCTCCAGGCCAGTATGACAAGCATCTGCATTCACAGCTTGACAGCGCCTGGAGACCACTACAGCTTCTTATCACACCCTGACCTTGGCTCACAGTGCCCTCACTTCCAACAAAAGGCTACCTTTCCTGGGTGTGGGATTCAGCAAAGAGAAGACAGACATGTCTCTAGCAAAAAGCTATTCCTTAAAGAAGAGAGAGTATAAGTCATGGGATTTAGCAGGCCACAGGTAGAAAATACTCATGAAACACATACTTTCTTTTCCCAAAAAAACTGAGTGAGGAATTTCAGTGAAGTCATTTTGTTGTTATTGTTTGTTTCTTTGTTTTATGAAACTGAAAGTCACAAATTATTTCCATTAGCAACTTAGAGGCTAAGGTACAGCCTGCAAGAAAAAAATCCCCGAGACAGTAAATTGAGACTAGAAAAAGAAGCCAGCATGGTGTTGAACACCCTTAACACCAGCACTCAGGAGGCAAAGGCAGGAAGATCATTATATGAGTTTGAGGCCAGCCTTGGCTACACAGTAGACTCCAGGTCAGCCTGGTCTACACAGTAGTGAGTTCTTAGTCAGCCTATGCTTCATAGTTGTTAGTTCCAGGTCAGCCAGAGCAACCCTATGAGACACTGTCTTTAAAATATATATATATATTTTACCTGCTGGATAATCATTTACCTATTATGATGCCAGAAGTCTTTAATTGCAGCTACTTGGGAAGCGGTGGAGGGGGGTGGGGGTCAAGAGTTCAAGTCAGCTTGAGCAAGGCTGGGGTCTGGCTCAATGGTATAGCACTTGCTCTACATGTGTTGGGAGTTAAACATGGGCTTACTCATGGTATCAGTTCAGGGCTTCAACTGTGGCTCTTTCTTACTGTGCAGATGGTAGCAGCAGCAACTCTCAGTCACTAGAGGCATGCCTCAAACACACACACACAAACATACACACATACACACACACTCCCCCATATACACCATGCATGCACCAACAAGCAAAGCTCACTGTGACTTTCCCGTACCTCAAAGGTTGCTGCAGTGTGTTGATGCTTTCAGGTTCTCACCTTACAAATGTCTGACTTTCCTGTTCAAAGCCCAGCACCAGAAAACCCTTGGGGTCCTTCAACTAAAGCTCTCAGGTAGGACTCAAAGTGGTCATGTCAACTCCAAGACATGGCAAAGTTATAAGTATAGTTTTGACATGTTTCCTAATGACTGCCCAATTTTAAGGTGTGGAGTATAGCAACATAAAGAAAGTGACCAACCAAAAAGTAACACAAAGTCTTCCTTTAGGCAACCACTCTTTGCCCACCAGAATGTTGACCAGCACTGGGATTTGGTCTTGATGTAAAGGGCTTGGGATGAAGAACACCATTCCTAACTACTGCCTCCTATTTCCTGTCTGAAGGCTGGAGTCTCAACATCACTTGCTTACCATGAACCCTAGGTCAAAGCTCAGCAGTGGAAGGTGTGCTTTGTAATCAGGGCCAACTGACAGTCATGTCCTGTAGGCACTGTGAAAGTTCCAGTCATTGCTACAGAGTGTTAGCTGAGAAGGAATCATTACAACCACAGAAACCACCATCTCAGAGACTGGGGTCCTGGAGTAACTAGAGAGGAGAATGAGAGCAGAGCACGCACGCACACACACACACACACACACACACACACACACACACACACACACACACACACACACACACACACACACACGCCTATATCTGCATCCTGACAGCAGAGTGACAAACACCCCTCCTGACACCTCAGCTACAAGCTGCTCTTGTCATATGCCTTCCCTGACATGATGGACTACACCCTCAAACTACGAGCCAAAACAAACCCTTCCTTCCTTTCCTAGGTATTCTGTTGTCAGGTATTTTTGTCGATTAATACAACCCCATTTATATAAATATGCTATAGAGACTGGTTTTAAGGGGACGGTAACCAGCAGAGGCCAAACACTTAGCTCTTGATCTGTAAAGTGGAGACACTAAGCCGTGTTTTGCTCCCCTATGCACCTGGAGGCCTGGAACACAAGAGTCACCTTCACAGTACTTGGCTTAAAGACTCTGGTAGTCACCCACCCTAAGCCACGCAGGTGCAAACCCATGGTCCCAGATGCTCCAAGGTCATACTGACTTGCCATTAACAGCTCGCTAGTCAGGCTTTTAAAGGAGTCAGAGGAAGCAACCAACCATACTAGCAGGACTGAGAAAGCTCCTGAACACTTCCTTGTAGGACAAGCCAAAGTGGGCTTAAGGACTGGAGAGAAGAAACTACATGGAAACCACAAGCCACCACACACAAGGTCCACCTCATCCAAGTCAGGAACACAGAGCAGCTTCCTGCTGCCACCATCACAGTCCCATCCCCTAAAAGCCAAGACATTTTGGAGTCAGGCTTCTTAGAATACCTGACAGTAGACTTCCAGAAAACCATGTCATCGTTGTGAGAGACCTCAACATTGTAAGAAATTCTGGCAGCTCACCAATTAGAATCTATAAGCAAAGCAAACACAACACCTACAGGGGACACACAGATGGTAAACAAAGGAAAGCGGCCATCAGACAAGACATGTCCAAATACAAACAGAAGCCCCGAGTCTCTTCCTCCAGAAAACTGTGAGTCCTGCAGTTTGTGTGCAGAAGGCAGACACCCCACAGAAAACATGCTCTGCCCCGCAGGCTTTTCTTCTGTTGCGGGCACTTCATGGGACTTTGCTGGGAGGACGCCAAAAGTGAGGAGCCCTTCATGCTCCCCAGGAGCTTCGTGAACCCTGAGTGGGCCCTTCAGGACACACCTGCCTGTTGATGAGCCCACCCTCCCTTGTCCTAACTCTTACATTGCAGTTTGTCTTTTACCCTACAGCATGTGCTCATGAGACACGGCAGAAGGGATTTCAGGTTCCTGCAGGCAGCGTGGAGCTGCGACACTGGGCAGGGCTGGCAGACCTTCTCCAGAGCTTCACTGCCAGCAACCTTTATACATGGCCATGGCCTCTGGTGCTGTTTTATAAGGAGCCTTCCTCTTGTCATCACTGTTTATGATAGCTGTAGTACACAGCAGGCAATAAAAAGGGAAATTCTGTCTTCTTGTGTACCACTGTCATGAAACAGTATTATAAACAGGAAACAGCCTATGGTTCCTGCCGTCCCTTCCACTCCAAACTAAGTTTTATTTATTTTTTGTTCATAAAAATCATCCACTTTTTATGACATTCTGCCAAGGAATGAGGGCATAAACAATATTAAAAAGTCAAGAACACAGTACCACACAGCCAGATGGAGTATGTTCTGCCCCTATATAACAATGGTACAAAAAACACAAGCAAAGGCTGACTATGAATAAATCCAAAGAAGTCACAGATGAGGCACTTGGAGGAAGACAATGAGGGCCACAGAAGCAGGATGACAGCTGTAAATCAGCAGGTTTCATGTCCAAGCAAAAGCACACTTTCCTTTAAGCATGTGAGCCCTTCTATTACACGTGGGGAAGGGACAGCTCCACAGCCATCAGGAAACTCTCAAAGCAACCGCAGCACAACTTCAATCTGCAATTGGCATCCATGCTCCTCCTCACTTCCCTTGATCATCAAGGAAGAGAAGTGGAAGCGCAGGACAGCTAGCAAGAGGGCAGAACAGCCACACAGGGTCCCACTGCATGAGAAGCAGTAACCACAGCTGCCGGGTTTTCCATGTGTTACTCACTGAGTAGGGAAAGGCAAGAAATGTGTCCATGCAAGTCAACTCTTTTAAAAAATAATATTTCATAATAAATTCAGTAATAAACTCTTTCCTAGGATCACAAAGCAATGCTCCCGTGGCACACAGATCTGGTTAATAAACCTCACACAAGTGCTGTAAGGCTTGAAAAAGCAGCTTTGGGAGTCACCATCAGAAAGTCAACAAGCCCTTCTGATCTACCTGCAGAGGTGTGGGACCTTCATGCTGCGACACAAGGAATACTTCCAGTGACCGAGTCATGTTGATATGTTGCCTGGGAACTTTCTGACAGGCAAGCATGTAACTTTTGACACCAGGTGACTTGGTTATTAAAAGTCTGTTTATTCTGACATCTCACTGGGACAAACTTATGGTTCCATCAACCAGAAAATTCTACTTTCAAGCAGACAGAAAGCCAAGGGCAAACACAGCCTGGAGGTGAGGGGAAGGGGGTTTTGAAAGGTGCTTTCTTCTTCTCTGGAGTATAACATCCAGTTAACAGCTCGGGCACGGCTCCAGTGTGTATGCCCAGCTCAAGAGAGAGATGCCTTTTACCAGTCAAAGAGGGCCAGAGACTGAGTGTAACCAGGAAGTCCTCTCCCACCAACTTTGTAAGAGCAAAGCAAAGCTATGCACTGAGGGGAAACACAAACTCCATTCCACACAGACCCAGGGTGCACTGCTGTCTGGAGTGGAGGAAGGTTGAGGGATGGGCAGAGCAGAGTCTGTTCCTCATTGCCCTTACGGCTGAAGGAGCAGTGCTGGTTCAGGTCATCTTAATACAGGGAATTCAAACTCCACCCCAACCCTGAACCCTGCCCTGGATCATGCTCAGAGCCCCAGCCTCCTTCATAAGGCTACCAATGCCCAACACTCTCCTTGCTGGAGTCCCCGTAAGATTCAGGGAGAACACAGCAAGACCAGGTGATATTCACCTGACTCCAAGGACATGTTACATAACTCTAGAGATTCTTGTTCCTAGGTCTCAGCAAGTTCAATGGTAGCTTTAAAATTACAGTAAATTTTAAAATAAAGAGCAAACTAATATTGGAATGCCCTTCTGATCATCCAGGTAAGTCCTTCAGTCTTCTCATCTCTCACCCCCTTAGCATTAGGAGTGCCAGCTACAGAGAAATGTCCTACACACGGGATCATCAATTTTAGGTTTAAAATTATTACTGGACCTTAAGCTTCAATAACTGGTGGCTATATCAGAAGCAACAAGGCCCTGAGAGCTCATCTTCCTATATATACACATGAAGACACAGTGAAAGGACCCATTGATGAGCTGGACAAAGGGACATCACCAGATGCCAGGACTGCAGGGAATATGAGCTCGTATTTCTAGATATCAAGATGGACAGGAATGGAATTCTAATATCTAAAAGCTGCCCAGTCTGTAGCACTTGGTGGTGACAGGCAGAATGGACTAGCTTCCTCCCTCTCCACAGGGCACAATGGCACACTCTGTTTCCATCCATGTTCTGAGTTCAGAAAAGGACACTCAGTTCAGAAAAGGACCAAAGCAAAAACACACTCCTAAAACATTTCATTTAATGAAAAGAAGAATTAAAGTTTGGGGAGAATATGAGTTTCTCTTTGCTGTGAATAATGACCTGCACTTTCTACACTGTATTTTTAGATTTCTGTACTTTGACTCTTCCCAGGAAAAACTGTCTGTAAGTTGCATTTTAACACCTGACTTTTCTAATATTCGTATGGGGCAAGGACAATGACACACATTCCTTTTACAGTGGTTACAGAGGAACCATGGAAGGATTTTCATACTGCCCTTTGGCATCGTTGAACTGTCCTTTTCCTGTACAAAGTAAGCAACATCTAAGGAACAAGTTTGGTACTAGCCAGTAGCTGGGAATCAGCTTATGAACTGCAGGGACAATGGGATGACTCTTTTAATGATGTGGTCCATCTAACACTGACCTGCGGAAATCACTGACAAATCTCTGCTGTCTCAGGACAGTCAGAACACAAACCTCTGAAAACCTCAAATGTGTTCCTTTCCCTCAAGCAGCTTTGCAGGACTTGGGGCAACCATCAACTTGCTTCTCACAATACTCACCCTATGCCAATGTCCACTGTTCCTCACGTAAACCACAAGAGAAGAAAAGAGACAGGGCCAGATCTTCTACTCCACACTCTGGGTCCCCTCCCTCTCCTCTCTTAACACCACTCCTGCCCTTTACTTCCTAACCATCATCTTGCTATGCACATCAGCCCTCCCAGGTGTCCTGCATGCTCGGCCTGGCTGGCATTTCAGTGTGATATTTACTCTATCTGTATGGGAGGGCGTTTCTTCTTCAGCAGCTGGCTCGGGAAGCAGGGGTCAGTTGGCTACGCAATGCTAGTCACTCAGAATGCTACCAGAGAAAAACATGCATGGAGTTGCATGCTTAATACTACACCTCCACAAGCAAGATCCTGGATGCAGGAGCTGGGAAAATGCCATAGTGGGCTACAATTAATTTTATACACATCTTCAAAGCTTCTGACAACTAATAAAGCAATTCTCCTATGAAGGAGAAAGGAGTGGTTTGCAAGATTGCTCCATACACTACTGGAAGGGGCACATACAACAGGACATGGTGAGGGTTCTCCTGGCTTTTCAGTTGTTGGCCAAAGTACTCACTACCAAGCAGCTGGAGGCTTCCTGATCAACAGGAGGAGATGGAGCGTGGCAGAATCAGCCATTAAACCCATGGTCATGCTGTTACATCATATGACTCTTGGAAATTGATCACCTCCTTCTTTTCTCACAGGCTGGGCTCCAGAAAGCCTCTCCTTCATAAGAACCCCTAAAGATGCTGGGGTACACCAGCTGGGCAGAGAGAAAGTGCTAGAAGCATTCAAGTATGGTGGCCCAGAGTTAACACACCCACTCCACACTAAAACATCACATATGCATGAGTCTAGTCACTTAACTCAAGGAGAACTACACAAAACATAAATGGAAGAATTTTAAAGAGACCATCCTCAGGCTGGAGGGATGGTTCAGTGGCTAAGACCACTGGCTGCTCCTGCAGAAAACTCAAATTCTATTCGTAGCACCCACATGGTGGCTCACATCATCTGTAAATCCAGTTCCAGTAATTCCTCTTCTGGCCCCTCCCCGAATACCAGGTAGCATCTATGTGCAGGCAAAACACTCATCACATAAAATCATACAAAATAAATATAGTTCTCATCTACTCTTAAAGAATGAAAGTATATAACAGACTCAGAAATGTGACACTGACAATCACCTCTTCTGGCCTCCAATCCTACACTGTTGACAAGTAGAATTCTGTTCATTGTACTATGAAGAGTCTGACTATAGAAATGCAGCTGTTCTGGGCAGTGGTGGCACACAACTTTAATCCCAGCAGTTGGGAGGCAGAGGCAGGCAGATCTCCGTGAGTTTGAGACCAACCTGGTCTATAAAAGCTAGTTCCAGGGCAGCCTCCAAAGCCACAAGAAACCCTGTCTGGGGGGGGGGTGTAAAAGAAAGACAAGATGCAGCTGTACACAGCCTGATGTTTCAGTGTATGACACACTACAAATGATCAAAATGTCACAGTAGACCAACAATATCTGGCCAAAAGAGCCCCGGTCCACATTTACTTGAAAGCTGCCTGTGGACTCACTTGCCTCATCACAGAGGGATGCCACTGGGTGACCTCCAGTCCTTTGCTGGGACATGCTGGGATCATTTCTCTGGCAAGTCCCTTGTGCAGCCGCCTCAGCCAGAACAGATAGCACGTTGTTACATGCAAAGGCGCCAGGGAAAAGACTCTACACTCACTGCTGGGGGGTTTGTAGCAAAGTCCTGTGGCACTGAGTGTCAGGAGAGAGTCCACGCATGGCATCTCACTACCTTAGAGCTGGAAAGATATTGACAACCCCACATACACCCAACCCACAGAAGAAAAAAAGACCAAAGTGAAAATGTGGCACATTGTTGGCTCTGGACCTGAATTCAGAGCCAAGGTTGTGTCTGTGCCCACTGCCTCCCCAGGGCAACAGTAAGCCACCTGAGAATCTGAGTGGGGATAAAAACATGCTAGGGAAGGTAGCAAAGCCTTCCCCAAAAGCCTCCCGTGTTGTATCTGCCTTCTGCTGGAGGATGTGAGTGCACTGGAAGCCTTCTCTGATGAGATTAAGCATTCCCAACACATGAAATAGCAGCCAGATCCAAGTGATGACAGCTGTTTCTGTTCATGTGACCGGGAGGCAAACAGGCTTCTGCCACAAGTCCAGCAGCCCTCTAAGATGTCAGCAGTCTGCAATCTGTGTCACTCTCCAGGCTAAGGACACTGGCAGGTGCTTTAACAGGTTCAGTGGAGAAAGGACCCTGACTCGCTGATGGGGTGCCTGCCTCACACCCAGGCACCCTATCCCACTGTGGCTGATGAGGATTCATTCCCAGCCTCTGAGGCCAGTGCTGTCCGTGGTGCTGAATTCACAGCCCCTGACTAAGCAGGGAATATGAGTATAAGCTGGGGCAGGGATCACTGGCTGGAACTGGCTGTTGGAAAGATGATGGCATAGATGTGACGATGCCATGTCAGGATGGGGGCTGTGGGGGGATGGAGCACAGGACCTCCCAAGAGTGGAGGCAGAGCCAGAAAGTTACTAGCAACAGTTACTGGTCACCTGACAACTCCACTAAGCTCAGCATGGAGCCTCTGTTGCAACAGTACAGAAAAGAGGTGGCTAAGCAACACTTGTCAGCCCCCACTGCCTTACTGTTAAGTCATTACTTTTCAATTAAGTACCACATTTTCATGTTAAGGTCCTGCCACATAACTCTTGCATTGACTGTAGATGGCATTTCCATTCAGAGAGTTGGCCTCCAGTGATGGGGTAGTGGGAACTGTACTCACACACATAAGCACATGCTTGCTGTGAAACCTCCAGGGACAGTGGCACTAATGTTCTATCATCATGCAATTACCACAGGAAGCCAAGTCAAGAATGCAGAGTTCCCAATAGTAGTAGAACTGTAGTTATTTAAAGCAATACACCCAAAACAAGCACATGTGAAAAAAGAATGTACAATGATACATTGGAAAACCAAAAAGAAGTTAAGACATTCTGAACAGCACAGTCAGAATCAAGAGCACTCTAGACCAATCTGAGGATGGACATCAGCATCAACCACACATGGGTATAGAGAAACTGAGCAGGCACTCTGATACTGTTTCTTCCGGTACACATGCATGTGGCATGCCCTTCTGAGTGGTGCATGACAGGATACTTGCATGCTGGGAAGTCAAGGACACAATTGTCAGGCAAGCTGGGAACCTTCTGGATAGGACTAGCCCTCTCCAAGTGATGGCTCACCTGCCATGGGCTCCTTTGTCTGCTCTCTAGTACTGCTGTACCTCTGAAAACACACACACACATGGCACCCTGGAAATATACACACACAGAATCCTGGAGACAAACACACAAACAACCCAGAAATATGCACATATGTGGCACCCTGATAATATACATACACATGGCACACTGAAAACATACACACAAGGCACCTTGGAAACATGCATATACATGGCCCCCATGGCCAGACACATACAGCACCCATGGCCATACACACGTGGCATCCATGCCCCCCAACACACACACACACACACACACACACACACACACAAACACACACACACACACGGCACCCATGGCCATACACCAAGGCCTTGTTAATTAGGGAACACATTGCTGTACGACATGAACTCTGCATGACTCTACTTAGGCAGTGGAGTGATAGCACAGAAATGCCCACTCTTGCAGTTCAGTGACTCTTTGGTTTCCCTTTGCCTGGGAGACTGAGGTGGCATCCACACATGGAGCTGCTCTGAAACAAGCAAGTGACCAGTTACCAATAGCAGCAACCATGAAAACAAATTCCTGAGGATAGCACTGAATCCACCAGAGCCCCACACAGCTTGACTGTGGCTGACAGTGACGTCCGGTCCCACAGTGACCACTTCCAAGTGCTACCTCCAAGTGAGTCCCTCTTCGGTCCTGTTGGGGCACAGTACATACTTATGACAGGTCAGGGTATGATATAGCCCATCCTGTCATGGGGTACTGTTAAGGCCTGGGTCTCCCTTGGGGACATGACTCCCTAAGGCCAGGTCTCTTGATGTTCACCCATCATCGTGGGAGCCTGGAGGGTATGTGCAACAGATGCTTAATACATTTTGCTGGGTCAGATTTATTTAATCGGTGAACTGACTGCCTGTAGATGATCCGTGTTTCCTCACAGAGGTGCACATGCACACATGGGCTCAAGCATAAACATTGATGTGTATGGTATCAAGTAAAGCAACAATTCTTGCAGGGAAAAACCATACCAGCATCATGCAGTAAAGTCTGAAGCCATGGTGTCTCAGCCACTGGTCACTGTGTAGAGGCCCTAGGTAGATAAATCAACTTCTAACCACACAGACAGGGACTGCCCAGGAGCCCCACAAATGGTAGTCACATTTCTTCATCTCTGCACATGCCACAGGACTGACAGGAAACCAAAGGAAAGGGCAGAAACACGGGAGCACTGGAGATACCACCAGGCATAACCTTCCTCCCTGAGTAGTCCACAAGAAGAGAAACTTGAGTGCTTTCAAGCTGAGGTGATGTCTGATTGCTGTAAGTGCTGCACCAGGCCTGGCCAGATTGTTCAGTCAGGTGACTTCAGGCAATGCTGATTTACAAGAGGGAAGGGTAGCCTAGAAAATACCTGGACTAAAGTGTGACAACAGAGGATAAACATCTAAGAGAAAGAGTACCAGAAGTGGGGCATCGAGGGGGGAGAACTGCAATGAAGTGAAGGGAACTGTGTGCGCGCGCACACACACACACACACACACACACACACACACACACACACACACACACACACACACACAGAGAGCACCTAAGAAGGCTCTAGGCTCCTTCCCCTCGTAGAAAATATGTAGCATCCTACCAGGCCACATTGCCGTGGGCCCCGTTGTCAAGGTGACAGAGCAGTTCCAGGGTCTGTGCAGTGCTTGCAGGGTCGTCGGGGGACTCGTGGCTGCCAGATTCTAATTCCTTGGGCATCCTCCACACAGCGGCACATGCCTGGACTCGGCTGTCTGAAGCTAAGCAAAAGGAAAATGTCAGCAGGACTCAGCCCCATATACGCTCAACACTTACACAAGCCTATGAGCAGGACGTGCTGCTGGCTGAAATACAGTGCAGAGCCAGCCCAAGATCATCAGCAGCAGAGAGCCCAACATCCCTGGGTTACACACCACCATTCCACTTTAGAGAATTTAACACCCTCAAAAGATGACAGTGCTTTTTTAAGAAAGGAAACAAGATGGGGACACGGTCATAACTGCCAGGCCCATGCTTGAGGCCTCTACTCACAGCCTCATGGGATCATAAACAGACGTCAAACACTGAGATGTTCTTCATCTGTCAAATGTTCTGCCTCAATTTGTCTGAAATGGTCAGTGTCTGGGTCCAGAGGGCAAGGCCACTTAGAAGTGCTACAAGATGAAATCCCCGTCCGTGTGCTCCTTGGGGAGCTAGCATGTGAGATAAGGGCAGCCAGGACACAAGAGCCCCTGCATAGTGCCCTCTGCCAATATGACCCATCCTCCCAGCTCCCACTGCAGGTGGCTTAGTGCCAGTCTCACCTGGTACTCCACAGATACTCTAGGAATCTGGGCCTTCTACTCACACGGAAAAAGTGTATTCACAGCTCTCCAGACATGTGCCAACATGAGTCTCAGGTACTCCAGAAAACATCTTAGTAGGGAAAGTGTTTGTAACTAAGATTTTACATTAGATTCTGAAATATGCTTTTAAACTTGCTTTTCATTTGGTTTTGGTTTGGTTTGATTTTAAGTGCTTCTGTTTCTGAGTCTCATGTGGCACAGGCAGGCTTTGAACTTTCTATATGTCCAAGTGTGGCTTTGAGCTCCTCATCTTCCAGGTTCCACTTCCTCAGGTACTAGAATTTAGTATTAAATTGGAAAATGTGAAACAGCATCTTTTGGCCTTAAAGATAGCCTCAATGAACAGGTACCTGATGTGAAAGCATCTACTTTGTGGAGTGATGGGGGCAGGCCCCGAGACCTCCAAACAGCTGCTCTGTGGGGTCACCAAGGTAAAAGCAGATGTTCTGTGGAGTGTTCATCTGTCCTACCCTGGCTACTCACCAGAGTCCTTGGTCATGTCACATAACTCTAAGTACTGATAAGCACTCTCCCTTCCACGCCCATCTCAGCTCTCCCTTCAAAGCCCATCTCAGCTGGCCAGAACACTCTGCTTATTGGGTGTTCTTCCTCTCTGTTCACCCTGCATTATTAGCCAACCCACAACAGAAGGCAACTCAAGAGCCTCATGAGGATACTGTTGATAGAACACACACTTGCTTCAATTGCCATACCATTTCATATCACTTGGAATACAACAAAAGGGTCCTTTGTTTATATTTTCTTTTGTTCTATTTATTCTTATTCTTACTTTTCCCCCCAATGTTTTCCTTCTATTTTGCTTTAAAGACATAAACCCACATACACAGACATGTAGGTGAAAAGCAAATGGCTCAATGCCAACTGAGTTAGCATACAGGAAAACTGACCAGCAGTGGGAGAGGCTTAGAGCAAGCTTGTTCACATCAAAGTAGATCTTGGAGCTGCAGCACATGGCTGCCTATCGAAGCCAGGTAAACAAAAGAACAGGTCAGGAAAAAGCATCAGGCACAGGGTCCCAGGCCCACAATCCCAGCACCTGGGAGGCTGAGGCAGAAACACCTTCAGGTTTCTGGGCTATGTAGAAAGGTACAAGCAAACACAGGCAAAACCCAAAGGAGACAAACAAGGCCAGCTATTTGTACCTAGAGCAGCAACAAAGGATGGCACAAGCTGTCAGCGTCTTCCAGGAAAGGTGATATCACAACAGATACAAACAGGATGAAGTGTCACACAGGGATGTTGCAGAATCATACTAAAGATGCTTAGTATTCATTTAACAACATTTAACAGAACTGACAAAGAAAATTAACTTTCTGACTAGACAGTTTAAATAGGATCTATTTAAGACCTAGAGAGAAGGCTCAGTGGGAAAAGGCACTGGCCATCAAGCCTGAGACCTGAATTCAATCCCTGGGGAGACTCAATTCCTGCAAGTTATCTTCTTACCTCCACATGAACACACACACACACACACACACACACACACACACACACACACACACACACACACATAACTAATAAGTAAATTAATGAGTGAAAAATTAATTCTTACACAGAAACCACTGGACTCAGTTGATTACATCACAAATCTTTCTAAGCATCTAAAAAGGGCAAGATAGCAGGTGTCATAGTTCCTAAAACCCCAGCACATACAAAGTAAGAGGAGGAAGACTGAAAAATTCAAAATTTGCTGTGATACACAGTGAGAACCTGTCTCAAAATGGGGAGAAAGGAGAGAGGGAGGAAGAACGGAGGCAGAGGGAGAAGGGAGGGATGGAGAGACAGAGGGAGGGAGAGAGTTTCCTGCCTGATAACAAGAATCTAGAAGAAATTACAAGATATTATGTGACATCACTCTCTGTAATACAGATGCAAAAATGATAATAAATGAAGCTTGATGATATATAAAAAAAAATAGCAACGCTGCAAAGAAATGAGGTCAGGCCAGCGATGCTTTAATGGGTAAAGGTGCTTGCCTCCAAGTCTGACAACCTGAGTTTAACCCTCAGAACCCACAGAGTAGAAGGAAAGAATCGGCTCCTGCAAGCTAGCCTCTAACCTCCAGATGCATTCCATGGCAGAAGCGTGTCACCAACACACATAAATCTGTGGATGAATGAAATAATTAAAAATACAAACGAGGAGATGAGGTTGATTCCAAATTAAGCAACCTAGTTCATTAGATTAACAAGTAAAGGGGAGAAAGTGTATGATCACCAAAACTACAAAAAACACCCAATACAATTCAGTCTTGGCTCTTGTAGCACTCTGAAGACTAAAATTGGAAGAAAATTTACTCCAAGGGAGGGGAAGGGAGAGAGGAAAGGAGACAAGGGGATGAAATATGGGGGGGGGGGAGTTGGAAGCAAAAGAAAAGTCCTACGTTGTGAAGTGTGAAGCTTTGCATTGCCAAGGCCACTTCGCATTGTGCTAAAAGGGGAGCTACTGCATCTGTGTGGCAAGAAAACAGTAAGAGTGAAGAACAAGAAAGGAAGAAGTTGCACTGCTGTTGCTAGCTACAAGACGTACATGAATCTGTATGACACTATCCGGAGCAAAGCTGCTGAACAGAGACATGGAACTCAGCTGGTTATCCACTGATCATGAGAACAAGACAGAAATGGCACAGCGGGCTGGAGAGATGGCTCCGTGGCTAAGAGCAGCGTGGCGCTCTTCCAGAAAACCTGAATTCAGATCCCAGCACCCACGTCAGGCAACTCACAACTCCCTGTACCTCCAGCCTCCACGACCACCTGCACTCATGTGCACACACAGTCATGCACACACATACGCATAATCAAAAATAATGAAAACCTTCTTTAAATGCATTAAAAAGTTTAATGCTAAAAGTGTGTGTGTGTGTGTGTGTGTGTGTGTGTGTGTGTGTGTGTTTAAACAAACTAACACTTACAAGAAAAGAAATCAAAGAGGCAAACAATGGTGGGACAGGCCATGTTCATGGACAGGAAGCGCACTTGCCACTGTGAAGAACTCACAGGGGCTGGAAATCAAAAGCCTGCATGAGAATGTGCACACCCCAGATACCCAACAGTCTTGAGAAAGAAAAGCAAAATGACTTCCAAGCCAGATGTCAGTTTTCTGGTAATACAAATAGGCAAGTGGTCCAGAGGAGAACTAGAGTCACATAGGGGCCCTTGCCAAGACAGTCCCCTGATGTCCAACAAAAATTCTACTGTGTGAGAATGGACAAATGCCTTTCAACAAATTATGCTGGGTCAGTGCTGTGCCCATAACAGTCTCAAACACTAAGTGCGGATGATGACAGGAGATGAAAGCGTAAGAGGAGCCAGGTCAGTAGGGTCCGTCCAGGTGCACATTTAATACCCTCACAACCTGAGGCCAGCTGAGTTCTCAACAGCAGAGGCATGTCACCAGGGAAAAGATGGACAGCAAGCAACATTAAAATTAAGGACATCTGCTCACTGATACACTATTCTTTGGGCTTCATCAAAATAAAATACAGCTCTATTAAAAAACAAAGCAAAACTAGGAGGAAACATTGTAATACATATAACTCACCAAGGGCTGTATCTAGAAGTTACAAAGAGCCTTTCCACTTGATAATAAAATAAATAGCTAGCATGGTTTTTTTCTTTCTTTCTTTCTTTTTTTTAAATGGGTGTCAGACTGAATGAGACAAATTCAGCAATGGAGATGTAAACGGTCAGCACATTCCAGGAATGAATACTCAACACCTTCAGTAATTAGGGAAATAAATGCAAAATAAAATTGAAGGGAGACACACCACACTCGGCAGGGTGCCAAATGCCTAATCCAAAAGGACAACTCTGAGTGTGAATAGTTGAAGAATCAGATCTCCCATGGGTTGAAGGGCGAGAAAACAGTGCACACACTTCCAAAGACACCACCCAATCCAACAATCCCCATCTTAGAAGAGCCTACTCAAGCCCTGTGGCAGCTTCCAACTGAAGCCATCAAGCCTGCCTCCCCCTACTCCACACTACTGGCCATATGCAGACTGCCGTAGCCAGAGGCCAGGGAAGGCATAAGCACAGTGATGGACTGGAAGAAAGCTGAGGGGATGGAATAGAGGTGACACTTCTAGAGAGATACAGACATGCATCCAACTGCTTAACAGGTGAGAGAGAGAGAGAGAGAGAGAGAGAGAGAGAGAGAGAGAGAGAGAGAGAGAGAGAGAGAGAGTGCATCCAACTACCTAACAGGAGTGCTGTGTGTGTGCACATGCGCATGTGTATACAGAGACATTGGAAACAGCAAGAGTGAGTTAGCGGGAAGCTGAGAGAAGTCAGGCTTTACCCAGGCCCAGCTGAGCTAGTTTCAAACCTGAACCCCACTAACTGTAGAGACAATAGCAGGCTAAGGGGCCTGTAGCCCTAGAGTGAATACACATCCTTTCTAACAGTCACTGCAGTCCACACCCAAGAATTACCTGCTGCCATTTGTCTAAGTGGTCAATCCCTGGGCAAAGAGTAATAAACACCTAGATAAGGCAAGGCCTGCCTAGCCAGGTGTGTGCTCATACTACCACCCGGAGATCCAAGCCATCATGGAGATATTTGGGGACCAAATGTCAAGAAAAGCCCTGGGCATTACTCACAGAAGGTCCTCCAGGCATGTGCCACTCTGTGTCATCTCCATGATCCATACCAACAAAATGGCAGGACAGGCAGTTTAGGAGACATCTGTGTTCCGACTGTGGCCTGTGCACTCACAGAAGCTTCTGAAGCTGCCCCTTTCCCCCACACTGCCTGAGGAGGCTGGTAGAGATGTTAACCTACTACCTCCCAGAAAAACAAAAGGGAGGCTAAAAACTGGATGCAAACACAAACAGTGCAAAACAAAGCCAAGTCTTCCATAGAGACGTGTCTGTTCCGCTACGCCCATTGGGATACAGTCCAAGGCTGGCATACAACCCCCACAGGACATCACACTGACCAGTGGTTGGTGAGGCCATGCTTACTAGGCAGAAGGAGAGTGCAGAAGGGGCAGTAGATACAGCCATCCAGAGTCAGGGGCCTGGCACTTCTGGAAAGACTTTAAACACTGCTCTGTTTTCAAGCCATGAAAGTAGAGATGGCACAAACACAGGGGGGCATGGCCAGTGGCCTGGCTGGATGATCAGTAAACTAAAAAAAGAGAATACACCAAAAAAAAAAAAAAAAGGAAATCCACCTAGTGACAGGCAGATGTTCCAGACACCACCAACCCTCAATGAGCACTGATCGTTGTCACTATAACCGACACCTACTCCAGGCATGAGTTTTCCCACTGGGCTCTGAGCCAGCCCATACATGGATGCCCTGGGCATCTTCACACATACAGAATCTGACCAGGCAGGAAGCCATTGAGCTACTGAGTATGCAGACTGAAGCAGAACATCAGGAGCCACACTACCCTCATCACACCACCTCTCCAAAGACTGCCAAGCTCTGCAGAGAGAGACCCAGCACAGCTTTAGCTAAGAGCACCAAACAGCACTGTGTCCCAACAAGCGACAGTGACAGTACATGGTCTTTATTTTTAGTTATCAGAAACCGTATGTATTTATGATAGACAATACTATGTTCTGAACCATGTAAGCACTGAGATGACAAAATGGAACTAAATTAATATAAGCATTAGCTATGACACCTAAAATCTACTCCCTTACCAATTTTCTGGTAAACAATAGACCTCTGGAACCATGAACTTATCTGGTTTGTCTCAGTGGCATTTGTGCCTTTAGACCAGCATTCCCCGTCAGCCCCACCAGAGTCCCTGGTTAACCACTATTCCCTCTGCCTCTATGGATGGATGAAGTAGGGTAATACAGAACTGTTCTGTGCTTGGCTTGTTACACCCAGCACAGTGTTGGTCACACTCACCCAAGGTCTCATTAGTTAGGATATGCCTCTTTCCCAGGCTAAGTGGCATTCCACTGTGCCTATCCTGCCCCTGTAGCCACCCACACCCCTCCACCCCACACCAACTCACTTTCATAGCACAAGTCCTACTGCCCACCCTTGCCTCCCCTACAGCTTAGTTTTCCATTTTTCATGGGTGCTTTTCTAGTGCCCTAGCCTCCCTGCACACTCTCACAGAAATATACATACATGACAATCAAGGGAGCAGAGTGTGGTGGCAAACTAGGATGAGAGATAGCATGTGATGTTTCCTTTCTCAGCCCAGGTTGCCTTGATGAATGTATTTTCCATTTCCATCCATTTTCCTCAAGCTCTCATAGGGAAGTCAAGAGTCTTAATGTTTTTCACTGGCATCCCTCAGCATGTATCTTATAGTGCTTGACTTTGAAAACTGTTGCTTGAGTTGCTGGTTTAGTCTCAACCAAAATCATTCAAAGAGGGTCAAGGAGAGTCAACTCAGCAGTTAAGAGGACCTGGTTTGGATTCCAGCACCCACATCAGGCAGCTCACAACCACTCCAGCTCCTTGGGATTTGATATTCTCTTCTGGCCTCCTAAGGTACACAAACAATATATATATGGAATTTAAGGAATATTGGCTTGGGGTTAGGATTTCCAGCCATTTTTAAAACCCTTGAACACACTTCTGCTGTTTTCTGCTGTGTGCTTTTTTTCAAAGTTGTTTTTCTCAACATTGATCACAATAATCATGGAACCAAACTACTGGTCAACTCTGAAAAAGTTGAAGATGCCCTATGTCCTGCAGTGTCAACCAAGAGTCAATTCCCTATCTAAGGATAAGCACATCCTTTCATCTGTAATAAATAGTAAGATATATGTATACCAAAGTTGTTTTAAAATAGATTTCTTTATAAACTGAAATGTTTGATAGGTAGGGTAGCAGAAATATTTCTTAGGCAGAAGAAGGCAGTGGTGGCACATGCCTTTAATCCCAGCACTCAGGAGGCACAGGCAAGTGGATGGATCTCTGTGAGTTCCAGGCCAGCAGCCTGGTCTACAGAGGGAGTTCCGGGACATCCATGGCTGTCACATAGAGAAACCCTGTCTCAAAGAAGAAAGGAAGGAAGGAAGGAAGAAGGGGTGGGGGTCAAGTGGAAAGGCTCAGCAACCCTGCTCCAGATGAACATAAACAGCAATCCAGTTATCTGGAGATGATGGGAGATGCCTAGGAGTGGAGGATAGCACAAGTGCCCCCATCCCAAGGTCTGATCAATTTGCTTGTGCAGAAGACACAAGCAAACCTTACCAGACACTCTGAAAATGCTGCAAATCAACACATGTATCAGTTCCAGCACCAAGCTATCAGCCCTGAAAACATCCACGGGAGTAACAATGCACAGACTGAGCAGGAGCATTTAGGACATATGTATACACATATATGCATGCAACAATAACTAATAAAAAGAGGACATAAATTTGAAAGAGCAATAAGGGGGTAAATGGAAGGGTTTGGAGAGAGAAATGATATAATTATAATCTCAAAAATGAAAGGAAAAAAGTTACAAATCAATATATTTTTCTAAAAATTGATAAGTAAAAAGCAAAAAGGGCTAAATATAAATTTATTTTGATTTCAGAAAGATTACAATTTCTGTTCCAAAGCTTATACTGACATTTTAATGGGTTCCAGAATGTCCAAAATTACCCACAAAAAGATGTTAACACAAGAACACACCAGGGAGACCAGAAAGCTGCAGGTGTCACACTCAGGCAGTGACTGCCAGCACTATGGCCCTAGAGATACAACCAGCTTAATAAGAACTGTGGTGTCAGTCCAAGGAATACTGGACTACCAGAAACTCTACATCCTCAGAAACGATGAAATGTAAGGTAAACAGAGCTAAGCAAGAAACACAGGAGGTGTGCCATGGAGACACACAAATTGGTTCTGAAACTCTGAGGATTTCCATAGCTGCATGAGCAGTCAGCAGAACAGTCAGCACACATCCAGTGGATATCAGAGAAGCAGAGGGACTTTCAAGGGGGGAAGCCCACCTTCAGAAGCAACGGGCTCTAATAACCAGGGAGGCATTTGGCTTTCATTTCTATTGTAACACTTGCCTGAAATAAGGTCCTATGATGTAACCACCTGGGCAAGATTAATATCACCATGACTAGGAGCCTATAGAGGGCACCAGGCACAAGCTCTGTATAAAACAAAGCCTGTGGCATGGCACAAGAGACAAGGTCTGCATGCAAGACAGCACACCAGGGACAGCTTATTACAAAAACAGGCCACAGCACACAAAACAGAAACCGCATATAGCCAAGCCAGGGTACCAGGCACACACAGCCTCTGTGTACAGCTAAGTCAGGTACCAGACATAGCCTCTGCACACAGCCAAGCCAGGGCACCAGGCACAGCCTACACACACACACACGCAAATGACAGCACTGCTGCACACGCCAACCCTGTTCATGCTGACACAGAGCAAGAAAGCCACAAAACAGCTAAGCTAGAAAGAAATTCAACTATCACTCAATAGCCCGGCCTCTCCATTTTTAGCAATGAGGAAACTGAGGCTGACAGAGCTAACTGACTTCCAGGTTCACAGGGCTCATGACAGTACCAGCATCAGGAATAAAATAGAGCCCCTTGCCTCAGAAGAATCATTGCTTTGAAAGAGAAAATACCAAGTTATGTCTTTAAGGCCAATTTGATGCTTCTATTTTTTTTTATATGAAACACAAGAGCTAAAAGCACTTAATGAGATAAAAAGATAATCAGGGCAAAATGAATGGAAGAGGCATACTTGAGGCGCCAACTGTACCCGTGGAGTGTGCTGCTTGCTGTAAGGGATTAGAGTCAAAAGGCTTAGAGGAATTCAAAGGAGATTAGAGCCTTTGTGGGATGAATAGCAGCTGCAGCCAGCTTGCTAAAGGGCTAACAATGCCCTGGCTGGGGGACGTGGTGTGATCCCCAGCTGGAGGAGGAGGATGCTTCCGTGGGCTGCTGCATAATGAGCATACTCAGAGTCTAAGGGCTATTTTTAGAGGCTACAGCCATCTCAGCATCTGGTGCAGGCCAGGCAGGTGAGTGAGATGGAATCCAGCCGAGGCAATCACCTGACATAGGCATAGCTCCGGGTGTACAATGAATGCCTTGGCACCTGAGACTAAAAATACCTTCTCCAGCAGCTTCCATGGTGCTTCAGTTGTGGCCCAGTGCAGAACGCACAGTGAGTGTGCAGGATACTCAGGCTGACTGCAGTGAGGGGTCAGGGTCATAAGCATCCTCTGCTTAGCTCTTCTCCTTCTCCAGGCAGATGTAACAAAGCACAGGCAACTCTTAAAGTTCCTGTGCAGGTGGCAAGTGCATAGGTTCCTGCTCACGGCTGAAAGACTATCTGAGAAGGGGTGTGACAGAGAAGGGGTGTTGTCAGCAGTGCAAGAGTTCTACCCAGCCGCTCTGGTGTGCTTGCGCATTTGTGACTCACTGCAGGCCCCAGCAGAACATGGAACCGAGTGACCAGGGAACGGCCGTGGCTTTCTGCTCCATTCTTCACCTGAGACAAGTCATAGGCCAAGCCCTCAGTCTCAGGAGGACCCTAGTCCTCTCAAAGAAGGAAGTGGCTAGACCTGTAAGCACTGCCTCCTGGACCATGAATGCTGTCAGTGCCTACAGACTCAACACACAAGTCTGTGCTCCTATGAGGCCCTGTCTTAAATCCAGCTCACAGAAGGCTTCGGGACTATCTGTCCACCCTGCTCGTACTTCCCTAATTCCTGAATGAGAATCAGAAAAGATGGCCCTGACACTGACAGGGCTAATCCTCTCTTTCTAAGCAACATCCTTTACCCGTGGTGTCATGTAGGAGAGGAGCCAGTCATGTAGGAAGGACAGAAAAGCCCCGAAAAGTTTGACTGAACATCCCGTCAAAGGCAACACTACATCATGGATGGCACAGAGGAAGGCCTCTTTAAGTCCTGGTGCTGGCTGCTGCCTTTTTCCCCAGCCCCCTGGCAGAACGTGTGGACCAAGAATAAAGGAATAGAGAAAGCTGCACACAGCCAGACTGTCCAGCAGGGGGGGGGGGGTTGTCGAGTGTGCCAGTGCTATAGCAAATCAGCGAAGTCAAAATCTAATACTGAGATTGACGGAGCCCTTAAACTTTCACCAGACCAGTATGAAAGGGTCCTCAGAGCCACCTATTACTACCTAGCAAGGCCAGGTACACACTCAATATCCTGCCACAGGCCTACATCGGTCCCTAAGCTCTCCACAGAATCTGGCCAGGATTTAAAGGGGTGGGTAATGGCCAAGTCTGGCCTGTGGCCTGTTTGTGATCCATACGCTAAGACTGGCATAAAAGGACAAGAGGAAGAGTGTGGGTCCGTGTGGCCTTCAGAGCCTCAAGCACTGCCTCTTTGGTCCTTTGCAGCTGCTGTACCCTCATCCTATTACAGCTTCCAGCTTCAGGCACAAACCTCACCAGCATCCTCTGCCCAGTGCAATCTGTGGCATCCTTCAAGTACTTCTCCTACAGAGGGCACCCTGTTCTCAGGACTCACAATGTGGGTCCGTCTTAGGCCTCTCTACCCTCTGCTTTGTCTGGGCAGTCATTCCCCAAACTTCTCTACCCAGAGACAGTATGGACAGCTTCTTGCCCACACCAGCTCTAGAAGGCCTTGTACCTGTGCCAGAGTTCCCATTCCCTCCGTAGGCTGTCAGGGGGCTCCCAATCCCTCTGTACCCTGTGGGCTTTGGAAAGTCATCACTGGCCTGCCTAGCAACTGCAGACAAGCTCTGGGTTGTCCTGGCCCCAGGTTCTCCACCTTTCTGGTCCTGAGCTACAATACTACTCCTCAGGGTCAGCACCATTTCAAGGTCTCTCTTCTTCAGGTATCCTGGCATAGCACCAAAAGTCTTCTGCAAGACTTCTGCAAGAGGTCAACTACTTGCCTCTCATCACAATTCTGCACTGAACGTTGCTGTTTAAACTATCCAATGCTTTCTACCCCAACCAGACTGCACAACCCAACAGGGTGCTGAGGAACCTCACACTGCCTAGTAGCCAGCAGCCCGGGGGGTCGGGTGGGGTGGGGTTTTAGGTGCCTAAGGCCAACAAATACACAGGGTGGTGAGTAGACCTGGGGAGTCCCCAGCACTGTTTCAATGAAGCTTCCAGGGCATTTTGCCACTAAGAAACCAACTACTTATGGCCTTTTGGGGTCTGGGAGGCACCATCTGACTTGTTGACAATAGGCTCCACCCAGTGGCCTTCCAAGCTGGGAGTTATGCTTGAATCCTAGCATGCAGCATCACACTGGTAACCAGAGTCAGGGGCAAAACTGGACACCCCAATGGGAAAAGCATAGCTAGATGCTGGGGTATGGAAATCAAGTAGTGAGCATCCTTTGCACACACCTTCTCCTGTCAAGAAACAGCCCAGGCCATCTGCAATCCTAGTACACAGGATGCTAAGGGCAGATCTCACCCTGGTCCTACTGGGAGAGGGAACTCCAAGGTACAAAGATATGTCACATGCTGAGTGTGGGCAACCCTGATGGCCACAGTACAGGCAGATGCAGCCACCTACTCCCCATAGAATTCTTATGCTTTGTCAACACTATCACCTCAAGAAGGTGGTGAGACTAAGGGAGGGTGCACAACCCAAGACTCTGCTACACAGTGCTCTGTGTCTCTGCTTACTGGTGAGTCCTGAAGCCTGAGATAACCTAGGCTCCTAGATCAAAGCCTAAGCCATAAAAGAGCACTCTCAGCTGCTATTGGAACCATCAAGAACACTGTGGGTGGGGTCACCATTGGGCAAGCTGACAAAGCCATGGGAGAGAGACAGGAAACAGCATGGTCTCTGCCTCATCTCTTGCCATGGCTTCCCTCAATGACAGACTGTCATCTCCCCAGGTTGCTTTTTGTTGTATGTTTATCACAGTGACAGATGCAAACAGGACAGGTGGTAAATACTGACTGTTAACGTGCCTAAAAGATAAGCCTTGGGGTGTGACTATGCAGGAGTTTCTGGACTGGGTTAGTTGAAACAGGCGGTGCCATTCCATGGACTTGGATCCTAGACTGAATAGAAAAAAGAAATAGAATAGAATAGAACGTGCTCTGTCTCATTGCCTTTTCTGCTGCTGTGATAAAACACCATGTCCAAGACAAATTACAGAAAAAAGAGTTTGTTGAGGGTTTACATTTGAATCCATGGCTGGAGAACAAACACCAAGGGCAGAGACACCTGGGAACTTACATCTTAGATCTGCAAATAAGAGGCTGAGAAAGAGACACACTGGGAATGACACATCTTGAAACTTCAAAGCCTGCCCTCAGTGAGACACCTTCTCTAATGAGACCACACCTCCTAATCCTTCCCAAACCATTCCACCAGCTGGAAACCAAGAATTCAAAGCCTATGGGGTCAGTGATCACTCTGCTTTTTGACTGCATATGCAGTGAGGCCAAGGGCCTCATACTCCTGCCACCATGCCTCCCCACCGAGAAGGGCTATCCTCAACTGTGAGCCTACGTATCTTTCCTTCCTTAAGCAGCTTTTGTTTGGGGGTTATTGTTATCATACCATCTAAATAAAATAATAATGATGGAACAGAGGGAAAAATTAGTGAAGAATCAGAACTATGGGAGAAGAAACTCATGATAAGCTCACCAGGTCCTCCCTGGAATGTGCTCTTGCCAGGCACTGCTTCTGATAACTGCTTATTTATCTTCAAAGTCAGTGCTTGATCTATTGACATTTTAACTATTTTTAATTAAAAAAAAAAAAAAAAAAAAGAATGTGCTGGAATGCAGTGTCTTAGGTTAGGAGCCTAAATTGCTCCTCTCTCCCTTGGAAATAAGATAGACTTCAACGTTTGCCCTGTTTGGATCCCGACCTGCAGAATGCAATCCTGGATGGGCTGACTACACACAACCAAGCTCGAACAGTCTGTTCAATTCTCTCTCAACCTCTCAAGCCCCTCCTTTCCATTTACTCCTTTCCTCCTCCTCCTCTCCCTCCCATCCCTTCTCTCTCCCCCTCTGCCATTCTCTTTGTTGACAATTGAAGCCAGTGCCTTCTGAAGTATCTTCCAGTGAGCTGCAGCCCCAGGCCCTGGCAGCATTTGTGAATCTTGGGAGACTGATACCCAACTGATCCAGAGCTGCTGTTGCTTCTTGCTGCTTATATAGAAATAATAACTCAGTTTCTTGTAAAACAGAATAAGAGAGAGGAAAGGAGGAAGAAGGCTGGGAGAGTGGGAGGGAGAGAAAGAGAGACCCCCCCCCCAGGCTGTAGGCATCCCCAGCTATTTCCAGAACCCAACACATGCTATAGCTGGAGGAACACACCCACAGAGGAAGAACAACATGCTGGGACCTTACATGAAAAGTGATGAAATTCACAAACAAAACCGTGACCTTGAATGAGAGTTGGCCAAAGACACAACTGGACAGAGCTACAGCTAGGGTGACTTCAGACACCATAATTTTAAACATGTTAACTGAATGCTGTAATACAAATGTGAGCAAGTGACAATGCTACCTACCAAGTCTTAACAGAGGCTGTTGGGGGTTTTGTTTCTTTGTTTTTTATGTTTTAGAATTAAAAGAAGTACCTAGAAATAAAAATTACAGTTATTTTTAAAAAAGACCTCACTTGGCAAATAAAATCCTGATGATTAAAACCGATTGGAATAAAGGTGTCAAGAAAACACTGGGTTTAGCACAGAAAACTGAAGAGGATGACACGGAGGCAATGGGATGCTAGGACAGCTACCACGCAAATGATTGGGGCACAGGGGGGAAACATGTGGTGCAAAGACCTGAGCTTTCCAGAATCTTTACAGAAAACGTTAAGAAATAGAGAGACACACAAATTCTCCATGTCAGGAAGCAGGGCAATTTCCAATCAGTGTAATTAAAAGCAAATCCATTCCTGGGGTAGTTATAGAAAAATGCACACCCTCAGAGAGAAGACAAATCTGAAGACAGCCAGACCTGTGAGTAGCCTGTGGCTGCTTCCCCCAGAGTAACCAGGGAGTCCAGAACAGCGGGCTCCAAGCTGCACAGAGGGATACCTAGTCACCAAAACCATCAGACACTCAAGAAACAGGAGATCTAACTGTGCCCACAATCCCAGCACATGAAAGACAAAGGCATGTGAGTTTCCAGGACAGCCTGGGCTACATAGGCAGACTCTGTCTCCCCACCCAAAAGAGAACCACAGGCTTTCTCAGATTATCCAAAGTATAAGAATTGCTCCCACAATGTGCAGACTTGCATGCGCGCGCGCACACACACACACACACACACACACACACACATTTTTAAAGAGACAACCTTGTGTTGTTTCTGAGCTAGTACACCTTCGGGGTTCTATTTGTTGTGAAGAAGCTCAAAACACTCTATGTATTTTAAAAATAAATACATAAACATATGAATCAAGCTGGGACCCACATTCTGAGCAAAGCTGACAACATTGAGCTTCTGGATTGACGGCACACAGATTCAGAATTCCTCCAAATTATGAAAAAGAAGCATGGACAGCAGGAATTCTTGAGTTCCACAGGGTGGATAGAAGCAGGTAAAGGAGCCAAACAGCCCACTGGGGGTTACATGACTCTTGAGTATAACCATAGAGATGGTCAGAGATCAATAGTTTGTGTTTCTTTCCCATACATTCCACCATCTCCACAGTAGAAATAACAAAGATATAAATTAATATTTTTTCAAAAAATTGTTCCCAAAAGACACCCAATGAAGAGGCACCCTGACCATGGAAGGAAGAAGGTCTCAAGTTACAGCTAAAAGAACCAAATGGCAACAACTGAGAAAACATCTAGATATGGACCAACATGATGAGATCAATAACTTAAATTCTGAAGTTGATAAAAGTGCTTCATTTTTAAAATGGCCATTTAGGATGAAAATGGACCAACGGTGGACTGCTGACTTCCTTGCTGTTGCAAATGGCATACATGAGTTTTACAAGATTCTTCCAGGGTGATTTACAGATATCCAGCAGCTACTCTGACAGGCTCCATGTCCATCTACAGTGAGTATGCTGGAATCCTGTGGAGACAAGGTCTGCAGCACATGTCCATCTCTTCCACAGGAAATGCTCCTCCCCAAGGGACCTAAGAGGCAGCCCACAAGAGTAGAAGGGCATTCCGGCTACTCTGAAGGACTGATTTTCTAGAGTAGGGGAAGTCCAGGCAACCATCTCCTTTCCTCCAGCAATCCATAGCCTTGGTTCTATCAACAGAGGTAAAATTGTGTCCTCTACTTGGGGTTTACCACATGATCTAAGGCTGTCACTGATGCCCTCTCTATCCACTTCACAGGGACAGTTGTGCCTGTGGATCTCTGCAACTGTTCTGGGTGCCCTGTGAAACACTTGAAGGCCTTGGATCACTTTGTCACAGGTAATGTTCTCTGCTGTATGCCCTGGGTACACAGCTGCATATGAGTTCCAGATGTTCAGGACTAGAGAGATGACTCAGCAATACGAATACTTACTGCTCTTGTGAAACCTAAGTTCAGTTCCTAGCACTCACAAGGGGCCACTCACAACTGCCTGTGACTTCAGGGAATTTTATGCCCTCTTCTAGCATCTGTTGTGTATACACACACACACACACACACACATCTTCAAACAATAGTAGGTAAAAATAAATCCTAGTTGTCTTAACAAAGAACAAAAATGTAAGCATAGCTAAGGTTAAAAAGAACAGCAACTGCAAATGTATTATTAAACTGAAGATGCTGACGTCAACTGTCTGAAATTCCTCTAGTGTTATACTTTATACTTTTAGTAATAGCATAAAGAGTCACTTGGGGGAACAAGATGACAATAAAATTATGACATACACACTAGGATTACACATTAAAAGTTTTTCTCTATGGAAGCAGTACTAATATCCCAGCAGGGCTGTCTGATTCCTCTGAAAAGATGAATCCCACAAATATCTGAGCCCAAGTCCTCAGTCCATCCGCTGCCTCAACTCAACTGGCAAGTCCCATTCATGCCAGCTGTGTCTTGTCTTTTAAGTACTGATTTAAAATAAGAAAGAGAAGTGTCTGTGACAATGAAGTACAATATTCTTTAAAAGCCTCAACAATAGCAAGCTATTTAAAAAAAAAAAAAAAAAAAAAAGTCCTGCCTGCTTAAAAGACCAAAAACAAAACAAGACAAAAAACAAAAGAAAACAAAACACACGTGGGGCAGGAATCACAAAACGACAGCCTGTGCTTCCCAGCTGTTGCGCCTTCCTTGATGCACTGCAGCTAGACCTACAGACATGGGGTTCTGATGGGGAGAGCTATGAAAAGGGGAGCACAGATACAGGAGATTGGACTCCATGGAATGTCCTGATCTCTATCACAGACAGCATAAAAACTATGAGAGGCAGGGCTGAAGAGGTGGTTCAGGTAAGAGTGTGTATATGTGGTGAACCTGCAGAGGACAGCAGGCTCACGACTCTAGCTCCAGTGGAAGCCCAAAGCCCTTTGCCTACATGTACAGACCCTCACACAAACACGTGTGACATGAACGCACGTTTACCTACAGCAGTGGCTTTATGTGAGTCGCCAAACACTTGGCAAACACTAATGCTTATGGGAAAAGGGACAACCTGATCATGGTTTGCTGTCTTTTAAGTAGCTGACCAGTCTTAGTTGGTGAGGGCCTAAGTGTCTCCTGAGTATGTGGGGTCATTCAGGTGGTGCTCCATCTGATCACACTGGTGTCTTATAGAATCCTGGCTCAGTAATACAACCTCTGTGAAGGTGGCCATCTTGTGTGTGAGTCCCAAAGATGACAGAGGAGAGGACATCACCAAGACTCCTTCCTCCCCTCCACCACTCTGGCTCTGAGTGACAGCCTCACTGCTGACAGATCAGCTGGAAAACAAGTATAACTGCTCTGGCTCACCCCATCACCCTGCCAGCCGTTCCTGGAACTGCTGTCATGGCCATTCCTGATAGTCTCCTGAATGCACCTGCAGCTGAAGTTCCAGGTCCTAAACGTAGTGATCACTCCCGAGGGTCTGGAGGAGTTAAACAACAGTAGGAAGAAGACTGATGTCAGAGCCATCTACAGCATCTCCTCTCCAACAGAGGCTGCCCTGCCCCCTCCAGGCTTCAGCTTCTAGGTGTGAGCCACAGGAACATGTCTCCACCCACAAGGGCTCTGAGAACACCCACTAAGGGAACTGAAGTGCCCAGGGCCCCACCCTCTTTAATCCACAGCCTCTATTTCCCCAGATCTGCAGAATATCTGGAAGGGAACAGGTCAAGAAATAGACAAATCCAACCAAGGAGCAGCACAGGCTGGCAGCCTGTTCTCTCTGTTGTTCTCTCTAGGGTGAGTGAAACATCTCAGTAAAGTGCTTATGTTGCAACTTGAAGACCAGTGTCTGAGTCTCAGAACCCAGGTAAAAAGCCTCCCAGATATGGGGAGGCAGAGACAAATAAACACTGAGGCTTGCTGGCCACTGTCTACTTGCTATACTCTAGGCCTGGCCTGTGAGAGATATTCTCTTTCTTCTCCTCCCCCAGGGCCCTCCCCACCAGCAATGTTCAAATTTTAGCTCTTCTGTTCCCACTTTCAGCTTTTCAAGTTCAGGTTGGCTAGAGGAAAGGCTTGTCCTTCTAGAAACAGAGCATGTACAGGAGGCAAATGTCTCCAAGAGCACGGAACAGACAAAGAGTGTGGCTGTCTCTCTTGCACTGCCACCTTTATACCTGGCCTGGCCGGATGGAGACACCATGACCAGGGAAGGAGCCATCCAGCCTCAACCCCCAGCAAATGAAGCAATCTGTAAAATGAGTCAGCAGAGATTGATACATGGTTGATACATACATCCACCTGCTCTCTAGAGCAAACCTCAGTGCATAAAACAGGACAGTGGTATCCACAAAATGTCAAACTCTTTGCTCTTTGGAGAATGATCTTATTACTGAGAAACAGTCCACAGCATGAGCTGAAGCATCAGACCTAAGAGATGAGGCTTTAAATTGACATCAGAACTCTATTTTGGCACCTGGCCATGTCAGAAATTAATTAACACCCTTGCAAAAAAAAAAAAAAAAAATCACACCTTCATTCTTTGAAAATCTAACGATTTGCAGACTGTCATGTTTAGGTGTCTACTATTTTTCCTCAGGCTGAAATACCAAAACACCCTCTTACAAAAATATCTACTTGACACACTTTACACATAAAAACATCTTAGCTGTCCCAGTAAATACTGAGGGAAGTAGTCCCACTGGGTACAAAGAGAGTGCACAGGGCAGCTAGCCACCAATAGGGTCCACTTGGCCATCACTGGAAGCAAATTATATTTCTGGATTCTACTCATCAGCTGTGTGACCACAGGCAAACTCTTCTGGCAAGTTCATAGGCCTTGGTGCCTCACTGCAAAACTTGGACAGGTTATCAATCTCTGGGGATATTGGAAGAGATTAAGTGAAAGGGACGAGTGTTCTTGAGACAGGCAGACACCAAAAGGAACAGGTCATGGGAAGGTCCAATAACTAACACACAATAGGTAAGTGTAAGAACAGCAGCACCAAGCCTGGGCAGGCAAACTGACACAAAGCAGGGAACCAGCAGACAGCCTTGCATGGAGATGGGGAGTGTGACTCTGTGTCACAATAGACAATGATGGTGACACATCTGAGGCTCAGGGCTACAGCTCACATCAGCACACACTGGCACCTGCAAAAGGAACCTCATGCCTACTGTGTCCTGCTGCTAGCTCACTGCTCAACCCTCACAAGTGTCCTCTGGTAAAGACAGAGAAGATCAGCATAAACCTTAACTTTCCATATCGTCCATGGGGCCGTAATTTAGGAAAAGTGGAACACATGTGAGAAAAAGATGCCATGCAACAGGGTTCAAGCAGAGGGGCTTTTATTAGGGAACTTAGGAAAGGGAAAGGGGAGGGGGAAGCCTGACCTCTGGGGACAGAAGCAACAGAAGAGGGGGGGAGAGAGAGAGAGGGAGAGAGGAACGAACAGACAGTGGGAGAGAAAGAAAGATGTGAGGAAGGCAGGGCCCTTTTAAAAGGGAACATAGTGAATGTGCACAAGTGGTGCTCTAAGTGGCTGCAGCTGAGGGCAGGCCAGTACAGATAAACACTAACTCATGGGTCATCTCCCCCCCCCTTTTTTTTCCTTGCTAATCTCTTTAACATGAAAAAAAAAAAAAAAGAAAGAAAGCCACGCAGTGGTGATGCACACCTTTACTCCAGGCAATCAGGAGGCAGAGGCAGGTGGATCTCTAAGTTTAAGATCAGTGTGGTCTACAGAGTGAGTTCCAGAACAGCCAGGACTACACAGAGAGACCCTGTCTCAAAAAACAAAAACAAACAATGAATAGAAAAATAAAGTTGGGCAAAGGTACTTGCCACGAAAATGATCAGATTTCAGTCTCTAGGACCCATGTGGTGGAAGGGGAAGTGCAGATTCCCACAGGAGTCCTCTGACCTCCACATACATACACACATACACACACACACACACACACACACACACACACACACACTCATCCATACATGAGCATGCACAAAATAAACAAATGTAGAAGTTTAAAATAAAGTAGATAGGGAAGTGATGCAGTTGATTACTTTGGGGTTTTTCAAGCTGGTGAGGAAAGGAGGCATTCTTCCCATATGGCCAGTCTTATACAGCAAAATCCCCTTACGCCTGTTTAGCGCCTCATATAGCAAAGTCTGTTCATGTCATCCGTTCCCTTCACGCATTTTACATTGTTACCCGCATCCTCAACTGGGTCGAGAAAACTGCAAAGAAGTTATACATGGGCACTGACTGCCTGGGCACAGGGACCCAGCTATCCTCCACTGTGGCACTCTCCCCTCCTACTGCTGTCTCAGGGAGAATTGCTTCACTTAAGAAGAACTGTATTAGCTGATGTCTCACAAAGGATTCTTCTGAACCCAGTCCTGGGAGGAAGAGGACAGCTTTGTCTGCACAAAAGGGAGGACGTCACATTCCCACATCTCAGAGCTCCACCTGGGCAGATAGATGCTTCAGCATCCAGAGGGACCAGTCTCCCTCACTGATGAGGAGGCTGATGGCTACCTGGCTCACTCTCTTTAGCATGTCCACAGAGAAAAGGAGCTCCTGAGAAGACAGTCAGGCTCCTCCTCTTTGACCTATTCAAGCCTTGCTCCCATTCTAGCAGTAACAAGCAAGCCTTCTGGTTTGGGGGATGCTCTTCTTCAATTTGATAAAAGGGTTCCACAACCACAGCTGCAATGCAGTGACACCCACTGGGACACAACAAGAGGGACAGGAGGCCTACCTTCAAGGGCACTCCAGGGTAGATGGCTCCTCTCACCTACATTAACCTGTCTACCTACCCAGGGCTGGGTTCTGCACAAACACAACCTGCACGACTCTTAGATGACTTCTGGATCCTGGTCAGCTCCCATGGTTATTTCTAATCATCGCCCACATGGCCCTCCTGAACATTGCTCTTGGAGGTTCATGGCTAAGTAAACTATTGGAGGCTGGGCTGAACACCAATGGACCGACTCCTGCAACTAAGGAGGGAAAAGGGGCTGCCTGAGTCCCACTGGTACCTGGACTAGCTTTTCATTTCTTTTTAGCCTTTGCCTGTCTCTGTGGACCTGAGACAAGACTGAACACAGGGTAGAAAACTGCACAGTGGTTCAGTTTCTACCTCAAGGCAGGTAGGAGGCACAGAGAGAAAAACAAGGACCAGAAACAAGACAGTTCCTTCAAAGACACTCCTCAAAGCCCTGCTTCCTCTAAACAGACCCAGCCCCCAACAGTCCATTTACCAATGAACACCCAAGGTGCTAGAAAACTCATGACCCAACCTCCTCAGTCAGCTGGGGACCATACCTTTAACAAGAGAGTGAGCTTAGAAGACCATCTCATAAGCAAACTGTCACCAAAGTGTGACAGTGCTCACTGGGGACAATAACCTGTCTTTGCCCCTACGATCACAACTTAGTTATATCTATTTTGGTCCACGTGAAATCATGGTTTGGCTCACACTCAGGCTAGAAGTCCACATGGTAACTGGAAAGGTTAAAAAAAAAAAAAAAACCTGCATTTCTCTTTTTACACAAAGGTGTCCCTGGTTTTGGGACACACACACACACACACCACACACCACACACACACACACACACACACACACCACACACACACACACACCACACACCACACACCACACACACACACACACACACACACACACACACACACACACACACCACACACCACACACACACACACACACACACACACACACACACACACACACACACACACACACACACACACACCATAGTTAACAGTCCTGGACATCAGCAGCCAGAGCACCCGTTCTTGAAAAAGAAGGGCCTCGGGCAGTTCAGAGGTGGACTGGCTTGTGTCCACGTATGCACTTACACAGGACAACAGCATTAGGAAGCATGACAAGGAGACAGGACACACCTCCTCAGAAACAGCCACACAGGAAAAGCTCAGTGCTGGGTATGCTAGCAGTGTGGGACAAAGCCTAACCCTGCATAGCCCTGCAATTGCCCCTCCTGTGGCCAATTCCAAAACACTGTTCATTCACTAAGTTGTCACATAAGGTGAATATAATCATCCTTGCCCATCTCAATATCCCAAAGTGAAACTCTAAGCTGAGATTTCATTCCAAAATAAATCATTTAAATTTTCCATTTTCTTTTCAAATATACTGTTTATTCCCAATCTCTACAGATGAGTCAAAAAGAAAAAGAAAAAAAAAAAAAAAAAAAAAACAACATCCTTTTAAAAGAAAGAGCAATCTTTCCAAAGACCCCTGTGGGCCAGAAAAGACTACTGATTAAGGACACAAGTGGTGATGAGACGGTCCAGTTGGGATCCAGTGTGCTGCAAGAAGGAGGTGGGGATGTCATGTGCAGCACAATAGGCCTAGGGGAGCAGCATTTGGAGGGAGTATAAGGATTTGGCCTGTGAAAATTCCCTGTGAAACCTGGTGAACACCAAAGTCCACAGAACAATGCCCACCTCCACCTCTCCTAGACAGTCAAGAAGGACCTGCCCTGTGCCCAGCTCTTTCTGGGGGACCATCCCTCCTCACACTGAGGATCCCACACACCATCCTGGAGACTGGTTGGACACAGCTGACAAGTGATGAAATCTGTCCTCCTGGCCTGTGGTCTGGAGCAAAGAGGCCTATCACAGGCTCCCATCAGATGGCATTTCCTCTTCTCTCTTCCCTCTTCCCTCCTACACCGTGCATATCCAATCATTCCCAGAACTGCACCTCAGTTCCCTTCCATTTAACCTTGGAGCTGACTACTAAGATGTCTACCACCCACCCCACAGAGAGGCACAGGCTGCAAAACTGGCTCCTGGATGGTACATGCACACTGATGGCACAGAGCCAAAGGCCACGCTGCCCAGGAAGCAGCTGCTCAAGTGTGTGTTCCAAGGCTGCGCTCCACCAGGCACCTCTGCTATTCACAGAGAAGCCAGGAAGACCCAGCTGGTACCCATTAACGCTTCCCAGCACAGGAACAAGGAGACTTGCAGGTGCCCCAACCTTCCCAGTGACAAAAACACCATGTGGTTGCCCATTAATGAGCCCAGTGTCCCTCACACCCCAGGCCACATGCAGAGGTAGAGGAAATAATCACCTGCAGGAAGAACCCTGATTATTCTCAACAGCACCTGTCCAAAGAAACAATCGAGGTAGCCAGCACACCTACAGTTTGATCCACCCTTCCAATGCTCTTCATTATAGCAGCTACTTACTGCACTTTACAGGGTTCTGTCCCAATTAGTCTTCCGCCTTGTCTATAAACCTCACTCAAAGGCATACAAAACATACAAGCCGTGCCACTGTGAGCAATCCTGGGGGCCCAGCTGCCCCTGACCTGTGCTCCCTACTTTTCTCATACGGGGCTTACTTCCTCCCCACCTCCTGAGGTACAGCAAGCCGGTCAGAACAGCTAGTTAAACAACCCTCTGAAGGACTGGCATCTGGCTCTCACACTCTTGTCTCATTTTATCATCCATGAAGCTGCTGTTTCTGTGACAGTGTTTTATATATGTGTGTATCTGTGTTACGTATCTGTGTGTATGTGTCTGTATGTATACTTGTGCAAATGTCTGTATCTGTGTGTCTATGTGTATGTCTGTGTGTGTCTCTGTGGATATGTGCCTGTATCTGTGTCTATATGTAGGCATGTATGTCTGTCAATGTGCCTGTATGTGTATGAACACATGTATGTATATGCACGTATGCGGGGTGGGTACTGTTGAATATGGAATCCTGGGCCACATGCCTGCAAGGCAAGCTCTCTACCACTAAGCCACACTCCAGCCACATAAGAGATAAGTATCCACCAAAAGAACAGCAGTTATGTTACATCAGTGTGAACTCCAGAGCATGGCCACCTTGGAACAAGGTGGGCAGTGCAGCCAGCCAGGGACTCTGTAGCCACATGTATTAGAGACCCAATCATGAAAAGGCTGTGAGTATGGAGGTAGAGGGTATGGGGGAGGTTCCAGCTACAGACAGGGCCAAAACCCGGAGCCTCGGCCTGTGACACAAGACAACGGCCACCTGAATCCCAACGTTCAAACCTTCAGGAACCACAAAGGTTGTTCTTCTGTTTTAAGAATGTCAACTTCATTTAAAAAGAAAAAAAAAAGTCAAAGGTGGTTTTTTGTTTGTTTGTTTGTTTGTTTGTTTGAAGGTATTTTAAAAATGCCTGCCTTCACGCACACATTGTGTGGATTGTATGATGAGCTACCATGTGTCTACAGCTATCAGGCTTTACACTTCAGAAAACTACAGGACACAACCCCCAAGATGCAGCAACAGTATTTGAAATTGCACCAATCCCTGAGCTTGCCAGTCAGGATACAGAATCCCACCAACCCCTGAGGTCCCTGAGGTCCCTGAGCTCAAAATGTCACCAATCCCTGACCTTACCCCATAATTAGACCACCAAAAGTCACCAATCCCAAGGCACCACAGAAGGTTCTGCTCCCCCACTCCCGATGGCCCCCAAAAAATCCTATATAAGGTCTGTAGCCTGTTCAGTTTGCTGCTTTTTCTCACTTGAGGTGGTCACCTGCCTGGATTCTTCCTTCCTGATAAATCTCTGAGTGAGGTTTGCTGTGCAGTCAGACATTTTTGTCAGAGCAGAGCCCAGCTGTAACAATTTTCACCAGAGCAGAGTGGAGCCCAGCAGAACTGCAACACTCTGCTGGGGAAACTTTCTCCTAGCAGGACAGTTGTTACACTCCAGAGGACGCAGGCAGAGCTGTAACCACTGTGCTGGGGAAACCCTCTCCTGCCAGGCAGAGCTGTCACACCTGCATTGGGGAAACCTTTCCCTGCAGCTGGGCTGTAAGCTGCCAAACTTGCAGTGACTGTGGTATCCCTTGGCTCCCAACTGCCAGGATACCTTCCTTTCCACACATCACCAGACTCAGCTTCCTACTAGGCATAGAAAACCAGGAAGTGGGCACACTATGTTCAATGCTGTTCTAATCTACCTCCATGAGATATCTGTTTTCATCTTAAAAGCACTTGGGCATTTTCCTAAGCACACATACAGGCAGTTCTCTGGAGGGTGGGCATCTTTTATTCAGAAGCCCCCACAGCACCTAAACCAGTGACTGGCAGACACTGTGTGTACATGTCATAAAACTGTGCTAGTGGCCGCTTGGAGTTGAGTGGTTTGAATAAGAATGCCCCACACACACACACACACACACACACATCTACCTGAACAAGTTGGCTCATATATTTAAATGCTTAGTCAACAGGGAGCAGAACTCTCTGAAGGATTAAAAGGACTAAGATTAAAAGGTCACTAGGGGTGACCTTTGAGGTTTCAAAACCTCATGCCAGGCCTAGGATCGTTCTTTCTGCTTACAGATCAGGATGTAGTAGTCTCAGCTCCTGCCCAAGTACCTGCCTGCATGCTGGCATGCTCCCCAACAAGATGATAATGGTTAAGTCTCTGAAACTATAAGCAAGCCCCCAGTCAAATGCTTTCTTTCATGAGCGTTGCCTTGGTCATGGTGTCTTTTCACAGCAAAAAAAAGAGTAGCTAAGACAGTGTCCAGTTTCATTTATAACATGTCCAGACCACACTGCAATATGAGGACAGCCCACGAGCAAGGAGCAGGCTGAGGCCACCCTGACTCTCTAACAAGTCCAGCTGCTGGAATTCACCCTTCTCTTCCTCTGGACTAGAGCCATACTAGTGCAGGGAATCTGCAGTAGAGGTTTTGGAATAAGAGAGCATTAGGCTCCATCCTAGTTCTAGCTCCAGGCTGCAGGGAGGAAATGAGTGTATTACTCACACACAGAGACTTGCTGAGAAGGTAGCCTGCCTCCGTGGTATACCTTGAATGAATACTGCAGCCTCCTCACCATCCCCGCATTTGCAGGCAGAAGCGGAGACCAGCTGTTCCCTGCTTTCTAGAAGAAAGAAAAGAAAGAGGCCCCCACGCCCAGGCCTGAGGACTTCTCTTCTCCCCAAGACTGTTTTGCCATCAACTCCTCCTTCACTCTCCTCTCTTCTTCATTCTCCTCTCTTTCCCCCACTCTCAAAAGAGGTTCCCCAGTAAGCGAGACCTGTTCCCATCCTCCTGAACTGTCAAACAGACCCTCTTCCCCACTGGTAGGTAGTGTATGCTACAGGGAGCAGCTGAGCCCAAGGTCAGGAACAACAGTTTGCAGAGGCTGCCCATGACCTTAAAATATCACTTGCATGTTAGGGAGGATATTTGTTCTCAATCACCGTTAACTAGCTCAATGGTCCTCTAAGATAAAAATTGCTTTTGGACCTCAAAACTGGGAAGCAATGCAGCACTAATCCCCCCAAGGATCCTTTTATTTTGCTAATAGTTTTGTAAATTAACATACACAGTAATGGGTTTCACTATGCATTTCATACATACTCTGTTTTTACTGGTCTTCTCCCTGACTCTCCTTCTCTGACTCCCAGATGAACATGGACCATGAAACTAGAACGAAGACCAGGAAAGGAGAAGAACAAATCTCAGGTGAGAGGAGAGGAGCATATATGTGGCATCGACACAGAGTTAGAAGTGCATGCCGGGAGGACTCTCACAGTTGTAGATCAATTCATTCCAACTCTCCCAGTCCTTTGAAAGTTATCACAGGGCAGAAAAGCAGATGACCAAGGAACACCAAATGTCACTGCTAAAGAAGTCTGTCCTCCAGTCTGCCATGGTGCTTGCAGGGTTCCTCTGCTTCTCTGTTGGTATCAGGTAAACAACAGTTACTAAGGAGGTAAGAATGTGTGCTTCAGAGGAAGGGGGGTACTTCTAATAACAAAGTCAGACATCACTGTAGTACTTAAAGAAGCAGAATGAAACTGTTGCTAGGCAACCCCGCTACCCTCGGTGGGCTCAGATATCTGCTGTGTGACCTGCCAGCTGCACTGTCAGAAGGTGGCAACGACCTGACTTGGGCCCAAATGTGCAGACCACAGATGGGATGACCCTTTACTGCTTGAGAGAAAAGTTTTTTCTGAGAATACAGCCAGACACCGTGACACAAGGAAGCACATGCCAGCTTCAAATACTAACCTCAGAAAGTAGACATTTCACACAAAAGCTGCAATGGGGATGTGCACAGAAATTGGGCTGGGGGAGGGGGGTATTGCTTCAAATATGATCCAGTTGCCCTCACATCGGTTCTTGCGCACACCCAGAAGAGCCTATCCCAGTGGCCATCATGAGCCTCTCCAGGTCAGGCTGTGTGAGTGCACACTGACTCCATGTTGTCCCGCTCAGAAGCACCAAATGTTTCCTCCAAGTGTCAGTCAACCACCACCTCGCCTGACTGACAGACCACCTCCCCAGACTGACAGACCACCTCCCCAGGCTGACAGCTGTTGCTCTACCACCCAACTCTTGGGTCTACTGTCTCTCTTTCTTGGTCACTTTACTGTGGCTTTCAAACAAAGAACACCGATCTCAGAATGTCCTTTCTCCACATCCTCATGATGGAGTGATAATGTAAAAGACATAGGATGGGTGAACACACTAAGTCCAAGACCCTCACTGCTCACCTCACTCAACTCCAGCCCTTCTGAGTCTGTGAGCTTCTTGTTCAGGCTCTCCTGGATCCCCATTTCTCACAGGCTTCCTCAGTCTCCTCCCTCCTCCTTCGCTTATAAACACTGGTACAGCCAGTCCCCGATCTGTGTTCCTCTCCAGACACATAGGTTGAATTTCAAGGCTCTTCTCTACACAAGCACCAGGCCTCCCCTTCAGCTGGGCCCATACAGGCTCCAGTGCAAATAGAGATGTCATACATTACTCACACCCCCTGTTCCCAGGCTCCCCAACAAGGTTAGTCAGCACATCCAATCTTGACCTGTCTTGATCCTCATATTCTGTCACACCAGACATTTAAATATACCACCGAATTGTGCTATTTCTTATCGTCTCAATATCTACCACCCTAGATCAAGCTTCCATCCCCACCCATGGGCAGTCACAGTGTATCTGCTTACTCTACTCAGACACAAATATCATCAGCCTAACTACATGCACATCTCTGGACCTCAAAATATACAGTGTATTTCATTATTTGTTTTGTACAGTAAGTCCTTGTCTGTTGCTGCTACCTGCTTGGAGGTGGAAGAAACATGCACTGATACTCACATTAGTGAAGCTCCATTACTGCAGACCATTGCCTGCTCAGACAGTCTCGTGCTCAGGTCTAAAACACTGCCCAACTTTCCAACCCTCAGTACATCCTCAATAGCTGGTGAGTGCATGATGCTGACATAGATGATATACGCAAAAGGACTGAGGAGATGCAAAAACATACTTTAATATCAAAAGATCACAAAACTGACAGTTTCTTTGGATGATATCTCATCCCTAGACTTTGTGGTGGATGTGTGAGAGGTTGGAGCTGAGGTTGTTGAATGCTCCTTGACACTGAAGCCGTATGTTCACAGCAGGGTGTTCTTTAAGAGCTTTTCCCAGAGGTCATTAGGTCTGACTGTTTCCAACTGTCCTTACCTCTGATCATCTGTACTGGACACACTGTGTAGGTCTCTAAGGAAAAGTGATGGAGCAGGTGTGGCTGACCTCAGCAACACTAAAAAACTCAGAAGCAGAAGCACAGTGCTCTCCAACACTCAGTTCCCTAAACTGGAGGTCACAAACCCCACCTGAGGTCATGTAACTGAATGCGGGGTCACGGAAAAAAAAAAAATTAGCAACAGTAGAAGGTTTTGAATGCACAACACAAATTACTTCAAAGACAAATGTGCCCTGAATCTGGTGTTTCTGCTAGCACACTTCCATGCTACACTGAGCAGTCTTACCACAGCCTTGGTTCTAAATAAATACACCAAAGAAAGGTGTCTGAAACACACCAGCCCAGGCACACGCCTGCAGTCTTATGTACTCCACATGCAAAGCTCTGCCTGAAACACACCAGCCCACAGTCATGCCTGCAGTCCATGTACTCCACATGCAAAACTTTGCCTGAAACACACCAGCCCACACACACACACAGCTGCAGTCTGTATACTGCACATGCAGGACTCTGCTCTTGCAGAAGCATAATGGTTTAATTACAAATGAGGGGTTGGGGGATCTTTTAGTACTTTCCTACTGCCATTCTTCAGCATGAATGGATTAAAGGGTGTTTCAATGTTTAATTTCAATTTAAAAAAAAAACGCAAAAAAAACTGGTGTTTGAGTTGCTGATTTTGAGTTTCATAAGAAAAAAAAATCATTCAATGAATTTTAGCCTGGGATTAGGGCAGAATCTCCAACAATTTCTGAAATGAGCCCAAACTTATATCTATCATTTTGTAATATATACTTACACAAAGTGGAATTGACAGTGAGGCAGGAAAATAGAAAAGGAGGAGCGGGAAAGATGGGTCAGTCCAGTGGTCGAGAGCTAATAGTGCTCTTGCAGAGGACCCAAGCATCCACGTCAGGTGGCTCATAACTGCCTGTAACTCCAGCTCCACACACGCACGCACACACACACACACACACACGTACACACGTACACACACACGCACACGTGTAAAAATAAAAATCTTCTAAAACAGAAAAGGATTGGTATTGGTATGTGATAGGCAGAGTCTCGCAGACTCGCAGTTTCGCAGCACTAACTTCACTTCACTCACTAAGCAAGCAAGCTCCAAAAGCCCAAGCTATAGTCTTGGGAGAGGAGGGGAACCTTTCACCCCTTCCCTGCCTCCCTGCCCTCTTGAAGCCAGCCCACAGGGAAGACATGGAACATGCCCAGGCCCCGTTGCATCTCCCAATCAATTCTTCCTTTCCTGTACCTCCACGTGCATCTGAGCACAAAACCTGAGCCCTGCAGACTCACATCCTGGTCTATAATAGCACTGCTCAGCACAAAACCAGAGGACCCACATCCTGAAGAACTGAAGATGCTCCATGTCTGCAGTGTTAAATATCCAACCATTTATAATGCAACAGCAGTAGGGAGGTGACTTTGTACACTTGAGTGGTGGTGTGGCCAAGCTCAGGGGCCTGGTGACTGTAACAGCTACTTAAGGAAAAAAGGGCGCAAACAGTGCTGGCAGAGATCGTGGTACAATGGCAGAATTAGAAGCCAGAAAGTGAATGTGGCACTCTGTACACTGGCCTCCTGCCACTCTCCTTTCACCATTAAGGGGTTTTTGGTTTTTTGGTTTTTTCTTTTTTTTTTTTTTTTTTTTCTTTTTAGAGACAGTGTCTTTCTGTACAGCCCTGGCACTCAGTATGTAGACCAGGCTAGACCTGACTCACAAAAATCTGCCTCCTGATTTTCTGTTAATTATTTCACTTTTAGTGTGGACAAATAATGTTTGGGCTTATGAAAAATAAAATGCAGCCAAGATAAATTTTTTTGTATGTATAAATAAATAAATAAATAAATAAATAAATAAATACGCTCATCATATTAATATGTAAATTTAATCTCCAATAAATGGCTGTGAGTGGGAAAGTTGAGACATTTAACCAGACCCCATTGACAGCAATCCCATGTGTTCATAGGTTTAACAGGTGCTCCTGCCACAGCCTCACAGGATACAGCTACATAGAAACCTGCCTATCTGCATGATCCAGGGCCATGGATGATTAGGGTTGCTTCTGCTCACACTTCTGAGAGGTCCTTCGTCTTGAGCAGGGACAAGGACATATGCTGAACACTGAAAAGCCAGTGCGCACATGACGAGCCAAGTTCATACACCAGCTACTAGTACCCACAACAGTAGAGACAACGCAGGATAAGAGCTCAGAGCAGAGCCAAGGCCTGACCTAGCATCACTGCACCCACTTAGAGAGTGAGAGCTCAGGGTTTTGTAATTAGAATCCACACCAGTACAAAATGATTGCTGTACTATGTGACTAGTACACTTATTACATACCCGAATGCCTCTGTGTACCAGTGTGCTGCACACTATCTATAGTTCCTAAGCTGTCTGTTTCCAAAGTCATCTAGGATGTGCTAGGTGCTGAATGCATTATGATGCAGATCAATGCACATTATAAAAGTGATCCCTCATGTTTTAAAGGTCCTTCATCTGAGTGGAATGCACAGCTCCTAGGACAATGGTTTTAAAAGCAACCAGAACTTTCCATCTCTCCATCATTAAGCAAGTGACATATTTGACACAGGGATTGATACTATGAGTGTGTGAATGGGGATGGCCCAGGATGCTGTGATATAATGTGTGTGAATGGGGGATGGCCCAGGATGCTGTGATACGATAAATGTGAGAATGAGGATGGCCCAGGATGGTGTAATAAGATGATTGTGAGAATGGGGATGGCCCAGAATCCTGCCTATACTCTTTCTGTAAACTGTACAACAGATCTGTCAACTGTGGTCCTCCTAGAACACAGAGTTATCACATTCAAAGACAGACCTGGTTACCAAATAGAGTGTCAGCCAGACACAGCCATGTGCCTTCCAGCAACACCACAGGCAGAAGTGCCACGGTGATTTCCTGCTGACCCACAACTGGTTGTGGGCTCACTTGGGCACTGCAGCCCATGCCACTGCAGCCCATGCCACTGCAGCCCATGCCACTGCAGCCCCACTTCTGGCCTGTAAAAGAAATCTCACATCAAGACTTATCACTTCTGGCTGCATGCTAGCAACACTGGGAAAGCTTACTCTACCAACAGGTAGGTTTACCTGGGAAGTATTCTGATCAAAAAGTCAGCACATAGGGTCCACAGGACCCCTGTGACTGAGACTAGCCCAGCAAGCAGTTGGTCGGTTGTACACTTCTGTTAAAGGTTCAGCATCTGTAACCTACTTGGTAGACATAAATATCTTCTGGATCTGGTTCTTCTACTGCATTGACCAAGCTGTGGAGGATGGCAGCCCAACCCCAGTTCACATCCCTTTAATTCCTCTTCATATTGTATATAATGAATGATTCTAGTCCTAGAGAGGCTCATGCTAGAGCTGTCACTCAAATCCAGGGGCATCTAACACTTGTACATTTTCTGATTCTTGCACCCCTGTAATGAATTGGAAACAGACAGCCCAGAGCCCTCAGGCCCTCCACAACAGCACAAAGCAGACTAAAACAATGGCAATGTCATAACAAACCCAAGTACTCCTGAAAATCTAATGTTTAAGACAGAGAAGGGAACGTTTTGCCCATAAAAGATTAGACATCAATGGCTTGATCCAGAAAACAAAATTATTAGTTGGAATAAGATGAGCTGATTTTCCACATTAAATAAGACAAGCACCAAATGCCTAGCTGAAGCACTGGCTTTCTGTCACAGCACACCACATCTCATTTCCCATGTGCTCTTCATGTCCTTTCATGCCATCATACAGCCACCTTTATTAAGGAATTAACACACCTAAAACTGTGGACTGATGACATGATTTGCCAAAGGTTGACCTCAATAATGCTTTTGCATCACCACAGCCTCCCACGCACTTCCTCCACACTCCCTGGGCCTAAGGGTGGTTGTTAGGGGATATGTGTACACTGTGTGAAGATGCATTGCTGTGATTGTATATTAAAAAGCTGAAAGGCCAATAGCTAGGCAGGAGGTAGAGGCGGGACTTCCATGCAGAGAGAGGAAACAGGAGATGAATTGAGGCATGTGAGATGCCATTGAGACTCAGGACGAGCTGGACAAATAAAATGGGAGACAGGTAAAAGGCACGTGGTAGAATGTAGATTAATAATAATATATAAAAAGGTTAATTTAGTTATAAGAGCTAGTAGGACAAGCATAAGCTAAAGTGGAGCTTTCATAATTAATAATAAGTCTCTGTATCGTTATTGCCGGTGGTCCAAAGGAAAGTCCGATTACAGATGGTCTAGAAGGAAAGAGGCCAAGGAGCACTTGTCTAGAGCAAGGTTCTGTGTGGATTCAGGAAGTATGGTGAAGGATAGCACTGAATGGGGATTACTGTGAAAAAAGGGCCCTATGTGAGTTAGAAATGCCCAGCTGACAGACAGCCTTCCATCAGATACTAACATCAGAGACCCTTCTGCACACACACACCACTTTCTAAATACCCTCTGGAGATCACACTGAATGGGCTCCAGTGCTCCCATCCAAATTCTTTCCTGCCACTGCCAATTTCCATGAAAAATTGAATGAAAGCTGAGTTGGGAAGAGGCCATTTCCAGGGAAAAGGCTGAGGATTGCTCTTGCTTGGGAGGCCAGGTCTACTGAGTCTGCCTTGGAGCGTTCAGGGAGCCCTGAGGTGCAGGCACACCCTCTAGAGCTAGGACTCAATGTCAGTGAAGGTGTGTCTATGACAACAGACATGCATCTCCTTCCCAGGCCTCCCCTCATTAACAAGCACAGAGCTTTGTCCATGGACAAGCCATGGGATCTGTGTGAATGACAGGGCTTCCCAAACCAGGCTGCTCAACCTGAGAACCTCCTCCTCCCTCCATAGAGGTCAGGCTAATCACCAAGTGGAAGGTGAGAGCTGGAAACTGACAAGGGACCAGGACTATGACCGAGCTAATAAACCAGAATTGTGTTAGTTAGAAACAAAACAACTTTCTGAAAACATGCCTAGTCTTGCAATACTAGTCTAACAAGTTCAAAGTTCTTCCTATCAATTCAGACTGACTAAATGTGAGCTCAAGTAACAAACCAAAAAACACAGTATAGACACAGTCACAGTACCAGGGGAGGGAAGATAATACTGTATATCTTCTCATGTTTGACTCCACTGTTTATACTACCCTGGGCCTCAGCTGTGGCAGGTGCTTTTATTAGAACACAAGGGAATAGAACTAATGGGTCAAGAGGCCAGGAGGTGGGGCTGCACGCTAATTAGGACGTGACAGGACCACAGGAAGGCTTGGGGAGGGGAAGCTGCCAGATGCAGTGAGGCAGAATGCAGAAGACTTTTTAATGGGGCTCCTGAGCCTGCACACACTGCAGCCAAATCTCCAGAGTGTAATGAACTTGAGACAGTGCATACAGAATACTCCCTCGGTGACCTGAGGTTTCCAAGCCATTTGAAAGCCTCTCGGCACAGAGCAAGAGAAACAACTCACTGAACCCGTAGCTCTAGTGTGACAAGGGTGTCACTGGCAGTGCCTAGTGGAAAGATCACAGGCCCTGCTGACTTTTATGACAGTAGCAAAGCACACACAAGGCTACCCTAAAGCAAACGGAGAGATGACTTTAAAAGCAAAAGGCAAAATATAAAACTGAGTTTTTTAGTCTTCCGAAGTTGTTTGTAGAATGTCTTCCAAGGCAGTCACACAGTGAGGTACATGTACTATGCAAGGCGACCTGCAGATGACACAGATTCAAGCACTAAAAAGGTACCCACTGCTACTCCAAATTCATTATCAGCTTCATCACACCATCCACCTTCCTACAGGCACCAGCCTTCTCTTCACATCTCCCACTCTACTTACCAGCTCCCTGGAATTCAATCCCCCAGCTCCCTGACAATACACTGGAAGACTGTGTTCATTATGATGGCCACTAGGGCATTTGCAGGCCTTGGCTTGGCATCAACCTTTGGCCTTCTCTGACTACCCATCCTGGCCAAACATTCCCGCCATCCTCCAGCACCACTGTGGCCCTGCGCCACAGTCATCCTGGTGGACAGCTGTCTGCTGCCTATCTTCCCCACACAATTTCAGGGGAGGCTGGGGCTCCCCTGACTGGCCTACTGATGTTCCAGTGTGGTAGAACCCACAGACCAGTGAAAGGGAAGGGAGGTGAAAAGAAATGGGAAGAGACTTGACAGCCAGGAGCAAAGGAGGAGGAGGAGGGAGGCCCTGAAGAACCACAGAAGGGACTCAGGCCCTATGACCCAGCTCTTTCCTCTGTGGCATGCTATGAACACAGAGTCCCAGTCAGCCTGGCTGCTGATAACCTCACCACCATTTTGTAGAAGGTCACAGTTGGGATCTTACAAAGCTTAATGTTGAATTTATTTTTTGTTTTCAGGTAAAATATAAGCCCAAGAACTGTAGAGCTCTATGGAGGGAGGTGATGGAGGGAAGGGACTGAGGGCATGTTACAGAGGGAGGGATGATGTCCACCACAGATGAATGAGGCTAAGGGCCTACACCTTGCCTGGTCTACAGAGATAGCCAACAGGCCCAAGTAAATCTCATATTTACCAGCCTCTTCTCACCAACTCTGATCACAATGATCTACACTGAATCTTATTGTACGGTTTGACTAGAAACTGTTCAGATGGATGCCTAGGGGACAAGCTGAGGCCCTGAAGGGAGGAGATGGGAGAAAATGTGCTCCTGTCAGGGTAGGTAGATGAGGAAAGGGCAGGCTTGGCTGGTCTGCACAACCCTAGAGTCTCGGTTACCAGGTACCACTGCAAGAGCTAGAGTGGTCCCCATCTACAAGTGCATCCTGCCTATCCCTGGTGCACATGACCCACTCCCTGCCATCCCAGAAGGCCCCAGCAGGAGCACCGGACACGGTCAGTATTTCATGTGTGCTGTGTGCTGTCAGCTCCCACGCTTCTCATTTCCAGAGGATGCAGTGCTGAAATGATTGACGCTCTGCCTGACATTTCTTTCACCTTCCTCTGCTGAAAAATTCATGCTGGTGCTCATGAGGGATGCTCCTGCCCAAGCATAAGGCAGGAGATGGATGCTGGCAACATCTGTATCGGCTGCTGCTTGCTGCCCTTCTGTGACCATGGACAGAGCTCAGCAAGTCTTCATTTACAAAGCAGACTTTAAAGCTTCCAATTGACCAACCTTCTGCCATGTTCTCCACAGGGAACGGCTGTTAATTTCAAGGACATATCCATCTCTTGGTCTTCCTCAAGTCCAGTGGTTGAGGTCCCCAACTTCACAATATTGCCTATTCTATTTCTGCTGCTTTCTGTGCTGAGATAAGGGTCCAGAGTGACAGGCAGAAGGGCCTGAGGAGGAGAACTGGCTTCAACTGGGGACTTGCCAGCCTTGGTTGTCTTGTGCCTTGGACTGTTTCTCTTCCTAAACCTTCCCTATCCCTCACCAGTCCCCTAGAAACACAGGCCTGATTCCAAGACCCATCACAACCTGGATCTGGGTTGTGATGAGGTCACTGTGATGGGCTCCAACACCCATACTGCCTACCCTGGGTCACCTTATCATGCCTAGTCTCATACTCTGCAGGTCTCCAACCCTGCATTGCCTGCCCTAGCTCCCTTCACAAGATCCAGTCTCACAATGCCCTAGATGTCCAGCCTGAGGTACTCACCGAACTCCCAGTCAACCGCCTTCTATCCACAGGACCAACAGCAAAGTCTGTCACTTACTCATTCACTTCTCTGGCAAGTTGCCCAGCCATGTCCACATAGCACTACCAACTATATGACACAGACCCACATGAACAGGTACATATTCATCTCCACCATTATTATTCCCACCATCCCCACATCCACTGTCATCTCCCACCATCTTTACCACTATCCCTGCCATCACCATCCCTACTGTGAATAAAAATGGCCCCCACAGGGAATGGCACTATTTGGAGGTGTGGTCTTATTGGAGTGGGTGTGACCTTATTGGAGGAAGTGTGTGACTAGGGGGAAGTCTTTGAGGTCTCAGAAGCTTACGGCCTATGTATCACATCACAGTCACTTCCTGTTGCCTGAGGATCCAGATGCAGAATTCTCAAGTGTTCCTCTAGCACCATGTCTGCCTACACATTGCCATGCTCCCTACCATGATGATAATGGACCCAACCTCTGAACTGTAAGACAGCCCCAATGAAATGGTTTCCTTTATAAGAACTGCCGTGGTCATGGTGTCTCGTCACAGCAATAGAACTCTAAGACACCTACCAACATCATCACTCCCATCATCGCTGGCACCGGCATCCCAACCACCACCATTCTCATATTATCCCCACCACCATCACCACTATAACTCCACCAGATCCTCAGCACCCAGCCCCCCACCATTACCACCATTTGCACCATCATGACCATCACTCCTACCCACCCCCATCACCAATATCCACACCATCTCTCCCCTTCCACACCAGAGTGCACAAAACAATTCACCACCACAGCAGAACACCCTCTTCACCTTCCATTTAACACTTCCTCAGGGAGACCACAGGGCACAGCTGACGTATGTAAGCTCCTAGGTGTGCAAGTGGCCAGGGCCATACCCCTGAGGACCCCCAACTGCTAGGTTCTACCCACAAACACTTTAATTGCCCAGCCCCCAACTTACAGAGTACAAAGCCCAAGCTCAGGACTTGAAAACCTACCAATCCCCACCCTGGAAATCTCCACCCCTAAGAAATGCTATATAAACATTACCTTCTGCTCAGTTCTCTTCTTGCCCAAACAGAGGCAGCCACCTTCCTGGGTTCTTCCCTCCCAACAAATCTCTTGTGTGAGGTTTGCTGTGCGACTCTGTGGTGTTCCTTGGATCCTGACTACAAGGACACCTTTCCCTTCAGAGCTGTAACACTTGGTGAAACCTTCCCTGCTGGAGCAGAGCTGTACACTTCCACTGTGGAAGCCTTTCCTCCTAGAGTTTAACACAGCTTCCGTGAACACTCACATTATACACTTCAAATTAAAATTACTTTAGGCCATGCACACCGTGAACTCACAGATGACCATCATGCTTGATTTTGCAGATTCACAAATAAACATGAGTCATGTGCATGATTCAGTCAATAATGTACTCTGTATGCAAAAGTGGTCCCACAAGGTCATAATAGAACTGAAGAGGCCCTGCCATCTACTGACACTATTATCACCGTAATGTCACAACCAAATACATTCCACATTTGCAATGGTACTAGTGTGAATGAAGCCACTGAAACCAGTCTATAAAAGTACAGCACATAAACTCGGCATTGTGTTCTTCAAGCAACACTCTCCCCCTTGGTATTACGGGGACTCTCTCTGCATTCAGAGTAATGACCCTCACCACCCATGTCTGTGTGCATGAACCTTATCCCCTTCGCACAGAAGAGCCCAAGCAATATGTTCCTCAGAGTATTTCCCACCTTCTTGCAATGTCTGATGTTCAGGATCAGATCCTACTTCTATTCACAGCCTACCTAGGCTCTGGTTCAAGAACGGAGACCCCTTCCTCAAGCTAACTGCTCTTTAATTCCAACTTTCTCTGTCTTAATTGGGATTTACTTTTCAACGGGAAGCCTTTTAATTATTGTTTTCTCCCTCAAGAGTTATTACAGAAATAACTTCAAACCAAAGACCACAGAGTAAGCTGCACAGCAGACATGGCTGCTCAGCCAGGCTCCTTCACTCAGGAATTCACCCGACCGAGGCTCACAGAACACCAGAAATGTGTGAAGTGAGGACAGGCAGGCTGCCTCACAGGCTGGTGTGAGAACCTAACGGTGACAGAAGGCCATTCCCAAACCTCCCCATAAATAAACTAATAAAAAGGACATCATGGCTATTAAAGATGTGCATATGTTTAAGTCCCAAGTCCCAGATGACCATGTATGGAGACAGGCTTCTAGGGAAGAATTAAGATTAAATGAGGCCACAAGAGTAGGGCTGTGACCTGGCATGACTGTGTTCTTACAGAAGAGCACACAGAGGCAAGAGCACTGAACACACAACAAGAGGTATCTGCAAACCACAGAGAGATGCCTTGAGAGACACAAACAGCTAGGCCCTCCTCTGGACTTCCAGCCTGCAGACTCAGAAGGGAGCACACCTCTGTTGTTTAAACCCCATCCATAGAGGGTTGCAATATGGCAGAGTGGACCAGCACAGAGTCTTGCACCTTTACAGAAGCAAGGAACCAACTCAAGGCTGCCTTCCTAATGCAGAATCCTGGCCCCAAAAAGCCAGGGAGACTGCATGCTTTTCTCTGCATCTCCAAAGCAGAACTGCAGAAGCTTTGGGAGAGGTTAGGGCCAAGGACAGAGAACAAGCACCAGGCTGTGGGCGAGCACAGCAAATGACCCATCTGGAGCTGAGGGAGGAGACTGGCATAGTGTTTTTTATGGTCTTACTGGAAAAATTAATTCAGATTGGGTTTCGTCAAAGCACCCCCATGGGTTGAGACCAGGAGGAAGGACTATAAACAAAGCACACTGATAAATGGCAGAACACCGAGCTTTGAGGAGCGTCCAGGGTGCACTGGGACCAGGCCTTATTTAACATCTTCATTAGTGATCTGGAAGGAGCAGTAAGCAGCACATTAATTACACATCCAGATGACTCTGAATTTGGAGGTGCTGCAGAAAGTCAATGAGGACAGAGAAATGGTGCAACAGGACCCAAAGGCCTTTGTGAGGAGCACAGCAACTGTCCAGGGCTCGGCTTCACATAAGAGGCTGACAGGAACACTTCTGTGCCCTGAGTCAACATGTACTGCCCCAAGTCACAGGGGCTTGGCAGGGGCAGTCAACTCCCCCCCTCCCACCACACACACACTCACATACACACACACATACACACACACACACACACACACACACACACACACACACACACACACACACACACAAACTAAGTGGCAATAAACAGTAGCACTCAAGACAATGCTGGCAGCCCAGTCAACTCCCCCCCTCCCACCACACACACACACACACACACACACACACACACAACTAAGTGGCAATAAACAGTAGCACTCAAGACAATGCTGGCAGCCCAGTTTCCCTGCCTATTATTTGAAAGCTGGTGACTATACACACAGAGTGTAACAACAGTCACCATGAAAGCCATGACAAACAGACCCCATCCACAGAGGAGACAGGCCAACCTCATGCTCATGTTCAGGGAGGACCTCTCTTCATGACATGACACACACAAGCACAGAGCACACAGAGAGGCACTTCACAGTGAACCTTCTTGGGTCAGACTGCCAAAACAGCATAAAGCAAGTGAGAACTGTCTTAAGGTCTTCACACCACCTGCACCCCCAACAGGGGCCTGGCGTGTGAACTGGAAACACAATGAGTGCAGGGAGGGCAGTGGGCAGCTACTTGGTGTGCATGAGACCTAGCTGACCCACACTCACAGTAGCTCTAATCTGAGTCTCACAGTATTGGAAGTACGCTCTCCTTCAGGACCTGGCCCTCTTCAAAGCACACACTCACACATTTTTCTACCAGGAGATTAGCTACTAATACCCTTTTCATCTGCACAGGAACTTCTGGGGACAAGCTCACAGACAAACCCAGGTCTCCAGATGCCTGTTCTGTCTAATATGACGCAACCACACAACCCCTTCTTCAGAAGAGGCATTTTACTCCTGCCACTTAGCCTTTTCCAGTGGGAACTGAGAATGGGTAGCATTCAGCGTTTCTGTACTCAAGACTTCAACACATAACAACAGTCAGAACTGGCCTCCTGGCGGCAGATGCATGCTCTAGAGTCAAGTTGCACACCACTCCCTTGTGCTGCTGGCCTGCAAAGTCACTAGTGATTCTTCAGTGAGAAAATGGAAATGAAAACACAGGAGCAGCCAGGCTAGGCACACATCTGTAATCCCAGCACTCAGGAGGCAGAGGCAGGAGGAGTGCCCATTTGAGGCTAGCCTAGTCTACAAATCAAAACTCTGTTCCAAAAAGAAACCAATCATTGTAGCTCTGTGGAAGAGTGGTCACCTAGCACACAGAGGGCCCTGAGTACTAATCCATAACATCATCAAAACCAAAAAACGGGGCCAACAAGATGTTTCAGTTAAGGTACTTGCCACCAAGCCTGACAACCTGATTTGAATCCCAGAGACCCACACGGTGGAGGTGAGACCCAACTTTCCTAGGTTGTCCCAATTTCCATGTATGTGAACATGGCGCTCACACACACCCACATGTGCACACACACACACACAACAAATAAAATTTTTAAAAGGCAGGCATGAACTAGGTAATTAACAGTTGGTGTTCATATAAAGCATCTGTCTTTGTGTCTGACCCTGCGGCACTGAAAAGCATCACTGTGGTCTTCGCTGCCATGGCCATTTTCATTGTCATTATGAGTCTTCCTTGTGTATAAAATGTGGATGATAGAAACAATGCAAGCCAAAAATATTGAGTGACTTGTCCGTGGAGCAATGAACTGAACCCCAAATATCCTCATACCCCTGTTTACTCTCCAAGACTCTTAAAGCAGCTTCAGTCAGGCCACTGTGTGCTCTTCCTCCCTTCACCAGAGAGCTGTCCACTCTGGATGAGGCCACAGAGCCATTTAGACAGGGCAACCACACCCCTACTTCCTGTCCACATATAATAAGAGTCTTGGAAATGGGAAGAGTATGTCTTTACAAGACTAAGACTATGCTATGTTTATCACAATTCTGAGGAGAATAAAATGTAGGATATCTATACTCAAATTAACATAATTATTTCCCAAAATCACAACCACTGGAACCTGGGTGAGTGTGGACTTCTCATCTCTCGCCACTACATAGTGACCTCAATGAATCATTTCTACACAAGCTCCAAACCAAAAGAAAACCAAGAACAGAACCTTCCAATCAACATTCACAAAATGAACACATTTAACTATCCACCCATCTAGGCTTTTGCCTCCCTGGCAGTCATCTTCAGCACATAGCTCAACCAATCTGACATTTGCTTATCACAGAAAAACTAAAAGCTGTAAGATGAGGTAATGCAGTTGGTGATAAATATTCAGTCACCAGCAGGCTGTACATCAAGAGAGTGGCTCACAGTCTCTATCACCTAACTATGTCACAGCACAAGACATTACTGATGTGAGCACCGATGCTGGCCTGTGTGGGCATGCTACACAAACCAACATACTACTGTGACAGTGAACTATTACTGGGTTATGAATTTATCACACTAGACTTTGATCAACTTTCACAGAAGGAAAAGACACAGTGTAAAACCACTTTTCAAGCCAGTGGGCAGGTACGCTGCCTGTCTCATGTGCACCAGGTCTCTTGATTACACCACCTTCTCTTGGGCTAGATTTGGCCTCACAATGCTGTGTATTTGGTCCTAAGAGGTGTGTAAGCACTCTCTATGATGCCATGACAGAATCACTTAACCACACAATTCTCAGAAAGTGTCCATGTCATTAAGTAACATGCTGCATTTAAGTTTAAACTTAAATACGAAATGTTTCACTTCAAAACATATTTTCGTGTGAAAATTAGTATGAAATTGCAGACAAGGTCTGGCTCACATTCAACATCTGAGCAAGGCAGAGGTTCTGAAAAGAAGTCTGCCACCAACGGACTCATACTCACAGGCCTGGGAGCCCTGACCTGTGGAGAGCCCCCAGGGGTCTCCAATGTGACAGATCCTCAGCAGTGAGCCCTTGATTCCTCTCTCTTTTTCAAAGAGTTTTCTTGGCCCAAAATGATGAGAAAAGCTAGCCCTGCCTTCTTCAAGTATGCATTACCTTAAAACAAAGTTGGTACAGGGTTAGTATCTACTCAGCAAGCACAAAGGGGAGTAAGCAAAGATGGAAGCCAGCAAGCTTCAGAGACATGCAGCATGGCCCTGCATGCAGCCAGGCATCCTCTGGTCCCACGTTTAATTAGCATCCCCTCGACAGTGATCCTCATGGACTCTAATTGTTCTCTCTGTCTCTCCCAGGCGCCATTCTCAAAGGACTCTTGATCATTTCATCTCAGAATTCTGGTTTTATAAAGAGAAGCCTTAAGATACTCTCTTCCCAGGAAACCCTTCTTCTCTTCCCTCATTTTCACCAAGCAATCATTTAAATTGAAAACTGTAATTATTTTCTAATATGGCACAGAGATAAAGGGGAAATGGTAGCTTTTCATAGAGAGTTGTTCCCTAACCCATGGATGCAGCCATTACTATAATCAGAGCACTTAGGGTCCTGGGACTGCGAAGTATCATGGACCACCTTGCCTCAGCACCTCCACACTACAGGGGAAAAAAACAAGCCAGGGATACTCGAGGAGAACCCCTAGGATGTCCCTCCACGCTCCTCTGAAGATGCTGCAAGCTCAATAACAGGAGGCATACATGCAACTTCCCTTCCCATGTTTCACGGAAGGATGGCAGTTGCTCTAAAAAATCGCTTCACAACCTCCAACTCACAGAGTAGGCTGTGCCCCTCACCTGATGAGAAGATCCAGTGATCAAACCACAGCAGCAACCTGCATTGGTGCCAGCCACATCTGTCTGCCCCCATGAACCACATGCTCTGGAGCCCTGTACTGGGACTTTGTATCTTTCTCTCTGTCCTGGACATTTCAGCTACACCTTCCTCACGGACCTGTCACAAGGTTCACATCCAGGAAAATACATAAGCAACTCCTTTACCTTTGCTAACTGTATGGACAGCAGTGTGGTGTTCCACATAACATCTCCACTCTCGTCCTCACATGTTCCCACACCCACGATGCAGACTCAGCTCACCATCTCCTCCACAATTATGTTCCCTTTATCCTAACAAAGCAAGGGTGCCAGGGGTGTAAGCTGTGAACTGAAGGTGCAGGCTGTCACCCCTTCAGGGGATATTGCTACCCCAGTGTGACAAGCAGGGCAGTGTGTACAGTGCTACCCAGGGTGCCCAGTGCTGAGACACAGGGGCTCCTCTCCTGGTGCTGGTTTGCGCACCATGCTCAGCAAGGACTTCCTTAAGCTCTCACTAGATTTGGAAAGCAGGCATAAATACAAAAACTAAGTCAACAGCACCAATGTTAAAATAACTCCAGGACTGAGCATGAACCGCCTAACACAAGAGACTGCTCACTCACCACCAGGGTTCTCAAAATACCTCATGCAGACGGCTCCTGTGATCTCAACAGCTACAGTCAAGACACTCCTTCCCACATTACAGACGAGGAACTGGGGCTCAAAGGCAGTAAGGACACACCCCAGAGCTGTGCTAATATGTACAATGGTGTGGCTGTCTGGTCCTTATGGTCTGGACCCCTCTTACAACTGGTTTCTGCCTTTGAGAAATGGTTGCTACCAGCTGAGAATGAGATAGAGCAGACGCCTCAGATCAACTCAGGAATCATCACAGCAGTTCTTGGGACCAACTCCAGCATCATCTTCTCTGTGTGGGACAGTGACACAATGAGACATCATTTCAGGAACATCCTGCAGACTGTGTGTGTTTAAAGGGTTAACATTGGACTCAGGTAGGTCCAATATCACAGCTGTCCCCCTGAGGTTTCATCCCCGAGCAGGTAGAACCTCATGGACCCTCCTGCTACATGCATGAGGAGGAGTATGAAATGTCTCCTGGAGGATCATACGTCTGACCAGTTAACCTCTAATTGGTAGCTGTTTGGGGAGGCTATGGCATCTACTGGCTGAGAGACCTAGCTGGCACACATGGGGTCATGGGGCAGGCTTGGGGAGCTACAGTGAGGCTCCACTTCTGGCACAGGGCCCACTTCTAGCCCAAGCTCACTGCTTCCTGGTGCATCACAATGTGAGCCAGTGTCCATGTCCTCCTGACACCTTACCTCTGCTCCACGATGGACTGAGCCCTCTCATACCATAAATCAAAATAAATCCTACCTCCTTTAAATTTCTTTTAGGCATCTGATCACAATGTCAAGAAAGGTAATTAACACACTGTTCCTGGCAACAAAAGCCAGCCTATCTTGTGACTCCACAGATGAGAATGACGTCCATTGGAAAACGCCATCTCTGGAGGATGAGTCTGTTCCACCAGGAGATCGTGTGGGTTCGAAGCCCTGGATACCTGGTCATATGCAGTCTTCAGAATAGGCAGAGAGTAGGGCAGACTTCTGCCAGCCACATGATACTGTGCTTGCTCCAGGAGGCCAAATGGGGGATCATCCCACCAGCGAGACTCACACAGAGAGGCAGGCCCTGAGGGAGGAGCACCTGGATGATGACTCTGGCACCATGATATACAGGGAAACTGGGACTCCCAGATCTGGAGTGGTCCCGGGCAGTACAGTCTCATAGCAAATCTTCCTGCTCACACTTGAAAGTTCCTATGTGACCCTGCCTGCCCCATCCTATCTAGAGCAGAACAGCTGTCCCTGTTCTCCAGAGCTCACCCACAGAAAGGAAGAACATGTGTCCCGATAGGGCTATGTCCTTTACAAACTGATAAGTGTTTCCATAGCAGATCTGAGGGGTCCTTAGTAGTCTCCTGTTTTATTCATGAGATTCCTGTGAATTTCTCACTCTGCTTGCTAACATATCTAAATTCATTTTAAACTATAAATAATCCTTTCATTGCTTAAAATCAATAGAGTTGACACTAGAGAACGACATACCACATCTACCCTGTGGATCTGGTCCCCACTCTGCAGCTGCCCCAAGATTTCTGTGTCTGTATTTTAGAAGAAGCTCCTGATATCATCACAGAAAGGCTACATGAATAAAGTGTGCAAATAGGGACCTAGAGGGCAGGGTAGACCGCACCCCAGGAGCTGGCCAGTCCACCCACCATGATCTACTCATCCCAAGTTCTACTGGCTCCCTAGCCCTGGGGACCCATCCATGAATTCCTGCTGTTCAGGAGTCAGGAAATAAATTATCTGCAGACCCGTGCCCACCCCACAATGCACACTAGCCACTAGGGCACAGGTGCCAAGAGTCAACCCAAGTCTGAGACGAGTCTTCCAGGCGAGGCCTGCAAGTCAGAGTCTGCTGTGGGAAGGGTCAGAAGAAACAGTTTCAAGAATGACATGTGGCCATTCAAAGCAACAGTAAAGACAGTTTCACCAGAACACATAATGAGGAAAGGTTGGGGGGGGGGGGAGGAGAGGCTGTGATGGGTCACAGGCAAGGTCACAGAGCCAGGTCAATGGTGCCCCCTACTGACTGTGAGGTCACTGCTACATGAATAACAGCAAGGACAGTGTCAGCAGAGGCAGAACACACCACACACACACACACACACACACACACACACACTCACACACACACTCACATGCACACACGGTATGGGTATACATGTGTCAAAGAACACCATAAACACAAATACTACACACAGCAAATACTACACATAGCACACACATGGACAGTATGAACACACAATACACTCTAATTCAGAGAAACAAAAATTCTGCTAAAATAGAATAGTTGGGGATGGAGAGATGGATGGCTCAGCAGTTAAAAAAACATGAGCTACTTTTTCAGAAGACTGGAATTCAATTCCCAGCACTCACCTGGGAACTTAACTGCATGTAACTTCAGCTCCAGAGGATCCAATGTCCTTGTGTAATCTCTTGAAGACACCCACATATGTGTGGCAGATATTCACACACACATGTACACATAAAGATAAATTAAATCTTGAATAAATCCATCAGGGTCCCACCATTCTCAGTCTTCCAATAACTGAACAGAGTCTACGTGTCCCAATTAAGATACAACCTGAGCACTGATGTTTACTGTATGTCCATACCAAGATTCCCACAGAAGAGCACACATCTCTAAGTGCATTCCATGTCTAAATGTCTTCACAGAAGCCCCCTTCCCCCTGTTCTGTCTCTCGTCCTCTCGGTAAGTCCACTAAGAAGTCAGCACACATGTGAAAGCAGATATTGCCACTGCTTGAGGACACAATCTGAAAGAAAGTGGTCCCCCAAAGCCTGCTGGCTTCCACCCATCAGTCTCCTCCCCACACCTGTCCACACCACCCACCAGTGGGCTGCGCACTCTGAGACACATCTGGAATGCCGCAAGCCTTAAGTCAAGCCCACAACACACTGGCGAGAGACAAGGGGTGGGATTCTCTACAAACACACACTAACAAACGATCGATAACAGAAAGTCTACAGCCAGCCAAGAAAAGAAGGGGGGGAGGGAAGAGGAAGAGGAAGAGCCGCATAAAGACACCTTAAGCAACATGCTCTAACCCTAGTATGTTGTGCTTTTGACTCAATTCCTAGTTAATTTAAAGAAGCATGGAAACCCAGTAGTTCACAGGTAATCTACATGCAAGAAAAGAAGAAGAAAAGACATAAGTATTCACTTGCAAAGTAAGGTAGCTCTCCTGAGAAGGCTGACTGTATTCAGTCACACGTGGCAGGGCTGTGCCCTGTAAAGCAAAGACTTTCTGGAAGCATCTAGAGAGAAGAGTTGGGCACCTGGCCCCATGATGGGGACTGTCACCACAGATCATTCCAGTAGATTAGGCACAGCACAAAGCATGGCTTCAAAGAGCAAAGAGCTAACGTAGGAGCTCTGGCCCACCAGCTCCTTCTGGCTGCACTGAGAAGAGCCCAGCACTCTGGAGGTCAGGGCTTCCTGCAGACTGAACCTGCAAACAGCGTTCCCGGGATTCAGACTTGAATGCTGTGAAACTGCTTCCTTCCTAGAAAGAATAAAGGATGAGGAAAATATTGAATGGTGGGCCAGGCTGCCTTCAACATCTAGGGGGAGAAAAGCTAGTCTCGCAAAAGTCCTGACTTGAAAAGATTCAAGGTAACTGTAAGGAACCAATGCACATGGCAGCAAGCCAGGATGAAGGCTTCTTCTTCATACTAGTCTGCGTCTGCTGAAGCTGCTGCTGCTAACCACTGCCAGATAAGCAACTCAAATCACTGTCAACCAATACAGCCTGAGGAGTTAGCAAGACCCAAGTGGAGAGCCAAGAAAATCTGTCCTATAAACTTAATTCTACCCACAACCAGAGATCCCACCAAGACTCCAAATCCAGTCCCACCTAACACTTGTCAAGAACTCAGCAGAACATACACTAAGCCATCAGGGTGTACTTCTGGACCCTAGGGGCAGAAGTGCTGCTTCGAAGCCTATCTTTATGGCTGCTTCTCAGAGTGGTCAAAACTGTGCAATGGGTGCTGTGGTAGCAAACCCCTAAAGTGGGCAGCTACCCCAGATCCCAGCAGCTGAAAGAGCTGGGAGATTTAAGGAAGAAAGTAGAAAGAAATGGAGATTCATATGTTCCCCGTGAGCCCTCCTTGTTACAAAGCTTCTCTGGGTCTGTGGATTGTAGTATGGTTATCCTTTACGGTGAATCTCACTGTGGAGGCAAATAGAATAGACATCACAAGGGGACAGGAGGAGAGGACTAGTTAGGGAGTGGACATGGAAACAGGAGGGATCAGGCTGCAGGAGGATGGAGGGAGAGAGTACTGAGAAAGACAACTGGAATCAGGGGCAACTCTAAGATAAGCTAGAAATCTAGTGCAATGGAAACTCCCAGGAATCTATGAGGGTGACAACAGCTAAGACTCTTAGCAATGGGAGATAAGAAGCCTGAACCAGCCATCCATCATCTGTGGAGAGACTGGGAGCCCAACCCAGTCACATAATCTCTGACCTTCAATTTTCCCTGCCTACAAGATATTCTGAGACAAAGGTGACACAAAATGGGAGTGTCTAACTAATGACTGGTCCAGCTTGAGACCCATTCTATGAGCGGGTGCCCAGCCCTGACAATGCCTGGAAAGCCAAGAACTGAGAGCCGAGACCCAGGGACTGGACAACCCAGAGACCTAGAATAGAACCAAACATGATTGCAAAAAAAAAAAAAAAAAAAAAAAGAAAAGAAAATGAAATAATTCCTAATAATACTCTGATATACTCATAGATCATTACCTAGCACAAATGTCATCAGAGAGGCTTCACCCAGCAACTAACTGATGGAAACCCACAGCTAGACATTAGGGGGACCTCAAGGAATCCTGTAGAATATGGGGAGGAAGGATTATGGGAGCCAAAGGTCAATAATACCACAAGAAAACACATAGAATCAACTGACCTGGGCCCCCAGGGGCTTACAGAGCCTGAACTGAACATACGGACATACAGAGAACTTGCATGAGGCTGACCTAGGCTCTCTGCACATGTGTTACACTATTTGCTATTCTTGTGGGACTCCTAACAGAGAGCACAGGGGCTGTCTTTGACAGTTGTTACCTGTTTTGGGAACCCTTTCTTCCCGCTGGGTTGTCTCATCCAGCCTTAACAGGAGAGGGGGTACCTAGTCTTACTGCAATTTAATATGCCATGGCTGGCTGATATACATAGGCCTGCACTTTTCTACAGAGAAAGGGGAAGAAGTGGATGGGGGAAGAGGGGAGGGGAGGGGAGGGGAAGAGACTGGGAGGAGAGGAGGGAGGGAAAACTGTGATCTGGCTGGGGAAAATAATTAATTAATTAAAAATGGTCTAGATTCAACAGGCCATTAGAAAGCCCACAGCAGGTAGCAAGGCCCAGCAGGAAGTGTCAAGTGCTCACATGCTGGCAGAAGACACAGCAAGGCTGCCTCAGCCTTGGCCTGAAGTGTGAAGCTGGCCCCCCTCCAGAGGGGTTACCAACAGATGGAATACAGTGGAAGTGTGAGAGAGAGACAAATTGAGGAAAGAGCCATTTAGAGAAGTGAACAATGATGACTAGAAAGCTCATCTCTGCGCACCAAAATCTAAAGAGGCTGACCTCAAGACACCATGCCTGACAGGGAGGATTAGCGAAAATGACAGTGAGCTTAAGGAGGACAGAGAGTCTATGGAAGATGATGAGTCAATGGAGGACAGAGTCTATGAGGACAGAGAGTCTATAGAGGAGAGTCTATGGAGAATTGAGTCTATGACGACAGAGTCTATGGAGGACAGTCTATGGAGGAGGGAGAGGTTATGGAGGACAGAGAATCTATAGAGCAGAGTGGGATGACTGTGGCAGCCATGGAACAGAAGCAACAATCAGAATGACTACAAACAAGTCACCTTCAGAGGTAAGTAGAGTCTGCTCAAGTGACGTGAGGCAGCATTTGCACCACTGTTCAATACAGCAGCTAGGTAAAAGTGTAACAAATTCACCATCCCAGACATACCAGTGTGAAGACATGGAGAACTAACACCACCTAGAGCAGCTCAGTGACGAAAGGGAGAGCCTAGGGTGTGGCAGCTTGAAATAAAATGACCCCCATAGGCTCATACATATGAATGCTTGTCCACAGTTGGTGGAGCTGTTTTGGAAAGGGTTAGGAGGTGTGGCCTTCTTTGAGGATGTGTGTCACTGGAAGTGGACTTTGAAGTTTTAAAAGCCCACACCATTCCCAGTTAGCTCTCCCTCTCTGCCTCATGGTACTTATCTCAACAGATATAGATATACTCTCAGCCACTGCTCCCATGCCATACCTGCCTGGCTACCACCATATTCACCCTCTGAAACTGCAAGCATGCTCCCAATTAAATGCTGGGGTTTTTTGGGTTTTTTTGTAAGTTGCTTTGATCATGGTGTTTCTTCACAGCAACAGAACAGTAACTAAGACAGGTAAATTCAATGTGAATATCTTCCCAACAAATGGAGTAGCACCATGTAAAAAGTTAAAAGTAAGAAATAAAGGAAATGGCATGGTGGGGAGAACTAAGGGTGTCCGCACACACTCTGTAGCCCAAACACATGAAAATTTGAGGCAGAAAGGTTAAGAATTCAAGAACAACTTGAGCTATAGGAAGTACCTATCAAAAAGGAAGGAAGAAAGGAAAGGTAGGGACAGATGGCAGGGAGGGAGGAAGGGTGGGAGGAAGAGAAGAAGGAAGGAAGGAAAGTTTCAATGAATTATGGGAGGAAAAGATCTTTCAGCAAACTTTTTTTTTTCTTTGCCCTGAATAAGTCTATGTAGTTAAAATAAAGACAGGATGGCCTGAAATTATAACAGAAAGAAGTGAAGAGGGAACAGACTATGGAGGCAGAGTCTAGTCAGAAGGTTCAAGAAAAAAGCTTTCTGGTAGACACCCAACAGAAAGTGATGCATGCTATGGCATGAGATGAGTGTTTTCCCCAAAACCAGCATCAGGAAAGTAATCACAAAGACAGAGCAAGCAGAACTGAGGGAGAAATGAGGTCAGTTCACTGTCTCTGTCTGACACAAATGCTGAAGGTCCCAGAGACTGGAGCACTAGGCTGGCAAGTGGAGGCCTGCCAGGCACAAGGAAACACAACCAACATGTGCACACAACACTGATGTTGTCAGAGAGGGCTAGATGGCAGCTCAGGACACCCAATGTCCCCAACAATGGGAAGGAGGCAAGTCAATGCCATGCTTGGGGTTATGTGTCTCACACCAGAGCAGAGTCCCCCTTTCAGGACCCTCCAGAACCTGAAATATCACAGTGTATAAGGGCAAACTTCTAAACTGCCCACAGAACCATTGTCAATACAAAATCACTCTCATGTGACACCTCCAGCTCACATACACACACGCACGCACGCACGCACGCACGCACATGGAGGGAGGGAGGGAGGGAGGGAGGGAGGGAGGGAGGGAGGGAGGGGGGAGAGAGAGAGAGAGACGAGAGAGACGAGAGAGACGAGAGAGAATAGAGAATAATAAGCATGGCACTTACTTTTGTTGTAGCAGGTGGCCAGCACGCCTTTATCTGCTGGGCTGGCACTGATGTGCCAGATCTCACCCGCTTGATGGAGGAGGACATTTTTATTTATAATGTTATTTTCATCATCAAAATCTATGATGTGGATCTACAAATGCAAGAAAAGGACAGTCAGCATCTCAAATGCTTCCCTCGAAGCTTAAAATGCACTGTGATTATAAAGAACATTCAAACGTAGTGATGGCTGCACCTTTGAAGAGTACATGCCCCTACAGTTTAATTCTCTCGAAGCCCCTTCCCAAAGGCAGAGTGGCAAGTCCCCACGGAGGACTTCCACAATGCCATGCTAAATAATGCTGCCAGCCAGTCTTCTCTTGTCTAAAAACCCAAGGTGCTAAACCTCTGCTCTCAAGAGGTTCGGGATGAGGGCATGCTAGTATCCCCTCTCAGACGCGCTCTGTGGTGGCATGGAGAGCAGGAAGTGGCAAGGGACTGCTCTCCAGTGAGGTCCAGAGTGACTACGGGAGCTGCTGCCCAGTGAGACATGAGAATTAATTGTGGTGGCAACTGCCCAGTAGAAACCAGGTGAACTATGCCTGGACCCTCCATGACACACAAGACTCAACTCAAGGCAGCAGTGATTCAGGTGGGATGGGACTGTATTTTAGTACATTTTTTGTTTCTTTTTAAAAATGAGGCCAACATATCAATACCCATGGTTGTATACTATTAATTATGACACTGTTAAATTTAGGTCTCTGAGTGAGAAGGTTAGCTACACCATCTCCATGCTTTCCTGGAAAAAAAAAAAAAAATTAGAGGAATCGTAATGATTTTCACACTCAAACTCTGATTAGTACCCAAGCCAGCAGAAAACACTTATTTTTAAAACTGTACATATACTTTTAAAAAAAATGCACATATCTGCAAATATTTCTTCCAAGAAAGCTCCCCATTGGCACTCATTAAAGTAATGAAGGAGTCAAAGCCACCTTGACACCCAGGACGAGTTCGGATGCCTGACAGTACTTGGCTGTGGTAGAACCCCATGAAGCTATTTAGTACCTGGTAGACTATTTAGCCATGTGGGAAGATGTCCATATATAAATTTAAGATGATAGGAACATAAAAATAATTATACAAATATGACACATATTTTTGTCTAAAAAAACGCACATGTCCCCAACTGAGAAGAAATTAAAAGAGCGGCTCTAAGGTGGGAGCCAATGTTTGCCTTTGGCTCTCTGCTTGCATTTTTAATGGTTTTTCTGATGACTAGTATGTGCGACTTTTGCTATCAAAACAAACATCTAATACTAAAGTGTTTACAACAATAGCTAACAGCAAGTTTGTGTGGTATGGCTTCAGAAGGCCTCTTGCTTATCCACCGTTCTTCCTCCCCCCAAGTGTTTCATGCAGAAATGACCCCGACCTCTTCAAGAGCCACCCTGCACTCCTCAGTGTGGAATCCAATGGCAGCAGTGGCCTGAGATAGTTGGTGCTGGCCACTTGCAATGCGGAGCAAGCCAGTTAGTACAAACAAACCCAGCAAACACAGGTACAATCCCTTTCCTGTGGGAGACACATTAGGAGCGTCCATGAGTTTCTCTCTGCCCTTGAGTTCAGTTCAGAAGCAGATGAGACAAACCTAAGGTAGCAGAGACCAGGAGTCAAGTGGATCTCTGTGAGTTCAAGGCCAGCCTGGTCTACAGAGTGAGTTCCAGGACAGCCAAGGCTACACAAGAAACCCTTTCTCAGAGGCAAAAAAAAGTGGGTGGCATGTGTGACTCTCCCACATCAATGCACACAAAATAAACAAAAAATGCAATAAAAAATATTTGCAACCATAAATGGTGGCACATGCCTTTAATCCCCAGCACCTGGGAGGTAGGGACAGGTGGGTCTCTGTAGGTTCAAAGCCAGCCTGGTCTACATAGCAAGTTCTAGGCCAGTCAGGACTATATGGTGATATCCTGTCCCAAAAAGTTAATGGTCAAAAGCAGGGCCCCACAAGATGGTTCATATGGTAAAGGCACTTGCCAACACACCTGATGACCTGAATTTGACCCCTGGAGCCTAGATGGGGAAACTCCTGGGAGTTATCATCTGACTTCCCACACACAGTAAGTAAGTAAAAGCAGAGCTGAGAAGGTGGCTGGGTGAGGGAAGTGCTGGCCAGACAAGCATGAGGACCTTAGTTCAATTCCCATGAAGCCACGTAAAAAAACAGGTGCAACAGCAGGTACCTGCAGCCAGACCCAGTGGGGTGGAGAGAGGAACCCCCAGACCACAGCTGGCCTATGGGGGAGTGGGTTAAGTATAGTAAGGAGATTCTGTCCCAAAAGTAAGGGTGATTAAAGGGATACCCAACTTCCACCGCTGCCCTCCACAGGTACACACAGGTACAAGCACCCACACCCACCAAAAGTTATCTAGGTTCCAGTGGTGCCCTGGGGGGATCCTCACACAATGACTGCTGCCTTTCCCAGTTCTCCACAGAACTGCTCCAGCTGAATAATCTGTCCCCTCACTAGCTTTCCTTGCTGAAGGCCCATGACTACACCCAGCTCTCAACTCATAGCTCAGTGACAATGACAGACAGCCCTCCTGCACTAAAGCTGGACAGGACAGGCCATTTTCATGGGTCACGTCTCACTAATTTTCACTAATCCCAATTAATATCGGCAACACTAAAAACACTACAGTCTGTTTCCCTCTATCACGTGAGGCTCCTGGGTTCCAGCCTGAATTCCTCCACTTCCTGGCTGTGTTACTTCAAGTGAGTCACTAAGCCTTTCTGGGCTCTTACTTCAACATTTGTAAATTTACAGAATTGGATTTCTAGATCCATTTAGCTAAGGCCAATGTCCAGCCCTCCACTGTGAATGTGAAGAAGAAATGGCAACATTATTAAATATGTCACTCTTTCCCCAAAGCTTATTAGGCTAATGCCGTGACTCCCTACACATATATCCTTAAGTCTTCCACCCCAGGGCATGAACCCCAAGGAAGCTTGGCAGCACAGAGAACCCAAAATACCCTCAGTCCCGGGACCCCCTAGGCCTGTGACTGTGTCTTTCAAAGCAATGAATATGGTGGCTACTCTTTTGCACAATGAAAACACAACCATGAAGCCAAAGCAAGGGAGATGACTGACCCAGCCAGGTTACTGGATGCCACCAACTGTCTATTATAACATTTAGATATAAGTCTAAACTCAGAAACACCTGAGTGTGGGGATTTTTAACCTTTATTTTTATTTTATGTATATGGGTGTTGTGCCTCCATGTATGTCAGCACACCACATGCGTGCAGTGTCTGTGGAGGCCAGGAGAAGGCATCCAGTCCACTGAGACTGGAGTTACAGAGGGTTGTGAGTCCTCTTGTGGATGCTGGGAATCAAACCTAGGTTCCTATTGTAGAGCCATCTCTCCAATCCAAAGTATAGCATTTTAAAAAGGGGGCATAATTATGGAGGCATAATAAATACATCAGATGAGATCAGAATTCTCAGACAGTGAAGAGTACAACTCACAGAGGCAACACTTCAAGGGAAGCATGGCAGGGGACTGGCTGTCTTGATCTGTCTCTCCTGATACTGGCCCACATGTCCAGCCTACTCCAGGTACACAATCCCAGAAGAGTAACCAGCAGCCAATCCTGGGGCTCAAGGAGTTCTGATGAAACAGACTGTTGAAAAATCCTTGACCCAAACACAACTGCACATCTTCTGGATGTATACTCTCACGCTCTACCACATCCCAACTACCCACAACTGAGGGCTGTTGAACAATTGCAGGACAAGGTAACATGAGGTCTGTGGAAAGTTCTGGGGTATTGGCTTCAAGTCCATCTAGCAGGCAAACTGGCTAGATCTCCCAGACATCCAGACCTACAAGTTCATGGGATCCACTGTGGCAAAAATCAGACCAAGAGCTTCAGGCACAAGAGTCCCAGATATTATCATTTCTTTAGAAGAAAAAGAATCTAATTTAATTGCCTAGAAATATAACAAATGCCAAACAAAATCTAGGACATCACAGGACTCCCTTGTAAAATAAACAAATGTACTTTTTGTATTAGAAATAACCATGGGAGCTGGAAAGATAACTCAGCCATTAAGAGTGGGTACTGCCTCTGCAGAGGATCAGGGCACCTTTGGCCTTCTCAGGCTCCTGCATTTATAGACACATACCCACACACAGATATACACACATATACACAATTAAAAATAAATATAAAAAGATTAAAAAATCGTCACCAAGGTGTCTAAACTTTCATAACATAAAGTCATCTGTGACAAGTGCTTAGTGACAGGGAGACAGGCATTAAAAGATCCTTAGTCCTCAGAAAATGCCCAATGCATCCCGTAGGAGAGAGGGATAAAACTGAGGAAAATAGATACAGAAAAGAACCATCCAGAACTGTAGAGTAGGAGCCCTACACTGAAGGCACATATCCCGGAGGATAGGTAAGAGCAGAGTCAACAGTTGCTTCCAAGCTAGGAAGGAAGGAAGGACAAGGTGTCATGAGGCACAGCTGGGAGAGATGAAGGCTCAAAAACCCTGGGAAAGAAACTAAGTTTCCACATACCTTTTTTATGGTATATTCAGAGACCACAAACACACATCTTCTATTTTATATGTATTGTTGTTTTTGCCTGAATGTTTACTGTATACCATGTATGTTTCTAGTGCCCAAAGTGGCCAAAAGACAGCATCAGATTCCCTGGAACTAGAGTTAACAGACTACTTCTTAATCAGTTAGCCAGTAAAATCTATGTGACCAAAACAAAACAAAACCACAAAAGCAACTAAACAGGGCTAAGGAAGATAGCAGTTGTTAAACTGAATGCTGCATAATCATGAAAACCTGAGTTTGGATTGTCAGCACTTACATAAAAGCCAGATGTGATGGCAGAAACTGATAATCCTTGCAGTAGAGAAGTAGAGACAGACATATCTCTGGAGCTCACAAATCTGGCCAAATCAATGAGCTCTAGGTTTAATGAGCAACCCCACCTCAATACAGAAGGTACTGCCTAGCATGGTGGCACACACCTCTAATCTCAGCATTCAGGAGGCAGAGGCAGACAGATCTCTTGGAGTTTGAGGCCAGCCTGATCTATATAGTTCCAAACCATTCAGGCTACAAAGTAAGATGTCTTACTCTGTTAACACACACACACACACACACAGAGAGAGAGAGAGAGAGAGAGAGAGAGAGAGAGAGAGAGAGAGAGAGAGAGAGAGAGAGAGAGAGAGAGAGAGAGAGAGAGAAATAGAGAGAGATCCCCAAAGTCAACCTCTAACCTCCACATAACACATGCACTTATGCTACACACACACAAACATGTAACACACCATGCACACACACAAACATGTACAAACACCATGTACACATACAAACATGTACATACATTATGCACACACACAAACATGTAAATACACACAAACATGTAAGAGAGATACTAAACAGAATGTTTAAATTATTGCGCTTAATGATTACACAGTTGGATAATAGTTATGACTTGGAAATATGTACTTAAACCTAATGAAAATTTTGTTTATATGGTATTACATTTTTTAAATGTTGCTTGAAAAATCAAGAGCAAAATGGATATGAAACTAAGAATAAGCTTAGTAATTAACATATATACATTTGTCAAAAATAGTTACCTGATTATCATATTTAAGAGACTGTGTCCCAACCAAGAAGCGAATGGCATCTGTTTCTGCAGTTTGAGGTGTTAGAGCACGTGCCTGAGGAGGAAGGAAATGCATACACATTTATGAAGTTAGGCTTAATAGAAAAGTCGGCTCATCTCATCTGCTGTGATGAAGGATAAATCAGCAGTGTCTAGAGGCGACTGCACACTCCTAACACAATTGCACTTCAAATCTGTACGTGAAATAACTCTAAGTGGGCACTAATCTAAGCAATAAAGACACAAATTATTCACACAGCAATAGTTAAGTTGTGTAATAAAACCACCATGTCAGCAATAAATAGATTGGTTCAACAAATTACCCTTCATCAAAACAACACAACAGAAATGGCTTCCAGCGATTCAATGCAGGTAGTTGAAGCCAACTTCCCTGCAGAGAACTAGGAAAGCTACACAAAACACAGTCTGCCTCAAGACCTGAGTCTGTGAAGACGCCCTGGATCTGGTTACATGGCCCCTGCAGGTTTAAGTCTGAGGAAAGCTATAACAGGGTAGGAGGCTTAGGGTGCAAACCTGCACAGGGCAGGGTCCTTCACAAAGAAGCTGGCACAGCTCTCACCACAGAGGAACTCAGTAACGGGGAGCAGAACTGTAGCTAAAGCCAGTACTGAAGCTGTGCATGCTCTTAACCCTTGACCTGACAAAAAAGGACTGAGCAGACCTCTGTACCCAGGCTGGGGAAAAGCTTCCATAAGAAGGGAACATCCAAAGTGACCATGCAGAAACTGAGTCATTGTACAGTAAGGAAAAAAAAAAAAAAAAAAAAAAAAAAAAAAACACACACACACACACACACATGGGCAAAAACAAAAGAAAATGGGAAAGGGCAGGAAATACAAATAGCCCATTCACTAGGAAACAGGCCCTAACATTCTAAATGTGTGTATCAGGAACAGTGGCACTTTGCCATTTGTCACAGACATCTGCCATTGAGAGACCTGAGCTGGATAGCTCTTCAGAGTTTAAGCAAACAGCTAGGCAGCAACTGGGGCTGCAGGTCATCCCCAGAGAGCAGAATGGGCTTGGGCAAAATGCCTTTGTAGATGAAGCTACTTCCAGGTACAGGATCCAACCAAGCTGCCAGCCTTCCTAAAGGTGAAGTCTAGGAAACTGAGGACAGCATAAACTGTAGTAACTACAATCAGAGTGTTCAGTGATAGAAGGCAAAATGAAGAATTCCATGCTCAGATAAAAAAAAGGTTACGCCACTCTGACTGGCCCTTCAAGCTTGTGAACTAGTCAGATCTTCTAGTCCAGTCATTACCAGGATCCAGGCCAGGGCCCAGTAAGTTACTTTACTTCTTGCTGCAGGCACAATGGCCCAGTGGAAATGTCTACATCCCGATTCCTAGATCTATCACTGTGTTCACACACACAGACAAGAGACTGTGCAGCTCCCGCTAAGTGAAGCATTGGAGAAGGGGAGAATGTCCAGGAATGTGCTCTGGTGGCCACAGTCACAGATACATGGAAAGAAAGCAGGGTCAGACATGGAGTTACAGGGGGAAACTTCAATCAACCCTCTAGTTTCATTTGCTCCTACTCACATGTGGCATTGCATGCCCATGACCTAGGCACAGGGGTCATGAGTTCAAGTCCAGCCTGGACTATACAATGAGATCCTCCCTCAGAAATCAAGGGGGGGAGAAACCAGCCAATCTGGAGGCCACATAGCTAATCCATACACTGTTAGTTTGCCATAGATAACACCTCTGCTGTGTGGGGTTACAAGTTCCCTGGGTCACTTTTACCAAGACGTATTTCTCACTCAGTGTGCAGTGCTCCATGGGTGAATAGAGAAGGGCAAAATGTTTGGTATTAGTCCCCTTGGAGGCCTTACCTTTTAGGTTAGATCCAATTATGCTCTGCATGGACACATTGATCACTGATAAATATTTTGTCCAGAACTATAATAAACGGCATACTTGACCTAGACTTAAGACTTCTCCTCCCGCTTCAGAGCTAAAGATGTTTAACCAGTCATGGTTGGAAATTCCAGACCATGAAGAGAGAAGGAACATTCATTCCTGGAAGAACCCTGTCATTCTCAGAAGACACATGAATAGTCTTCCATTTCTTAGGCTCTCTGAGCCTCATCATTCCCACCCATGATCTTTCTGGAAGAGAGATGCTGATTTGTGAAACACCTCCGTCCTTCCCTACTAAGCTCTCTGTTATCAACACTCCTCCCTCAGAGGCTGGGTTTTCAGTAAGATGAGGCTCCAGAAAAGGTGAGAGGAGCTTAAGAAAGACTTGGGCAACTGCAAGGACTCACTCAGGCAGCAGTAAGATGGCAGAAGGAGCCATGTGCCCAGATGTGTGGACAGCTAGGATGATGGGAAAAGGCAGGGTTACAGATACTCACATGGAGCCATCTCCAGGTGACAAAGACATCCCAGTGAATTGATTTTAACAGTTAGGCCGTTGTGGGGCTTCTCCGCTAGAGAACAGTGGAAGCCTCTAAATTTCTGTCTGTGATGTACACAGCCACTCCCCGGCTAGAGCCTCCTTCCTGCCTATCAAAGCTGAGCTCTGTGTTTCTACTGTTTGTTTATTTATTTACTTTTTTCTTCTTTCTTTTCTTTGAAAATCAGCAAGAGAGTTAACAGCTGTCTTGACCATCTAGTCTATACCACAATTAGTGCAGTTTTAGATTTCAGAAGAGCCAACAACACTACCTCTACCCTTCCCAGGGACAGCAGCACGAAACTCAACTGATAGTGTATTTCAATAAAATGGAGGAGCTACCCGTCCAGGGCAGCATGCACACTATGACATGTGGAGAAGGTGCCTACTCACCATGCAAAGCAGGCTAAGGACACATGGCCCATCTTGCCTCCACCTGCACACTTGGATAGGCAGTTCGGGCATTCTTAAACCAGTGTGTGAAATTTTGTGGATGTAGATATCTGCACAGACATGCACCAAAAGCTGGGGCCTATCAGTGACACCTCAGATTCTCTGAACTCTATGTGCCTTAAAGAACCCACTACACTACACTGACTGTCAGAGGAAGGCAACCACCAAGGGTTCAGGCCCACCCTGGTGGGAAGAAAACAGGTGAAGAGCTCTGCCTTTAGATTAGTATATAAAGACCTTCAAATTCAACTTGTGGTCACACAGATGATACAAGGCCCGGAGTCCCCCAAAAATAGGACCAGGGAGAGTTCCCAACTGAGAAGTAATGACTATTTCACATTAAGTCTTTTCTAAGATTTGGGGAGAAGGCTCAGTGGTTAAGAGCACTGACTGCTCTTGCAGAGGGCCTGAGCTCAATTCCCTGCACCTACATGGTGGCTCACAAACACCTGTAACTCCAATTCTTCTTCTGACTTCCATGGTATACATACTACATACAGGCAAGCCATTTATACATAAAATAAAATAAAATAAATCTTATTTTTAAAGTCTTTTTTTATTTCAGGTTGATGGCAAAAGGTTGGCATACATATATCTCCTGCTCTGCAGGTGCCATGGAAATGTTCAAGAAGTTCCTAGACTCATCAAGAGAGAGAAAACAGACAGCTAAAAAATTGAAAGACAAACTGGTGTGGGATTAAATATCAAAGACACTGACAAACACCATAGTAAAAGGAAAACATTTAACAAAATCATCTTCTGGCTCAAGATTAGGTAGAAAACAAGATTAAACGTCTCCATTTTACAAAAAAAGGAAATAAAAATTAAGTGTCCTGCATTCGCAGCCATCTAAAAAAGAAGAGCAGTTCCAGAATGCTGACATTCCCAGGTGAAGATGACAGGCAGGGCACGATGTCACCTCAAGCACACTACTTATGGTACCTTAGAAAGGTGTGGGGGAAGTGACAGAGAATAGAGCTCAGAGAGCAAGCTGCCAGAATTCAGAATGGCATTACTGACCTCGAGGTGTTTTTTTCAATCTCATACAACATATAGTTTTTTTTTGTTTTGTTTTGTTTTGTTTTGTTCTGTTCTGTTTCTAGAAAAACAAATAAGGGAAATCATTCTCACAAACAAATCTAAAATGTGTCTGTAAGTCTCACAGAGGTTTCAACTGAGACCCTCCCATTTTTAGGAGAGGTTATTTGTTAAGCAGAATTGCTAAGGTCATTTTATTCTAGCCATTCCATTCTGGCATCAGATATCTTGCTCTATTTCAGTTGCTTCCAGTAAGCTACAAATAACGTGCAACGCCCAGAGAGAAGACAAAGACTTTACAAGACTACAAGACAAACTGGTAAGTATTAACGGTGAAAAACATCAACACAGATCACAGTAGCAAAATCACCCGCTGGTTCAACAGTAAGCAGAAAAGAGGATTAAATGCCATCACTTATGGAAGAAATTAACCAAAAGTAAGTAAGCTGCACTAGCAGTTTGGTCTGATCAGAAAGAGAATCTAACAAGTTCCACTAAGTAAAGGACTGGAGAAGTAGAGAATGTCTGGCTGTTTCCACATCTCTTACGGTGAAGCAGGTGACATGTAGCTGCAGTTGGAATGTCATACACCTTTCATAAGTCCATGTGTCCCTTGTTCTCATACAGAAAAGCTTTGGCATATTTTTAATGAGATTTCTAGTCTGTGGTCTCCATAAAGTAAGCCAAACATCAGGACCTGGAAAGGCTGAAGTGTCCAGACGATGGCAGAAAATAGTCACCAGGAACACAGCAATTTACAGCACTCCCTTGGGAAAATTATACCTGGCTGCTTCCTAAAGTGTGAAATGCATGGCTAACTACACAGCAGACAGCCAACTGCATCTAAAAGCAGTGGCCTTGAAAGCCTAATAGTGCTAATACAGCAAGGAAAGCAGTGCTCTAACTAGAGAACAAGGCCAGGCCTGCCTTCTCCTACGGTCAGAAGACTCCCTGTACAAACAGCCTCCTCACAAAGTCACCAGGAGAGCAAGCCAGCCAAAGTAAGAGAGTGGGTGACTGAAGGGGCACAGGAGGGAAAGAAGGAAGAAAAACTAAAAATGCATATATCAAACAGCCACCTGATGAATTTTTTAAACCATGGCTCACTAGTGGAGCACTGGACTGCCATGCAAGAGACCTCAAGTTCCATCCCAGCACCACAAAAACCAACTAATCAACTGAACCCTGAAACTCTGTGGACAGAAACACCTCTGCCCTGGGAATGGATGCATGGAATGCACAAGACCTGTAACTTGTCTGTTTCCAACTCTACATTGTGATCCAATGACACAAAAGGCATGGCACACAGTAGGCACGGTGTAGTTATGTGATGTCCTGGTCCATTTCTTGTCAATTTGTCACAAGCTGGAGTCATCTGGGAAGAACTTCAGCTTACAAAATGCCTCCATCAGACAGGCTTATAAGTAAGTCTGTGGGGTATTTTCTAGATTATCTGTTGATGTTGTCAGTGCCAGCCCTGGGTAGCTGATCCTGGGAGATACAAGAGAGGTAACCAACCATGAACCTGAGAGCAAGGCAGTAAGCAGCATCCATCCCTTCATGGTGTCTGCTTCCATGTCCCTGCCTCCATGTCCCTGTCTTAAGTTCCTGCCCTGACTTCCTTCATAATGGACCTGTGAGGTCAAATAAACCCTTTCCTCCCCAAGTTGCTTTTAGTCATGCTGTTTATCTGCTTTTAGTCATGCTGTTTATCGTGGCAATAGAAAAAGCAAGCTAAGCTGGGCAGCAGTGGCACACGCCTTTATTCCCAGCACTCAGGGAGGCAGAGGCAAGAGGATCTCTTAGTTCAAGGCCAGCCTGGTCTACAGAAGTTAGTTCTAGAATGGCCAGAGCTAGGGCTACACAGAGAAACTCTGGGGGTGGGGTGGGAGAGCTAAGACATTCGTTAACTAAATAATGAATAGATTCCACCAAGAAAATGTGTTACCAAAACTTATCTCAGAGGGGGGGAGGGGGAGAGGGAAAGGGAGAGAGGGGGTGAGTCTGGAAAGATGGTTCAGGGGTTAAGAATACTAGCTGTTCTTGCAGAGAACCCAGATCCATTTCCTAGCACCCACATGGCGGCTCACAACTATCTGTAACTCTAGTTCCAAAGTATCTGCACCCTCTTCTGGCCTCTGTGAGCACTTATACACATATAATGCCTAGGTATACATACAGGCAAGACACTGATACATAGAAGATAGAAGTAGATAAATCTAAGGAAAGAAGGAAGGAAGGAGAGAGAAAGAGAGAGAGAAGAAACCTGAACCGCTATAACCAGGAACTATACCATGATTGAGTGAGGGCGGGGCAGGTAGCACCATGCTGACCTGCCTGTCCCACAGCCTGAAGCATGGGAATTCCTGGTTCCCATGAAGCCACCCTACCAGAAAAACAAAGCTCAATCACTAAACCCACATGCTGACAACAAGAAGAAACTTCTGGAGAACTGTTGTTATGTAAGCTGGGTCTAGCACAGGAAAACCTTCCCTGATCATGGAGAGGATCTGGCTCCCATATTAGGTAGCCCATGGCCATCTGTAACTACAACTCTAAGGAACCTAATGCCCTCTTTCTGATCTCCCTGGCCACCAGGCGCACATGTGGGGCACAAACATACATTCACGGAAAACACTCATATGCACAAAGTAAAAATAAACGAATCTTAAGAACAAACAAGCCGGGCAGTGGTGGTGTATGCCTTTAGTCCCAGCACTCGGCAGGCAGAGGAAGGCAGATCTCTGAGTTCGAGACCAGCCCGGTCCACACGATTTAGTTCTCCAAAGCCACCGTGTAAACCCTCCGAAGCTCTGAAGACACACACATCTATGCCCTCCTAAGCACAAGGTTTCCTCAAGAAGTCCCAGGCTGACTGACTCCTCCCAACAGTGCTAACCGCTCATCTCCTCCCTAGCACGACTGCTGCAGCCCGGTTTTGCGATTTAATGTGTATTGTTTCGTGCAGTTTAAGTCAAACCGCCGCCCCCACCCCCGTGTCCTCTTTCACTATTCCTTTGCTCATACATAAGCATTCCTCATCTTAGAAGCTGTTAGTAGTACACAGAGCGATCTGAACTCAGTTCGTCGAACATGTGTGTGCACTGTGTCAATTACGTCAGGCTTGCCTGCGAACTTGGAGCCCAGAGGTTTACCCTGACTGCTGGGACCATGCATCTCATTTACAAACCATCCCAGTCCATAGACAAGCCTCCCCTGAGACAAACTGGGAGATGAGAGATGGAAACCCCATCCCACTACTCACTCCAATCAGTAACCTGAACTACACACATCACGAATAAGATTAAAGTGTGTGTGGTGGAGGGGGGGTAAACAAATAAAATTCAACAGCTACTGGGAAAAAAAAAAAAAAAAAAAAAAAAAACAAGTATGTTTCCATAGTGAGTGCTGGGTGCGCAAAATGCTTCATAACACCCACCCAGCACTTTTCCCCGCTGAAGTCCCTCTCTGTGGGTCTTGTACTGTATAGCATCCAGCACACACGTCAGTGCTCAATAACTGCTCCTCGGGGCGACAGGCGTGCGGGTGTGATTAAGACACCTGCGGGGCCGAGCGCGCACCCTCGCCTTCCATAACGTCCATGCCTCACTCAGCCACTCTCCAAGGCGGTCCTTTCTCCCCAAGTCCCGCCCGCGATGCCCAGAATCCTCGGAAACAGGTTGAGCACGCTCGCCCTCGGGTCAAGCACCGACCGTCGGCCTCCTTCATGCCCACCTGGAACTCCAGGCCGTAGATCACCGGCGCGTCGTCTTCCATGACGCGCCACTCGCCCCGCCGCTCACGCCTCAGCGCCGGAGTCCAGCCTCACCAGCGACCGTCCAAAACCATTCATTCATTCCCCGCAGAGAAAAAAATGGACTACACGCCCGAGGCCGGCTCCCTGACGGCTCACTTCCTGTTTTCCTCGTGACGTCATCAGTACGTTCCACCACGATGACCAATGGCAACGATGCTTTTTTCCTGCACATGCTTATTTGGGTTCTCATGGGGGCTGGGAGCCGCGGGGGCTGCTGGGTTGGAGGGCGGGGCCGGGAGCACAGGCTGCAGGAATAGGCGGCCACCAGGGCGGCGCTCTAGCTCCATGAGCTGCTCCCTGGTCTTCCACCGCCTGCGCCCTAAAGAGAGCAACTAAATGGGCACCAGGACACTGCCAGGACCTTGACTCCAGCCTCAGGAACCGGCTCTTTTTCTTTATTTATTTAGTATCTTTTTTTTACATTCTAATCCCAATTCCCCCCATCTCGTCCTTTCTTCCCGCTCCCCCCACCTTCCCCTCATCTCACCTCCCCTGCATCTGGAGGAGCAGGCTCTTAAACGTCCATTTAAACACGAGATGCTGCAAGCTTGAGTCAAGCCGACAATTGTGTAGGTGATGAGGTACAGCCGTAAACATTTCCAGAGCCCCCAGAGATGGAGGGCTCTTATGTCCTGGCATGGAAAGGGCTGGAAGATAAGAACCGTATCACCAGGAATTCACTGGCCTGATTCTATGGAGTTCTGGACCTACACACATTTCTTCTGTGTTTGTGACTTTTCCCAGTACCTCGGACCGGCCTTGATGACACCAATTTATGTAGCACTACCATTAGCTCCCTTAGTAGCCATCCATTCCCCACCTCTATGTCTAACATTGTGACTTTCTGGTGAGATCTCAGGCCACTAGCGTCTACCAATCTCAAAGCTACCAATGTCATCAGACAGCACCTGAGGCCTATAGCAGAGTTCCCTGCTTTGCTGTAACCCACCTACCCAATGCTTCCTAAGTGTGCTCGAGAAGTGTATAGATTTACTTCTTGTTCTTACTGTAAAAGTCCATCAAATTGTTACCGTGTCGGGCTATAGCCACTCATCGTTGGCTGCAGAATAAACCCTTATCCCCTTGCAGATGACAGCTGTGCTTTTTACAGTCGCAGCCTTTTCTGAGATTACACTAGGAAGGAAGCAAGAAACAAGAGTCCTTGACTTGAGACCCATACTGAACGGCCCCGCCTACCGGCCCTAAACCGGAAATGTGCCTGGCTTCCGGCTTCTAGTGTGAGCTCCCGAACTGAGCATATGCGGAAGTCGGGCTCTCCTAGCCGGCATGCGCAAGCGCATCAGTGCGTGAGAGCTGGGATCTTGAGTCGGCCTCCTGTCTTCAGTCATCTCTCCGGACCCTCTTCACCCGTGGGTGGTTCGCCCCCGGGGGCGGGTGGCAGGTGAGGAGTGGGCCACAGTCAGGAGGGATCGCCGGGGGCCCTCGACCTTCCCACGGAGGGCGGTGTCCGCGCGTAGTCACCGCCCTCTCCCACGCCGGCCAGGGACCCGCCAATCTTCGGCAGCCCCAGCAGCGATTGGTTTTTGGCTTTAGCCAATTCTGTAGTTTGTGGTACACGCCCCCCGGACCTCAGTTTCTCCCGTACAAAGTGAGGGTCAAGCTCCTGTGCATGCATAGTAGGTACCCGTGTAGCATCACCAGTACTCACGATATGTTTTTGTTTTTCCACAACTTTTGCACCTGCCCTCCTCGGTGTCTCATATCCCCACAGTTAAACACTGAGGTAAGCCAAATGCCAGGTGCCTTAAGAGTCGGGCTTAACCTGAGCACTTAATTAAGAGGGAGTAGTGTTGGCCGAGCTAAGTGATTCATGACTGTAAGCCCAACGTTCGGCAACTTTGACGTCAGCCTGAGCTAAATATGGGGACCCACATCTCAAAAAAGGAGGAAGAAAGGAAGGAAGGAAAAGAATGGGGCGGGGGAGAACTGATTCCAGATGTTTGTCTTCTGACCATACATACACAAATGAATAAATATATTAAGATGGGAGTGTTGGCGCTTCGCCTGTATCAACAACATTTGGGAAGTGGAGGCAGGAGGATCAGGAGTTCATGGTCATCTTCGGTTACATAGTAAATTTAAGGCCAACCTAGGTTACCTCACACATAATAAAAAGCTAAGTAAAGCTGGGCATAATGGCACATGCCTTTAATCCCAGCACTAAGGAGTCAGATGCAGGCAGATCTCTGTGAGTTTGAGGCCAGCTTTGTCTGAAGAGGGAGTTCCAGGATAGCCAAAGCACTTACACAGAGAAACCCTGTCTCGAGAAAGAACAAAACATGATTACCATATGATCTAGCACTTCCATCTCTGAGCAATGGAGCAGGATGTACCAGAGAACTGGAATTGGAGTTTCAAAGATACATTCACCAATCCTGTTCACATCAGTGTGCATGGTCACTGGAGGCTAGTTGGAACCTGGTAATGGATAAATGCATAAACAAACTTCCCCATGCCTGAAGTGCAATGTTGTTCACCTGTCGAAGGGAAGGAAAACCTGTACATGCTGCAGCATGGATGTTCTGTAAAGTGTGGAGAGTGAGCTATGATAGCCGTGATTTCAGCAATGATAGCTCACTCAATGAGTGAGCATTTAGCAAGCAAAGAGAGCAAACAGCATGCAGCAGACAAGCAATAAGTAGACAGCAAAACCTCATCCAGTCAGAGCTCACAGCATCCAACAGAGAAGACCCAAGTGGTCTGACGGACAGTGAGCAAAGGACATCATTGAATTGGTGCTCACAACATCCTGCTGGACAGAGTGGAGCAAGTCCCTCCATGGATGAGTGTCTATTGTCAGTGGTTACCTTCCAGCTGTAGTCAAGATGTGTTGCTGTTCTCAAACTGTACCTAGACAAGGGCCCTTGGAGGACACTATGAGATCCATGGTTGGGCCTAAGATAGGGGGATGAAGGGGGACACAGCTTCACAGTAAGGGCAGGCAGAACTTGTTCACTGGTAATCTATATCACAGTGGATGAATGCTTTATGATTCTGCCCAAGTGGGGTCCCTAGAAATTTCTAAAAGACAGGAGGTAAGGTGGTAGTTATCCGTGTGTGCATGGGGGCAGCAGGTTTAATGGGTATCAAATGCTTGTGTTACAAGGTGATCAGAATTCTAGAGGTTGATTGGAGAACAATGAGAATGTGCTGAACATTGCTGAGCAGCACACTTAAACATGGTGAGCAGTCAATTGTGTGTGTGTGTGTGTGTGTGTGTGTGTGTGTGTGTGTGTGTGTGTTGTTTTATCACAGTTAAAAGTTAGTAAATAAACTAGAAAAAGAGAAATTTTTAATGTTGTGCCATTGGATGTAGAACCTTTAAAACCTATGGCACACTGAGAAACAAGAAAAAAGGAGCACAACCTATCTATCATCTCAGAACTGCAGAGATTGTGAGTTCAAGTCTGCACAGGTTATGTGAGATCCTTTCTGGTGGGGGGGACACACAAATTATTTACCAATACTTGAAGTAGACAGTGATGTGATTTGTGAGTGTCTCTATTTTTAGGCAACATGGAAAAAACTAAAGAAGGTGAAGAGAGCCCGAGTGAGATATCTCCTCCAGCCCAGGCGGAGCCTGAAAATATCCCTGAGGTGGTGTCTGGGGAGGAGGGCCCACTGCTTTATCATGAGGAGACCATCGATCTTGGTGGAGATGAGTTTGGGTCTGAAGAGAATGAGCCCTCATCCGAAGACTCTCACAATTTTGTAGATAAGCTGAACGAGCACATGATGGAGAGTGTGCTCATCTCTGACTCTCCCAACAACAGTGAGGGTGACGTGGGGGACCTCGGCTGCCTGCGGGATGTTGCAGAGCCTCCAGGAGGTGACACTGATGGCAGGCTGCCCAGTACCACGGACAAGGAATCGGCCGACACCCTGAGTAATGGCAGCGAAATGGACGGCGACGACACGCCCAGAGACGTTTCAGACATGACACCTGATAGCAGAGCATCTCTGAAAGAAGACTTGACCCAGGAAGATGTGAAGGGCATGTCTGCCCTGGAGAATGTTGGCACAGAGGACGTGGGGTCCGGGGACAGCCAAGCTCACCCAGAAGAACGGACCTCAGAAGTGTCTTCCAGTCAGTCCTCCTCCAAAGACGAGCCTGTGCCTGTCTGCACCATCTTCAGCCAGGCCACATCTGCTCCCTCCCAGCCACACTTGTTTCTGCAGGATGGCTTCGAGTCCCAGATGGTGAAGTCTCCGAGTTTCAGTAGCAACAGTGAGACATCAGCCAAGACCCCTCCTCCAATGGTCCAGCCCAGCCCCAGCCTGAGTACATTTTTTGGCGACACAATCAGCTCCAATTCCTTGGCCTCTGACTTCTTTGATTCCTTCACAACTTCTACCTTCATCTCAGTCAGTAATCCTAATGCAGGTTCCCCAGTTCCAGAAAAGCTATCTTCGCTCGCTGCCCCTGTGGGAGAAAAGTCCCCAGATACCACCAGCCCATCTTACTCCACAAGGATGGAACAATCACAGTCTGGTGTTTCCCCGGCACCTCTAGACATCCCTGGATCTCCAAAGCCGTTCTCACAGATCCAGGCTGTGTTTGCCGGGAGTGATGACCCCTTCGCCACAGCCCTGAGCATGAGCGAGATGGACCGGAGGAATGACGCATGGCTTCCCAGCCAAGAGACCAGAGAGGTCCTAATGAAGGTAGCAACCCAGCAATATGGCACTGTGTTCATAGACAAGGAGAATCTCACCATGCCTGGCCTCAAGTTTGACAACATTCAGGTAGGGTATGGAATGTTTCTGTGTCCACATCTGGCTCCATGTCATCTCTTTCTAGAAATGTGTGTAGCGGGTATTTGGCAGCAGCTATAACTCTAGCCTCCTAGGCAGAATGTCAATAAATTTTGAAAGGAATTAAATAAAGGAAGAATGCATTCTAGGGCTGGAGACATGTCTCAGTGGTTGGTAGTGTTTGCAATTCCAGAGGACTAGAGTTTGGTTCCTAGCACTCACATCCAGCACCTTGTAGCCATCTATAACTCCAGCCAGTACCATCTTCTGGATTCTGCAGGCATAGGGAGGGAGGGAGGAAGGGAGGAAGAGAGAGAGAGAGAGAGAACTGAAAATAAATCTTTATAAAAGTGCATTTCAATGGTTTTACCTGATAGTAGGAGGTTAGCTCAGGCCCAGAGTGGGCTAGTGGATGACTGAAGGAGCTAAAGACCTTGAGATGGCTGTGGCTCTGGGTCTGTAACTTTCCAGGCTTCTGCCTTCCCGGGCAGCTCATATGAACCTTTTCCTCCTCCCCCTGGTTTTATGTGACTTCCCTTTTAGAGAATGTAAAATGCTTGAAATAACGCCTCATGTCCTCCACCCTGTCTCTGGGTGGGCATAACCAGAAGAATCAAGTTGGGAGACAAAAATTGCCCCAGTGCAGAAATAGACTTAAAGTCTGTCCTCCACCTCCAGCAAGCCCAAAACTTGAGGTACATGGCTGGGACAGAGCCCTGTTCACCTTGGCTATGAACTTATCATTAAGAAGGGGCCACCAGCATGGAAGCCAACACACACACACACACACACACACACACACACACACACACACACACACACACACAGTGAGATATCACACACAAGGCATCCCAGTAAGCCTGAGGAACTGGTGCCATGTAGGCACAGCCCTGTTCAGTCTAACACACAACACACAGATGCTTCTCCGAGTGACCACAGGCCCCTGTCTTCAGTGTGTCACCTGATGGGGGCCTGTCCTGAACCCATCCATCCATCAGTGAAAGCCTCTGTCATGGCGTGGTTGTGGTTTCTGCTAAAAACCTGATCTGGGGCTGATTTGTTGCTTCTGAAAATAAGAATGGCTGTAAGGCGAGGCATATTCTGGAAGTCATGGCTTTGCTTCTAGCAGGTTGCAGCTTCCCAGCACGGCCTGTGAGTGTTTCACCATCCCCACCTCTCTTTCCTGCACTCTTTTAGGGAGACGCAGTTAAGGACTTGATGCTTCGCTTCCTGGGTGAGAAGGCTGCAGCAAGGAGACAAGTGTTAACAGCCAACTCGGTGGAACAGTCTTTCGTGGGGCTGAAGCAACTCATTGTAAGTAACGTACTGATTTCAGCACATCTGTCCTCGTGAGACCTGGCTTCCCTCACAGTCTCTCCCTCCCCCAAAAGAGAATTGCTCTGAATACAGCACCAGAAGAATACAGCACTTTCTGTTGCATCAGCAACAGAAAGTGTGGCCAGGTACCATGTCAGTCCCAGGCAGCAGAAAATACTCCATTAATGTGCTGCCGGTTTGAAGTTCACGTGGTTCCTTTAAGTGATCAAGGGCCGCAGACAGCAGAGATGCCCATTAGCGAGCACAAATGCAGATAGTTTTGCTTTGCTTGCCTGTTCATTTCTGTCTTTTGAGATTCACTGTGCCGCCCAGACTGGCCCCAATTTCACAGTCTTGAATGAGCCTCCTCACTCTATATAACAATAGACCCGTGTCACCCTGCCTCTGTGGTCTTTATCAGATGTGCTCCGTTTGGTCCGGGTGTACTGTTTGACTGGTGAGTTCCTAAACACTGTCAAACGTCACCCTGTTGTAGGAACAGGTCTCTCTAATCTGCTAGCCCTTCACTGTCAGCTCTACACAGGCTGAGTTCTCTGCAGTGAATTCCTGGATTGAGGGATAACTTCACAGTGTTGTTCGTTCTTCTGCATTATCAGGGCAGGTCCTGGAAATTGTTTGCACATATCTCCTGTAGGAATCCTCAGGTGGCCTTCTGCTAACAGAGTACTCTCAAACGGTAGCCTTATCTCAGACTCAGAGAGCACCCCCTTCCCTGCCTCATTCACGGACTCTGGGGTTGCTACTGCATGGTGCCCATGTCCAAGCGGTCAGTGGGTGTGCCATATGGAAGGGATCTGGGAAATGATGTTTGACTTCGGAAATGAGAGGTCAAGCCCACGCTCTGCCTGTTCTTTCGCTCTCCTAACTGATGAGCAGGCTAAAGGATTCATTCACTTTTAAACTTTGAGTGAAAGGCGGCTTCCTGCTTTATTCCACTCATTTTTCAGGAGAAATATTTTAGTTACTCTTCTGTTGCTGTGACCTGGTGAGACAGTCAGCCTTATGTGACAGAGCAACTACTGGCTTATTGAACTTTCTGTTCACAGCTAATCACTGTTGGATTAGTTGGATTGCAGCCTGTAAGTTATTTCAATAAATTCCCTTTATACATATTTTCATTCCATATGTTCTGTGACTCTAGAGAACCCTGACTGATACAATAATAATTTTTTTAAAAAATTTAAAGAAAAAAAAAATCCTTCATGTGGTTAGGGTATCTGAATTCAAAAGAACCTGTCCATGAAGGAAAAAAACATGCTGCTGTGTTAGGAGCTGCTATTAAAGATAAGACAGACACCACGGCCTGGCTGTGACTCGGGACACCTCTCAAACATCTGTAGCCTCTGGCAGGTGAGGGCACAGGGACTCACTGGCCCTGGGGCAGAGCATTTCCACCACGTCCAGTCTTTGTGTGGACCCAAAGATGAAAAAGTCTCACTTCTGTCCCTTTTGGGGGCTAAAGAGGAGAAGCGTACGAGCTCTCTTTCTCTTTTTACAAGATTTGGAAAACTGTGGTAGGTGTTGTGATGCACAGTGTGATGGCAGCACTGGGGAGGGAGACGCAAGACCATAGTTCAAGGTCATCCTGAGCTACACAGTGAGGCTGAGGCCAGCCCAGGCAACATAAGACCCTGACTCACAAAGTGTAGTTTTGAGATTTGGGAGGTCTTTTGTTTTTTTCAAACTGACTGTTTCCTAATCCAAAAAATAAATAAGGGAAGGGAGGGGCTTCCACCAGAAAGGACAGAGTCAACCCAGCCTCCATGCCGCTCTCACTGTGATAGACTGTAATTAGAAAGTTTGAGCTCAAATAAAACTTTTCCACGAAAAGGTTCCCCAAATGCCCATGGTGCCCATGTCTTCATCTTCTGCAGAGCCCCTGAAGACCATGCTTTCTGATGAACTTTGATTATTGATTACTTCCTGTCACATGACATAGTATTTCTGAACCACCCCACTGTGAACTGGGGTTGATGCTTAACAGAACAGCTACTAGCACTGGGATGTGTCCAGGAATCCAGGGTGTGCGTGCGTGCGTGCGTGCGTGCGTGCGTGCGTGCGTGCGTGCGTGCGTGCGTGCGTGTGTGTGTCTCAATTCTGATCCATCTATCTGTCTGTGTATCTGTGTGTCTGTTTCTGATGGGCTTGAAACAAATTCCATGTTATGTTCTTCAGCTAATGTGAGTTTATCCAGCAAACAGAAATCAGTCTTTTGGCTCTGAGAACAGGTAGCAAAAGTTGCTAACTCCCACCCTCTGGAGGCCTACTACTTTCACAGTCATTTATGCCCAGATATAGAGATTTGGTACTGTAATTTTGAAAACTTCACATCCCAAACTCTCTGACCTGAGGGGACTCTATCTCAGCATCTTCAGCCCTGACAGGTCAGCCCACCTTTCCTGACAGTGAAGGTTGACTTTTGCTTCCTCAGTCTCCCCACTTCCACCTTCCGCAGACAGCCACTTGTTCAGAGCTTAACTAGCAGTTCCCTGGGTCCCTGGGGCCTTTGTGCCTGGGGTAAAGTCCCAGCTGTTCCAGAGTCTGAGAGACCAAACCCTCCACACCTCCCTCCTGTGTACACTGCTTGTTCTAGAACAGTCATGAGGTCCCCAGAGACACAGGTCGTCACTCGATAACCCGAAGAGTACAGAACCCCAGCAGAGACCTTGTGTTGTAACAGAAGCAGGCAGCTGCCACCATGGCAGGCATTTATCAGCTGGAGCCTGGGTCTACTGGCCGCAGCAGTGTGCCCCAGAATGCCATTGCTCTCAGCATCTTTCACTACATTACCAACGTGTTCTCAGAAAGGTCAGTGACTTGCATGCTCCAGTGTATTATATAACATAACAATTAGAGTTTAATTTTCAGTAAATGTCAATCTAATGTCCCTGTGATTCTCTTACTAAAATGATTCTCCAATTATTCCTGTGATTAAAAGCTTTATGTAGCTCAGTGTGTCTGAGCTACATAGCAAGATGTTAAGAAGCTAAGATTCTGCCAGAGAAAAAAGCAAGATGCTGGTTTTGTTGTTTTGTTTTGTGTTGTGTTTTTTTTTTTTTTTAAGTCAGAGACCACTGCTCCAAGTGTCTGCTTCTCTTTAGTTGTTGGTGAGATTGTTGGTGAATACCTCTGTGGCCCATGGGAGCTGGTAAAGCGAGCAGACATTCCCATAGTTAGGACCAGATGTTTCCCTCCCTCTATTGATGATGGACAGTAGGGCCAGATGTTTCCTTCCCCTCTATTGATGATGGACAGGCCACACTTCATGACTTCATCTCCCTGTACACACGTACATTTTTCTCCCCATACATTGCAAATGCTTGAAGTCGTGGGAGATCTTACTACAGGTCCCAGCCAGGAATCATCTTCAGGACAGGGGTGTATTTGTAAAAAGGCCTCAGTGTTTAATTGTGTCCTAAAGGAATTCTTGCCATCTTAAGAAGGAAAGAGCCTCTGAATTTTGTCTCCTAAGTCTCATCAGGGTGTTCTAAGATTGTAACTTACAGATAAGTGAATGTCACTGCTTGCAGAGAAGGACATTTTAATCACTCTCATAGACAGAATGAAGAATGCCCTTTGAGGTCAATCGTGTAAGCTTTACACTCAGCATCAGTTACTGGGATACATCTCACTGGATGATCTGTCTTAGCTTTGGAGATGAAAGCATATATGCATTCAGTTCTCAGAGTCTTATCTTATTTCCTAGTTTTTAAAAAGTAGTATTTATTTCAATTTAGAGATTTTTCTTATTCCAAACTAACTTCATCATCAGAGTACTGCACGGTCTATCCATTAGACACTAAGTTTCCGTAGGATTTCTTGAAGCCTCAAGTTTTACATGGCATGCTTCAAAGATAAAGATACAGATATAGGTATATTTTTTTTCCTTTACCAACATCTCATAGAAAATAGAAGGGGAAGTCAGCCCCAGTTGCCTAATGGACAAGAAAATAGAAAGGGAAAGAGAAGGTAGAAAATGCTGAGAATAGCAAAAACCACTAAGAAAACAATTATCATTTCAAACAGCAGGTGGTGGATAAAGGATCCTAAGTGGCAGCCCTGGGGCTGGCCGTGTAGCTAGAGATGGAGGGATTATCTAACATGTTCGAGGTTCAATTCCAACACCACTGCTGCCACCACCACCCCCCAAAAAATGTCAACATTGAGGGGTAGCAATGAAAAAGACAACTGCTTTGGATAAATCTAAAACCAAATATGCAGAACTGACAGAAGCTCTGCATTCAAGATATAAAAAGGACTCCTCCAACTGAGAAGGAAAAGAAATAGGCTGGTGGGGAAAGGGACAGAAGACATGAAGAGGTTCCTGGAAATCGGGTGGCCAGTAACTCACGGGAAGAACTCAACTCCAGCAGAAACATAAGCAGAGTGGGAATGTCCCAACCCCAGAAGCTGGGCAGAGGTTGGCAGCACAGCAGCCAGTGATGTGTAGTATCTCAGTCAGGGTTCCCACTGCTGTGATGGAACACCATGACCAAAAGCAATTTGAGGAGGAAAGGGTTAATTTGGCTTAAATATCCTGGGTTGAGGGAAACCAAGTCAGGAACTCAAACAAGGCAGGAACCTGGAGGCAGGAGCTGATGCAGAGGCCATGGAGGGTGCTGCTTACTGGTTTGCTTCCCATGGTGTGCTCAGCCTGCTTTCCTATAGAACCCAGGACCACCTGCCCAGGGGTGGACCCACCCACAGTGATCCAGGCCCACCCACATTAATCATCAGTCATGAAAGTGCCCTGTCATTTACCCACAGGCCAGTCTCGTGGGAACATTTTCTCAGTTGAGGTTCCCTCTTCCTAAATGACTATAGTTTGTGTCAAGTTGACATAAAACCAGTCAGCACATGGAAGTTCTGTAATCTTTGACCCCACAGATCCACTTCCAGTGTTAGGCTTTAGGAAACTTGGAAAGCCAGATGTGGTAGCTCACGTCTACAATTTGCAGAGCAAGTTCAGGGCCAGCCTAGGGTACGTGTGATTCTGTCTCTGAGATCCAGAATACCCAACAACTCTTGGAGAAAGGGTGGGGTGTAGCTTAGTGGCAGAGTACTTGCTTGGTAAGCACAAGGCCTTAGGTTTGTCTTCTACACCACAGAAAAAGGAGAGGGGAGGCATAAGGGATTGTGATTCACAAAACAAGATTCACAAGAGGCAAGATAAAACTAAAAGAATGCCTAGAACCCCAGCCCTCCAAGTGGAATCAGGAAGCTTCCAGCCCAGTCCTGAGCTGCACATCAGACATGTCTCAAAACAAAAGCAAGAAGTCATAACAAACTAAAAAAAGAAATCCCCTTGTGCATTTTTGGAAAGACATTCTAAAGTTATCTCTTATGACGAGATACGATGGTGAACGCCTTTGACCCCGGTACCAGAGGGGTAGAGAAGGTCCCAGATCTCTTGAGTCCATGCCCAACCTGGTCTACAAATCAAGTTCCAGGCCAGCTAAGGCTACACAGTGAGTCATTGTCTCGAGAAGAAAAGAGTTACAAGGGCTGGCAGCTGGTGGCTCAGTGGGTAAAAGTGCTTGCTATATAAGCATGGGGCTCAAATTCAAATCCCCGGCACCACATAAAAGCCAGGTAGATGCCTGTAATTGTAGCACTGGGGAAGACACAGATGGGTCCCCGGAGCTCGCTGGCCAGCCAGCACCACCAAAAAGGTGAGCTTCCAGTTCATTGAGAGACAGTGTCTCAAGGAAGTGAAGCAGACAGCAGTAGAGACACCGGCTTCCTTCTCTGTCTCTACATACATGCACGGAGGCATGGGCACCTGTGTGCACACACAAAAAGTAAACAGAAAAACACATTTGTTGCATATGTGTTGTTGCTAAAACATGTTATTAAAATCTGCAATAGCAGGTTCAGGAGATGTCTCAGTGGTTAAGAGCACTGACTGCTCTTCTAAAGGACCCAGGTCCAATTCCCTGAGCAACCACATGGAAGCTCACAAATGTCTGTAACTCCAGTTCCAGGAGATCAGTCACCCTCACACAGACACACATACAGGCAAAACACCAGTGCACATTAAATAATGAATGAATGAATGAATCTTTAAAGAAAAAAAACCTGTAAGAGCAAGTAACAAAAGAAAATCATGTTTTATGCAGTCAAACACTTTGGAGCAATTAAAATAAATGAGCCACACCCACTTTCATAAATACAGATAAATTTGAAAAGCAATATTGAACAATAAAAGCAGATTACACAAGCTTGCTTAAAGGGTGCTAGTTCATATTCATATTTGAAAACTGACGGATGACACCTTAGCTGTGCCTCAGAAATCCAGGCACAGTGGACCTTTTTCCGTTGGTAGTCTACCCAGCTCACTTAGCACCTTCCCTGAATGCCCTTCTAGCACCCATTACAAGTTGTCCCCTGTGTTATCAGGTCCAGAGAGATCTGGTCCCTTGCAGTCGTCCACACCCTGTAACATCCCCCACCCACTCTTCAAGGACCCATAACAGGGCTGTGACTCCTCTGTCCTGACTCATTCCAAAGGATCTAATGGCAGATTAGTGAGGAGAGAGGGCTGTGGTCATAGTTGACTTCCTCAGTGACAAGAAGTTTTTCCCGGGCCAGAGAACATCCTTGAAGCACAGAGTAAACTTGAGTCAAATAAGAATTCTGTATCCTCTCATCAGGAAATAGAAAGACCTGGGGATGCATAGCAGGGATGCAGTGAGCTAGAGCTACCTACTGGCTAGCCTGCAGTGGTTTCCTCTACCATGCCTGGTGACTTTGTTTACATAACAATCTGAAAGAAGCCCCTCCTTCCTGTCTGCCCACTTGCCTGGCTAACCCAAACCAGAAGGTCCAAGTACAGAGTTACCAGGAGCCCTTTCGTGTTCCAAACCGGATCCTGGTCCTTGGCCCTCTACCACAGGCTTCTTGTGGAAGAGGGCCAGACACCCTTATGGCCCCTGAGAAATGAAGATGGCAGGGCTGTCAGGCTGCTGCCCTAGGTGCTGCATGTTACTGTAAGGAGTTTGCCAGAGTTTGGCTGTCAGGTTAATGTACACTTCCTGGGGTTTAAATGCAGGCCATGTATAGACCAGTTACAGGAGTTACCATGGGAATCTAGTCTGGCATCTATGGGAATGTTACTCTGGGAGGAGCTGGTAATACCTTAATGCTGCTACATTCTGCTCATCCAGGGAAGAAACCACTTCCAGAAGATTTACACTTACTTAAAAGACGAACAGTTAAGATGATGAGTTTTGCTTCATTTTTATTAGCAGCTCTAGTTTGAGATATAGAAGACAACTCAGTGTGTGGAATCCCAGCAGGCTCTGTGGGTTTTTTAAGACATTGCACTCTTTTTAATCATTTATGGAGCACTTCCTATCTGCAAGTTCCTTACAAGTAAATTTATTGTACATTTAAATGTTTTATTTGTGGTGGGTATCCATATAAAGTGGTCATAAAATAAGATAGGAGCCTTTACTACATGAGAATTGTTTTTAAAATACGTAAACAGATTTTTCTCATGTATATATTTTTGCCCACACCCAAATTCTAATTGCCCTTCTAATGAGTTGAGAAAAAAACATACAGTGTAGCATTCATAAAACTTAGCATTAGGAGACTCGGCATCTAAGACAATCATCACTTGGTATCCATGGTGATGGTTTTCAGGAACCCCATGAGTACCAAACCCTGTGGGTATTCAGATCTCTTGTATACTGTGGCATAGCGTCTGCATGTTTCTTATACACAGCCCCCGGTACGGTTGTCCCCACTGCTTTCCTTCTAACGCAGATGCCCACTAGTGTGTTGTAAGCAGCTGTTTGGCGGTGTCAGGTGGGAAGTCTGGCATGAAAACAACCCACACGTGGTCCTGTAACCCTGTCCATCAGCAGTTGGTTAGGTTTGCACCTGCAGATTGTGCAGGTACAGAGGGCTGCTGGATCTAAATCCTTACACTGCTCATCACACTCCCATGCCTGGCCTCTGCTTACTGCTTGCCTAACCCTACAAGGCAACCATGCTGCAGCTGGAAAGAACATGGTGACTGCTGAAAGGCTCTGGCACAGGCAGCAAACAGGAGTGGCACGCTCAGTAGTTACTTAGAGCTCCTGTGTGCTCTGGTTCTGAAGTAGCTTTGGTTGAAAAGGCATCACTGCAGTGACTCACCCTTGCTGCAGCCCACTTTTGCAGCCCACCCTTGTGAAACTTTGTCCCCTTGCCTTCACACACCCTACCCCCTTACTCCCAGCACTGTCCAAGTCTTTGCACAGTCTTCCTTAGGGGTCCCAGCCTGTCCTGCTCACAGGCTGCTCTTGCCTGTCTGTAAGGTGGGTCTTTTCCTGATGGAAGGCTTCCCAACTCTGTTTACACCAAGTGCTGCTCTAGGCAAGTCCAACACACCCGAGCAGGAGCACAAATAGCAAGGGAGCAGCATTGCACTGTGTTGGCCTGGGGTCTGCTCCAACACAGATCAGAGCTGGCTCTCGCTTGACAAATCTTTCCCTCTCTCACACTTTCACACTTGTAATTCCAAGTGAGTATACATAGGCATTTGTTGCATGATGTGAGCGTCGCTGAGTTTAGAGAGAGCGTTTGCGTAAATTATCTAAAGATATCTCTAAGCTATCAACCAGAGCTCCGGTCCCACATAGAAATTGTGGGGACATGATTCGGACAGTGAGGAGGAACACAGTACCAGGTTCATCAGGAGACAAGGCCTCACTGGTCAGGTCTGAGGCGTGACACTTCCAGGTTCAGGGTTTGCCTGAATTTACAATCTGAGGGCATAGACTGTACCTCACTGCTGAAGTTAAATGAGGGGCTGTTGTGGAGATACAGACAAGTGTCTACTCCTTCTTATAGCCATCAATGACAAATTGTACTCCAACCTGGGCAACCCATGATTATCGTTTTACTTAGAGAGGATAGGTGAGGTTGCTTACAGGTGTGATGTCAAATTACCTGTGCTACAACAAACTCCCTCCCTGGCATGGATGACAACTTCCCCATAACTGCACAGATGGGGAACCTTCAACAACCTTCTTCAGTAAACCTTCAACAGTCTATATGCTTTATTATCCCCTAGGGAGTGGCACTATGGTGCTCCCTGCCCGCCTCTCTCCCTCTGACGGAAACCAGATAATGGAAGGTCTCTTGTAAGCAGCTGCAGCTGGCCTGATGAAGATGAGGTCACAGTGCTTGGAGAGCAGGGTTGATGAAAGCACACAGGAAAAATACCCCAGGTGTCCGGCAGCTCACTCTGGCCAGCCCCACTCCCTGTGGGAGTCCCCTTTCCTTCCTCTCCCACCTTGGATGACAGTGTGGAGGGGTGCGGGGCTGCAGCTTCTAGGTGACCGGTGCTCTGTGCTGACCAGATGTGTGCCCTGACATGTTCCCTGACTGTCCCCATGCTGCCTGCAGCTCAATCCTGCTGTTCGTAGGGAGGCTGAGGATCATTCCACTGAATGGAGGCACGTGTTTCTCCAACCACCCACTGAAGGGCATTGTGCCTGCCTCTAGCCCTTGGCAAATGTGAATAAAGCTGCTACCACCATATAGGTGTGGGTTTTGTGTTCAGTCTAGTGGAGGTGCAACACTTCAGTTCAGTTCTTGGACTGTATATGGTATGCTTAGCTCCACAGGAATGGTGAGATTGCCTTCCGGAGAGGCAATTACTCTTTGCATTCCTCTAGACGGGGCTGCTCTAATGGGATGCTGCAGTTCTCATTAGATGACAGACTTCTCTGCTGCTTCTTTTACTTGCTTCTGCAGAGGTGACAGACCACACCAGCCCAACCTCTCACATGCTAGCTGGAGGATCAAAACACCCTTTGGTCCTCTGGTGATCCTTTGCTTCCTTCTGGTGACGACACTATTCAGTCAAGCTACCTAGACACTGGGTACTGCTCACAATATGGGGACTCCACTGCTTTTCTTGGGGCAGTTCACAGCTCTTAAGGCTGAGAACCAGCAGTCAGCTGCTAGGATGAACCTGGTACTGTGTTCCTTGTCCTCTGCCTCGGCTACCTCATGAAGCAACTGAGACCCATTATCTGCACATGAACTTTCCATGAACAAGGCCTGGTGTTCTTTCTACTTTCTTGCTGTTTTCAGTCTGCATGCCATGCAGAAAGTACCAGCAGGGGTTTGGGTGTGAAAGTTCTTGCATAGAGAATGTGTGCGACAGACTCTGATAACATCTTTTAAGCAGCTCAAATCCCTCCCATCCTTTGAACTCCTCGGGAATTACCTATGGCCCTTTGAATTGGGCCCAGAAGGCCTTTTCTTGCTCCTCTTGGCTCTGCCTGAACCTGGCTGTCCTAGTCTCTTCATCAAGCACCCTTTTTGGGGGCTACCTCCAGGCATCACTTCTGCCGATCACTGCCTGAAAGCTCCCTCCCTTTCTTGTCCTGCTTGACTCCTGTCCCTTCCCTCCTTGTCCTTCCTCTTCTCAACACATATGAGGTTAAGTCTGGAAAACCATCACGTACACCCACCTCACCCACACACAGACTTTGTGTATGAGAACCACTGGACATGCACATGGTCATTCCAGCCATCCTTGAAAGGCAATGAGTGCCTGTCTTCCTTGTGAGATCCTAGCAGTAATGAGTCATCCACCACTTGGCCACATCTGCAGTGTAGTTAGTACAGTCACAGTCACGTTGAGAGACTAGGTTTGAGCACCTTTTAATCCCTGCAAAGGTTAAAACACTGACATCCCATAGTTCTGCCCAGTGATCAGTGATTCCTTTCTGTTACTGTACAGGGAAGGAACAAACATCAGAGCCCAAACAAATGAGTTGTTTGCCCTTGTTGCCAGCCTTTCCAAGCTTCAAGTTGAGACTGAAAGCATAAAGGAAATGCGCGTTGGTGGGCAGTCCTGCCATGCGCTGCTTTCTCCTGGTTAACTTGACTGTTCGTATTGAGGAAGTAGAGTTGTGCTGAACATACAAAACACCATATTTTATAGTCTGTGATGCTCCCTCAGATACAAATATATCTAACACATTTAACAGAAAATTGAACTGTTGATTGTACATCAACAGAAATCAGAGTCTAGAGGCATCTGCTACAGAGGAAATCAGTCTTAAAGATTTGAGCTGTTCAGTGGCCTCTCCATGTTGTATCCATCGTTCAATTTTAATGTTGTGATCTGAATGTCTTGATTGACATCTGCTTCTTGTATCTTTTACTGCCAAGTCATGTGGGCCATGTTGTCAAGCGACATTGGCCTCTGCACCAGCTAGCCAGCTGCCTTTGTCCTGGTTACTGGGATCTGAATGACACTGCTCCCACAAAGCAAGGAAGTGTGTGCATGGTTGACACCGCCTGTTCCTATTCTTCTTGCAGAGCTGCAGGAACTGGAGGGCAGCGGTTGACCTGTGTGGCCGCCTGCTCACAGCCCACGGACAAGGCTACGGCAAGAGTGGGCTGCCCACCAGCCACACAACAGACTCCTTGCAGGTCAGAGCACCCTCTATTGTGTTGTTACACGGTTTGTTGTTATTTGGGGACGTACAGGGGACTGTGGCCTTTCATGTAAAATGTACGGGATAGGGGTTTCCACATCCTGTACCTGATCCCCATGAGAGGTCAGTGCTCTTTCCTTCCCAAGTTGTCTGCATGTGTAATTCCTCCCGAGTGAGCTGAGGGTCTCAGTGTCCAGCAAGTGTAGAACTTAACTATTCCAAAATGAGACATGTGAAAAGAGAGACACTCACAGAAGGAAACATCTCCAATGACAGATAACCTCAGAAGTCCCTCAGGACTCACCTCTCCCTGTAGAGTTTTTAACATCTATTCCAATGTCACCAGAAGTCCCAGAATGGCCCATGTCCCCAGACTCTGCACCACTGAGAAGAGCTCCCGGGAGGCTATCTGTGGAGCAGCCTGTGGCAGATTCCTTGCTCTCTGGTGCCTTCCCACCAAGAGCCTGTGCACTTGGAGAATGGGCACCAGCCTTCAGCTCAAACACTGTCACCCTCACCTGCACCCGCCCTCTGTGTCCACAGTGCCTTCCACATGAATAGTCCCTATTGCTCACCGTGCTGGAACACATAACATACTGCCCCCCCCCCAGCCTGTGACCACATCCTTCCCTGTGTTTGCAGGCCCTCCTGAGAATCCACCCTTCCATTCTGAAAGGCCATCCTCACACTACCTGTGACCCCCCACCCTCCCTGCATGTCTCCACTGCCATCTGCTCGAGCCCCCATCACAAGAAAGAGGACCTGTTTTCTCTTCAGAAGCTGACATGCTTCTTAGACACACACCTTGTATCATTGAATTAGATTCAGTGAGATGAAGTTGTTCATATTGTTGCTGTGGAGCTCTGCAGTGTTTCTATAAACACTCAATGGTGTGAATTCGAGGACAGCAGTAATCTTAGCCCTGAGTCCTGGCTTTCCTGTCCTGAAGATCAGACACAAGGTCTTGAAGACAAAGCTGACATGGGGTAACCTTTTGTCCAACCCTGCATTTTTCAGCTCTGGTTTGTGAGGCTGGCACTGCTGGTGAAGTTAGGCCTTTTCCAGAATGCCGAGGTGGAATTTGAACCCTTTGGAAATCTGGACCAGCCAGACCTATATTATGAATACTACCCGCACGTGTACCCAGGGCGCAGAGGTAAGGCAAGACTGCTTCTAATCTATGTCCTGTATGGATTTTGCTCTGCTTTGCCGTGGTTTATACAAAATTAATATCCTGGGTTTTCCTTATGAGATTATGAGAAATTAAATCAGTAGCCCGAAGCTACAGAAGCTCATGTACGTGCTGACCTGGAAGCACTTGTTAGTGCTTTCTGGGTCTGTTAGAAGCAGCTTGGCTAGTACGTGCTAGAACCTGTTGCCCACTGTTCTCCAAATGAAATGGTCATTTTGCCATTGCCCAGCACAAGTGCATAGGCTCCTAAAATAATAACAAAGATCCCTGAGACAAGCTCATCTTCCTGTATTGACGGCTGCTGGGAGTCTCTGTTATTAGTTTATTTTAAAATTTGGTCACAACAGCCAAGGGCATCATTGTTTGAAAACACCAGGCCCATTGCATGGGCTGTGCTAGGACAGGGGCAAAAAATAAGGCTGGAAGAGAGATGGAAAGGCAGACTCTCTTAAGCCTTGTGTTCAAGTGTGGTAGTTTGGGTGAGAACACTTGGTCGCCAGTTGATGGACCTGTTTGGGAAGGGTTAGGAGGCGTGGCCTTGTTGGAGGGGGTGTGTCGCTGGAAGTGGGCTGTGAGGTTTCAAGAGGCTCCAGTGCTCTGGTTGCTTGCTCTACCTCATGACTGGTCTCCCAGCTGTTCCTTTGCTCCACTGCCATGGGCTCTACGCTCTTAAGCTGTGAGCCAAATTAAGCTAGTTTTGATTAGGCTTTGTCTGTGACTGATAAAGCATAGAGCATGAACCACGGAGACTCATCTCTCAGTGGCATAGGGCTACCAAGCTGGTAAGCACAAAGCTTCACAAAGGGTCTGGGCTCTTCCAAGTGACATTCACATGAAGTGCAGATGCAGCATTACTATTTCATATCAGTAGCTTCTGAGAACTTGACAGGTGTTGGAGGACAGTCTAAATGGCAGGTGTTTGCTGAGGAAGTGATAAAAAGCTCAACTCCCCTTGGCTTCTGACCACCACTGCCCTGCTGTTCAGCATCATCAGGTCTCTTGCTCAGGAATGCAGAGGCGTCTGCACCACACACTCCTCTGTGGGGACTCCCAAGGAGCAAGCTTCCTTGAAGGATAGGAGTAGCTGTTTGAGTCCAGGTATAGAGCAGCCCATTGTTACTGTACAGTCTGAGGCCATATTCTGCAGATGTGCAGCCTGAAGAGCATGCAGACGTGCAGCCTGTATTCTACTTCTGTCTGATATTAAATGGCACCCGGATGTGGATGAAGGGAAGACAGAGTTGTGCATCATTAAGCAGCTAATTCACATTATGAAATGGACATAAATCACACGTGCTGGAGTGTTAACATACATCCACAGTGATAGGCTGGACGCTGGCTAATGCCTCTTATCATTTTGTGGCATAACAAGCATAAATGTAAGAATTTGATTCATTCGTTTCATTTTAGTTCACAATATATAAGCAAAGCAAATCATTAAAATGTGCTTTAAAAAGGAGGTTATAGTAATACAAACAAATAAATAACTTTTATGAACAAGCTTTAATATATTTCATTTAAAGATTGGACATAATTTGTACCCATTCAGGATATTTATAACAAGGCTTGATGAATTGTGTGTGAAGCTGATTAAGTTGAGTTTGGTCCCCCCCCCCATTCACAAAAGGGACAGTGCTGTGTTTGATATATTTCTCGGATAGCTTAGCAGTTTCTATCCAGTGTTCATCTGCTCTGCAAGCCCAGTTAGGTTTGTCCACTAGCCCTCTGTTCTAGCTGGTCTGCTGTACACAACCCCCTTCCTGCTCACGGGGAGCAGCAAGGAGGAGGATGATCTCAAGCCAAGCAGCCCTATTGCCCAAAGCATTCTGCCTTCTGTCCCCCCTCCCCCCAATCCGGCTCTCTACAACACTCCCTGCTCTCTCCTGCCACGGTTGCAAGTCCCTCCCCAGCACCAAGGCCCCATGACCTGAGTTTTCATTACTGGTCCTGCCCTCTCCCACAGGGAGGAAAGACTCCATGACTTGAGTTTGGGGTTTTTATAGTACTGCTTCTCATCAAACAGTCCCTCCCTTTCAGTGCACTGGAGAGTATGAGGCAAAAGATCTCTACAGAAAGAAAACACAATTTGATTATCTTCAGTGCAGCGTCCCTGACAGGCTCAAGCCTGTGCATTAGTTAAGGTTGCAGTAGCTGCATCAATACTGGGGAGCCTGTGTTGCAGCTCCCCTGATGGGCTCAGGCCTGTTCATTAGTTAAGGGTGCAGCAGCTGCATAAATGCTGGGGAGCCTCTATTCAAAACTTAAGTCCTTAGATCACCCTCACATCAGCTGAGCCAGATGTACTGACTCTTGAGTTAACTATCTGTTCCTCTAAGTTCTCACCTAGTCTCCAGTCTTCCTCTGCTTCCCTCCAGCATCTGCAGCTCACAGGTGTCATCCTCAAAGTAAATTCTTTTATATCCATACAAAACCTGACCTAGTAGCTCAGATTAAATGTGCAGCATAATTTTGCAAACATCTGGGACTCCTTTTTTTTTTTTAACTGCAAAATCAGTTCACCTCCCACAGCTGACATGATGTGCTGAAGTTAGATTTAAATTTATAGTTCACATTACTCTGTCTGAACTCCAGAGCACCAAGGAAGGATGCCCTCTTCCTGCTTCCCACAGCTGGAGGGGAAAGGATGCACTCTTCCTGCTTCCCACAGCTGGAGGAGGAAGGATGCACTCTTCCTGCTTCCTACACCATATGGCAGATGAGGGGCAGAGACAGCGTCCATGCTCATGTTCTCAGGTAGTTCACCTGCATTCCAGTCAATAGGGTCAGCTCTACTATGCTGCCCAGATGAGGTGTAAGCTATACTCTTTCATAATCTCTGCATTAGCCCCTGTCTCTGCCCCTCCAGATTCCTGCCTTGATTTCCTGCCCTGACTTCCCTGGATGATGAACTGCAAGCTATATAAGAAAATAAAAACACCCCCCCCCAAGTTTACTTTTGGTCATGGCATTTCATCAGAGAAATAGAAAGCATAACTGAGATACCTGCAAACACCTCCTTTGAATAGTAAGAAAACACACACATTCATAACAAGCTCATTGACTCATTTCTGATTTCTACTCTAGGCTCCATGGTCCCTTTTTCCATGCGCATTCTGCATGCAGAACTGCAGCAGTATCTGGGGAACCCACAGGAGTCCTTGGACCGACTACATAGGGTCAAGACCGTCTGCAGCAAGGTAACTGTCATGGTATTCAATCAGCTTTATCTCAGCACTCACACCATGCCATTCGCCACCTGTCCCCCAGGGAGACCATCTCACTTCCTCACACACAAGGTCCTGGAACAGTGTAACCATGTTATACCTACGGTTATTTGGGGGGGGCAGAGGATGGTTTGGGGCAGTGCCCTGAAAACCCTTTCCTTAGTTCACAATGGACGTATTCCTCACTGGAAATCACACGGGTAAGCACTGCCCAGCCTTCCTGAGAGTAAGCCAGGCCACTCCTGTGCCAAGCAGAGCACTGTAGCCATGTGGGATCTTCAGAATGACCCTGGGCAGTGATGGCCATCATTCACAGTACCAATGCCAGAGGTCAGGAGGCTGTGGGTGCTTGTCTAATTGTTCCCAGCTGCCAAGTAATCCTTGAATCAACAGAACCTCAAACTCATTCCCATTATGTGACTTTATGGAGAAGTGTGGAGCTTAGGGGCTTCATCATCCACACATTGTGGGAAACCCCTCACTCAGAAGCTCCATGGTGTTGCTCTGCAACCTTCCTCACAGTGTTTCTTGTGGGACCTGTTAGTAAATGGCAACATAGTTTCATTTTTGAGAAAAGTATGGTAACATTTGTTAAGTATCTTTTTACTCTCTTGCTTTCCTTATAAAACTGTGGTGGAATTCCAGGGTCATGTCCCTGCAGAGTGTAGAGTGACAAGAGCCCTGCCAGGTTGTGCAGAGAAGCCCTTACTAGAATGTGGACAGAGATCCAGGCATTCAGCCCTCTTGGCTTTGTATCCACTTTGCTGTTCACACTGTAACGTAGGTAGATGTGCTAGGCATGGTGTCACGTGTAATCCCAGGACTCTGGAGTCTGAGGTGGGCAGAGCACGCGTTCTAAGCCAGATTATGCTATCTATGAGAACACTACCCAAAAACATGACCAAAAGACAGGCCTGCTTGCTTGCCTACACTTAACCAACTTTTTCTCAGGGTAACTTTTCCTATATCATAAGCACAGTCAAGGCAGACATGGGATGCACACCTGCAATATCCCTACTCAAAAAAGGACCTAGAAAGGAAGAAACTGAGTCAGGAGTATTGCAGAGTCAAAGCCAGCCTGGGCTACATAGCAAAACCTGTCTTACAAACCACAGACTTGGGGCTGGTGAGATTGTTCATGGGATAAGGGCGCTTGCCATGAAGCCTAACAGCCTGGGAGCCAAAGAAGAGAGGGAAGTAGAACCCATTACAGAATTCTATGTGTCTATAATCCAGTTTGCCCCGATGAATTCTTCTTGTATGGAAGACTCACAAAAGAACAGATGGAGTTTGTGTGTGTTCAGTGTGCCTATGGGATGATGTTCTTACATGGCGTCTGGTTTTATCAGGACGCCACTCACTTTCCACAAAGGTGTCCAGTGTTGGTTTTGTCTATTGTCTTCAACCCCTTTGGTGAATTCACATGTTTGGTTTAAATGGTATCAAGTGTGCCTTGCTGCTGTGACTCAGAAGTTCATGGCTGTCACTGTCTGCAGAGGCCCTTCTGCTTTCTAAGCCTGTCCTTCTGCTTCTGCAGGCTATCTGTGCTTCTGGGTCTCACCAGAGCTTTGCAAGCCAATTGGGAAATAACCCACTCAATAGAGACACTCCTAAGAGTCATTTGCATAAATAGGTGTAATCCAATGAGGTCCAATTAGCTTGAGGTTAATTTAATTTGCCAATACAGATCACACACATACACACACACACACACACACACACACACACACACACACACACACACACACACACACACTGCAAAATCCTAAGTAGATTTGGCTTTGGGGTGCCAGGTGGAAAGGCTTCCTTAACTGCAGCTGGAGTCGGCAGCAGATGAGGCTCTGTCTCCTGCACTCTGAAAAAGAATCTCGTGGGATGTGGGTGGCCCACTTCTCTACTCTTCACTGATGAGACGGCATGAGAGCTCTGTTCCAGGAAGGGTTGGTGTCTTTGCTAAAAGGGGTTTCTGACAGATGGGCGCACTTGGGTTTGCTGCTTTACAGTAGACAAAGTTAGAAATGCAGGACAACAGCCACCACTGTCCTCTCACTTTGGGCTTAGGCAGGCCAGCCGCCAGCACCCTGATGGCAGCTGCTGAATGCTGGCTCCCCCCTGATGCAGATGCTCCTCCTGCTCCGATTTCCTTTCCCTCCTGCAGAGAGCAAATTAATTGTAACTTAGTCAGAGAACATAGGGGCACTCGGGCAAGCAGATTGAAGAGCTAGAAAGAATGAGTGAGGACAGCTTCATCCGTCTGCAGGCACACTTCCTGCCCTCCAGGCTCACCTCAGACCCACAGCGAATTCCCTCAGTGAAGGAGCCATGCCTCCCTTTGTGTGGGTTTGCAGGGATGCTACCCTGGCAGGGCTCACGGTGGAAATGTACTTTAGAAACCTCTGAATGGCACCATTAAAAACCCCAGGGCATGGATAATAAAGAAAGCCACTGGGCACTGCCAAACGAGGATGGGACCTTGATACACCAAACATGGGCCCCAAAACTGAAGAGGGTCACATGGGAGCCCACAGAAAAGGAGGCTTTCCAGCTAGGGGGAAAAAAAAAATGTCTCCTATTCAGCCCTCTTTGCCTTTCTGTTCTCAGCACATACATTCCCTAAGTCTAATATGAATGGAAAGAAACCCCTCCCCCTTTTTAAGGCGTGAAGGTCCTAGAGGCATTGACTGTGGAGCGCTTTGGAATCACACCGCCTGGGTGGAAACATCCAGCTGTTCATCCTGACCAGCCCTGGGCTGCTGTGTTAAGCTATGCTGCTAGTGACAGGAACTAGTGACCACCCAGTGCTGGAGCAGTAGAGATGTGTAGTGATTCACCCTAAGAAGCCTCTTCCCTTTGGGAAGACTGCTTCCAGAAGGCTCGCAGGCGCCAGTGGTAAAGGCTGGAAGGCCTCCCAGTTAGTCAGACCCAAGGTGTCTGTAGCAAGTTAAGACACCTGCTGAGCCACCTCCTCAGGTAACTGTAAAGCTCAAAGCAGGGACCTGGGTCCCTTCCGTATGCACAGCTTCCAGGTTGTCTTTTTAAATACCGCAGCAAGCAAGTGGTAGTTGCTGTAAACGGTTTCAAGCAGGGTGCCAAAGTCATTCAAGGCATTATTTCCCTGGGGCACACCACTTTTCTGTGCTGTGGGTGTGTAGTGATAGTTGTCTGCCTTGTGGGGATGGGGTCTCTTACCCAGATCTAATCCAGGATGTGCCCAGGGGGTCTGGAAAAACCCCTACGCTTGCATGAGTCCCCTCATCAGAGAGACAGCCAGGTCCAGGAGCCCTCTCTTCCAGTCCCATGCACACCCACTCAGTTCCAAGCCAGAAGCTGACTGCAGTGGTGAGCTCCTGAGATACCCAGCGTACATTTCAGGATGTGCAGATCAGATGGACTGAAATTCCAAGGTGTCTCGGCTCAGAGCTCCTTATGAGAAGCCCTACATTGAAATCAGTGCAAGGTAACCTTGACTCAGCTGCTGGTTTGTGATCAGCTCCTGCCTAGCAAATTAATCCTTGACTTAAAGCACTTGCTTTAATCTTTGATTAGTGAGTTAATTGTACCTGTCGATGGGTTAGGGCACTGTATCCTGCCTCCTTTATCAGCCCTTGCCCACATCTGACAACTGTACACTCAGAGCCTCCTTCTGACTTCCACCTGGGGAGCAAGCAGGCCATGCCACCCTCCAGTTCCATCGATGCTGCGCAGATGACAAAATTCCTTCCTTTCTCTCCTCCTGAACACCTCTCAACTGTGTGAAGATGCCAAATGTCTTCTGTGCATTCATCTGTGGGTGGGCAGAGCTGCAGGAACATGGTACCCATGGGGCGACAGGTTCCATTCCCTTTGGCTGTAGAATTGCCACCATACATTACCACTCTACAGAAAGTGCAGGAGACAGAAACTTCTCTGAGGAAACAATCTCACTCAGGGTGGGCCCTGAAGGAGGCCAGAGTCCTCAGATCTGTCCATGGGTGGGAAGAGCTGTAAGGGAGATGGGTCTGGGCTACAAACCCCCATGCTAGGCGAGGGGCCTTCTCTTCAGAGGCCTCAGTGCGGCAGGGCAGATTTCAGGTTTTTTAAAGGATTCCCACACTTGTTTTTCATGGTGGTTGTGATCATGGATATAGGGCAGGGACCCATCCCAAGAAGCCACTCAAAGAAACCAGTGATAAAATCAGAGAAGGAACCTTCTCTAACCCGGAGACCACACCAGAAAGAGCAGAGTTCCTATCCTGAGTCCGTCTTCAAAGTGGCTCCGGTGTTAGAGGCACAGAGAAGCCAGGGCAAGCCCTGTGGTTCTGTAGCAGCAGTCCACATGGTCTGTGGTTGTGGTCCACTTGGTGTCACCTGGGGCCTGAGTTTCAGGATTCCCTGTGCATTGCTTTAGATTGCCACCTTTGTCTGAAGTTCAAGGGGATGTGTTGGTGGCAGCTTTTAGTTTTTCAGAACTGGGAATGTCATTCCATCCCCTCCTGGTCTGAAAGGCAGTAACAGCCTGGGGATGTCACTGCACCCACAGGTTTTCTGCCTGGGCCACCTCCAGGGCAGTTCTATCCAGTTAAGATGGATGACTCCACTGGGCCTAGAGTGGGCTGCCAGGTAGCTCCCTCACACCTGTCAAGCTTTGCCATTTGTTCATAAAAGCCACCTCCCCCCCCACACACCTTGCTTGCATGTCCTCTTGGGCAGCTGACCCCCTACCAAGAAAAGAGAAAGAAGCCCAGAGCATGACCTGTCTTGGAGGGTCCATTGTTACCACCACTTGTTTCTGTTTGTTAAGAGTCACAAAATCCAGCCTTTGAATTGTGTGCACTGAAGTGAGAAGGTGTTGTGTGTTTTAAGTATTACTCCTTGGCAAGCTGGCCGGGATCTGCCGTTTTTAAGGATGGATAGGTCCTTGGCATGCTTTCGGGGGAACCCTACCCTCCATTTCTTCTCCCTGACAGTTCTTGGTGTGAGCTCATGACTCCAGGAGGAGCCTAGGGTCAGTTATCTGGAGAAACCACTCCCCCCAGGCTCAGTACCCTGCATAACATCTCACACAGCCTGCTGAGAAAGCTCCCAGGAGTTCCAGAGACCCACTTACTATTTAGCAATTACTGCTCCCAGATCACACATTCTAAACCTTTTCTGCATGTTGCAGGGACAGAGGCAAACAAAGGCCACAGAAAAACTAGGAGGCAGTGGAGCAGTGTTTTTTATTTTTGTTTTGTTTTTGTTTGTTTGTTTTTTCTTTTTCTTTCTTTTTTTTTTTGGTTTTTTTGAGACAGGGTTTCTCTGTGGCTACCCTGGAACTAGCTCTTCTAGACCAGGCTGATCTCGAACTCACAGAGAACTGCCTGCCTCTGCCTTTCGAATGCTGGGATTAAAGGCGTGCGCCACCATCGCCCGGCCGTTTTTTGTTTTGTTTTGTGTAATTTCTTGTTGTGGCTTCCTATAATTAATTTTTCCTCAGCACTCCTAAAGTTTACAAAACTCTACAAGTACATTCTCCATGGGACCCCGTAGCCCATAATGCAGATGAGAAAAGTGTGTTGGGGCTTCCAGATCAGGAAATAGGAATCAGAGATGATAAGCTCAAGTGACCCTGAACCTGAGGCCGCATCTCACTGTGCCCAAGTCACGGCCGTGACTGTGCCTCACTCTGCACGAGGGCGTGAAGGGCTGGCGGAAGAGGAAGTGTTTGTGTTCCGAAGTGACGATTCTGAGCTGTACAACATGGTTCCCTGTGGTTTACAGACAGCTTGCTAAGCTGGGAGTGAGCTGTGCAGCCCTGCCTGCCCAGGTGCCCATTCTCCCACGTGGACACACTCACACTCCTTTGTGGCTTTGTCCTTTGTGTTCACTCTACTGTGCACACTTCCTGGTCCTGTCTGGTCACTCCATCCCACGCTGCCATGTTGTCTTACGTGGTCACTCTGTCTTCGATGGCCCCTCTGCCCTGTGGTCCCCTTTTTCTGAGTGGCCATTCTGCACTGCAGTGTGTGGTCACTAAATTTCAGGTCACTCTGTCTTGTGTGGAGCCTGGTCCTGTGAGGTCACTGTCCCACGTGGTCACTCTGCCCTATGCTTTGCACTGTTGCCCTCCGTCTCCTCTGCCCTAGACCCTCCTCGTCTTTTACGGAGACTTTGAGATCCACAGCACACATGTATCTTCCCCTCACCTCTTCCTACAGATGATTAACAGCTTTCTACTTCTCAAGGCCACATGGCTTCCCAAGACATCCAAAGATCTCAAAAGATCTCGGAGCAGAGTCCAGTCTGCTTCTCCTCAGGGCCTGCCATCCCATGACCCTACTGACTCTGCTCTGTCTTGCCAGCACTCAAGGGAGACTGAGCTACAGAAAGAGACGGTATGACAGACACCTCTTTTCTGAGCCCAGGCCTCTGGCTGGGGCTCTGTCCTCTGTTTTCTTGGTTCCTATCACCATGGAACATTCAGGTGTGTCTGTCAACTGGCTCCTGGGCCTCAGGCTCCTTGTCTCTGCAGTGGCAGATTGGAAGCCCAAAGCTGGATCTCTGAAGGATGGTGACGCCTAGGCCTGCCCACACGGCCAACATGACATTCAGATACCTGAGCACAGCCCCCCCACCCCACCCCAAAGCTGTACTACACCCATTCTCTGGACATGGCATCCTACAAAGTATCACCTGGGTTTGTCCCACAGGTTCTAACCACATGCCAGCCGGGCCTCAGCTGAGGACTGCTCTGGCCTCAAGGAGTCTTATAAGCCATTAACTAGCATAGTTACTTTTCTCAGAAGTACTGCACCCACTACCCAGCACAGACCACTTCAGGGAGAAGTGTTCGCTTCCATTCCTGGTTTCAGAAGAATCAGGCTGGTCTCTTGGCCCATGTGCTTCGGCAAAACGTCACAGAAAGATCGCATGGCACAAACTGTTCCCTTTGTTAACAGATAGATGGTTCCAAGGGCCTTTCCCCTGTACCCACCGCCACCAGCTTGGGACATGGGCATGAACCAGTGAGCCTACTAAGGCCATAATGCTTACCAGACAAGGCGATTTCCTGGACTGTCACAAGGCCAAGAGAGCCCAGAGTAGGCAGTGGAGGCCTTGCATTGAGAAGTCCCCCTTGCCACGCCCCCACCCCGTTTTCTGTGCTGCTCCTGGAAAGTACCCCACTTCTCCCTCAGAGCCAGAACAACAGGCAGGTCCCACCCTCCCCATGGGTGCTGGTGGAGCTATCCAGGGCTCCTCAGGTGCAGCCTTCCCCACCCCCCCCAAGCATGAATGTCCAGTACAGAGATCCATGTGGGTTCTGAGATGGGTGGTGTGGTTGTCCAGCACAAGGAATTGTTCACACAGACCCCTCACACCTGGAGAGCTGTCCATTTGCTGCTGCACGTGGCTTTTTCCAATCATAAATGCTAGCCTTTGTCCTAGTTCACTGAGTTCTCGTACTGAATCCTGAATGCTGGTGCCCTCTGCTGTCCCTTATCCCTTCCCTTTCTTCCCTGGGCTCCCTCCACTCCAGCCTGATGGGATTCAAGACTTTATTCCTTGTCAGTTTCTGGCTTCATGATTAGCAAATTAGCTGAAAAATGTCATTGAACCTAATTTGAACCGGCTCACTTCTCTTCAAGGTCACAGTCGCGAACCTCATGTCTGTCCCCTGAATCTCTCAAAGGACAGTTGTGAGCCTGTCTTGAGTCACAGCCCACAGTTCATAATTCTCTTGCTTGTACAAAATACTGAGTTTACAAAGGAGAATACCCAGTGTGGCATAGGTAAGAGAGGAGAGGACACTCAGTGGTGTCCTTCACTGCCCACCCGCCTCCTGTGTCTGTGTCTGAGTCATAAGCCTAAGCTCTGCCTTCCACCAGAGTGTGGGCCCTGCTCTTCACATTGCCTCAAAGTAACCAGTAGTCATCACAGCGCAAAGGGCACGTCTGTGTCTGTGTGAACATTCCTTGAGTAATTGGTTTTCACCCAGAGGAGTTTGCTCTTTCTAGAATATACACTGTCAGTGTGGACAAATCCACTCACAGATTTGTTGTCCTTGTTTGAAATGAGTGCAGATCCTCATAAACTTGGAGCAAGGCTTAGCAGAAGACGGCGGCCTGAGCAACGTCACCCAGGAGAGCAGGCAAGGTAAGCGGTCCGTTGCTGTTCCTGCTCTTGGGCATACAAGGCTCAACCCTACAGTTGGTTCTCACTCTTACCCAACAGTGAGTAGTCCCTTCACCCATTTCTCCCACCGCTGTGCTGTGTTCCCTGGGTAGGTGAGAGGAAGGACATGGTTTTTAACCAAATGATGAGAAATATAAGTGTGTTCTAAGTACCGCCCAACCCAGCCATTGGTGCCCTAGGTTCTTTTCACTTACTTAGACAGATTCCCATGGCAGGAGGAGCCCATTGAGAAGGAGGGGAAGGGAGCCATAGTGTGCACGATCAGTGTCTGAGCATCCCGACCTTATGGTATCATAGAAATCACCAATGGACACATGGTGGACTGCATGGGCAGATCTGCCTCTGAGAAGGTTGTTTCATTTGCTATAATGAAACGCCCAAATCTGGTTAATTTATAAAGAAGAGAGTTGTTTTAGGCTCACAGTTCTGGAGTCTGGGATGTCATGAGTTGGTGCTGGCATGTGGTGAGGGTCTTCTGCATTATAGCAGGAAGTAGATATCACGATTGTTTTATAAAACCACCAATGCCATGATATGGCCTCACCCCAGGACTTCATCTCTATCTCCCAGTGCCCTCCCAAAGTCCCCCACTTCAAATACCATCAACATTTGGCTTTTGGGATTATATCCTAATACGTGAACTTTGTGTACACATTCCCACCATAGCAGTTATTCTGGCTAGCATATGCCAGGATCCCTGGGTTTGAAGGGACAGGTGTGTATGTGTGCCCTGTGGGTGATTGGTGTGTGGTGTATGCATGTGTGACTTGGAGTATGTGTGCTTGCATTTACATGGGTATATCCTGTGGGTGACGAGGCTAAAGCCCAGAGGCATGGATGTGTCAGCTTGCCCTTGATTGTGCAAGCAGTGCAGTTCCCAGCTCAGCCCTTACTCCTGATGACCTCAAAAACCACTGGTCCGCCCTCAGCTCACATCAAATGTCTGTGAGGGGATCATGCCAGCCCCAGTGAGTTCATAGAGCCAGTTTATAAACCAAAGAAGAAATGGTCAGTGCAGGTTCTGAACCAGTGGACAGCTGATATCGGAAATGTGCAGAGATGCACAGCTCATTCGTCTGCTGCACGGACAGCCACGGGTACTGCCCTTGTCCTGTTTGCAAGTGGGAGTGCTCCTCTCCTTTCATGTGCCACTTTTGTGGTGACTACCAGTATACACCCTCAACAGAGCCTGTGAAGAAGGCAGAGCAGCATTGTTCCCTTCTGAGACTAAAGGCCTGGAGAAGCGGTCAGTTCCAGGCTAAAGGCACCAAGGCCTGACCTCTGCAGACCTCTTCTCCACAGCCATTGGACAGACGGGAGCAGGGGCTGTGTGCATGGCTCAGCCTCCACCCTGGGCAGCAGGTGTGCTGTGGGTGCATCAGGCCCTCTCATAGGCATAGGGTTCTGGCATAGAAGTGGGTTTCTGATTACTGCTTTGTCTTCTGTCTGAGCTGGGCTGTTTTTCTTGCTGCGGGCTCATAGGAGTGCTCGCTCTGGCCATCCCACTGAGAACATTGTCTTCTGTCTCCAGTGCAGCGCACAATGAACAAAAATTCGGGTGAAACCTGGTAGTGTTAGGCTGGGGTGGGGGTGGGGGGCTTTGAAATCAATACACAGGGTGCAGCAGCTGCCAGTTTGCAGGAGCATGCTGGCTCAGGCGTGCCCTCCCTTCTCTGTCCCTTCCCCTGTCCTCTGCAGCCTCCATCCAGCTGTGGAGATCACGTCTAGGCCGGGTGCTGTATTCCATGGCAAACTGCCTGCTCCTGATGAAGGTAAGTGGACAGCTGAGCTGCAGAGTACCTTGTCTGAGAAGGCAGTGACAGCAGGGAGCCTGCTGCAAGGGTGTGCTGTGTGATCCAGCAGGCCTGATGAGGAAGTGGGCTGTGGGCCTCAGCAATGTCTGCGTGGCCTGGATTGCTTAGTAGAGTTCACTCACACTTTCAGGCCAAACTTGTCATTTTGAAATTCCACAGAAAACAGTTTACATTACCGAATTTAATTGAGCAGGCCGAGGTCTAAGTGGTCTAATTAAAATTGCTCATTCCACCCGTTTTCCTCTGAACTGCATCCAGAAAAACTGTCCTTTGTTCTCCTGGCTCCAGTGTAAGGGTCATTTTTTTGTTTGTTTGTTTAATGACTGATGGTCTTGACATCTGAAGGCAGGAAGGCTTTCCCACTAGACCCACAGAGGAGGTCACACCAAGCTTTCCACCTGAGGAGCCAGAGTAAATCAGGGAGCCCAGCCGAGCTGTCAGTCACTGTGTGTGCTCTCCACACAGGCCCTGCCAGCCCAGGCAGCCGTGTTTTCAGGGTTCTTTCTCATTTCAAATACATCCCACACCCGGCTTGCCTCCCGCCCTGGGCACTGGTGGCCAACCACAGAGCTGGCGGCCTTGCTGCCAGCTGCAGGCACTGAAGCTGCCACAGAATCTGTTAGCAGCAGACGCCAGAGCAGTGCCTTTAACACCTTCTGAGCTGTGGTGAGACAGCCTGTCACTCCTCACACAGCCAAGGTCATCCACTCTGACTGAGCGTCCATCAGTGGGCATGTTACCAAATGGGAAAATGTGCTCCTCCACGTGGCCATGCCCTTGGGTTTGGCAGGAGAAAGTATGTGGCTATAGCCCAGCTATAGGACAGCAAGCATCCTCTGCACCTCTGCAAGTGTGTGATGTGTGACATAGGGTGTAGACAGCCAGGCCAGGCTCATCCTCTGGTATGTGACCTTGACAGAGAAGCAATGGGTGTCCTAAAATCTCTTCCAGCTGTGGACCACACAGCTCTTCCCTCATTTTTTGACACATTACAGTTTCCAGAAGTTCTATGTCTAACACATTTGCACGGGGCCTGTTGCCTGTAGGGCAACTCTGTTCCCAGCCTCTTCCCTCCTCCCTCCTGACATCATTGCAGAGCCTGCCCCACCCCACCCCCATGTGCTGCCCCTAAACAGGCCTCTCCTTCAGCACTGTTGTGGCCAAGGCCAGGGGCAACCTTAGAAGCCACAATGAGCATCCAGCATCACCTGACAGTCTCTGAGTCTTGCTTGCCAAGCGTTGTGAGGCATGCAGCATTGGTGTGGCCCAACCACAAGCTGCACACCCTCAGGGAAGGAAGTCCCCGCTCTGATGTCAGGCATTGAGCTGCTTGCATCTCTGAGATGCTCTGTTAGAAAAATGCTTTTCTTTGTTTTCCTGAAGCAGTGATGCCACCAGCAGCACAGGCACAAGCACCTGCCTGTGTCACCCCATCACTCTAGACTCAGTGCAGGACAGATTATCATATTTCAAACATACTTCCACAATGGGTGTGATTCAAGTTAAAAGTTCGGTTTCATCTTTATTTTCATGAGTTAAAAGAGTGAAAAGAAACGTTGCAAGTACAGTGAATGCAAGCATATGCGTTCTTCTGCCATCTAGTGGGCACAACCAGTATTGCCGCAGTGGCTGGGTTGTGTGGCTAACAATGACTTAGTTAACCTTTCAATAAGAAATTTGGTTATATGTCCCAATTCTGAGTATCCCACAATGCATTGTCTGGGTCACTTGCTTGCAAGACAAAGCCCTCTGTTCATAAATGTGACTGGAGCAAACCTGCTGTAGACTCCCTTGGACCTTGGATAATCCCTGGTGTGTCACCATACCTCCCACACAACACGGCCACCTGTGTGGCTTCTTCTTTTGTGGGGAAAATGCCCGCAGCACTCAGGCTGCCTCCTCCTCAGGTCACACTACGTGAACCCTCTGGTGGCAAAAAGCCATTAATATGGCTTAGCTGTCACTCCTCCAGTGCAGTTGCTAACAGGTTGTACTAGAATACTTTTGCCCGTGCATGAGTGTCTGTATGTCTTCTTGGACCAGCTACTGTGGTCCAAGAAGCTGCTGTTGGCCTCATTCTTGTAAAGGGGTCTTCTGGTTCCAAGAATGAGTGGTTTCACTGAATCGTAACTAACTGGGAAGTACCCCACACAGCTCTAAACCCTCTAACAGGCATGCCCTAAAGCCTAAGGTTTGTTGATGTCTGCAAACATTGATGCCTCTGAGACCTGCCTGCCGATCTGTTATCTGCTGCTCCTTTCTCTCATAGTTCTCAAGCCTGTAGGTCTACCTTGCCTCCCAGGAGAGCAGTAAAATTCCATCAAAGCTAGATGTAATATCGAACACCTTTAATCCCAACACTTTTGAGGCAGAGGCAAGGGGATCTCTGAGAGTTCAAGACCAGCCTGGTCTGCATCACTACAGGCCGTACAGAGCTACATAAAAAAGAATTCATTTATCTGTAATGGGTATAGTCAGGTATATTTCAGTCTGTTTCTTTCCTGCCAGGCCATCCTCAGTAACATGAATCCCTGACTCCAGGCAGGTTTGAAAGGCAATAATGCCAGTCAAAAAGTGTGGGGTCCCTGCAGGGCTTGTTACCCAGGCATATTGACCTTCTATGCTCCTACCCTAGCCCTGTCAACAGCTGCCTATCAGATGCATCAAGAACACAACAGAGCGCAGGTCATGACAGCATGTGCCCAGGTGCAACACTGGTGACAGTCAGCACCCGCTGCCTATGCTCACTGAAACCAAATGTAGAGATGCATGTCAGGTTAGAGGGGCAGCAGGGCGGAGCTTAGGGCATGACTCCTGAGGGAAGTAAGGCTGGGTGCTGTTCATCTGTGGAGCAGCCAGACCCCAGGACAGTGGTGTGAAAGCAGGTCCATCCACAACTACACAAGCATGGCCTCTCCTCATTACCCTGGCTTCCAGAATGCAAGGAGCTGTCACACAGAGTCATAGTGCTCTCTGTGGACACCCCATGGGACATGGTCACAGATGCACCTGACACACTCACACATGCACCTCCTGCTGGCACAACTAGAAGTAAGGCAGCCCGGCCTCGGGCAGCAGTAACGAGTGGGAAAGGGAATGAAGGCATGTGGGCTTTGGCGCCTAGTGAGCATCAGGCCTTGAATAAAATTAGTTTTAACGAGCTGCACTTGAAGGTACCAGACTGAAGAGTTTTTTTTTTTTTCCTGCCAAACTGGAGTTTTACTCATCGTCTGTCTTTTAACCTCCCAATTAGCAAACTCAGTAACTGTAGTCCCAGTTTGTAGGAAACAAAGTTTAGAATACAGAAATGAAATACCTTCCCGAATTTTATGGTTAGGAAGAAATCAGCAGTGGTGTCCCTGGACTGGTGACCATGAGCTGTGCTGAGAGAACACAAGTGTCCAGAACAGATCATGTCACAGAGCTTGCTCAGGTACACGGCTACAGAGGATGCAGGAGGAGCTGACCTCTGAACCCTGTGATGGGTAGCACCCAGCTCTTTTATTACTGTAGACCAGAAGTGGGTGATGGACACTAGGTGGGTGGTAGACAGACTTTGCCTCAAGGAGGGGCTGCAGGCAGGGTTGGCGCATGGCCACTACTAGGTGTACAGAGCTGGAGCACGTGAAGACAAAGGCTCTGCAGTCTGCAGACACCAAGCTTAGAGCACTGCAGTGCCTCAGTGACCCTGTCCCTATAGGGACAGGGCAGCTGTAACTACACATGCATCATAGGAAGCAGTGACATCCACATGCCTCACTGTCACAGCAGAGTTGATTGGTAGGCTGTTTGTTTCAATACAGATATTTCACCTCAGCATCTAGCACAGAAAGTTAGACACTTTTAAAGTGTGGCTTACGTGTTCAGAGGATGGGACGGTGCAGAACCACAAGCCCTTGTAACAATTGTGCCGGAAAAGAGCTAGGGACCCAGCGTGGGAACTTGTGACTTCTGCTTAGGCAGGAGCAAGAAGCAGCCTTTAGGCCTACCTCTGGGAACAGAGCCCCTGTGACAACAGAAGAATGTATATTACAGGGAACTCAGCCCACCGCCATTGGAGGGAGGGGTCCTGTACTGCCTCTCTCTCTCTCTCTCTCTCTCTCTCTCTCTCTCTCTCTCTCTGTGTGTGTGTGTGTGTGTGTGTGTGTGTGTGTGTGTGTGTAATGCTCTGTAAACAGCTATACAGCTTCTCCAGGTCACAGCATGCTTTTGGTCTCTTGCCACAGGACTACGTGCTGGCCGTAGACGCTTACCATGCAGTTATCAAGTACTACCCAGAGCAGGAGCCACAGCTGCTGAGTGGCATTGGCCGCATCCTCCTCCAGGTACCAACCACACTGCCGACAGCCCGAAAGCTGAGTAGGACAGCTGCAGTCTAGCAGGCTTGCCTGTAAATTCTGTGTCCCTCAGAACTTATACAAATAGGGAGTAGTAAGGAAATACTTCAGTTCAAATTAACGTGACATCAGGGTGTCTTTTGCAATGATCCTGCTGGATGCTGTTCTGTCCTGTTGCAGTTAGGGACATCTGTCAAACTGCAGCTGTCCTGTTAATAGAGGGAACACTCACGTGCACCCTGACATGATGGCTGCAGTAACGCAGAGGCTCAGCAGGTCTCTCTGATGTTTGGCATGTCTTTATGTCAGTTCCAGGGTCATGATCTCCTACTGCAGGCTGCCCAGCATATGGGCCCTGTGCATCTGTCTCTTGAGAGCCTCTGAATGTGGGAGATGCAGGTGGGTAAGGAACAGCTACTGGCAAGAGGAGAAAGAGTCAAACCACACAGGCACATGATCACAGGAGACAGGCACTGCTACACTCATGACCTCACAGTTGGCCACCACATCTAAAATAGCATCTCTAGCCAGAACACCTCTTCCTAACACTAGGAGCCTAGAACACCCAGGTACCAACCCCTTAGCAAGGCCCTCCTGCTTAGAAGAACCAGGACACAGGAGGGAACACTGGAAGTACTGTGGAGAGTGGGAATTCTGATAGTTTGGGGGCCAGATAGCCCCAAGGTTGCGTGTCCCTTATGGACCACATCTCCACAGTGACGGCCTCATAACAGAAGGAACATAAATTTTGTGGGATGAAACTGATGTCATCACTGAGCTGGGGCTGATGAATGTTGTGTGCATGGGATGATGACAGAAAAGGGAGCCCTTGCTCCATCCTGAATTTGATCTGCAAGTTAGAGGAGGGCATGGCTCACTGGTGTTGTAAGCCAGTGCCGCCCTCAGCAGACAAAGGGCAAAATGTAAGGGCAATAAGTTTGCTGTGTAGCAGGGCTGGGTTGCTCAGCCTTGGGGGCTGCTGCAGGCCAGACAGAGGAGAGCCACAGTCCTCCAGACAGGTTTCTTCAGAGCCCAAAGAGGTTAGATCTTCAAGGCCAGCATCCCTGGGCACTGTTGAGTTTGACCTGCAAGCAGTGTGGTGCTGGCATCTTCAGTCTTACATACCCAGTCTCTTGCCTAGGGTGCACAGGAGTAACTGGCCAGTGTTCAGTGACGAAAGAGGAGCCCCCTCCCTCTGTCATCCCAGCAGACTCAGGCCCTCATGTCAGCACAACATGGCCAGGCTTAAGATACTTGTTCAATGGGTGAGCAGAGTGAGCCCCTCTACAGCCATTTCTGTCTGAGTGTGTGAACCAAATGTGAACATATTCACGTGTTCTCAGGGGCCATCCCTGGCTTCTGAGTCTAGGAAAGTGCACCAGAGAAACAGAAAATCAGACACTGATCCAAACAAGGCAAGACACTTTCCATCACAGTGCTGAAGAGTGGGAATAGAGGATTGCTGCAAACAAATGTGCAGAGGCCTGCAGGGAAGACTCAGCAACATCGGGGATGGACTGACTGAGATGGAGTAGATGACAGACAGTGGGCTCCTAGATAATCTCATACAGGCGGACTGGAGATTGACATGCTCCTTCTCCATTGGACTCACACTTACATTTATCTTTAAGGTTTTTCAAAAATGTCGTGTAACCTGGGAATAGGTGAGCCATTATTGTATCACCCCCACAATTGGCTAGACCACAGAGGAAGACAAGGCACACACCCCTCCCCTTGCCCCTGCTGGGTCTCCTGGCCACAGACCTGTTGAAATTATTCAGAGTGTTTTATTCTGAAGAGCAGACTTCATCCGTTCTGAGATGGGCACAGAGCAAGTCTGGCTGTGAGCATGGGGTCGGCCACCTCTGTAGACTGTGCGCCATTCATGTAACAGCTGGAAACCCAGCTCAGGAGTACAGCACAATAAAGGCTTTGTTTCTAATTCAGTTCCCAGATAAGAGGGAACTCTTCACGCCTTTGCCTATTCCCACAGGTGTGACTGCCTCCTGCCCGTACTCCCTGGCAGCCTTCAGAGAGGCCAGGTGGCATCTGCATATTTGAGTCTCTCAGGCCTGTGGCTATCACCATCACACATAGCATCCAGCAGACCATGTGTGCCTTCTGCTCAGAAAGCAGGTGGACAGTGGCTAGGGGGAGGGGATTACACATGAGAGGGATTCCACACTGAGGAAGCCCGTTCCCAGAAGGCTGGGGATCACCTGTATCCGGGAGCCTCTCAGTCAGTCCAAAGCAGAGAAGAGTGATCCCATGTCTGGACATCTGGAGCATTCGTCCTTTGAAGTTATTTCTCTCTGACTCACACCCTGCCCCTCCAGATCCTTTCACCCGGCTCTTAGGAGGTCATCACTCATACCAGCAAGGTAGCTTTTGAACCACCATAGAAGTGTAGTAGCCAATGGAAGCCACAGCACCGCTGTCCAAGACGGGACAAGAGGAGACTTGTGACTTCAAAGCAGGGGACCCATGGCTATCAGAGATCTCTGGAGAGTCAGGAAGGTGCCAGACCATAGGGGACTGCAGCGAGCCAGGGAGTGAGTGCTGGGACACAGTGGGGAGGAGCAGGAGAGGCCTCAACATGTCAGGTCAGTTGGAACTGCAGCTATGAGAAGGGGCAGTGGTACACAGTGGCCCAAGGATGCCTGATGGGTGGTGTCCTAGACATCACATTAAATATCTGTGTGTATACCTGCAGCTCATTAACCAGCAGTCAGACCTCAGGAAAACTGCTGAGAAAGGAATGGTCTCCAGCTTGACAAACTGTCAACTCCTCTCCAGGAAATGCAAAACCTTTCCTTGTTTATTTTTTGAGCCATTGAGTGGCTAGCAATGATTACAAGGACAAATATTCAAGAACACCAATGAGAATGCTGAAGTGTTTCAATCCGTGCTACCACCTCATCCCCAGGTGAGAAGAGCCCAAACTAGAGAGGGCTCCTTCCACTTGCCCCTCTCCCCAGGCCTAGGGCTACTGTAGATACTGTGGTCACTAACTGCCTGTTACCCCCTCCTGTGGGGCAAAGCAGTGCTCCACCAGGGCAGAACCTCAGGCTCTCTCCCCTAAGCTGCCCAACCCAGTGTACTCTAGAGTCACTCTGGAGAGACTTAGCTGGGCCTCGGTCTGGTTCCAAAAACAGGCCTGCAGGTATGATGATCTGCTCCCCAAAACACCAACTCCCCACCTATAATGTAAGACAGAAGTCACCCCAAGTGTGTCCCCAAACAGTGACAAGGTTGTGCAAAGGGGAGAGCCATCAGGCTGAGACAACCTGAACTATCTTCCTAATACATAAGCTGGACGTCACATGAATGGAGAACTCATACAGCTCAGTTGCTCAGGGATCCTCCAGGTGTTAGGAGGCAAGCAGCGGAGTGTTCATTATAATAAGGTACGGTGTGGTCAAAAGATGGTATCCTGTGGGACTTCTGGAGTGTCCTCCAGGCAGACCATGAACAAATGAGACTTGTGTCTGTCCCTTACCCATGTGTATCATGTTGGTGTGTAACAGAATCCTTTATTTTCTTCCACTTCTCTAAGTTGAGTGAAGGTTTCCCTTCACATCGCAGCTCTGTACCCTGACACCCCTGACCTCGCCCCATCACCAATGGAGAGCCAGGGCTGAGTTGTAAGCGGAAGGGCCAGAACTTCCGGTGCTGTCGAGTATGCCTTCTTTCATCTCCCTTAGGATAGGCACCTATCCTAAGGGGCCCTGCTGTGTTTGAGGGACAGATGGCTTCTTCACAAGGCATATGAATGGATTTGCTCCTTTATTTTTCTAGTATCATCAAAGTATTATTCTGTATTATTTGGTTAAAATATTATTTAGAAATTGGCAAATTGGTGGTATCTACTCTGTCACCAGGCATAAATACCCCAGAAATTGACCTGGGCATCTTGTGTTATTACCAAAGTTTGTTTTTACTTAATGCTGTGTCAGAATTTATTCTTGGGGGTACAGCTGCTAATTTGTAATACTCAAGCCAGGTATTTGTTCACGTTAATGTAATCCCCCGACAGAGACAAGAAGCACCAGGCACTCTGAGTTGCTTTACTTTGTTGCTGGGCACTACAGGAGACTCTTGTCTTTTTTAAAAGTCTCCTGCTCAGCAGGTGGGCTTTGGGGGCCTCTGTGTGACATGATACCAGAGAACAAGTGGGACTTTACATTTATTTGTCTTTTAACCTGTCAGCTAGACTGACTGGATAACTTTGTCAAAGCAGATTGGAGACATAAAAACAGCTGAAAAATATTTTCAAGACGTTGAAAAGGCAACGAAGAAGTTGAATGGACTGCAGGGTAAAATAATGGTCCTAATGAACAGGTAAATATCCTTCAATGATCTACTTAGTGTGTGCACATGTACACATGCATGCCAAGCTCGGAGGGCCACTGTGGAGAGTTGGCTCTGAAACATGAGCTCTGTGGACTGAACTCAGGGTTTAAAGGTCAGCTGGTGATCTACCCTGCTCAGAAATCTCGCTGGCCCACAGTTAGGGGTATGTCTTTCTACCACCTGTCCCAGCCCTCAGTGCTGAGAACCAGGAGCCTCAGGCCAGGTCGTCTGTTGGCCTTCTAGAACCACAGCCCTGCTCCTTACTCTAAGACCCAGTCTGCAGGGATCCCTGCTCTTCAGAGTGCACCTGTTCTGAGTATAGACTTACACCCGTACGTTACATCCGCATCGGGCTCCTGCCAGCACTGGTCTCAGGGTTAGCTTTCATGAGTCGTGTGTCACAAGATCATGAGTGTATGGTCCTCAGGATGGGCCTGCTCCCCCTCTAACCAGACCAGGAAGGGAACAGGGTATGGGGGTCGGTTTATAAGGCAAGAAGTCACCTTGGTTTGGAGCCTCGGTGTCTGGACTGGAACCTGGATGGCTGACTTGCTAGCGAGTCTGGTGTTTCGGTCAGGTCAGCCATAAATCTAGTTCCTCCACCTGAGAGCCCAGGACTCACTCTGGCATGTGTCCCTAATCCCCATGGTGTACGTGGCACTGGCCCTGGCTGGAGAGAACTCTCGGCTTTCCTGTGTTCACTGTTTTACCTGTGTATGCATTGCAGAGCCTTTCTATATCTTGGCCAGAATAACTTTGCAGATGCTCACAAGTTCTTCACAGAGATTTTGAGGATGGACCCCGCAAATGCAGTGGTAAGACATGCAGACTTGGTACCTAGCAGGCCCCTCTACTTTTTGCAGACCAGCAAACCCAGGTTTCTGCTCTAGCCTGCCCTGACCTCTTAACAGCTAGAGACGTCCATAAAGGGGCTGGTGAGACATGGGGACCAGGGACCACCGAGAGCACACAGGGCTCCTCTAAGCACATGTCCTCTCCCCCCAGGCCAACAACAATGCAGCTGTGTGTCTGCTTTACCTGGGCAAGCTCAAGGACTCCCTGCGGCAGCTGGAGGCTATGGTGCAACAGGACCCCAGGCACTACCTGCATGAGAGCGTGCTCTTCAACCTGACCACCATGTATGAGCTAGAATCCTCAAGGAGCATGCAGAAGAAGCAGAGCCTACTCGAGGCTGTTGCCAGCAAAGAAGGGGACAGCTTCAACACACAGTGCCTCAAGCTGGCCTAGTTCCCGTCTCTGTACCCTGCAGGCACCTGAGCAGATGGATCAGTAAACTCATCTGACAGGTGTGGAGGAGCATGCCTTGAGCCGGGGCCACTCTCAGAACCACTGTCCTGCCTACCTGCAGTTGCCACAGCACTGCCTGTTGGGTGAAGGTGGGCTGTGTGGGTGGCATTCGGAGGCAGGAAGCACAAGACACTTTTGGTCCCTTTGGTTTGTTCCTGGACGTTCACCTCTCAGTGATCATTTCTGAATACTCACAAGAAGCAGTAGGTGTATGATACAGCCTGTTCTCACTACAGGTCTAAATGATTACAGTTCACTGTCTTCCTTCCACCACATCCCAAACCAGAGCATCTCTTTGGTTATTCAGCTCACTCCTGGCCTGACAGGCTACTCTGGATGGCCTGGGACGGTTGAGAGCCATCAGCACACTCAACACAGCTAGGACAAGAAGCGTCTCAGGCCAAGCGTAGCATCTGTGCATTCCTGTGGGCCTGGAGGTCAGGATGTTTGCTCGATTCCTGTGTACCTTTTCCACTCTGAGAAATGTAAAGCCTGACGGCAGCTGACACACAGTCTATGGATGCAGTAGAGCACAGCTTGTGCCTCGTGTGCTGAGGGCCAGGGTTCTACCCCAGCTCCATCAACAAAACGTCCGTGGGACAAAGCAAAGCCACATGTCCGTTCACTGTTGTAATAAAATGAAAAGATAAAGCTCTTGTGTGACTTCCTGGGGTGACATGGACAAATACCTCAAGTGACAAAGATGACAGACCAGACAGTCTTACCCAAGACTAACTTAGAGAAGCAGTGGATTTGGGGTGTGTGGGGAGGGCACTCACGGGAGCACAGACACCTGGAGGTACTGAAACTTGGTGGTGCCCCTCAAAAGCTGTCTCTGGAGTCTTACAGAACTTGGAGGCAGCTCAGCTGGCCAGCCTCCTCTCCCCAGCTCTCCTTCCTACTGTGTAACCTTGAGAAGGGGCCTTGTGCCCCTCCAGGAGGCAGTAGTTCAGTTCAGAAGCAATGGCTACACAGCACCCCACCCCGTTCCCAGCTCACATTCTCCCAGCACTCCCTTTCACAGCATTTCTTGAGCCTTACAGGTGCCGTGTACATGTTGGTTTGTGACAACACTGTCCCACAGTGCATCAGCAACAGTCACTCTCAGGAGCTGACTGGCTGGGTCTCCTCAGTCACCTTTGAGGTAAAAGACAGATGTTTCAGAGAGCAGTTGAACAGGCACATCACATCTGCTTTAACAAAATAAGAGCAGTGGCCTGTGACCTGGCCAGCGACAAGTATCAGCCCTGATAACTTGTTTCCTGCATGGGAGCATGCCCCATTTCCACTCAGAAGCCAGAACACAGTAATGAAGGAAATGGATACCCTCACACTGAGAGCTATCACTTAGAGAACAGCCCGCCCTTCTATGGCATAGACTGTGGAGATTTCTGTAATTATAACACACTACACATAAAATTCAGCATTATTATTCTTTATTTGTGGTTCTGGGACCCACACCCAGGGCCTTGTGTATGCTAGGTTAGTGTTCTAAGTACCTAAGCACTTGAGAAAAATCATACATTATACTTCTTTTGACTCTTGATTATAAAAGGACTGAAATCATACTGGAAAATTTCTACCCTGATGTAGAAATTAACAATGCACATATAAAATTATATAAGGAGTCCAGAAGGGGACTTTAATGAAACAAGTAAAATGCCATAGGCTGGCATGAGTGTAACACCGCTTACCAGAAGCATATGATTAAGGATAGCTGTTTTAATCTGAAGGAAAAAGAACTAACAACCTCACTTCCCCTCCCAAAGATCAGTGAGCAAGAAAAACATCTTCCTTCTGGTTAGTTGTGCTGGGTATAACTGCTCCCTTCCAAAGGGCATAGCTTCACACTCCAATAGACAGCTACAGGACCTTCTGGGACATGAAGATCTGTTATGCATGAATGCACACACCAACCCAGGGCTCCCATACCTTTACAGAGTTTGGGGAAAATTAAGGTCATTTGTTCACATTTTTGTGGCTTCCATGTAAGAATGACTTTTATAGATACTTTTGATTACAATGGTTCTGATATGACTATCTTCCAAGGAGAGTTTGTCTGGCATCAAATTCACATACAAAAGCAGAGAGATTATCAACCTTCCCACCGGTGACCTCAGCAAGAGCCTCACATAGTGCAGTTACTCTTCAGAGAGCACTACTAGGCTCTTCCTTCCAAAAACCTCACGTACTGTACCCGGGCATCGAAATGGTCAGCTGGACGGTTGTACGGTGTCCACACAGGATCTCCCACAAACAGCCGCATGGCCTTCACATAATTCTGGAAAACAAGCCCCACATCTCACTGAATACTTCTACTCATTACATGGGAACACTTCTACTCATTACATGGGAACCATCAAGGCAGCACTCAAAGCTGTCTCATCGACTTAGCACTCAGCTCCTTCACACCTCTGTGCAAGCAGTGTGGCTATTCCAAGCAGTATGAGCATCTGCAGCTCCTGCTCCAGGTCCACACCTGAGCAGAAACAGGTCTGCACTCTGCCCACTCTCCTTACTTCCTCCCCTGGGCACAGCCCTTCCATCACCAGACCCCTACCGCTGGCAGCACTTAAATAAACCAGAAATGTAGTTTCCATGCAGCCCTTACCTTCATTCTACAAATAAACACACCCAGGAAAAACTGACAAATGCAGGTTACAGAACCCTGACATCCACAATGTGGAAATAAGCTCATCGACAGGGACTCCCTATCCAGTGAGTAAATCACTGTTAAACAAAGCAGGCTTGTCTTACACTGCAGCTGTGAATAAGGGTGGGCTCTTTATGCACCCCTAAGTGCACCAAGTGGAAAGAGCCCACTGCCTCTGGAGTAAAAGGAGGAAAGAAAGAAAGGTGACTCTGAATATGCTAATACCCTCTAAAGCAGTGGTTCCCAGCCTGTGGCTCAAGACCCCTTTGGGGTATCTTGCCTATCAGATATTTACATTATGACAGTAGCAAAATTACAGTTATGATGTAGCAATGAAACAGTTTTATGGTTGGGGTCATCACAGCATGAGGGACTGTATTAAGGGCTGCAGCATCAGGGAGAACCACTGATCTAAAGGAACTATGGAGATGCAGCCACTGACGTCCTTCGGGATAGAACTGGGGCCTGGAGGAAGAGGGAAGAGAACACTGTTCATGACCGCCTTGTATCCATCTCATAACACTTAATTTTTATTTTGCTCTGTTTTTCAGGGTCTCACCTTACCTAACCTATCCTCAAAACCTGATATGTAGCTGAGCATGACATTGAGGCTGTTATTCTTGTATGAACCTCCCAAATGCTGAGGTGACAGACATATGCCACCATACCTGGCTTCATAATTCTGAATTTTAAACCATGTGCATTTACTATTAATTTGGAAGGGCTAGAGAGATGACTCAATAGTTAAGAGTGCATATGCTCTTAAAGGGGGCCCAACTTCAGTTCCCATCACCCATGTCAGCTGGCCCACAATCACAACTCCAGTTCCAGAAGACCCAGTGTCTTCTTCTAGATTCTGCAAGAACCTGCACCCATGAGCACTTACCCCAACAGACAAACACATGATTTAAAAATTAATTGTTTTGGTTAACTTGGGCTGGGGACGTAGCTCAGTTATTAGACTGCCAGTCCAGCATGAGGCCCCTTAGTTCCATCCACAGCACTACAGAAACTAGGTCTGGTGGCAAACACCCATAATCCCAGCACTGGGGAGGTCAAGACAGGAAGATCAGAATTTTGAGGATACATGAGTTCAAGGCCAACCTGGAATACATGAGATGAGACCCTGCCTTAAAAACCAAAAATGATACTTAAATATCAGGTTTAACCACAAATATGGACTAAAACCCTAAGAACTAATCCCTGTGTTTACTTCCAGTCCTAATTGCCGTGGGACAATGTTCTTGTTCACTGTAAAGATTTGTCACTTGTAATGGTTTAATAAAACTCGGATTGACCAGTAGCCAGGTAGGAGGTATAGGTGGGGCTACCAGACTAGGAGAATTCTGGGAAGAGAAAGGCAGAAAGGAGTTGCCAGCCAGACGCAGAGGAAGCAAAATGAGAATGCCTTTACTGAGAAAAGGTGCCAAGCCACATGGCTAAACATAGATAAGAATTACGTGTTAATTTAAGTTGTAAGAGTTTGTTAGTAATAAGCCTGAGTAATAGGCCAAATGGTTTATAATTAATATAAGCCTCTGTGTGTTTGTTTATTTGGGACTGAACGGCTGAAGGACCAGGCTGGACAGAAACTTCCATCTACACCAAATAACTGTATTGCATGACTGCTGAGGTCCCCAAATGAGAGTGCCCCCATCCTATAGGTGCCCCTACATCAGTGACAAGTGCAAGCTCCCCACTCAGCAAGGTGTGGGTCTCTCTCCTGAGATACCTGCTGCTTTCACTGAACACTGTGCCACTGTTCACCAAGAACAAAAGTAAAATCCGAATCCTTCCCATGCATGCTCCACTGGCTTTCTCTGAGACAGCTGTGACTGGCCATCTAGGAGATGGGTCTCTAGCAACACAGCTATGAAGTCACCATGGCCACCTGTGATGTCTATGCACAGGCCACACCACAGCACAGCACACTCTCACCTTCTCGTCCAGCGTAAAACGGTGATAGATACCAGCAGGAAGAGTGATCATGTCCCCCTTCTCCATGGAAATCCGGATCCACTTGTCCTCCTTGTCCCTGACATCGAAGTACCCACTGCCCTCTAGGATGTAGCGGATCTCCTCATCCAGGTGCAGATGCTCCTCAAAGAACATCTTGATCTAGTGGGAGAGGGAAGCTGTCAGGAAGCTCCAGCCCTTACAGCCAGACTACAGTGAATGCTACAAGCCATTAAAAGTACTAAGAGCTGAGCCAAGGAGATAATACCATTGGTAAAGGCACCTGCCACCAAGACTGATGGCTTGAATTTAATCCCCAGTCCCCAAATGGTAGGAGAAGCCAACTGAGACAGGTTCTCATGTAGCCTAGGCTGGCCTCAAACTTGCTAAGTAGCTGAGATGAACTTGAACTTCTGATCCTCCCGCTTTCACCTTCCAAGTGCTGCCATTACACGCTCCGCTCTGTGAGGACATTGAGAATGACTCAGTGCCACCAAACTCAAATGGCCCCAGTGAAGTGGTCAGGTGCCCTGAAGACACCACCCCTAAGCTCTCAGGAAAACATCCAAGCCTAGCGAAGAGCCAGGTCCAGAGCTGTGAATCCCATGGAGAAAACCCCAAGCTGATCCAGGATTCACTGATAGATCTACCACACAAAAGGGATAAAGCACCACCACCAGTCACACCCCTCAAAATTGCTGAGAGAGGGAATCACCTACCTCACTCCATGAGGACAGCATCGCCCTGCCCCCAAATCACACTAAATAGAAAGTCTTGTGTTAACAGGCAGGAGGGTGATGATTCTCTTCTGCTCACCTTCTCCTCATAATTGGGAAGTGTATCTTTGCATATGGTAATGATGTCCATCCAGGAGTAGTTTCTCTCTTTCCGGATCTTTTCCAGTTCTGGATCATTCTCATACTTGTCAGCGTCCAGCTACGTAAGTTTAAGCAAAATGAAAGCCACCTTAGCACAAGGATGTATAGCAAGTGAGCTAGGAGTGTGGCCCCCTGGTACAATGCTTGCCAAGTAGAGCACAAGGTCCTAGATTTGCTCCCCAGCCCTATATGAAGGAAGCATAGCAACATGCACCTTCCAGACTTGCAACTGGATCACCTAACTGGTCATCGTTTATTCTTTGCCAGTCCTAGCCCAGCCTTCCTCCTCCTTTTCGATAAACCATTTATTTTCCACAGTGCCAGGTGGAAACCCCAGCTCTGCTTGAGTTTGCTGTCTTCTGCCACCAGTCTGCTGGGTCCTCCACATTTCCAGGTGAAGTTCTTACCCCTCATACTTTCAGTGTGTGTGTGACCACTCTCCATCTTCCATGCAGTCTTACTAAGCTCTGTGTGGTCAGCATGCTCCTATGCCCAGACCAAGCTCAAGTTCATCAATATGGACTGGGAGCTACTGTGCTTTGACCCCACTTGGCTTTTCCACTTCTATCTGCCCCATCCCTCCACTGTTGAAGAAACCACTTGCCACTCTTAAAAATTACGGAAAAGTTGGGCCTGAAAAGATGGCTCATCGGTTAAGGGCACCGACTGCTTTCCCAAAAGATCAGGGTTCAAATCCCAGCACCCACATGGCAGCTAACAACTGTCTGTAACTCCAAGATCTGACACTCTCACTCAGAGTTACCAGCACGCAAAACACCAATGCCTATACAATAAAAGTAAATAAACTAAAAAAAAAAAAAAAAGAACAAGAAGATTTTTTTAAAAAAAAATTACTGGGAAATGTTGTGGTGGCTCATGAATTGGGGCCAGCCTAAGCTACATAGCAAAAATCCATCTCAAAAGAAAAAAAGAAAAAACAATACACATTCACACCCTTTCGTGGCAAGGTCCCATACCTAAAATTCCTGCTCACAATCTTTGTGTATCATAATCTTACCTATTCTCTAAAGTTCAAAGTCAAGGACAGCCCCCTCTTTCTGACATGTTTTCAAAGGCCCCTGGAAGAACTAATCTAAAATCCTACTTGAAGCTCTAGCAATGAACTTAGTGATTCTTAGTTTTTGTTTTGCAAAGAAGTGCACATTTTATCACCATCAGACAGCACACTAATGCACAGGCATCAATACATTTTATATGTATGGGTGTTATGCATGCATGTATGTCTGTACACCACTCTTGGGCCAGTGTGGGGGGGGCAGAAGAGAACAAGAGATCCCCTGCAACTGGAATGACAGATAATTGTGAGCCAGCCAGATGGTGGTGGCCCACACTTTAATTCCAGCACTCAGGAGGCAGAGGCAGGTGGATCTCTGTGAGTTTGAGGTCTACAGAATGAGATCCAGGATGGGCTCCAAAGCTACACAGAGAAACCCTACACAGATAATTGTGAGCTGATGGCAAAGGAACCTGTGTGCTCTTAACTTTGAGCCATCTGTCCATCCCTAATATATATATTTTAGCAAGCCTGTAGCATGACACACTTAATGCCATTTTCAGTGCTGAATGTGCTCCTGCCTAATCCCTTTGTGCAAACTTTGTCACCTACAAGACAACATAAAAGGAGGGCCCACAGTGGAGTCACAATTGTTCCTGCATGAGGCGAGTGGCCCTACAGCTCTGCAAAGGGAGCTGTTTAAGCCTTCTGTGAGCAGCTCTTAGTTGGCCTTTACCTGACACCAAAGGTACTTGATCGGATTCCAATTTCAACTGTGCCAATAATTTCCTGTTTACAGATAATCTGTTGTGTGCAGGAAGTCTTGAGTTTGTCTCCTAAAGTATCTGTGAGGACAGCCAGAAGGGACTAAGATAATATTCCAAACAAAAGTTCTCTCAATCCAACTGTGTAGTCATGAGAGGAGCCTTTCTGTCACCCTGCTGTCCCCTTTCCCTAGGAACTTCTGCAGTGGGAGGGAAGACTAACTCCTCCACTCACAAGAATGCCAGGAGCCTCTCTGAGCAAACATCCCACCCCCACCCTGGAGCCACAGCTTGACTTATGTGACATGGCTTCAGTTAACTAAAAGGCACTAATTTTGGAGGTCACCAGGTGAGCATGTAGGGGTCATCATGGATACCTAGATTACTTCTCAGAAACTGGAAGGGTATGTTTTTTGAAACTACCCCCCATGCCTGAGCTGGTGTCTAACGGGTGGCGTTTTGATTCAGGAGGCCAAAAGTGCATCAACCACATCATTTTCTGGGCATGTGTCCCAATGCAGAGCCAGTCACCTTTCACCCTGCTTCCTATCCCAAAAGTATCCTAGCAGAGATGGATTTGAGCATTGTCCCCACTTCACATGGCCACCCTATGCAGATGCATCCACAGGTCCTTACTTCAGTTGTGGGCTTTTGCTATAAGTGCTCTGTCTACAAGTATGCCTGCATGCCAGAAGAGAGCATCAGGTTTCATTATATACAGTTATGAGCTACCATATGGTTGAACACAGGACCTCTGGAAGTAAGCCGGTGCTCTTAACCGCTGAGCCATTTCTCCAGCCCCAGACTTCTATAATTTTAAGGGACACGACTGTGTGGCTCTAAGCCAGATGGTTTGCATTTCACTTTGACCTTATCAAGGCAGACAGGCTAGAGCAAGTCACCCCTCCACCAGCCCCAGTGTTGGAACTGAGTCACTCGTGACACTACCACGTGACTGACAGGTGGCATTGCGTTTGCAAACATTAGTTGTGAGCGTGGATGCGTGCTACAAGGAAAGCAGGCCCAAAATTCTGTAGTTTTCAGAAAGATCGAGGGCGGGAGCGGCCATGCTGAACATGCGCGGAGCCCCCCCCCCCAGCCTCTCACAGTGCGCAGGCGCGTGGTGCTCCGGCCCGCACCCCTACCTTCCAGTACAACACTCCGAGCGTGCGCAGCTGCTCTAGGCCCACCGGGCGGTCGGGCTGCGCGCGGTGGGGCATCCGCGGGTCAGCCACGGATTCGTCCATGTACCAGGCCTGCACCATGTCGACAGCGGCTTCCGCGAGTGGAGCTGGAGGGAGCAGGGCTGGGCCGGGCGAGCCGGGACCGTTTGTGGGCGGGGCTTACGGGAGGGCGGGGTCGTGCGAAACGTTTAGTCTGTCCCAGGTGGAATCCAAGATTGCAAAGTAGGCTGTAGAGCTCTGTTGGGCAGGACATTGAGCACCGCCAGACGTGGCACCTACAGGCTGTGCTTGGACTTTCGGTACCAACATGCGTGGCTGGCAGAAGCAATGATTCATTCTTAATTCACAGGAGTGAAAGCAAATGCAAACCGAAAAGTATGCATCTGCAGATGCAGTCACACAGAACGGGGTCAGGACGGAACGCTGGGCTCCGCACCCGCAGATGAAACAGCTATCCGCAGCCGCAGCAGTTAACGTGTCTTCCCTGCTTCCCTTGCTGTAGTAAAATACTCTGATAAGGGCAGCTTAAAGGTAGAAAGGGTTTGTTGGGTTCACAGTTCCACATTGAAGTCCATCACTGGGGGCAGCAGAGCTGTCAGAGCAGGAACTGGAAGCAGGTAGTCAAGGGTAGAGAGAAATGAACACATGCATGCTTACGACAGCCCCCTCTCTGTACTTCCTTGCCTAGGGAATGGTGCTACCCACAAAGGCAAATCGTATTTGAATTAATGAAATTTAGACAGTTCCCCCCACAGGCCAGCCTGATCTAGACAATTTCTCAATGATACCCTCTCCCTGGGTGATTATAGATTTGTTTAGATGACAGTTAAAATTAACCATCATGCAACTGGAAAGGTGGCTCAGCAGTTAAGAGCACTTGATGCTCTTTCAGATGCGGCTCCCAGCAGCCACTTGGTAGGTCACAACTATCCATAACTCCAGTTCTGGGGAATCTGATACCCTCTTCTGACTTCTGTGGGTATGCTGATGTGATGATCGTACGTGCAAGCAAAACACAAAGAAAATCTAAAATACATAAAAACTAACCACCACATTATTAGAAGGTGAGGTCCAGAATAAGAACAATTGTTCCTTCAGATAATCTAATTAAGAAAGCCCCGTTGGTGAGACTTATAACTCTCAATATGATGCACTGGCTAATTCATGATCTGTGAAATGGGTAGGGGTGTGATAAAGATTAAAGGATGATAAATGTATGTCATCTCAGGGTTGGTTAAACAGGAGCACACAAGATTTTCTGGGGGGGGGGGAGTGGGGGTGGTTGGGCTAGCCATCTTTGATAGAAAAAAAATCTCTTATTTTAAAAGTAAGAAAACGGAAGATAGATTTAAGGAAATTTGCCCACAGGAAGTGACAAGGCAGGGGTCTGAACTCAGAAGGCCTAAACCAAACGTCTCTGCAGATAGCTGCTAAAATATAGAGCAAGTAGCAAAACCTTTGTTCAGCCATAGAAGTAAGTTTTGAAACTGGGAGGTTGCCCCTCTCCTGCCCCTGCTGGCAGCTCCTAGCTACAGCAGTGCAGCAGGATCCCCAAGCAGTGTGTGTTGGTTACTCTGCCTTAGGCAGAGAGAGGTCTTTTCTGTCCCAACTGGGATAGAGAGGACAGAGGTGCATGCCAAGAAAATCATACTTTAGAAAAGTAAGATGATGGAGATGCCCCTGCGGAACTGTAAAGGGAAACTTTGCGTTCACCAGCATCGGTTCAAGTAGAATCGTGGAAATAGCTGTTCTGCCCCCAGAGAATTCCCCTTTGAAGGAGACTCTTCTGAGCTTGAACTGTTTCTTCCAGAATAGCCGGCAGCAGCCCAGAATCGATTTCATGACCAGAATTTATTGCCCCAGTTAAGACACTTGGGAAGAAAAATTCAAATGTTTTGAAAGAGAGCTGGTCTCCATCATTGCAGACCAGCATGGGCTGGTACTCTAGTCTTTTGTGAGAATGTGAGGCTAGTATAGTCTTTATATAGAAGTCCTTTTTTTAGACAGGGTTTCACTGTGTCGCCCTGGGTGGCTTAGTACTTTCTGTGTAGATCAAGTTGCCCTCACACTCACAGAGATCCACCTGTACCTGCTTCTCAAGTACTGGGATTAAAGGTGCGGTATCACCTATAGCAGTCATTTCTAAATATAAAGGCTGTTCTTAGGTTTGAGCAGAGGTAACTCATGTAATCCTAGGACTTGAGAAGTTGAGGCAGGAAGACTGAGAGATCAAGGTCAGGCTGGGATGATAAGCAAGATCCTGTCTCATGTAACAATAGCAATGACAAAAACAGGCTGGGGTGTGGCCAGCACTGCAGAAAAACATTCTTAAAGATTTATTTGTTGTGTTGTTTGTAAGTATGAATGTTTACTTGTATGTATGGATATGCTGCACAGGCCGTTAGTGCCTGGGGAGGCCAAAAACAAAAAAAGACATTAGATCCCCTGAAACTGAAGTTACAAACAGTTGTGAGCCACCATGTGGGTGCTGGCAGCCTAAATGGAATCCTCTTAAGAGGATTAAGAAATGCTCTTAACAACTCTCAAGACCCACAAAAATAATTTTCAATCTTTATATGCATTGGTGCTATGCCATGGGTATCAGGTTCCCTGGAACTGGACTTTCAGACAGTTGTGGACTGCCATGTGAGTGCTAGGAATTGAACCTGGGTCTTCTGGAAGAACAGGCAGTGCTCTTAACCACTGTCCAAACCCACAAAACATTTTTAAACTGGAAAGTTATGCACATCTATAATCCCAGCACTAGAGATGCCAAGGCAGAAAGATCGTTAATTTAAGGCCAGACTGGATACATCATTGGGCTCAAAATCAAGATCCTAGTTCACAGAGCACTCCAAAGAGGCAATAGTCTACACCTGGCTCTGTTTGACATGTAAGTCATGCTGTGTGCTATTAATAATTTTTATCTGACCACCATGTACCTACGTCTCCTGACCTGGGGGTTGGGGATGTATAGTCTTGAGGTTTTCCCTTGTTTGCAGGCTAACATGTTAGCCCTGCCCAGTGAGTGGTTGTAACCCAGAGAGACCTTACACAGTGAGTAGCAGAAAATCTTGCTAGACTCCACCATTTTTGCACAAGTCCCTGAGCACAGTGCACAGGATGAAGATGATCCCTGCAGCTTCACCCAGGGGGCTGAACTGAGGAGGAGAACCTGGAGCTGAGGGAACCGAGATCCACTCTCCAGATGGGGTCATATTCAGACGTGTGGCTGTTGTGCTTCCTGTCCAGGGTTGACGCCACATCTTCTGGTTGTGATTCAACAGTGGCATTTTCCTGCTTCAGCAAGGACAGTTTTAAGGAACGCCTTATTTTTATCTTTGTTAACCTGTGTGGAGAATTTGGTGACTGCTGGGAGCTGGCCATGTGGTTTGCCTCCAGTCAGAAACAGACAGCTGAGCCTCCGGTGGATTCTATTAGCATACTACTCCAGCTAACTATGTGCCCTCACTCCAATCCTCACCCTATTTCTCGTCCTTATTGTTTGGACACTTTAGGATGCAGGTGACAGAATGCCAAGTTCTTTCAATTCACACACCTGAGGAGGGTTATAGTGGCTTTCAACATGGCTGGGCGCTGGCTGCTCTTGGAACGTTAACAGGTCTGTCTCTTCCCTTCCTTCCTCTCTCCTTCCCTCCTTGTATTGTCTCCCCTCCCTCTCTGTCAGCCACCATCTCTCTTCTCTCCATCCCTCACACCCTTTTCTCTGTGTGGTGGCTTATTTAATTTATTAATTATGTATTTATTTTTAACTAACTTAACGTAGTAACTCATTTCCTATTACTATAACACAACACCTGAGGCGCTGTTGTTCTTTAGGTCACAGGTGTGGGTTGAGGGCCCAAGATTAACCAGCCTCACCCGCTTGGCCTATGGTAGGGAATATCAGTTGCATTTGCTTCACAGCAGGCAGCACCATGGTGGGAACATGTTTGAGGGAGAGACTATGTGGGAAGCCAGAGATGTGCTGGAGCCAAGGTCTTTATTACCTGCTCTCACAGTAAGTATGTGGGGTCTATAGAGAACTACATGACTTCTGAGGACAATGCCCCTGGTGGCCTAACCGCCTGGGAAAGGTCCCACCACCTCCATGCAGAGGAAAGGCATGAACTTCCCCAACATGAGCTTTGGGGACAGATGCAAACCACAGGACAGCCACCAACAGCTGTCTTTATAGCTTACTGGTAACTCAGAGGAGGGGCTTTTTATGTAACATCCAGCATCTAGTCTTCTGAAAAATTCCAGGCAGCCTAGCTAAAGTGAAAGAAAAAAAAAAAAAAAAAAGAATACCTGTGGATCTCTGTAGGACTAGGGAGGGGCTCTGTGCAGCCAGACAAGAGAAGCATTCCAAAGCATCCACTGCCAACCTGTCCAAGCCTCTTGCTCTCTGTGTGTCTGTCTAGTAGAGCTGGGACTCAGGGACACGGGAGACAAGCAGAACTGCAGTTGGCTTGGATCCTTAGGGACCTTTTCATGGCCAGTCCTACTCAGACCCAGCCAGAGAAATGAGGAGCCTACCCATTGTGGAGCCTATGTTCAAACTACTTTTCCTGTTAAGGTCAGAACTGAATTAATGTCTTCAAAATGGAAGAAGAGCCTGGAGGGCTTTGTGGAAATAGAAAATGCTAAGGGGGGTGTGCAGAATAACTAATTGAAGATGCAGAGATGGCTGGAAGCTATGTGAGACTCTGGGGTCCAGGAGCTGGCTCTGACAACAAACAAAACTGCTGTGAAACTCAAGGGCCCAGATATAAATAAGCACGGCTAACCAGAAGACATGGATAGCAGGAATCAGTGAGACTGACACAAGGAAATCTAGCAAGTGCCTACCAGACAGGAGATAAATGTATTCCTGCCTCCAGCTTAAATGGGGAATAATTCCAGAAATGCCATTCAAAGCTAAGTTATCAAATATTGGAATTATCGAAGCTGGGTGACAGAGCTAGCTAGTCATCAAACTATCCTTTGTCATTCATCCATGTCTGAAAAGGTCCAATAAGATTTTTAAGTTCTCTGTATATTAAGAAATAAGCCATCTGTGCGTGTAATTTTTTTAATTGAGGAAAAAGAGTAAGGGGATGGATATCTTAACAAAGAAGCCATGCCTAGAAACAGCTGCTTAGAGGCCACACTCAGCAAAATGTTCAAGCTAATTAAAAGGAAATCCTGCCTCTCGATCCTAATAATATGTCTCTGAAAGAAACATGGATGACTTGAGTATGACTCTAGGCTCTTTTTCCTAGAATAAAAATGGAGGAATATTTTCAAGATGTTGAATGATCTCAATCAATTCCTAGGACAAAAATCAACCCAAACATTTGATGAGAGGACATTTTTCTTCAGATCCAGGATTCCACTGTCCCCCAAATTGTGCAATGAAATATTTCCAGGTTGGGCGTTGGTGGTGCATGCCTTTAGTCCCATCACACTCAGGAGGCAGAAGCAGGGAGATTTCTGTGAGCTCAAAGCCAGCCTGGTCTAAAGAGCTAGTTCCAGGACAGGCCCCAAAGCAATACAGAGAAACCTTGCCTCAAAGAAAAAAAGAAAAAAGAAATATTTCCAGGTTACATGAAAGAAATGGCAGGTCTCCATCTTCTGAAACTGCTGACACCCTGGGTGTGATGGATAGGTCACACCTTTAAATCCCACACTCAGAGGCAGAAGAAGGTGGCTCTCTATGAGTTCAAGACCAACCAAGTTGCTTAGTGAAACCCTGTCTCAAAAAACAAACAAAAATTAGACTGGGTGGTGGTAGCACACACATTTAATCCCAGCACTCGGGAGGCAGAGGAAAGTAGATCTCTTGAATTTGAAGCCAGCCTACAGAGCAAGTTCCAGGTCAGCCAGGGCTACAGAGAAACCCTGGCTCAAGCAACCAATAAGCAAACATGCACTGGCATAAAGTTGTTGACACCTTTAGGCCTCACTCGAGGGGTCACTTCTAATCCCAGGGCCTCTCAAAGGTACTACTTCCCAACAGGTGAAATCACAGTCTAACCACACGAGGTGAAACAACCTGCTCAACGATGATAAAACGTTTTGCTATTTGGGGAGGCATCATGGTATCTACTGTTTCTGAATGTTCCACAAAACATTCTGTGATAAACCTCATGTTGTGGTATTGGGGAACTGGGTCAGTGGAAGGAAAGAAGAATCTCAAGACCAGGTGAAGTAAGTATTGAGGCATTTGATAGCCCAACCCTAACAAGCACAGGGAAGTAAGGATAATTACTATGGAAGGTGGATTATGCAGATAGGATTCCATAGAGCAGTTCTCATGGTGGCAACCAGTGTCAGTGAGTAGCAGGTCTCCATTCTGGAAGAGCTAATACCCCACATCTGAGGTGGCAAAACCATCACTGCCCCAGCCTCAGCCTTTATTGAGTCCCAATATCAATTGTCTACACCGTGGGGCTTCTCGCTATGGGCACTGTGACTAAAATTCACAGAAGGATTAGGAGAGATTGCTCAGTCATTGATAGACTTTGCTGGTGGCGGCTTACAACTCTAACTCCAGTTCCAGGGGATCCAATACCCTCTTCTGGCCTCTGAGAGCATCCTGAACTCCAGGTGTGAGGCCATGGGGAGCACCGAGCAGCAAGTGCACAGGCTTCTGGCTGTTCTAGTGAGATGCTGATTGCAGAGGCTGGAATGTAAACAAGAGCACTCAAGCTGATGAGGGGTGCCTGCTCTGACATTTCCTTCCTGTCACACATGTGTTCTCCAGAGAGCTCTCAGTCTCCACAGTCCTCATTACCATCACCCTGACAGTCCCGTGGGGCTACAGATGTGACAGGCAGTGTCTTAAATCCTAGTGGGGTAGACTTAACGCAGACACAGCTTATTTACAACTGCCCCAAAGGACTCACGTTAGAGAAGAAAGTCAGGACTGACTATGGACATCAATCAGGAAGAAAGCCCCACTGGGGCATCTGAGGCCCTCTTATCCTGACCTGAGCCACCTGCTATCCAGCTGCTGTTGACCAGGTATGTAAGGGTCAAACAACATGGACACCATCTGTGATAGAGCTCTGGTTGTGTTTGTCAAGGAGTGTCTGGACTGGGTTAAGAGCCTGGAGTGAGAAGGCAAACAAGTGCCAGCATTCACCTTTCTGTGTCCTGAGTACATAGTCAATGTAAGCAGCTGCCTTATACTGCTGCTACCATGGCTTCCCTGCTGTGATGGATGGTACCACCTCAAACCATGAGCCAAAGTAAATACTTCCAGATGTAGCTTTTGTAAAGAACAAAAGTGTGTGACAGGAAGGAATGTCAGAGCAGGCACCCTTCATCAGCTTGAGGGCTCTTGTTTACATTACCCCAACAAAAATGTATGTAGATGAAGCCAGATGGTACTGGCTTTAATCCCAGCACTCAGGAAGCAGAAGCAGGTGGATCTCTGTGATTTCCAGGCCAGCCTGGTCTACAGAGCAAGTGCCAGGACAGGCTCCAAAGCTGCACAGAGAAACCCTGTCTAGAAAAACAAAGACAAAACAAAACATGTAGATGAACAGACATTAAATTAAAAGAGCTAATGGGACAAGCCTAAGCTAAGCCCAGGCATTCATAATTAGTAATAACTCTGTCTTCACTGGGGAGCTGGTTGGCAGGCCTAAGAAAATGTCAGCTACACAGCTGCAAGAGCCCAGAGCAGAGAAAGTCGTAGGTAGTACTCTGAGCATGGCCAGCAGACTCCACCAGACCATGAGAGAAGCAGGAGCAGAGCAGAGAGAGCAACATAGAGAGAGGGAGAGCAGAGAGGAAAGAGGGAGACAGACAGATGGAGAGTGCAGAGCCAAAACAGCAAGGTTATAAGAATTGAACAGCTGGGGAAAGGGAAGCCTGTGAGCTGGAGAAATTTAGGGTAGGGTAGAAATTTAGGTAGCTGGGGCTAGGAGAGGAGCCCTGGGAAACTGGAGGCCATCGTGCTCTTTGTATGCTAATAGGCATCACAGGTAGCTACTTATCCCTTTTGCCTTTTGGGATTTGGAGAAATGGATTTCCCTTTATGCCTGGTAACACAGGACACTGAGATGCCTCCTGCACATGTTGGGACTCCAGCCACATCCAGGTAGTGGGTGGACAGGGGACTGGCAAAGAAAGCCTACTGGGGAGCAGGTGTCCAGGTGGCATGTGGACAATGATGGGAAAGCAGCCAGCAAAGCGTCATCATCAGGTGAAAACAAGGGCCTTCCTTGCTGAGGGGAGAAAGAACAGAGGATATCCAAGGGCAGTGCAGCCTCCAGAAGCCGTGGAGTGTACATTAGCTCAGCAATGTACTTCTGGATGTTGGGGTTGCCTAGAAATAATAACAGGAAAGCATCCTAACCGTTAAAGGTTGAGAGACCCGCCTCACCCACAGCATGCTCTCTCGGATCTGTTCCCACCTGTGTGGGAAGAGCAAAGAGGCTGGCAATTCACCATCAGACAAGATGGTGGGAAGAGAGAGTACAAGAAGGAGTGGAACGAGTGTCCTCAGCAGGCGATGGGACTGGGAAGTGCAAGGCAATCAGCGGGGGAGGGGCACTTAGAGTGCCACAAGCAGTTATGATACTGGCTTTCAAGAGGCAGTGGCTTTTCTGAAGGATACCCTTGGGGTTAATTGCATGAAGAAGCAAGTCCACTAGACGGCTGTGTGCTCTCCTAGCATGTATAAAACCCTGAGTGCAGTCCCCAGCACCCCACCCTGTCAGTCCATTTTGTGCAGCTGTGACAGCCAGCCACCAGTTAGGGGTCTTTCCATAACGATCCAGGGATTGTTCCAGGACCTTGTGCACCAAGCAAGGACTCTAAAGAGGAGCTCTATCCTTGGCCCTGTTTAATGTTTGAGACAAGAGTCTGAGTAGCTCCTGCTGACTGTGAATTTGACATCCTCCTGCCTCAGGCTTGTCCTGCCACGCCCAGAGTAGATTAAATGATTCATTTAAAAAGCAGAATTTTATTTCATACAGTTAAGGAGGTTGATAAGTCCAATATGGATAGGTCACACCTGACAGGTGCATCTTGTAAGGAGAGGACACATGCCTCGGATGTAGGTGTTGAGATATGGCTTCGCAGTAAAGAATACTTGCTGCTTTTGCAGGGGACCAGGGTTTGGCTCCCAGCACCCAATCAGGCAGCTCACAACCACCTGCAACTCTAGCTTCAGGTGAGCCATGGCTTCTGGCCGCCTCTGGCACCTGTCATACTTCCCCAACAACAAACACATACTGTACTTGTCTATTGCCATGGTAAACCAGACCCTCACCTAGCCCTCCCCCAACCCCTGACGGCCATGACCTAGCAAGATGTAGGCCCCTGACTCAGCAGGTTGTGCTGAGCACCCAACCTTGCCCTAATTAAATGGGAGGAAACCACCCAATACCCTCTATGTGGTAAGGACACAATCATAAGTTAGCTGGTGGGCTCTGGTTAGCAAGCCCTAGTAATCTGCCTATCTCCTTTTCCCCAGTGCTGGCCATATGTATATGAGGTCATGTCCCACTTTTGCCCAGCTGCTAAGGATCTGAACTCAGGTCCTTATACTTGTGTGGTAAGCACTTTACTGGCTGAGCTATTTCTTTAGCCCAAGTCTGGCTTTTCATGTGGATCTAGGAATCCAAACTGGGATTCTCCTGATTGTGTAGCAAACACTTTACCAGCCCCCTGACATTTTGTGGCAACATCTTGCTAAATTGCTTGAGCCAGTCTTGAACTCTTCCTAGTAGCCTACATAGTCATGGAAGCTAAATGGGTGAACTCACCTAACAAGGTGGTTAGGTGTGGAGGCACATGCCTTTGATCCTAGCTCGAAGAGGCAGGTGATCTCAGAGTCTGGGGCCATCTTGGTGTATAAATCCATAGAGCTCCAGGGCCAGCCAGGGCTGCCACAGAATAGCACCCTGACTCAAAATAAGTGAACTGGAGAGCAACTGAAGAAAACACCCACTACACACTTCCATATACACTTGCACACAGGAGTGAGAACACACCCAGGAACATGTACACACACAACACAAAACCTATAACCCTGGCACCAGAGAGGTGGGGACCGGTAGAATACTGGGGCTTGGCTTGCTGGTCAGTCTAGCTCAATCAGTGGGAGATACTGCTACAAACAAAACAAGCATTGGGGCTAGAGGAAAGGAAGAGTGATGGCTGAGAGTGCTTGCTGCGCTTACAGAAAGAAGGTCCAGGGTCAGTTCCCAGCACTCACTGTGTGGTGTACAAGAACAGCTCCTGTGGACCCAATACCCTGCTGCTAGCCTAGGAGAGTACCAGCGCACACGCTCAGTCTCACACAAACATACGCACGCACGGGTGGAAAAGGAAGGTGGCTTGAGGACACGTTCCAACTGTAATAAGCATCCATTCCATGAGACACAGGTATGCTGGCTGACTAACTGGACTATGCATCTATTTCCAAAAGCAATTTTATTATGAATACCACACTTGAAATACAGTCGAATTTACAGTAGTGTCACAGGACTTCTCATGGGATATCCTTAGTGGTGCATTATTACCCTGGGGTTTGAGCATGGCACTAGACTTTGTGTAAAACATGTCAGAACTGGATCCTGTCCTTTAACCAATCTTAACATCGAGCCAATATTGAGACCTTTGCTATAGAACAACGTTGAGAGGTTAGCAGTGTAAAGGGGAGGGACCAGTTCAGAAAAGGGACCACTGGGGAGTGGGAACAGCAAGACAGGGTTATGGGTGATTAAAATAGTCAAAATACACCATGCAGGTGTATGAAAATTTAATAAAAACCTATTACATATAATATATGCTAACAAAAATCTTTTAGAGGTGAAGAATGAGGAAGACAGTTGACATACTCTCCAGCCTACACACACAGTGAGCTATTTAGCTTACTAGCAGAGAGTTTTGCCCACCACATTAGAGACTTTATATTCAGTCCTCAGTAAACAAGCACATGCACACCAAAAAAAAAAAAAAAAAATGTTAAGAGATTCTGTGACACCAGGCATTGGTGGTACGAACCTTTAGTCCCAGCACTCGGGAGGCATAGGCAGGCAGATCTCTGTGAGTTTGAGGCCTACCTGGTCTACAGAGTGAGTGCCCAGACAGCCTCCAAAACAATAGAGAAACCCTGTCTCAACAAAATAAAACAAAACAAAAAAAGAGGTTCTGTGACAAGATCTCAGGAAGCACAGGCTAGTCTCAAACTTGCTACACAGCCTAAGCTGACCCTGAACTCCTGACCCTTCTGCCTCTGCCTCCCAAATCCTGAAAGTACAGGTGTGTAGCACACCCGGTTCTAATGTATGACTCTGCTCATGCAAACGTACTGATGTGGGTGTCCTGCTCTGTCCCTCTGTCCCATTCCCTTGAGACACTCTAACCATTGGACCTGGAGCTCAGACTTTTGGCCAGACTGGATGTCCTAAAGTCTTAACCCCTTAGAGTACTGGATATCCGAGAGTGCTTTGGCTATGCCCACCTGGTGACGGTATGAAGCCTGAGAAATAAGATTCACTGGACTCAGTATTGGATAAAGCGTAGTTTATTCGGGGATAATTTACTTACACACGAAATAGATGAGTGCTGAGGATTCCTGCTCCAGGGATGCCACCCGGATGCTCTCTGCAACCCGACCAGGAGGAAGCAAGAGATCCAGATGGGGTCCAGGTGTGGTCAGTGCAGCAGGTGTGGGCAGGGTGGATATCGCAACAGTGCTGGTGCTGGGGATCTGAGCTCAGGTCAGGTCTTTGAGCTTATGAAGCATGCATTGTTTCCCACTCCCACCAGCATGCAGGACTCTGAGTTGGCCTTCCTACACATATCACTCGTCAAGCCAGCAGAGGTGGATGCCACCCACCTGAGACACACCTGTGCTTCTCAAGCAGTTTCAGAGTCCTGCTGTGACACCCAAAACATACTTGGTTTTCTGTTTGTTTTGGTTTTTCGAGACAGGGTTTTTCTGTGGCTTTGAAGTCTGTCCTGGAACTCGCTCTGTAGACCAGGCTGGTCTTGAACTGACAGAGATCCACCTGCCTCTGCCTCCCGAGTACTGGGACTGAAGGCATGTGTCACCAACACCCAGTTCAAAACATACTACCTTCACATGCACAGCTGTCATGGCGACAACCTGCAGAGTAAGATGGACAGCACGTGAACTGCAGCTGGTATTGGTTCTCAGAAGTGACTCCACCTGCCCTGGGCTCCAGCACGCAGTCATATCAGGTGACAGCACTGTCTCAGTGACCCCGTCATTCCCATCTTCTCTAGAGTGAGGCTGCACAATGTTCTATTGCTTAAGGGCTATGAGGGTTTGTTTGCCTGAGAATAATTTGACCAGCCCATTTCTCTAGAGTGGTTTTCCCAATTTCTAATTTTAGGTAGTAAGGGACATTCAACTTTAACAGTAACTAAATATAAACTAGATGTATTTTGTGTCATTACTGTATGTTTTTATTATAAAAATAAATAATAAAAATAGCCAAAGAAATCTATTAGCAATATATTCATGAATCTTGGTTTTTAAAGTTCTCAGCTGTCCCTACAAGGTGGTTCCAGAGCCAAGGTCTTCCGGATACAGGCTCTGCCTGCCCCAAGACCAGCCTTGGGTCCCATGTGGGCACATCATCTCTGATGCACACAAAAGCACAGGATGCCAGCAGGAGCAGGAGGCTTGTGCTTGTGTGCAATGGAAGGAAAACAGACATTCTGGAACCTTCAGACCACACATACTGAGCAGTATCTCACCGACTGCTACTAAAATAAAGTTGAAGTGTTTTTCTTTTGTTTTGTTTTTGTGCGCCACTACCACCCAGCTTGCTGAGCATTTTGGGTCAGGCTGCAACAAATCAAACAAGAATATCAGATCTAAAAGGCACAAAAACTGAAATTTCACACAAGAGTCAGCTCAACCTTCCCTTTCCATTATTTAAGCACTTCTCATCAAGCTGTGTCACAGGTCCCAGTCAAGTCCTCCGTGCTGTGGCCTCACTGCACATCAGGGTAAAGGAACAGCCACTGCCTGGGGTCTGCATGCACAGCAACTACTTTGCTCAGTCTTCAGACTGCTTCGCGCCTTCCCTTGCCAGCCTGTCAGCCTCTTCATTGCCCACAAATCCAGAGTGACCAGGAATGTGCATCTGTTAAAATAAAACCCCCTTGAATTTTTTCTGATGTTTATTTGTACTGTGCATGGCTAGACCTCACATCTAGATAAGACTGGCAGCCAAAGCTCATGTTCACAGCCCCATCCTCTGAACAGTGTCATGGCTCTGCCAGTAGAGTACTTCTACCCTCAGTGCCACACAAACTGAGGTGACATGTGCTTGCAGTCCCCGCACTGGCAGCATCAAAGACTCAATCAAGATCACCCTTGCTACACAGCACCAACTGGAGCTACAACTGCCTGCCTCCAACCAACCGTATGGCTCAAGATAACAAGAATATAAACACTATTTGGTTAACAAGTTCACCGTGAACCAGAACAATACGGGCTGTTCCACGGCTCTTGGTTGGCTACAAGAACTAGATGCTAAGACCCTACTGCTGAAGACATCACCCACCTTGGCTGCAGGACATACAGAAACCAACCTGAAACTGATTTGGAAGCTGCCACTCTGCTGGCTAGCTCTCTATCTTGGGAAGGTGCTATGAGGGCTGGTAGGAAAGAAGTCTTCCTCAGCTGTGAACATGCCATAACACCAACCCAACAAATAAAATGTGCACACCAGAGTAATAGTGACAAGTCTTCTGATGGAGTTACAGCCTACCCTACAGAAGGAATTCACATCTGGTACTGTAAACCTATAAAGCATGTACTGGGCAGTCACAGGCTCTACTGGAGGAGCTACTACTGTTTTGCTAAATGTCTGATGTTTTGCTCATAAATTAATGCTGTTAGCTTAATCTCTCTCTCCCCTCTCTCTCTCTCTCTCTCTCTCTCTCTCTCTCTCTCTCTCTCTCTCTCTCTTTCTCTCTTTTTTAAGTGGGTGGTGATTACTGCACACCCATACTGGCCTGAGATAAGTGACTGTTGAGTGTTCAGACATAAATAGGAAATCATGGGAGAAGAGGGAAGAATGTAACAGCCAAAGAAAGGAGTAGAGTGTCATAGAATGCCGCCTTCCAAGCAAGACATGCTATTGCCCTCATGAAGTCATCAAAGCTAGGATTCGCAGCACAGGGTCTGCCCAAGACTGGACCTGTCAAAACTCTCCCAGATGGGGGAGGGGTCCATGAGGTCACCTTACTCCCTGAGCTTCCACAGGTGATTAATGGTTTATGAGGGAGGATTGACTTTCTTCAGTGCAGTAGACACTGCTAAGGTGTCCATGCTGCTGTAAACAACCATTCATTTGCACTCCTGTACACAACCAATTAAACACAGGAAACAGAAAACCATGGAAGGAGAAGGGAAAGAGGGAGGGCACAGGCATGCCCAAAATACAATGTACATGTAGGATATGTCACAATGAAACCCATTCTTGTGTCTAATTAACACAGCTAACAAATACATTAACTTTATAGAAGCTACTACTTTAACCTTGTCACTCTACCCCTTCCCAACTCCATCCTCTCAGGTTAGTTCAGATCCTGCAATGTGAAGCGTGACTCACCCACTGGATCTCCATGCCCTGAGTGAGCTTGTCCAGCTCCATGAAGTCCTCCTTGTTGATCACGTCTTTCCCTGTACTCGTTCTCCAGCCATTCTTCTTCCAGCCATGAACCCAGCTGGTTATTCCTAGGGGAGACATGCTCACAGGCTCATCCATCAGAAGGGACTGGTCTCTCCTGACCCCTAGTCTCTCCTCGAAATGGTCCCTCTTGTTCCAAGTCAAAACCTGGATGATTACCTTCCTTAGGTGCTCCTCTCCCTTGCTTAAGCTTTCAGCACAGTCCCAAGGCCCCAACCTTTCCTCTTCCTGCATCCAATTAGAGGAACAAGAGCTCAGCCTTCCCCAGCCCTGGAGCCAGCACATTGTGACCCAAAGTTACTAACATCCTGACCTCAGGTATTATGGAGTCAAGGAGTCCTAACCCCAAGACAGAAGACCTAGACTCCTATTCCTCTGACCTGAAAAGCCCAGTATCATCCAGACTGTTACACCTCCTACTAGGAAGAAAGGCCTGTTCCCTTTCTCTGTGTCCAAGAAAGCTTACCATTGATGGTGAACATGCTGTCTGTGTAAAGAACCAGCTTGCTGATGTTCTGAGCCTTGGCTTGCATGATGGCTTTGCAGGCTGCCTTGAAAAACCAAGTCCATGGTCATGCTACATGGAAAACGCTAGACTCTTTGCATTACCGACCAAGTGCTTTAAGCCCGAAGCACTATTCCTTCTGTAACACCATGTTGTCTTCTCTATGTGAAGAGGCCAAACCTACAATGCCCCACGGAACCTACATGAAATGATTCTAAAACTTTTCTAGAGTCTTTGAAGACCGTTGCTAGCCTTAAAGTTTCTTGTGGGCTTTCAATACCTTCCGTGCAAGACAATAAAGGAAGGGAACAAGACTGACCTTGTGGTCACATGGAGGAAAGGCAGACTCATGATTATCTGGGAACTTACATGGATCTCGGCCCTCTGGTTTGTCTGTCGCCCAGGAAGTCTAACACCAACATTTCTGTTTCAAAACAGCACATGAAAGAAAAAAACAAAATTACAATGCCAATTCCCAAAGTGATTCTTCTCAATGGATAATAACAAATGATGGGAGATGCTATTCTGTAAATATGTTTCTCATACTGGTTAATGAATAAAGTCATGTTGGCCAAAGGGAAAGCAAGATAGGCGGGAGTAGGAAACTAGGAGGAAGGAGGAAGTAGTTGGGAGGAGTCAACATGGAGAGCCTGGAGAGAGCAAATGAGGGCCCGCTGCTCTCCGGTAAGATGAGCCACATGGAAATACTTAGAGTAGTAGGGATGGGTTAAATGTTAAGACAGAGCTAGCCGGTAACAAACTATTAACTGGCCAACAGCCTTATATCAAATACAGAGTCTCTGTGTGTTATTGGGGGCTGGTGTGGTGGCGGGACCAGACCGGCAGCGGGGAGGGGGAGGGAGGGACGGGGTCGTGCTCATAACAAACAAACTAGTGTTTCCAACTGAAACATAAAACCTACATACAAAAACAGCCTCAAAAAATCACACCAAGGATACACTAACCAGAGTTTGCCTTCCCCTCACCCTTGGTCCTGCTGGGCTCACCCTTGGTGAGCACTGGGCCAGAGTGCTGGTTCAACACCCTTCCACCTCCTTGGAACGTCCGGGGTCATCTTTGAGCATACTGGACCCGCCTATCCATGCAGGATCACCTTGAGGCCACACTCATATGACCTCTGGGCCCATCACCTACCCTCTGCCGGAGACCTCCAAGAGAGCTCAGAACATCCAGAGTTACAGACTTCGAACTCCTGACCCACCTATACTCCCCGGGAGAGCAGGGTAGAGAGAGCAAGAGACTCCACCTGCACCCACTGGAAGAAGAAATGGGAAGACAGCAATACAAGAAAACACTCAACAATAGAAAGACAAGTATGACACCACCACAATCTAGGGACTCTACACTAACTAGACTTGAACACACCAAAGCAAATAAAACAGAAGAGAATGACTTAAAAAAAAATAACCACAAAAATTATAGAAGCCCTCAAAGATGATATGATAAAATCCCTTAAAGAAATGGAAGAAAAAAACAAACCAAAAATTGGAAGATATAGAGGAAAAGACCAAGCAAAAAATTCAAGAATGAACAAATTGCTTAAAGAAAAAGCAAAAAACAAACAAAAAAAATCAAACAGTTGAAAGAAACAATTCAAACAGTTCAAGACCTGAAAATTGAAATAGAAACAATAAAGAAAACACAAACTGAGGGAATGCTGGAAATAGAAAAAGTGGGTAAACGATTGGCAACTACAGATGCAAGCATAACCAACAGCATACAAGAGATAGGAGAATTTCAGGTGCTGAAGATAAATTAGAAGAAATAGATTCATTGACCAAAGAAAATCTTAAATCCAACAAACCCTTAAAACAAAACATCCAGGGAATGTGGGACACCGTGAAAAGACCAAATCTAGTATTAGGCATAGAAGGCAAAGAAGCCCAGCTCAAAGGTGCAGAAAACATATTCAACAAAATCATTGAGGAAAACTTTACCAATCTGAAGAACATGCCTATAAAAGTACAAAAACATACTGAACACCAAATAGACTGGACCCCCCCCAAAAAAAAAACAAACAAAACAAAAAATCTCCACTCGCCACATAATGATCAAAACACCTAACATACAGAATAAAGAAAGAATATTAAGAGCATCAAAGAAAAAAGGCCAGGTAACATATAAAGGCAGACCTATCATAATTATACCTGACTTCTTTTATGGAAACTCTCAAGGCTAGAAGGTCCTGGATAGATGTTCTACAAATACTGAGAGTCCACGGATGCCAGCTCAGGTTACTATACCCAGCAAAACTCTCAATCAATATAGAAGGAGAAAGCAAGATATTCAATGGCAAAGCCAGATTTTCACAATACATATCCACAAATCTAACCCTACAGAAAGTTCTGGAAGGAAAACTCCAACCCAAGGAAGTTAACTACACTCACAAAGACATAGGCAATAGATAATCCCATTTTACCAGAACCCAAAAGAAAAAAGTGGGGCAAATATACTCACAATACCACTGCCAACAACAAATCTAAAACAAACAAGCATTAACAATCAATGGTCCTTACTTTCCCTCAACATTAATGGTCTTAACTCACCTATAAAAAGACCCAGGCTAACAGAATGGATACGAAAACAGACTCCATCCTTCTGATGCATACAAGAAACACATCTAAGCTGCAAAGACAGACACTACCTCAGGGTAAAGGATTGGGAAAAGATCTTCCAATCAAATGGACCCAAGAAGCTAGCAGGTGTAGTTATTCTAATATCTAGCAAGTTAGACTTCAAACCAAAATCAATCAAGAGATGAAGGTCATTTCATATTCATCATAGGAGAAATCCATCAGTACAAAGTTTCAATTCTGAACATCTATGCCCCAAATACAAAGGCAACCACATTCATAAAAGAAATACTAGTAAAACTCAAAGCTCACAAAAAAACCTCATACACTCATAGTAGGAGACCTCAACACCTCACTCTCACCACTAGGACCAGACAGAAACTTAACAAAGAAACAAAAGAACTAACACAAGTTTTGTCCCAAGTAGGTTTAACAGACGTCTCTAGAATATTCCATCCAAACACAAAAGAACCTTCTTGAAAATCGACCACACACTAGGCAACACAACAATCCTCAACAGATACAAAAAAAATTGGAATAACCTCCTGTATCTTATCAGACCACTTTGCTTTAAAGTTGGAATTCAACAACACAAATTGCAGAAACCCTACAAACTCACAGAAACAGAACAATGCACAATTGCACCATTCCTGGGTCAAGCAAGAAATAAAGAAAGAAATTAAAGGATTCCTAGAATTCAATGAGAATGAAGACACAACATACCCAAACTTGTGGGACACTTTGAAAGCAGTGCTATGAGGGAAGTTCATTCCACTAAGTGCCCATATGAAGAAAGCGGGGGATAGTCACATTAAAGAATTAACAGCACAACTGAAAGCCCTAGAACAAAAAGAAGCAAACTCACCCCAGAGAAGATGCCAGGAAATAATCAATTTGAGAGCTGAAATCAATAATAGAAACTAGGAAAACAATACAAAGAATCAATGTAACAAAGAGTTGGTTCTTTGAGAAAATCAATAAGATAGGCAAACTAACCAAAAAGCAGAAAAAGAACATGCAAATCAACAAAATCAGAAATGAAAAGGGGGGGTATAACAACAGAAGAAATCCAGAGAATTTTCAGGTCATACTTTGAAAACCTGTACTCCACAAAATTTGAAAATTCAAAGGATATTTGGACAAATTACTGGATAGCTATCACTTACCAAAATTAAATCAAGAACAGATAAGCAATTTAAATAGACCTATAACCCCTAATGAAATAATAGCAATCATCAGAAGCCTCCCAACCAAAAAATGCCCAGGGCCAGATGGCTTCAGTGCAGAATTCTACCAGAAATTCAAAGAACACCTAACACCAATACTCCTCAAAATCTTTCACACAACAGAAGCAGAAGAGTCATTACCAAACTCTATTTTCAAGGTTACAATTACCTTGGTACCAAAGCCACACAAAGACACAACTAAGAAAGAGAACTTCAGACCAATATCCCTCATGAATATTGATGTAAAAATACTCAATACTAGCAAATCGAATCCAAGAATACATCAGAGAAATCATCCACCATGACCAAGTAGGATTCATCCCAGGGACACAGGGATGGTTCAACACACGAAAATCTATCTATGTGATCTACCATATAAACAATCTGAAAAAGAAAACTCATATGATCATCTCACTAGATGCTGAAAAAGACTTTGACAATATCCAGCACCTTTTCATGATAAAAGTCTTTTACCTAAACATAATTAAAGCAATATACAGTAAATCAACAGCCAACATCAAACTGAATAGAGAGAAGCTTAAGGCGATTCTTCTAAAATCAGAAACAAGACAAGGCTGCCCCACTTTCTCCATATCTCTTCAATATTGTACCTGAAGTTCTAGGTAGAGCAATAAAACAACAAAAGGACATAAAGGGGATACAAATTGGAAAAGAAGAAGTCAAACTATCACTATTTGCAAATGATATGATAGTTTACATAAGTAACCCCCCCCAAAAAAAAAAAAAAACTACCAGGGAACTCCTACAGCCAATAAACACCTTCAGCAAACTATCAGGATACAAGATTAACTCAAAAAATGAGTAGTCCTACTATATACAGACCACAAAGGGGCTGAGAAAGAAATAAGACAAACATCACCCTTTACAATAGCCACAAACAGCATAAAGTATCTTGGGGTAACACCAAACAAGTGAAAGACCTATATAGCAAGAATTTTGTGTCTTTAAAGAAAGAAATTAAAATACCAGAAAATGAAAAGATCTCCCATGCTCTTGGATAGGTAGGATAAACATAGTAAAAATGGCAATCTTGCCAAAAGCAATCTACAGATTCAATGTGATCCCCATCAAAATCCTAGCACAATTCTTCACTGACCTTAAAAGGAAAAACTCAACTTTATATGGAAAAACAAAAGACCCAAGATAGCCAAAACAACCATGTACAATAAAGGAACTTCAGGAGGCATCACCATCCCTGACTTCAAACTCTATTATAGAGCTATAGTCCTGAAAACAGCTTGGTATTGGCACAAAAATAGAGAGGTAGGCCAATGGAATCTAATCAAAAATCCTGATATTAACCCACACACCTACAAACACCTGATTTTCGACAAAACAGCTAAAATTACACAATGGAAGGAAGAAAGCATCTTCAACAAATGGTGCTGGCACAACTGGATGATGGTGTGTAGAAGACTGCTGATAGATCCATATGTATAGCCATGCATAAAACTTAAGTCCAAATGGATCAAAGACCTTAACATAAATCCAGCCACACTGAAACTCTTAGAAGAGAAAGTGGGAGGTACCCTTGAATGAATTGGTACAGGAGACCACTTCCTGAACATAACCCCAGTAGCACAGACACTGAGATCGACAATTAATAAATGGGACCTTCTCAAACTGAGAAGCTTCTGTAAGGCAAAGGACACAGTTGACAAGACCAAATGGCAGCCCAAAGACTGGGAAAAGATTTCATCAACCCCACATCTGACAGAAGGCTCATCTCCAATGTATACAAAGAACTCAAGAAACTAGTCACCAAAACACCAAATAACCGCATTAAGAAGTGGGGTACAGAACTGAAGAGATTCTCAATAAAGGAATCCAAATGGCTGAAAGACACTTAAGAAAGTGCTCAACATCCTTAGCCATAATGGAAATCAAAACAAAAAATAAGAAACATCAATGACAGTTTATACTGGAGAGGATGTGGAGAAAGGGGAGCACTCCTCCACTGCTGGTGGAGTGCAAATTTGTACAGCCATTTTAGAGAGCAGTATGGTGGTTCCTCAGGAAAATGGGAATCAGTCTACCACAGGACCAGACAATTCCATTCTTAGGCATATACCCAAATGACTCACATCCATGCAACAAAGACATCATCTGTTCAACTATGTTCATAGCACCATTATTTGTAATAGCAAGAACTTGAAAACAACCTAGATGCCCCTCAATTGAAAAATGGATAAAGAAGATGTGGTATATTCACACAATGGAATATTATTCAGCTGAAAAAAGCAATGGAATCTTGAAATTCATAGGCAAGTGGATGGAACTTGAAGAAAAAATCCAGAGTGAGGTAACCCAGTCACAAAAGGAGGAACATGGTATTTTCTCACTCATATATGGATTTTAGACACAGAGCAAAGGATCACCAGTCTATAATTCACACTGCCAGAGAAACTAGGATACAAGGAGAAACCTAAGAGAGTCAAACAAGGTCCCTCACAGAAGGGGAAGGAACAAGATCTCCTGAGCATATTGGAAGTGGGTGGGGGGCAGTGAGTGGAGAGGGAGTTAGGAGAAAGAGAAGGGGAGGAGAGACTATGTGGGACCAGGAAGATTGAGTCCGGGGATGAATAGACAAGAGCAAAAAAGAAAAAAAGAAAGAGATACCATAATAGAGAGAGCCATTATAGGTTTGAAGAGAAAACTGACTCTAGAGAAATGTCTAGAGACCTACAAGGATGACTCCAACTAACAATCTGAGCAACAGTGGAGAAGCTACCTTAAATGCCCTTCCCTGATAATGAGTTTGATAACTAACTTATATGCCATCATAGAGCCTTCCTCTAGTAGCTGATGGAAACAGAAGCAGACATCCACAGCTTAACACTGAGCCGAACTCCTGGAATCCAGTTACAGAGAGGGAGGAGTAATAAGACAAGGGGTCAACACCAGGTTACAGAAACCCAGAGATAGTTGACCTGAACAAGGAGGAGTTCATGGACCCCCCAGACTGATAGCTGGGAAACCAGCATTGTACTGACTCAGACCCGAACATGGGTCTCAGTTAGAAGGCCTGGGCAGTCAAAAGGACCTCTGACAGTGGAACCAGGATGTATCCCTGGTGCACAAAAGGACTTTGGGAGCACATTCCCTATGGAGGGATACTCCCTTAGCCTAGAGGCAAGAGGGAGGGCCTAGACCCTACTCCAAATGACCTGACAAATTTTGCTGATCCCTCCTGGAAGACATCACTCTCCCTGTGGTATAGAGGGGGTGTCAGGGGACATGGGAGGGAGAGTGGGAACTGGGATAGAAATATAAAATAAGAAATCAAAAAACAAAAATTATACATAATATATATAATTAATATATATATGTATACACATACACACATATATATATGTATATACATATATATACATATATACATACATATATATATATATATATATATATATATATATATATATATATATGAGAATAGCCTCAGAAAAAATACAACAAGAATTTCCAAACACACACACACACACACACACACACACACACACACACACACCCCAAGTCTGGGATATAGCTCTGTGACAAGCACCCACAAGACCCAGGTCCAAATGCCAACACCTGCAAACATCAAAACACTAGAAAACCACACATCTGTAATCCCAGCACTCCAAAGGCAGAGACAGGAGTATCTCTGTGAGTAGGAAGGTCAGTCTGATCTACATAGAGAGCTCTGGATAAAAAGTTCATTATGCAAAGCTGAGCGTGGTTGTACACAGGATTTCTTGAAAGGCCTTAGCCACCACTGCCTAGCTTGGTGTACACTTTAATACCAGCACTAGAGAGGCTGAGGCAAGAGAATCTCCATGAGTTACAAGCCAGCCAAGGCTACACAGTGAGAAGAAAGCAAAATAAAACAAAACGAACACCCTTATTACAGAATTTAGTTAATATGTTGAATACATGCAAATATCTAAAATGGAAAGTTCAAAATAATTTAAAAATCCATGAACATTTACAAACTGTCTGACAGCAGTTCCCAATGAACCTCACACCTGGTCTATGCACCCTTCAGGGGTGGCTGACAGCCAGTATTCCAAATCTTTCACTGCAGGGACTGGATATATGTGAATGGTCCAGTCTCACCACTTTGGCTGCGCTTTCTGACTGTCTCTAGGTTAAACACCTTCAAAAGTCTAAAACCCACCAGGTGTGGTGACCCAGCACCTGGGAGAAAGAGGCAGGAGGATTCTGTGAGTGCCACCAGGCCATCCTGGTCTCACAATGAGTTCCAGGACTGCCAAGACTACAGAAGGAGACCCTGCCTCCAAAAAAAAAAAAAAAAAAAAAAAACTAGTCTAGAAGTCTAGTGACAGGATGGGTTTGGAGCCAGTACCCTGTCTCTGCATTACTGTGGGCTGGCTCCTCTACCTTAAGACTTGTACAAATTAGACCCAGAGAAACAATATCAAGTTTCGATATTTGGAGCTGTCAAGAACCAAGCTGCCTGGCACTGATATAAATCAAAGCTGGTCATCTATCCCTGCCAAAGCTCTTTACCTGGCAGATTCCCCCAAGAACACACCAATAAGCAGATCCTGCCAGGACTTGGTAAAAATTCGATGTTCAAACTAAACTGTGTTTACTTACAAGGGATGGCCTGGCCCCCAGTACACGCCGATTCCTGCTCTGGCCCGCCTCCGCCCATTACTGGAGCAGCAGCCATCGGTGTAAACAACAACTGAGTCTCCTGCAAGAAGGAAGAGGGAGGTCACTGTACCTACCTGCTAAACACTGATCCACTGCTGTCCAGAATGACAGGGATTTTCCCCTATGGGGCGTGGCCACTTTTTGCTTGTCCCACTGTGAGACCTGTTTATATGGGTCCCTTGTGGCTGGCTCCTTCACTCTCAAGTTGTCTTTCCAGAGAAGGCAATACTTGGCCTGATGTTGGCCCCACATGCCAGAAAGTCAAGTTTGCTGGCAAGTGGTCTCATTTTCTCTTAGCACATTTACCACTATCTGTAAAGCAGTTCTCATCTCTGCTTCCTTTCAAATGTGGTTTGCTCAAGTGGGAAGGACAGACCTGGAATCCCTGTCAGGCCCGAGCGTGGCCAGCAGCACCCTGAGCAGAGGGCAAGGAGAAGCTGACTGGCAAAGTGTCTGAGGTGGAAGAGGGGTCATCAGAGACCACCGCCACAGGAAAAACTATCCAGACGACAGCAACCTGAGCACCACAGGCTCAGGGGAAGCATGGAGACCAGAGGCCCTCAAAGAAGCAAGTCTGCAGACATTTGAGCAGAGGCTGGGCAAGCCTTCTCTGTCAGCTGGAACTTGGTTTCCACCTGCACAACTAAACCATCCTTAAAGACTCTGTGCCAAGTGACAGCTGGCATCCTGGAAATGGCTCATCCCATAGGTTCCTGTTGATGAGTGTCCGAATTGGGGTTTCTACTGCTGTGATGAAACACCATGACTAACAGAAACTTGGAGGAAAGGGTTTATCTGGCTCACACACATCTTAGTCCATCACAAGAGGGAGTCAGGATAGGGACTCAAACAGGGCAGGAACCTGGTGGCAGGAGCTGATGCAGGAGCCACAGAGGGGAGCTGCTTACTGGCTTGCTCCTATGGCTTGCTTTTTACCCAGGACCACAAACTCAGGGATGGCACCACTCACTGTGGGCCACGCTCTTCTCCATAAATCGCTAAGAGAATGCCAATACCCTGATCTTATGGGTTCTGTCCCCTTAGATGACTCAAGTCTGTGTCAAGCTGACAGATAACTGTGCAGCACATTGAGCAGTGAAAGGACACTTATTCGTCTTGGATAACTGCCAACTTGCACAGCTTGATAACTTGATAACTTGCACAGCTCCAGTATCTTCTGGTGCTTTTCCTGGAGGTAAAGTACAGATGACTGCCTCTTTGCAAAAACTCAGGACACACTATAGTGAGATACTCACTTTGTCCACACATACGGCACTGACCACGCCCACTGGGGGTGGGACAGGGAGAATTAAGTCTGGGTTAAGGGCTCCCTGGAGCGCTCTCTTGCTTGCAGCACTGGGACAGAAGAGCATCTGGAGGCATCCTTGGGACCAGGAACTTGCTGGTGTTCATCTGTCTCTGTAAGTTATTTCCCCCTGAATAAACATCTATTCAGCCTATTTGTTTTTCCTGATCCCTATTAAACCACAATAACATACCAATGCTGATTCATCTTTAAATGCTGCCTCTTTCTGTTCCCAAGTATGTACGACAAAAAAGGAAATTTACATGTTATAGTTATTGAGAGCACAAACTGCCCTGGGAACTAAACACAGGAAGAGCCCAAGATCTCTTTTTCTCAGGGCACAGTGAGGTCTGAGGGCTGGACAAATGGCTACATGCTGGCTCTGCTCGGCTCTAATAGACAGCTCTATATGAGCTGCCCTCCTTCCTCTGCTCAGTAGCCTCTGGCTACTTAAGCACTTCCTAAATATTTCCAAGAGATTAATGATTTTACACTATTTGACGAGCTATATATAAAATAGTGGCCTTGACAGGCAGTAGTGGCACATTCCTTTAATCCCAGTGTTTAGGAGGCAGCAGCAGGCAGATTTCTGAGTTTGAGGTCAGCTTGGTCTACAAAGCGAGTGCCAGGACAGCGAGAGATGCACAGAGAAACCCTGTCTAAAAAAAATCTAAGAGCAGGCTCAGACCTGAAGGCTCTAGGAGGACTGGTGGAGACTGCTGCTCACCTTGGGTATTCAGTTGTTGCCATCAATCTCATTGTTGACTTTAAGGAAAAGAAACAGGAAACTGAAAAACCAGCAGCACTTTCTGAACTCGTCACAACTTTACCAATTGTATGGGGAAAATCAAGACTGATTAAAATTTTAACTAAATTGACAATTATAGTTACAGATCCATTTCACTATAATGTTTTGAAAGCAACTTCTTCAGGGGTCCGGCTGTATTATATTGTTGCAGTTTCCAAAGACAGAAAAACCTTTTCATGATCCTTGCACACATTTTAGATGTGGATTTAGTCTGCATAACTGTAACAGAGAAATTACCATTTTACTTCAAATGACCCCCTATTAATGTGGCAATTGACCGAGGTCTGGGCTTTGAACTTGTCCCTGCTATCAGAGACGCGACGAGGAGAAGGTACACAATTTCTGGTGCCCTCAATTTGCTGCAGATCTGCAGAGGAAAGAATGTAATTCTCTCCAGTGCTGCAGAGAGGCCTTTGGAAATCCCAGGACCATATTATGTGGCAAACCTAAGGCTTCTGTTTGGGCCGTCTGAAAATGAAGCCAAGGTTGTTGTGTCCACAAATTGCCAAGACGCATTTCTCCATGGAGAAACTAGAAAAACTGCTTTTGGGATTATTTCTAAAGCAAAGAAACCTCGGCCATCAGAAGTGGATGAAGACTGTATACCAGCTTGCAAGAAAGCTAAATGTGAGGGCTGAGAAGGCCTCAGTCTCATCAGCTGCCTCCTCCCTTTAAAGCTCATCAGTCACAGTGGAAGTAAACTTCTGCTGAGCTGATATTTTCATTAAAAACAGAAGCCAATAGTCTGTAAAAACAACTTTATATTGAGACCATTAAAACAACAATAAAAAAAGAAAATAGTGGCCTCATTGCCAGGCCTGGTTGCTGGGAGGCTAAAGAAAGAGGATAGCAAGTTGAAGGCTAGCCTGGGCTTCAAAGGGGGGAGCACAAAGCTGCCCTGGGTAACTCAGTGAGACCATGCTCAGAATAAAAGGTAAAAGGTTAGGATCACATCAACAAGAGCCCTGGTCTACCAAGAAGGAAACCAAGGGGCCTTTTTGTTAATGTCCTCCCTCCAAAATAAAAGACCTCAGATGTTTCTAGAGATATTTACAGGGGGGCGGGAGGGGAACAGGGCTAAAAATCAGCTTAAACTTTTAGCATGGCTCCCGGCACTGGGAAGCTGGAGCAGAAGGATCTCTAAGTTCAAGACCACCAAGGCTACACCCTGATGGGAGATATCATTCTATAAATATGTTTCTCTTATTGGTTAATGAATAAAGCACTCTTGGCCAATAGGAAAGCAAGATAGGCGTGACTAAGAGACAAGGAGGAAAGAGGAAGTAGTAGGGAGAGTCAAGATAGAGGACGGAGAGAAAAGAACGCCAGCCCCTCTCTGGTAAGATAAGACCACATGGAAATACTTAGATTAATAGAAATGGGTTAATATTTAAGACAGAACTAGCCGATAAATGCTAGTAACAGGCTAACAGCTTTATATCTAATACAGCATCTCTGTGTGTTATTTGGGGCTGATGTGGCTGTGGGTCCAGACCAGCAGGGAAACATATCTTAACAACACCCTGAGACTCTATCTCAAAAAGACCACCAACAACAAAACAAAGAAATTAAATTCTTTCTCATTTAGAAAGGAAAAGATTTCATGCTGATCGTTGTTCACTGTTTTCATAACTTGTCTAAAAGTTCTGAACCCAAGAAAGGCATACCCATGTAAGAAAAGGTGTCTCTGCTCACTGGCGGAACTGGCTCTGAGTTCTGTCTTGTGTGCTTTGGCCCGGGCTCTGCCAGCTCCTCCTCTTTACCCATGGGCTCCCTAGGCCGCTTGCTGGTCTTCACCTGTGATTCCAGCACAGGAGCGGTTTCCTGCCCTGAAGAAAAAAGGATTCTAATTATGATCCAAAACCAGACAGTGTTCTGGAAGATTTTTTACCATTATCACACCGGACTGGGGTGGGACACTCTAGATGTAACCCTATCAAGAGGGAATGGTTGAGAACAAGCCATCCCAGAGGATAAATAGTAATAGATGAATAAATAAAAAGATCTTGAAATCCCACTTCCCAAGGGAGGTTCAGATATAGGGTTTTTTGTTTTGTTTTGTTTGTTTGTTTTGGTCCAGTGTTCTAAATTAGTCAGCTTGATGACCTGAGTCCTGTATGTATGATCTAAATCTGGTGTCCCTTATAGTAGGCCTCTTGCTTCCAGGATTTGACACATGAAATATAAAGAAACTTAATTGGGGGGCTGGAGAGATGGCTCAGTGGTTAAGAGCACTGGCTGCTCTTCCAGAGTTCCTGAGCTCAATTCCCAGCAATTACAAGGTGGCTCACAACCATCTGTAATGAGATCTGGTGTCCTCTTCTGGTGTGCAGGCAAACATGCAGACAGGACACTATATGCATAATAAACAAATAAAATCTTAAAAAAAAAAATGCTTCAGCTAAGAAAAACAAAACAAATTTAAATGGTGTGATTCTATGGACTGTGGCCTAGTGACATTATGAGCACTCCACAGGAGGACAGAGTGCTAGCTCTTACAGAATCCTGCCATGTAAGCCAGTTCTGGAAATAGCTGTGTCTTTCATGCCTTGAATCGCCAATCCTAGGTACATAAACCTGGTGTGTGTGTGTGTGTGTGTGTGTGTGTGTGTGTGTGTGTGTAAGCGTCCATCCCTCCTGAGTTACAGGAAATTGTGTCATCTAACATGGATGCCAAGAATCAAACTCTGGTCCTCTGAACCACTTTTTTGTTTGTTTGTTTTGTTTTTTTGAGACAGGTTTCCTGTTTATCTTTGGCTGTCCTAGAATTCTATCTATAGATCAGGCTGGCCTTGAACTTGGAAATCTGGTTACCTCTGCCTCTATAATATTAAAGTCTTGTGCCACCATCACCTGGCTTGAACTATTCTTAACTCTAATCTGCACAGGGAAAAACAGACAATCATTTCATTTCCTCTACAAAAGTATATATTGTGATGTTGAGGATGCAAGGGACAGTTTCATAGGTTAAGACTTCACACTAATGTTACATACCTTTTGAACCATCTGGGCTTGGAGAGTTCCTGACAAAGGCCCAAGCTTCATCTTCTGTGGCAAATTTCTTAAACCTGGCAGCAGGAAACCGATCCACCTGTTCTTTGCACTCATTCCTGGAAGAATACACACATTATTAGCCCAGGCTTCATTCCCTCTTCAATACATCCTTATTTGTTTGTTTGTTTGTTTGTTAGTTTATTCTATTGGCTTTTCAAGACAAGGTTTCTCTGTGTAGTCTTGGCTGTCTTGGAACTCACTCTGCAGACCAGGCTGGCCTTTAACTTACAGAGATCTGCCTGCCTCTGCCTCCTGAGCGCTGGGATCAAAGGTGTGTGCCACCACCAACTGGCTTTTCAGTGTCAAGTTTTACAGCAGTTTTAGATTCGAATCAGATAGGAACAGAAAGTTGAAAGCCTTAAGCCTCTCCCTCCAAATATTCCTAGTCCACTGCTTACACTAGGGCTGGCTCACTCACGTTGTTGAAAAGTTTACAGGTCTGACAGCTAGGCCTGTTACACAAAGAAACCCTGTCTCCAAAAAAACCAAACAAACAAACAAAAAAAGTTACAGGTTTAGTGAATGTGTAATGACAGTGACCTGGGCCTACATTCGCCACCCAGATCAACCTCATGCATTAGAAAGTCCCCCCTGTAGGCTGGGGGTGGTGTGTCTATAACTCCATACTCTAGAGGCAGAGGAAGGGGGAATCACAAGTTCAGCACCACTCTGATCTACATGCAAGTCTAGGCCAGTCAGTGCTACCTAGAACTGTCCCCCAAACACCTTGGTTTGGCATACACACCTGTCATCCCAGCATTTGGGAAGTGGAGACAAAAGATCAGAAGTTTAAGGTCATCTTTGCTTTATAGCTCGTTCAACCGAAGGCCTGCCTGTCTCCAGATAAACAAAACCTGTCTGCTCTCATAATCATCCTTCCCTCAGTTCCAACCCTTAAAAACCACTGACTTGTTTTGCAATTTCTGTATTTGTTCCAGGATGTCATATAGTTGGAATAACACACCATAGACCATGATATAGCAAGTGTTCTTTCATAATATTTCATCTTTGATAATTCATTTTAGGTCTGCATAATAAACCTCACAATTTAGTTTCATTTCTGTGTTGACTGGCCTGACCATTCTTCTAAATGCCATCCAGGTGGTACACTAATACTATGAGGTCTTCCACAACTCCAGTGCATACTAAAATTTTGTTATCTTTAATAATCAATCAAAATTGCCAGGCGGTGATGGTGCACGCCTTTGATCCCAGCGCTCAGGAGGCAGAGGCAGGCAGATCTCTGTGAGTTCAAGTCCAATCTGGTCTACAGGAGATACCCTGGAAAGAGAGAGAGAGAGAGAGAGAGAGAGAGAGAGAGAGAGAGAGAGAGAGAGAGAGAGAGAGAGAGAGAGAAATATATCAATCAAGCTGGGCAGAGGTGGCACTCACCCTTAATCTCAGTGCTCTGGAGGCAAAGGCAGACAGATCTGGTCTACACAGTGAGTTCTAGGACATCCAAAGCTACAAAAAGAAACCCTGTCTCAAACAAAAAAAAAAAACAAAAACAAACAAACAAAAAACCAGGACAAACAAACAAAAATAAACCATAGAAAAGGACTGGAACCAGAGATAGCTTTTCTCAGCAGTGTTGCCACTGAGTTTAGGAAATAAACAGGCGCACAGGGAAAACAAATCTTGACATCAGCAGTTTACTGTCATATCTCAAATCTGGGTTCAAGCCCTGATTCTGCCTCCAGGGGCTGCTACAGAGATCCAAAGGCAAAGACTAACTTCTAGCTTGAGACTCTCCATCTCTCTGTTCCCTTCCTCCTCTCCTCTCTTGGAGGTCTCCTTCCACAGGCCTCCTGCTTCAGACTCACCAGTACTGAGTTTACAAACATGGCCACCACACCTGGCAACGGCTATTCTTTTTTAAAAACAGGAGGGGCTGAGGACGTAGCTCCGCTGCTTGTCTAGCATGCGCTGAGCCCTGGGTTCGAGCCCCGATACTACATAAACCGAGCACAGTGGTGCCTATCTGCAATCCCTGAATTTGAGAAATGAAGGCAGAAAAACCAGAAGGCCAAGTAGGTAAGAGGCGTCCTGTCTCACAAACAAAACACCCACAGGGGCGATCAGAACACGGGGATCCTCGTGCCAAGTCTGGTCTTCAATGGTTCTATGTGCTCTTTGGTAGCCTTTGACTCCAACGTAGAATGACTAAACCAGCTGTCTGGTGTCTGCAATAATGGGCTCCGCCGGGCTCCCTCTCACCAACTCAGGAAGACGCCGATCCTGCGGCCCCTCCTCACCGCATAGAACATCCCGAGCCCGCAAATGCCTCGCCTCACGCGCACGACAGACAGTGTCACTGTGTGGGACAGCGGCAGGAGCCACCGCATCGCTAACGCCAACGAGGGAAACTACATCGCGGTCACAGAGCCTCCCGGCCGCAACCTGACATATTTCCGGCGCAGAGAGGTGACGTTACGGCGCATGCGTGAGGAGGGGCGGGGTCTGTGGTGGGGCGGGGCGGGGAGGGGCTTAGGATTGTTTCCTAGTGTCAGTATGATAGTGGGGTGATAAGCCTGAAGGCTGTGGTGCCTCCCCACTTCCCAACACCTCAAAACTGGTTGTAGTGGAGAGGTGGGGAGGGAGAGAAGGAATGGAAGGGTGATGTCTGTGTAGTGAATGGATGTGAATGCAATGAGAAGCCCTGTGAAGCTACATCCCCTATTCTAGGATGCCTGCCTCTGTAGGGCAAGGTTCACCTAGTCTCTTCTGGCCATAGAAAAATGGATGAGGGGATGGCTTGAGTACACAACATCATTTTGGCCATATAGTTAAGGGATTGAAGCAAGTCACTGTACAAAAATGGGAAATCTTTTTTTACAATGCAAAGGAAACTGAAATTTTAAAACATACAGCTTGCGGGATGGGGGTGGGAGGTAGCAAAATGTCTTCAAAAGTAAAGGTACTTGCCACCAAACTTGACTACTCCAGTTCCATACTCAGGACCCACACATCAGCAAGGGGAGAACTGACTCCTGGGCAAGTTGTCCTCTTGCCTACACATATGCACCATGATGCAAGTATAGGTATGCACACAAATAAATGTAACTTTAAAATTAAAATGTATACTACCTAAAGTTCCATGGATATACAAAAAGTGCTAAATATAAAGGAAAAGCATGGACAGGAAAACTCGATATAATGGTTGCCTCTGGTTACCAACCCTTCAGCTAGACCTCAGTGGGGTTTGTGGAATTTAAAGCAATTCTAATCTTCTATTTGTTTTAGAAAACATTTATTTTGTGTCATGGATATGGGTATTTCACTTGCATGTATGTCTGCACCACATACATGTTTCCTGCCCACTGACATCAGGAGAGGGCATTGGATACCTTGGAATTTGGAATGAAATCTAGGTCCTATGCAAGAGCACTCACATTCTTAATGAAGCAGCCATCTCTCCAGAACCACCAGGCATCCCATCTATAATCCTATATAGTGTAGACTAAGGGGGGGTGATTACTACAAATCCAAGTCCAGCTTTGTCTCTATAACAAATCATTGCACTGGGGATTGAAGTTAGGGTCTCACATATATTAGGCTGTAAGACCCACGAGAGCGTGGTCCCTTGCGCTCCCACTCAGGAAAGGCGCCCCCCCCCAAATCACTCACGAGAAGCGGTCATGATGCAAACGCATAAGGTTCTTTATGTTCCAGTATACTGGGGTCGTCAGCCACACACCATGCAGGGTGGTGGGCTCAGCAATGACCCCTAGCACAGAATTGAGACAGCTTTTATAGGGTTACAGCAAAGCCCTCGCATCATGAACCAATCACCTCGTAGCATCCAGTACAGACCAATTACTTTAAAGTATCCAACCCTGCCCTTAGCCCAGGAAGTCTGCTTTCGCACAGGCTTCTGGGTGTTCATTCACTACCGTAAACATTAAAGTAGGTGACCATCAGCTTGGGATTTAAGACTCCCAGCTTCCTGGGTTTTCTGGGGAATTAGGCTAAATTTTTCCATCCTAACAAGGCATAGTTCCTGCCAGAGCTTCCTCTCAGTCCTTAATTTTATTTTTTTATGTAGCAAGACTAAAATAAAACTTCAAAGTTGCAAACTTATTTTAAGGTTTAAAGGAGGAGGTATGGATACTACCAGTCCTGCAGAAACCAGGTGTGGTGTCATGCCAGGCTGAGGAGGCAGTAGAGGATCAATTTGTTCAAGGTCATCCTTGGCTACACAGCAAACTCAGGACCCATCTGGAATATGAGAGACACTATTTCAAAAAATGACTTGAAAATAATAAGAGGTCTTAAGACCAAAATTGGTGAGAACTACTTGGCCTTGGGCTAAATGGCTCAGAAGGCAAAGTTGTTGGCTGTGCAGGCCTGGTGTTCTAAATTAGATCTCAAGAACTCACATAAAAGTAGATGTAGCCAGGTGTTGGTGGTGCACGCCTTTGATTCCAGCACTCAGGAGACAGAGGCAGGCGGATCTCTGAGTTTGAAGCCAGTCTGGTCTACAGAGCAAGTTCCAGGACAGGCTCTAAAGCCATAAGGAAAACCCCTGTCTGGAAAAAAAGATAGATGAAAAGCTGAGCATGACATCACTTACCTTTAATTCCAGCACTCAGGAGGCAGAGGCAGGAGGATCTCTGCAAATTTAAGGTCAGTCTGATCTACATACATGTAGATCTCTAAGACAGCCAGGACTGCATAGAGACCCTGTCTCAAAAAGAAAAAATAAAGTGGATGTAGAGAACCAACTTCATAACATTGTCCTCTGACTTCCACAGAGTGCATGTTCTCCCAACCCAAGACACACTGATTTTAAAAATGCTAACCTTAGCTGGGTGTGATGGTGCACACCTTCCATCCCCCTTCAGACAGAGGTGGGGCAGGCAGATCTCTGTGAGTTTCAGGTCCTTTGGTCTACAAAGCAAGTTCCAGGACAGCCAAGAAAATACAGAGAAATACAGTCTCAAAATAACAAAATAAGTTGGGTGTGGTGGCATACACCTTTGATCCCTGCACTCGGGAGACAGAGGCGGGTAAATTCAAGGCAAGTTTGAGTCCAGCCTGGTCTACAAAGTGAGTTCCAGGACAGGCTCCAAAACTACACAGAGAAGCCCTTTCTCAAAAAACCAAAACCAAAACAAAACAAAACAAAAAATTCTGACTTTGTAAATAATTAAGAATCAACATAAGAACTTAATATAAAAAATGTGTTCCAGCTTTTAATTTATAACTTCAACTTACATTTTCTTGCAAATTGTGATTTTCATAAAAAACTGATAGCATGTTTCTGAAAAGCAATTTAGCGTTTCCCAATTTGTGCAGTTTTGAAGAGGAAAATCTCCTGGGTGGGGCTGGAGATGTGGGAATTCCAAGCCACACCCCAGACCAAGGTGTCAGATAGAGCTCAACAGTCAGAGTTCAAGGCTTCTCTGTTGCCTAGGAAACTGAGACTACAGGGGATTGTGGCTCCCCAAGGTAGTTTGGCCCAGAGGGTGGATTGCATCCTTCAGGATTTTTTTGGTGACAGGGGTAAGGAGATCATGGCCTCACATTAGTCTAGATCAGTGGTACTCAACCTGTGGGGCTTGACGCCCTGGGGGTTGAAGAATATGTATTAAATGAAGGTTGAGAGCCACTAAATGGATGGTGCCTGGGGACGGCTCTCTGGAGGTTGTCTCAGTTCAGTCCCTCTCCCTTGCAGCCATTTTCAGGGCACAGGATTGGATGGCCTCCTTCTGAGAGATCCACTCATTGCCGTAAAAACTAAGCCCAGACAAAACCGAGAGGTGAACACCATCTTCCCTGGGCATCCACTTAGCAACTTCACTCTTCTGATATTCCATCCATCACCTGTACCTCCTGCCTCTCTCTCACCATGACCAGTGTGCTAGGTGGTAGGAGATTCACCCTGGCACATACCAAACCAGGCATGTTATCTGTAAACCGTTTTAAAACAATATGAGAAATAAGTGGAAATTCAAGGGAAAGCAAGGTATGGGACCTTAGGGAAAACTGGGTGTTGTGGTGCATGTCTGAAATCCCAGCTCTTGGCAGGCAAAAGCAACAGAATTCTGGGAGTTTGTAAAGCTCTCCTTGGTCAAGTCAAAGAAGCTACTATAGTTACTGTAAAACTTCAACTTAAATTACAACCATCCTTTCCTCCTTTGCACGATTATATCAGAAACCAGAGTTTTAGGGCAAAAGCCTGGCTCCACCAACCCCCAAAAGCTATGTCCTGTCACTTGTCTCAGAATATCAACTAAAGAAATTAGTGCAATGGCTCAGCAGTGGAGAGAACACACGCAATGATCTTACAGGATTCTTTTCCCAGGACCCTGTAACTACAGCTCCAGGAATACCCACTTCTGGCCTCCTCAGACACCTCTCTCTCTCTCCCCTCCCCCCTCTCTCTTGTTTGTAGCTTCCCCAGGCCATGGGCTACTCTGGGCCGGGGGAGCCAGGGGGTCCTATAGGCCAGGGCCAGGGCCAGGGCTAGGGTCAAGGAGTCCCCCATGCCAGGGACATTGGTTTCCCCCTGCCCAGGGCCAGGGGGTACACTGGGCTACGACCAGGGCCAGGGCTGGGGGTACCTAGGTACAGAGCCAGGGCCAGGGGCAGGGCCAGGGCTAGGGTGACTCCAGAGCCAGGGTCAGGGGGTCCCAAGTATCAGGGACAGAGCTGGGGCGACCCCGGGGTCAGGCCTAGGGGGTGCCCTGAGCTAGAGTCATGGTGTCCCCCAGGACAGAGCCAGGGAATCCCCCGAGCCAGGGCCAGGGGGCCAAGGCCAGAGCCAGGGTGATGGGGTCAGGGCCAGGGCCAGAGAGTCCACCAGCCCAGGACTAGTGCCATTGACTCGCTCCCCGAAGGGTCACAAGAGACCCCTCCACGGAGGGGCACGAGGGACCCACTCCCCTGAGGGTGAGGGGCCCTGGCTTCCCTCGGGGGTCCTTGTATCTGTCCAAAACCCTAATCCTAGTGCTCCTAGGGGGACCCTAGCGCCCCTAGCCCTGGGCATGGTGCCCTTAGGGGCCTTGGCACCCCTAGGCGCCCCTGACTCTGGGCTAAGGGGGGCCCTGGCACCCCTTTGTGGGCTCTGACACCATCAGAGGGCATTGACTCCGTCCCAAGGGGGGCCTAACGCCCCTATGGGGACTCTAGCGCCACTAGGAGATCCGTGACATGCCTAGAGGGGCCCTGGAGCCCCTAGGGGCCCCTGGCTCTGGACTCGGGGGGCCCTGATGCCCCTAGTGTGGTCCTGGGGCCCCAAGGGGGGCCCTGGTGCCCTTAGGGGATCCCAGGCACCACAAGGGGGACCCTTGACTTTGGGCCATGGGGGGCCCTGTCCCAGGGCCTGGCGCCTCTAAGGAGGGCTCTGGTTCTGGGCCTGGCGCCCCTAATGGGGGCCATGGCCCTAGCCTTGGTCCTGGCAGCCCTAAAGGGGACCCTCGACCTGGGAATGGCAACCCTGTAGGGGGCCCTAGCCTGTCCCTGGTTATGGCCCTGGCCCTAGGCCTGGTGCCCCTAAGGGGGGGCTGTGGTCTTGGGTCTGGTGCCCCTAAGTGGGTTCCTGTGCAATGGCCCTGGTGCTCCTGTGGGGGGCCATGGCCCTGACACTAATGCCCTTGAGGGTGGCCCTGGCCCAAAAGAGGGGCCCTGCCCTTGGGCCTGGCATCACAGGGGTTGGCCCTGGCACTGGCACTGGCACTGGCACTGGCCTAACCAGAGGGTGCCATTCCTTGCAACCCTGAGGGGGGCCTTGGTTCTGGCACTCCTGAGGAGAGTACTGGCCCTGGCACCCCTAAGGGGGGCCCTGGACCCTGGCCTGGAGCCCCCGCAGAGTGGGGGGGAGGCAATGGCCTTGGCACTGGCATCCCTGATGGGGGTCCTGGCCCTGGGCCTGTTGTGCACGGGGTAGACCCTGGCCCAGATCATGGCACCCCTAAGTGGGACCCTGGCCCTGGGCCTGGCCCTGGCCCTGGTAACCCTACGGGGAATCCCCCAATGGGGGCACTGGCCCAGGGCCTGGCGTCCCTGAGGGTCTCCCTGGCCCAGGGCCTGGCACCCATGTGGGGGGCCCCTGGCCCAGATACTGGCGCTCCTGAACGTGGCCCCTGGCCCTGAGCCTGGCCTTGGCCCTGGCGACCCAGAAGGTGGCCCCTGCCCTGGGCATGGTGCACCCGAGGAGGGGTGATGACCCTGGCTCTGGCATGCCCTGAGCCTAGCCCTATGACTGGCGGCCCTGAGGTGGGCCCCTGGCCCAGCACCTGGGCCCCAGAGGAAGGCCTCTGGCCTGGGGCCTGGCTGGCCCTGGTTCCACTGACCACCTGAGGGGGCTGCTGGCCTTGAGCTTGGCACCCCTGTGAGGGACAATGTTTCTTGTGCTGTTGTCCCTGACAGGGGCCCTGGCCCTGGGACTGGCACCCCTGAGAGAGGCCCCTGGCTCTACACCTGGTGCCTCCCCCAGATGGTAGAGCCTTGGCCTGGGTGTGGCCTCCCCCTTTAGGCAGATGTCCTGGTCCTTGGCATGGCCTCCCTCTCTAAGGGGGAGCCCTAGCCCTAGGCCCGTCCACTTCCAGGGTCTGGCCTCCCCCCAGAAGTGGGGTACCCTGGACTTGGGTCTGCCCTCCCCCACTAGAGGGAGCCCTGGCCCTGTGCCTGGCCTCCCCCGAAGGGGTGAGCCCTGTTTCTGGGCTTGGTCTCTACCAGATAGGAGAACCCTGGCCCTGAGCCTGGCCTCCTCCTCTAGGGGCAAGTCCTAGCAACTCCATTTTACAGACAACACTTGTCTCCATGTTAGTGCAAACACAGTGGCAGGGTGGCTCTGCGATTCCTGCACATGTTGACAACACCCACGAGGCTGGGCTGACAACTATTTCTAAAAGCATGAAGTAGACTGTGGCCACATGAGCACATCAGTTGCATCAGCTACATCAGCTGCCTGATGTTGCACACCTTTAATCCCAGCACTTGACAGGCAGAGGCAGGCAGATCTCTGTGAATTCAAGGCCAGCCTGGTCTAAAAGACCTAGTTCCAGGACAGCCAGAGATATACAGATATACCCTGTCTTGAAAAACCAACAACCCAAAACCAAACCAAACCAAAACAACAAACTAACCAATTAGCCAAACAACAATAACAGATAAAACAAACATTAGCAACGTAGTACTCAAAAATAATGACTGAACACATCAGGTAAGGATGCAATACCTCACCTGGACTCCAAGAGGAAGACACCAGCATTCAATAGGGATGACCCTCCCTGACCTGTCTGTCATCTAGAAGGCAGAGGCAGATGGATCTCTATAAATTAAATTCAAGGCAAGACTAGTCTACAGAGTGAGTTCTACAAAAAAAAAAAAAAAAAAAAAAAAAAAAAATTTCCATGTCTTCAAGACTTCAAGACTCCAGATTGGCTTGGCCCTGACTCTTAATCTCTTAATTTGATCTCATGAATCTCATGAATTGCTATTGTCATTGTACTGGCTGGTTTTGTGTGGCAACTTGGCAATGTGGCACAAGCTAGAGTCATCATAGGAAGGAATCTCATTTGACAAAATGCCTCCATGTAATCCAGTTGTAAGGCATTTCCCACTTAGTTATCAGTGGAGGAGGGCCAAGTCCATTGTTGATGGACCCAAGTCTTGGAGTCTACAAGAAAGCAGGCTGAGCAAGCCATGAGGAGCAAGTAAATAAGCAGCACTCCTCCATGACCTCTGCATCAGCTCCTACCTTCAGGTTTTTGCCTTGCTTGAGTTTCTGTTCTGACTATCTTCACTGATGAACATGGTACGGAAGTGTAATCCTAATAAACCCTTTTCTCTCCAACTTGCTTTGTGGTCATGGTGTTTCACTGCAGAAACAGAAACTCTAAGACAGTCATCCATCTGTTTGACCCAGTCTTGCACAGTCTCGCCGCACAGTCCTGAGATCTTGTATCTCACATCCATGGCTTCCACAGTGAGTAGAAATAAAGTAGTAGCTTGTCTGCTTGTGATATGTACTCAAGATATATCTGGAGAGATGGCTCAGTGGTTAAGAGCATTTGCTGCTCTTGCAGAGGATGGAGGTCAGTTCCCAGAAACCATATGGTGGCTCACAATGGCCTACACTCTAGTTACAAGGTATTCAATGCTCTATTCTGTCCACCATGGATACTAGGCTTGCCATGGTGCCCATACATCAGGAAGGCAAGACCACACAAAACATTGAAAACATTTTAAAACTGTATCTTTAAATTGTATGAACATTAGGATGAGGAGGAAATACTATCAACCACTCCACACACATAAATTCAATAACTTAGATAATGGACCAATATCTTTAAAAAAAAAACATAATCTACAAAACCTTAGCTAATATGAAATAGGTAGCATTTAATGCTTTTATATTTTTTTATTTTATGCACATGACTGTTTTGCCTGCATGTGTGTCTGTGCACTGTGTGAGTGCCTGGTGCCCAATGAGGCCAGTAGAATGCATTAGATCCCCTCGAGCTGGAGTAACAGATGGTTTGTGAGCCACATGAGGGCTGGGTATTGAACTCCCAATCCTCTGGAAGAGCAGCCAGTGTTCTTAACTACTGAGAAATCTCTCCATCCTTAAAACTAGTATATGAATATTTAAAAAATAAAACAAACCCAAAACAACTGCCCCTCAGTGTGGTAGCACACATCTATAACCCCAGAATTTAGGAAAAGAAGGCAGGAGGATCAGGGGTTCCAGGTCATCATCAGCTACAAAATGGTTTCTTGGCCACCTTGTTTGAGATCCTGATTCAAACAAACAAACAAACAGCTTGTAATTTTATTTGTTTATTTTTATTTCAAGGCACATTTAATTTAATATCCAGAATTCAATACAAAAGGCCCAAATACAATGAAGGAACACATTCCCCCATTTAACACCAATAGCAATGCTGTTTAACATGTGTCTGCTGAATGAGATGAGGATTTACTAACTAGTCTCATCACAGCCAATACCTTTATACAATCTAGTTGTGAAATGAATGCTTATAATGCTTCAGTTTAAACCTGAAGTGTGAGACCACACCTTCACGTTTGTACAGTTCTCGGTAAAGGTTATCTGCCGTTTCCCCAATCATTCAGAGAACAAACCATTGATTAAAAACCACATAGATTTAAGACTCCATTATGTAATATTGAGCTCAGAGCTAATGGATAAATATATGCTCCACTTGTACTGGTTGGTAGCTATGACTTGATTGTCTTACAGCTATTAGAAGTTGGTTCTTAGCATGTAAACCCTTTAAAGGCAAAATTCACCTCATTTTAGTTTTGACCCAGTAGTTCAACAACCATGAAGTCCATAGTCTTATTGGCATAACTGATGTACAGTGCCTTTAAGTCACTATGCTCAAGGTTAAGAATGATGCGTATTCATTCCATTTTTACATTTTCTGGAATTTTACATGTTCAGTTCATGATTTAAAACCTCTGAGTTTTCAATCCTCCAAACTGTCTGAAGACACAGTGTGCCACAGACTTAAGACTTCTGTTTTCCCCTCTATTTTCTTCAAGCAGAAACATTTCTCAAATGTCTACATGTTCTAGAAGGGGAATTTTTTGGAGGTGGCCTCTTCTTCGGAATAGTCCGACGGCATCAGGCCTCTGAAGCAAGGGGAAGAGAAAAGCTGAAACACAAGGCTCATCTGGAAAGTTTTACATTAACCATCACAAGCTGGACAGTGTAAGAATGTCACTTTTTTTTTTTTTTTTTTGCTCAAAAACTCTGAGTCCTGGAGTGGAAAGGAGTACTTGGCTGTCCCACCACAGCTTTCTCCCTGAGGTGGGACCGCCAGGGAAGTCTTGACTGGGGAGTATGATTTGTTTACCTATCAGGTGTAAACTTCCAGGCACTCAGTTCATTTTGGGCGTGTTTCAGTTTGTTTTTAGTCTGTTCCAGTTCACCTTTCATTATTAGGAAAAACAAGTTGATCTCTGGGTCTACCACAGTTGATCTCAGTTGGATGACACTCCTGCTGGATTTGCTTGAGGTACTGGATTTGAGTAATGCACTATTGCATCTTCTGTTTCTTGGTTGCTAATCGATTGGCAAGAATGTTTTCCCTGCGTGCAGACTCCTGCTGTTGCTGATTTAGTTTTTCTTCAGATTCCCTTAAACCAGTCACATCATTTGAATTAAGAGCTGTGTATTTTCCCTCCAAAGCTTGAATGCTTCATATTGTTTCTCTCTTAGAATTAACTCATCCCATGCCATAACATTGAATTCTGTTTCACTCAAATGGACCTTTTTAGCAAGAGGTTCATCGTTGGTTATCTTACACCCTTTCCAGTCCGATGCCCGAGGCTGCAAGGACACTGCCTGGCACATAGGCCGAGGCAGCTGCTGGACACACTCCACCCCCACCCCCACTCCACCCCTCACCCCTCCTGCCCCCCCACCAGAGTCCAGGCTCAGAGCTTGTGTAATTTTAAAAAACACCTTAGGAAAAAAAAAATCTGCTGATTTCACAAGAGAATTCAACTAAATGCTTACTTAGAATTAATGCCTAATCTATACAGTGTTTTCCAGTAAACAGAAGACAAGGAACATTTTGCAATTCATTTAATGATGCTAGAATCAACCTAATATTGAAACCAAAACAGTAAGACAGAAAAAACAAGCAAAACAACTAGCCAGCAGAATGTGGTGGTAAAGACTTGTACTCTCAGCAGTTGGGGTCAGAATCACAACTTTGATTTATATATCAAATTCCAGGTCAGGGGATACCTAGTTTAACTCAGTCTCAAAATAGCAAAGAGAAAGACAGGGAAAATATGGATTACAGACCAATGTCTTTCACAAGCCTGGGTATAATAAAGCAATATGAAAAAAAATGTTGCTTCATGATCAAGTTATGTTTTTCTAGAGATGGGAAAGTGGTTCAATACTGGTAAATCAACCAATGTTGTCTACCATATTAACACAAGCTACAAAGAAAGCCTACATGATAATACTAATGGATCATTAAAGTATGTGACATCATCCAGCACCCATTCATGCCAAAACTTCTTGAAAAATAGGAACAGGAAGGAACTTCCTCAATTTGATAACAAACATCCATCTATTTGTCTGTCCATCCATCCACCTATAAACCTTTTAACTAAGGATAAACCTTTTATCCTTAGAAACCAAGTGTTTCCCCCAAAAAGCATCAGTTACCAATCCCATTCAACAAAATATTAGAAAGCAGTGGAATTTACTGGGATGAGTTTTTAGACAAAAGCCAAAGCAGAGACAGTATGTAGAGTAAGGGAACGGAAACAGTTCTTCCCCAGATCACAGGATTGGTCAAAGAAGATTATAAATTCTTCCTGTCATTTATACCTCTAGGAGAGGGAAATTCAATTTTCTTCAATAGAGAGACACTGGATATATCAATCTCTCCAGGGCAGGCCTCATGTTCAGGAGTAGTTGACCAACATAAATGGACTCGTGTGTGTGTGTGTGTGTGTGTGTGTGTGTGTGTGTGTGTGTGTGTGTGTGTGTATGTATTTTTTTTTCCTTTTTCAGTGGTTATTTTGTTTTCTTGGTTTGGGAGGCTTTGTGGTTGTATTGAGTTTTTTGTTTTGGGGAAAAGGAAAGTTGGGTGTGTAGGGAAGGGAACAATATGATCAAAGTAATTTTAAAGTTAAAAAGTTTTATATATTATATATTTGTATATATTATATATACCTTTCTTCATTGAACAAGCTTCAATTTAACTCTTAATTTTTCAAAGAGCTGAGGGAGTCTTGATCTCACTATTGTAACAGGCTGGCTTCATAGTCACAGGGATCCACCTGCCTCTGCATCCTCAGTGCTGGGACTGGAGGTGACCAGTACCACCATCCTCTGCCAGTAGCTTTAAAACTCTGAAAGGTTGTGAGTTTCAGACAGCACCTATTGTGACTTTTGCACCATTTTATATAGTGTCTGGCCCACAGAAGGAGACAATTTCCCCACTAACCTTGACAGGTAGTAAAACTCAAAAGAAAGGACAGTCTGATGTAAGGGGTGGTGTGTAACTGCTACCAAGTGACTAGGTCCTGACTGACCTTTAATGTGTAGGGTACTTACTGTTTTTCACAGATATTCCAAACTTCCTAAAGATTATATTTCTGCTCCTTCCACTCTCTCCTTACTGTATGTAAGTCATTACAACGTGTTATTCTACATTTCATTATATACTTACATAACATCCTCACCAAACTGCACTCTCCATGAAGGCAAGGATTCTGTTTTAATAATCGGTATCTAGTCTATAAAACAGGTATATTCAATTGTAGATCAGGGACTCACTGGGCACATGAATTCAAAGTGATAGTAGAAGTGGGCACTTCTTAAACAAATGCAAATTTCACCCTTAGATCTTTCTATCAGACAAGTGCTCCTGACCTATCTTTTCTTCCTTCCTTCCTTCCTTTTTTTTTTTCTGATCATGCTCTAACTAAATGAAGTTGTTGAGGTACAGCAAGTCCTCTCCCAGCATTGTCTTCATTCTGTCTTTTGTTTTTCTATGTGTAGCTCCAGCATCTTCAACACGGCTATGTAGGCTGGACTGGCCTCAAACTCAGATCTGCCTGCCTCTGCCTCCCAAGTGCTGAGTTAAAAGTTCATTCTGTCTTAGTATTTCTCACTATTGACCTGGCTTCCTTGCTCTCCCCACCTTTTAGGGCATAAGTTTTCCGGGTAGCCCTGGCAGGCAGAGGTCTGGTCTAGATTTCACCCAATCTGATCTCTACTATGGACTTTTTCAGTAAATGTTTTGTTGTGTTGTTTGTCTGGTTTTTTTTTTTTTTTTTTTTTTTTTTGTTCTTCAAGACAGGGTTTCTCTGTATTGCTTTGGACCTTGTCCTGGAAGTAGCTCTTGTAGACCAGGCTGGCCTCAAACTCACAGAGATCCACCTACTGGTATTAAAGGCATGTGCCACCAATTCCGGCATGTTGTTTGTTTTTTGAGAAAAGGTTTTTCTGCCCTAGAACTCACTCTGTAGACCATGCTGGCCTCAAACTCAGACATCTGTGTCTGCCTCTGCCTCCCAGGTGCTGGGACTAAAGGTCTTTGCCACCGCCAACCAGCTTGTAAAAGGTTTTTTGTTGCTGTTGATTTTTTGAGATCAGATCTCTTCTGCACAGCGTTGGGTAGACCAGGCTGGCCTTCAACTCATAAAGATCCTCTGCGACCTGATTCGAAACCACACCCGGCATTCTCCATAAATATTAAACTTAACAGGGCAGCTTTGCATTTTTGAGGACAGTGGTTCCTGGACATGTTCTAGAATCTCCCGCTGCACCAAACACAGATGTTAGGAATAGGAATTTATAGCTTGGTGGCGGCGGCACATGCCTTTAATCTCAAAAAACCAAAAAAATAAAATGAATGGGAGTTCATGACAGATATTCAAACACTACCTCATTGATTTTACTAGACAGGGTTTTTCCATGTAGACATGGCTTTCCTGCATTTCTCTTTGTAGAACAGGCTGCCCTCAAACTCAGATACCCAAGTGCTGGGAGGCCAGGCTAATCTGACTCGTTTTCATAGCGTCAGCGGGAAAAGAAGGGTAAGCTCGGAACTAATTAGACATTTTAAATGTCCCGTCTTCGCGGTGAACGAAATCAGACTGGTTGTGTCTCCGAGGGCTGTCCGTCCGCCACCACCCTGTCCAGGAACACATGAAAAGACTACAACTATGGAAGCTGAGAACTTTCACAAATGGAACCAAGGGCGGACTCCTCCGGGGGACGAGTGAAACCGCAACACTGGTCTTCCGGAAACACTTCCGGGAATATGCGAGGCGGTCCTACCACATTTCAAGAGGGCTTCCAGCTCCCGCCCACCCACTTCCCCTGCCACGCCTCTTTTTCCTTACGCCACCCGGATATGAGCAGTTCTCGCGAGAGCCGGGCCTCTTTCTAAGCCGGCACTCCGTAAGGTATGATGGCGCCTGGCGATGTTGCCGCGGGTTTTTTGCAGAGTTTCGGGGGAAGGACTCTCGGGGAACCTCCGGGGGTGGCGGGCTCTGCGTCCCTGGTGGGGATGCGGCGGATTACCCGGTCTGCACCCGTCGATGGCCCCCGGCCAGGCGTCCCGCGACCCAGGTGACTGACGGCACCTTCTCTCCCCCACCCCAGGGCGAGCCATGTTCAGCTCGAGCGCCAAGATCGTGAAGCCCAATGGCGAGAAGCCGGACGAGTTCGAGTCTGGCATCTCTCAGGTGAGACCGCCTTCGGGTCTCCGGATCCCCCTGATGCGGTGATCTCGGGTCCTCACCCCGGCGTGGACTCACGTTCTCCGTTTCCACAGGCGCTGCTCGAGCTGGAGATGAACTCGGATCTCAAGGCGCAGCTGCGGGAGCTGAACATCACGGCGGCCAAGGTGAGCGGGGGCCCCCTGGGCTCGCACAGTGCCCGTGGCCGTGACAGCTCCGGCCTTCGTTAGCTGTGCTCAGAAAACCGACAGCTGCGTAGACGCGGGAACTCCTCCCCATTGCATGCACCTAGCATTTCCATTTTAATTAACTCGATTTTGTATGCATCGGTGTGAAAATGTGAGATCCCCTGGAACGGGAGCTGCAGACGGCCATGTGCTGCCATGCGGGTGCTCTCAGTCGTTGAACCATCTTGCCATTCCCCTCGGAAGTTTTTTGGCGTGACAGGGATTTGTTTAGGATTTATTTTGTGGCAGTTAGTGGTTTGTTGTGTGTATGTCTGTGGGCCTGGAACTGGATGGTTGTTGGTTCTGGGAGCTGACCGACTCCAGGACCTTTGCGAACACAAGTGCTGGGCCTTACCTGAGTCGACCCTAGCCCCATGATTAGTGTGCTGTGAAGTTTTAATTGTCAAATTCATACTGTTTGGGCTGTTCATGGTGTATGGAGTAGAGGCTTGACACCGAGGACACCCAGGACATGGAGATTTAAAGCTTAGTCTAAGTACTGGGGAAACCTGAGGTTGCTCATGGCCAGTGTCCCGGGTGCTGGTGAGACAGAATCTCTGGTACCCTAGGCTGGCCCTGATTTCTGCCTCTGCCTCTCCAATGGGCATTGGGCATGTATCTTGGCTGGTGGCTCTGTCTCCTTTTTGTAGAGTCACCCGCATTCATTTTGGGATTACATTTTAGTGACCACTTCCAGTGGCTAATATCCTCCAGACTCCATCCCTGGACTCCTAACCCCACTCTGGTTACCTCAAAGTGAAGGTTCCAAACCCATAGGAGAATGTTGTTTGGGATGGGGGGGGCTGCTGGTTGGTTGTGGATGGGGCACAGCATTAATCCCATCACTTGTGAGGCAGAGGCAAGTATATCTGTTGCAGAAGGGGGCAGTTGTCGGTTCAGGCATGTGGTATTTGTGTTCACATCAGCGGTGCTACCCGAGTGGGGGGCAATGGACGTGAAGGACTTAACAGTGACACGGACTTTTTTCCTCTTTTAGGAAATTGAAGTTGGTGGTGGACGGAAAGCCATCATAATCTTTGTGCCTGTTCCTCAGTTGAAATCCTTCCAGAAAATCCAAGTCAGGCTGGTTCGTGAATTGGAGAAAAAGTTTAGTGGGAAGCATGTAGTCTTCATTGCTCAGGTATCTGCTCAATTTCCTATATTCTGAATTACCTGGGTCTAGGCTTTGGCGGTGAGAATGGGGACAACCCTGTTAGTGTAAAGCTTGGTGTTGGGTTAGAACACTGGAGTGTGTTTGCCCTGGGGAGTCAGCAGTCTGAAGGGCCTGGTAAGTGACAGTGCTGTGTGTTTAGGATTGGATTGGGTGCAGTGTGTGTGGGCTGGTTTGAGTGTGGGAACAGTTTTGCATTTGAAGCAGTTGGACATTTCTTAGCAGCTTTGTATCAGCTCATTCACTGTTTTTGTGTTTGTTTTCATCATAAAAGAGGAGGATTCTGCCCAAGCCAACTCGGAAAAGCCGCACGAAAAATAAGCAGAAGCGCCCCAGAAGGTGAGTGCCTTAGCTGCTTCTGCCGTGTTCCCTTGTTGCTGGCTGTTGATTTGGTGTAGAGTCTTCTATGGGTGGCGAGTTAGAGCACACTCTAGACAAAGTTTCAGGTTTTCCGTAGGCTGAGGCCTGTTCCTCTTAACTCAGTATAAAAGTGTTGGATGTAGCTGAGGGCCCGGGCTGATTTTGTTGTGTTAGAGTCATAGTGCTTTTGAGACAGGGCTACTTTAAACTTGCTGTTGTGCAAGGCTGCCCTTTAACTCCTGCCCTACCGCTCATGTGCTGGGATTACAGCCGCACACCTCCATGCCCTGTGGGTGTTTGTATTGCAGACAGTGATTAATAATGCTAAGAATGTCACAATTCAGTCTTGTCCTTAAAGCCCTGGAAAATAGGTGGACATATGCTGTCTAAAGGAAGGAAGAGGGGTAGTGGTCACAGCTGAGGCTAGTTTTTTGTGGCCAGTTGGAATGGTGGGAATTTTGTCATATTATGGTCCTTGAACCCTGGTCATGATTATAGACTAAGTAGCTCTTGTTGCATAGGGGAGCTAAGATTGCCTGCTATGCTACAGTGTTCCCAGTGACCTTAGTAACTTCTGTTCTTGGCACCCAGGTCCTTGTCTGGGTGAGGTAGGTCATATACTTCTGTCTCCAGACCTCCGCTATTGTGATAATGTGCTTTAAAGCGGAGCAGGGGACAGCCATTCGATAAGGGGATTGTATTGCAGTGGACAGCCACCTGATAAGTGGATTGTATTGCAGCTCAGTGTGTGAAGCAGGTCTGCTACTTGATGTGTGTGGTTTAGTCCAATAGCTATAATATCAGTCCCCCCAGAGTTTGGAATTACAGGTGTTTCCTGACTAGGGTGGGGTTGCTTTGTAGTAATGTACACTCAGGGGAAACTTGAGTTGGGATTTCGAATTTAGTGCTTTTCCCAGGCTGTGATGTCCTGATGAGCTTTGATGCTAGGCAGCAGCTGCAGCTCTCAGGTATCATGTGATCACCATGTAACAATTGGCACCTACAATGCTCTCCTGGTAAGCTGGGGCACTTGCTAGGACAGGTGTGTTAAATGTCTGGCTAGGCCGTTCCCACCCATGCTTGTAAGTCACAGAGCCATTGTGCAGCTTGCCAGGCCTTGGGGTTGGGAGGTTCTGAGAAGCAAGAGTCCACTGGAGCTTCACCTAATGGCAGGGACAGTGAGAACACTGTCTTTGGAGGTAGATACTGTCTTGTTTGATGATGGAAAATGAGATTTAGTGGCATCTGAGAGGGCAAGGAAAGATCCTGAGAGTTTTTGATTTGATGAATTACATGGCCAGGTTAAAATACTTAAGCTATGCATGTAATTAAAAAGAGCTTACTGCAGTTGGGAATAACATGTGAAAGTTCCTGTCACTTAAAAGCATACAGCTTTGGACATAAATCCTGGCTTGCTTGTCATTCAGACAAAAGTAGTCTCTGGGATGCTGGCTGGATATGCAGCCTCTTTTAGGAGACAAATGTGTTGAGACAAGGACCGGTGGTTGGCTCTGAACTAAGAGGGAATCCTGCTTCTTTCCCAGGTGTGCGTGCGTGCGTCTCACAGGTGTGAGCCATCACACTCTGCTGTTTTCCCTTTTATTCCAAGGGTGTCCTGTGCCATGTTGCTGATGTTTGTCATTCTTTCAGCCGCACCCTCACTGCAGTGCACGATGCCATCCTTGAGGACTTGGTCTTCCCAAGCGAGATTGTGGGCAAGAGGATCCGTGTGAAACTAGATGGCAGCCGGCTCATAAAGGTTCATTTAGACAAAGCACAGCAGAATAACGTGGAGCACAAGGTAAGGGCTTGAACTCACAGGAAGAAAGGAGGAAGGTCCAACCCCTGGGACAGAACAGTCCTTGGTCCACACTAGCTCTTCCTATCACTCCTGTCCCATCTGATTCTGTGTCGAGTTTAGTATTGGGAATGCTTTACAAACTGGAGTACTTTGGACCCTTTTAACTGACTAGGAGATGTGGAAACAAGTGCCCAGTCTGTGGACTCGTTTCAGGGAGGGCAAATCTTATGACAGATGGGTGGTGGTGGTGTATTAAGATGTTTTGATACCTGCCACCCGTTGGTCCCCAAGTAGGTAGCTTGGTTTGACCAGGAGTTGTAGGGACATGTTGTACATAGTCCTTATTATCTATATAGTTGCTGGAGAGAAAAACCATACAGGATGCACTAGCCTTTGGTGCTTTGCAGCAGATTTAAAAGTTAGTGATGATTTCTGTCTTCTTTTTCAGGTTGAAACTTTTTCTGGTGTGTATAAGAAGCTCACAGGCAAGGATGTAAATTTTGAATTCCCAGAGTTTCAGTTGTAATGTAAAATGACTGAATAAAGTGTCATTCATAGTATTTGTTGTATCTTTTTCAAGTCCAATGGAAAGGTGTGTGTGAGGGTGTACAGAAGATGCATGCTCTATTCCCCACACTTAACGGGCTAGCTCACAGTTGTTTTAAGCTTCAGAATCTAATTCATAGCCTCTGGGGCCACAAGTCATACGCTTTGGGGGCACATACATGAAGGCAAACATTCAAAAATCCATAGAAAAGACATTATTAAAGGCTGGTGAAGCTGTTTCAGCTACTTGTGTTCTTAACTATCCAGTGAGGACCTCAGGAGTTACTTGACAGTATACAATATACTTTGGAAAGTATGAAGTGCTGTTATCACCATTACCTTGATCAATAAACTTGAAGTCAAATAGAGAAGGATTCATGAAGCCCCACCCTTCCTTGGGCTTCTGGTAATTAGCAGGTGGCTGGGTATGGGGAGGTTGCTAAGTACAGAGAGGCATTGTTTGCAGTTCTGGAGCCACTAGTAGCTTACCTACGCTCCAGTGAACAGTCTCACCCATGCTCATGCAAGCAACCAAAATTAAACTACGTTTAGAAACAGGTCAGAGAGATGGTGTCCTGGCTAGTTTTGTGTCATCTGAAAGGAAGTAGAAAAATGCCTCCATAAGATTAAACTGTAAAGCATTTTCTTAGTGGTTGAGGGAAGGGCCTAGCCTCCCTTGGGTGGGGCTATCCTTAGGCAGTTTGTCCTGGGTGCTGTAAGAAAGCAGAGTGATCAAGACAGTAAGCAGTGCCCCTCCGAGGCCTCAACACCAGATTTCTGCCCCGCTTGAATTCCTGTCCTGACTTCCTTCAGTGGTGGACTGGAAGTGTTAAATAGTAACCCAAACTAAGAGGGGCAGCTCAGTGGTAAAGAGCACTGGCTGCTCTTGTAGAAGGTTGGGGTTCACAGCACCCACTGGCATATCACAGCTGTTTGTAACTGCTTCAAAGGCACCAGACACCCTCTTCTAAAAATGTTTTTAATAGCCTTTAGCTGTGGGGCATTTGTTGGGAAGGGAACCTGCAGGAGTGAGGAGAAAGGGTCATGCACGATGAATGTGATTGAAATATGCATGACTCTTGTACAGAGATACCCTCAGCATGACTGCCACCTTTGTCAGAGCAGCTGTACCAAGAGATCCAGAGAATCAGGTCTATTGATGTTCCTTCACAGAATGGGGGTGGAGGGACTGGGCCCTCACCTCGTCTCAGTCACTCAGGTAGGATCTCCCAGCCAGCTGTTTGTAATTGTGCCCTAACTGCACACATCATCATGGTGTGGAAACATGCTACATCTATGTTGGTATGACATCAGACACTATGATGGCTTTGTTGCCCAGACTACTTCATTCTCTAATATCAGTATACCTAATAAACTCATTGGCTTTGGAGCCTGGCATTTGTTGGGAGTTCCTGAAACAACTTGAAAATATTTTAAAAATTTGGGGTGGGGGTGGTGCACACCCTTAATCCCATAACCTAGGAGGCAGAGGCAGGTGGATCTGTTGAGTTCAAAGCCAGCCTGGTCTGAAGGAGTTCAGAACAGCCAAAACTATACAGAGAAACCCATCTTGAAAAACCAAAATTAAGTCTACCAACTACTAGTATACTTTAAAAGTAACTTAAATGGCTGATTTTCTAATTGCCTTGGGAAGGCTAGCTTTGTTTACCTCACTTCGTGTCTAGACTCTCAGAGATGGCTTGAAGAGACAGTGAAACACCCAGTGGTGGTGGCAGCAGCAGCAGAGGTGCATGCCTCTAACCCCAGCACTTGAGAGGCAGAGACAGGCCGATCTCTGGACAGCCTGGTCTACTGAGCGAGTTCTAGGACAGAGAAACCCTGTCTCGAAAAAAAACAGTGAAAGGACTGAGAACATGCATGTACTCTCTTCGGTTCCATCAGTCTCTTGTACTGTTCCCTAGGGCTGTATAGCAGCTTGAGGAGTAGGATAGCACAGCTGGCCCTTGAGGGTTGAGGTGTAAGGCCAGTCACAGCTGATGTGGGGCTGATATCCACACTGGTGTAGACTCTGCGAAGTCCTGACATCCTCTGTGAGGCTGGTAGTGGGTGCCTTTGGCTCAGCCACCTCAGCCTTGAGAACGTTACAAATGAGCACTCTGGAATTCCTACATTCAAGCTATTAGTTCAGAAACACTGGGGTCTAGAGCTGGAGAGGTGGCTCAGTGAATAAGAGCATTTACTCTGCAGAGAACTAAACTTGATTCCAGCATTCACATGGTCGCTCACAACATCCTGTATCTCCAGTTCCAGGGCATCTGATACCCTCTTTCTGGCGTCTGTAGGCACCACCAGGGCAGGCAATCCAGAATCTTAGCACTGGGTAAATGTGTTAAATGGTTATGTACTCAAGACCTTTTAACAAATTGGCAAGAAGAGGTTTCCAATGCCTGCACCCTGGTCTCTGTATCCTAGGGTGACTGGGCTTAGGATAGTATAGTGGGTCAAGTACTGTGCACTCTCCGGAAACTCAGGCGGTGTCAGTAAGTGGTGTGGACCTTTGGGGAGGCGACCATGGTGAATGTCCTTATGGACAAAGTGTCCCACAGATACAGCAGCACGTCCGGTGTGACCCCCACTGAAGTTTCCCATCCAGAGCAGAGTGGGTTTCATGTGACTCTTGTATCCAAACTCCATGGTTATCTCAGAGAGATGTAAACACTTGCTGGATGTGAGCCAGGCTTGTTCTGGCCGGGAATGAGATGGTCTATGCATTCAGAGCTTCCAGGCAAACAGCTCTAACCCTGGGCCTATGCTGTCAGGACAGAGAAGAGAAAGCAGTGGGCTGTTTCCAGGGGAGGAGTAGCCAGTATTTCCTGGTGACTTGACCCTAGTTTGTGACTCCAGGATCAGTTTATAATACAAAAGTTATAACTCACAATCTACTCAACATAGGATAAATTAACAGTTTGTGTAACAGGGAGTATTTTGTTGGCACCCTTTTGAAAAGCCCTTGGGGTGGACTGGGAAATAGATCAGTTGATTGATAGTGTCTGACTGAGTTCAGTCCCTGAGTTCAATCCTCAGTACCAGCATAAGGCTGACAATTTGGAAGTGGTAGGTGGCTCATGTTACACCAGCACTAAGAGGCCGCACAGAACCCTTGGCCACCTCTCCAAGATGCTGTGTGGTAATGTCTTGAATTAGTGTATTCTGAAAACAGGTTCATGTGTGTATAGAGATTCATGTCTTCCTCATTATTCTCCATCTTGTTTTTTTTTTGTTGTTGTTGTTGTTGTTGATTTATTTTATTGAAGACATAGTCTCACTGTGCACTCCTGGCTGTCCTGAAACTTGCTACGTAGTGCAAAACCGTCCTCTAACTCAACAACACTCATGCTTCAGTCTTCAGAGTGTAGATTGCCAGCACACACTACCATGGTCATATGTCTTTATTTGAACAAAAAAAAGAAAGAAAGAAAGAAAAGAAAACTAAAAAAAACTAGACAGAATGTTTGGGGTGGGGGTTGGCTGGGATCTCCAGCCACCCCAGCCTGGTAGCAGGGGCCATGTTCCCACACTCCTCAGGGTCCTGCAGGACAGCTGATGGTTTCAGGCAGGAAGCTCTTACAGATAAGGCTGCAGGCTTCAGCAGATTTGCTGGGCTGTCTGACAGCCCAGGCACGGGTTCCCGCTGAGTTGGACTGCAGCTGGGCTCTAAATAAGCAGCCATGAGGTTTCTTGGAGCAGTATCTGTACCATCCGGGGACCGTCAGGACAGCACCTTCGCCTAGTGTGTGTTCAGGTAGGAGATGCTGCCCCAAGGACACTAGGCCAGGATTGGACAGGTGTTGAGGCATGAACAGGAGGGTAAATTTCCAAACAGAGCTGAAGGGTAAACTCAGACTGTGGAACTGGGCAAGGTGAGACTCAGTCTCAGATCCAAGCATCCTGCAGTTGGTCCGTAAGTCAGACACTAGAGTTCCAGAGTTTGTTTAGCTCAGTAGTTAATGGAGGAATCTTTGAGAAACCAACAGAGGCAGGTTGTGACCAGCCAGTCAGTCCATAGATGATGATGGGATTACAGGCACTTAGGTTACTTAGTGTCCAGAGGTTGGAGTAATCACGCCTAACTCCAATGGGGGAGTAATATACCCCAGACTACTGCTGAGCATTATTTATGGGGTGACAGCTGAGCAAGCTCTGTCCAGAGACCTACAGCTCAAAGGCACACTCAGCAGTGGATCTCAGGAGCAGGGGGGTGGCAGGCAGGAAAGGACATTTCTCTCAGGGGAGCCACCTAACAGTGGACATCCAGTCTCCCAACACTGGGAAGAGGAGCAGCTGGAAAGGCAGTTGCTTGTTCCCTGGCACCAGGCTTTGGGACTGGCTGTTGTGACTGAGTGGCCCCAGGCAGCAGCTCCAAGTTGAAATGGTTACATTTGCAGGTCAGTGTATGGCACAATGGGGCTGGATTTGGTGAGCACTCCTGCCGGGGAGAGCAGACTTTCACACCTCCATGTTTAGTTTCATCTCCGGCATCTGTGCCAGAGAAGAAAGAGATCAGACAGATCTCTCCTCACCATAGTGTTGGAGAGATCCTCTCTGTAGCCTCATGGGGGGGTCGGGGGTGTCCTTTTAGGACAGAGGAGGCTTCCAAGTGATGGTACAGTTCAGAGTCTGTGGGATCCAGGGCTCCATTTTGGTGTTTAATGGACAAGTCAACGTGTGTGTTTGGCAGTATAGTTCGTATGTTTCCCCCTTCCCAGTCCAGCCTTTTTTTTTTTTTTTTTTTTTTTTTTAACATACTTAATTCACTTTATTTTTCTTGTATAAAACCCCTTATGGGGTGGCAACAGCTGGAGCCTGGGTCCTCTGAACAGAGACTCTGTTATGGGCTTTCACAAGATGATCAGTGAATTCCTGATAAGGAGACTTGGTGAACACAGTCTCTTTCCAGAGGTCAGGGGTCAGGTAGATGTAGGTCTTAGAGATGGCATCAAAGGTGGCCTTGGCAAAGTTGCCCAGGGTGGCAGTGCAGCCCCTGGCTGATGTGTAGCAGTCATCAATACCAGCCATCATCAGTAGCTTCTTGAGCACAGGTGCAGAGACGATGCCAGTGCCTCTGGGGGCAGGGATGAGACGCACCAACACAGAGCCACAGCGGCCTGTCACTTTGCATGGAACAGTGTTGGGCTTGCCAATCTTGTTCCCCCAGTAGCCTCTCCTCACAGGGACAATGGATAGCTTGGCCAAGATGATGGCCCCTCGGGTAACTGTGGCTACCTCCTTGGAGCACTTAACACCAAGACCAACATGACCGTTGTTCCCAATAGCGACAAAAGCCTTGAACCTGGTCCACTGCCCAGCCCTTGTCTGCTTCTGTACTGGCATGATCTTTAGAACCTCATCCTTAAGAAATGCCCCCAAGAAAAAGTCAATAATCTCGGATTCCTTAATGGGCAGAGAAAAAAGATCTCCAGGGGCTTGATCTTCATGTCCTTAACCAGGCAGCCCAGCTTGGTGATGGGGATCCACTCCTTGTCTTCGGCTTTACCTCCACAAGCCCCAAGGCCTCGGACAGGACCGCGGCCCCTGAGACCGCTGCCGCCGTGGCCTCCTAATCCTGGGACCCCGGGTCCTCCGGGCCCTCAGGGCCCTCCCGCTGCACTGGCGTCATCCACCATTTGGTGTTTTCCCGAAGTAGAAGAAGCCCCAGTCCATTCTTACGAGTTTCTCTTGTGAATCCCACATTTAATCTCTCCCCAGAAAGCTGTCTCTTTGATGGAAGCGGGGCCTTAAGTCTTTGGGCCCTGGTTGAGAGATAAGGGTGTTGTTTTTAAAAGAGTTTCAGGGTTGCTGCACAGTCTCCGTTTATAAAACCAAATTCCTTTCCTGAGAGGGGGCTGACCAGGACACAGACCAGCCTGCTGGTGGGCATGGCGCGGGTCCCCACCATGTGCCCACCCACACTGTCCTGGAACAGGACTGGGGCAGGAACAAACTGGAGGACAGGGCAGGGCCCTATCACATAAAGACACACAGGCAGGAAAATCAGTAAGAGAGTAGATGGTGAATGAGGATCCAGCTCTGGAGCATTCTGGGCCCCTGCTCTCCTTGCTTACCCACTGTGGCCTGACCTTTTGTAACAGGAGAGAAAGTGATGACTGTCCTCCTGGACACCTGCTGTCTCTGGAGGAACATTTTTGGTTATGTTTTCCAAGACAGGGTTTCTCTGCACAACAGAACAGCCCTGGCTGTCCTGGAACTCACTATGTAGACCAGGCTGGCCTCGAACTCACCTGCCTCTGCCTCCCAGATGCTGGGATTAAAGGTGTGTACCACCACTGCCTGTCATCCACTTCCATTTTTATTCCTATAAATGGGGTGTCCAGACAAGAGCCAGGGGGTCCCTTTATAAAGTCATGCCCTGATCAAAAGCTTCGTCTTGCTTTGAGGGACCCCTAAAGGTGTCACAGTAACTAACACCAGACCTGACTCTTCACTCTCTTCAGGGCTTTTTCTCACCAGGCCAGGAAACTTCTCCCCAAGCTCCATTCAAGAGGCTGCAGTCTACAGAAACCCACAGAGACAGCTGACCTGAACAAGGGGAGCTCATGGACCCCCAGACAGATAGCTGGGAATCCAGCATTGTAATGACCTCAGACCCGCTGAACATGGGGCTCAGTTAGAAGGCCTGGGCAGACTAAGGGACCTCTGACAGTGGAACCAGGATGTATAAAGAACATTGGGAGCACATTCCCCATGGAGGGATACTCCCTTAACCTAGAGACAGGAGGGAGGACCTAGTCCCTACTCCAAATGGCGACAGATTTTGTTGATCCCTCCTGGAAGGCATCACTCTCCTTGTGGAGTGTGTGAGGGGGGTAGAATGAGAGGGGAGGGTGGGAGAGAGGGAGGGAGGGATTGATATGTAAGATAAGAGAAAAAAAATAATAAAAAGGAGGAGGAGGAGGAGAAGAGGCTGCACAACTTCCTTGATGCTTCACGAGGGAGGCCATCCCTGACCCAGTCTCTAGAGGGCAGCACCTGCATGCCCAGGCCATCTTGCTTGCCCTGCCTCTCCTCCCCGGGGAAGATCGTTCTTCTCGGCCGCTTCTGGGTTTTTTTTTTTTTTTTTTTTTTTTTTTGTCTTTATGTGATAGGGCCCTGCCCTCTCTCAGACAGGGTTTCTCTGTGGCTTTGGAGGCTGTCTGGAACCAGGCTGGTCTCTGACTTCAGAGATCCACCTGCCTCTGCCTGCCAAGTGCTGGGATCAAGGGCGTGCGCCGCCACTACCCTGGCCCTTTTGTCTCTTTTAAATAAAAAAGGTTTACTCTTTTTGTGTATACTCATGCCTGCATGTGTACACAGAAGCTACATTGGGGCCCACTGGAACTGGGGTTATGGGTGATTCTGAGAACTAAACCTGGGTCCTCTGTAAGTGCAGCAGACACTCTTAACCACTACTACCTCTCCCGTCCCTGGCTGACTCCTATGCCTGGAAAGGAACCTTACTTCTTTCTCCACCTCAGCACCTGGAAATATTGCTGAGTGGTTGACTGGCCCGGGGAATAGGTGCCAGGAAACACCGGAGGTCTTCTGCAATGAATAATTGTGTGGTTATTGCTGCAATGGCTACTGTGTGGTTCTGGTGTTCCCAGGGGACCACCCACCCTGCTTCCAGGCCCAGCTTTTCCTTCTTGCTTTTTTGTGAATCTTCCCCCCTTTCTTCTTGCCACTACTGTTGGTCTTTCTGGTTCCTTTCTTCTTTCTTTGCTTTCAAGCCATCCAGTGTGGATGTCTGTTTGTACAGGGCTAGACCCTCAGATGTACTCCAAGCTCTGCAGGAGGTCACGTCTTGCATCGAGGCCTTTGTCATCTTTGAGTTTCTGCTGTTAGGATGAGATGAGCTTCCTGGGCAGGCCTGGTGCTCAGTGACTTGCTCTGAGGAAGGACAGATAGTCAAATGGCCTTCAGCAAAGATGTAGGGAAAGTGTTCTGGGCACACATGGTGCCCTAGCTGCCTGGAAACGTCAGAGACTCTCAGTACAGGTTGGTAACTGGTGTGTAAGTGAGCCATCGAGAGAGGGAATGCATGAGTGTGTGGTCTGCTCTTTGCAAAGTGCTGCCATCTGTGTCAGATCCTGTCACTGTTTATGTCTTCCCTCTTCCAGGAGGCAGTGTCCTGCCTGCACTCATGATGATGAGGGACCTGGCTCTGGCAGGCATGCTGATTAGCCTGGCTTTCCTGTCACTGCTGCCATCTGGATGTCCTCAGCAGACCACAGAGGACGCGTGCTCTGTGCAGATTCTTGTCCCTGGCCTCAAAGGTAATTGCTCTTCTGCTGCTCTGCCACTATCCTGGTCACGCCTCCTGGTGTCTCAGTCTTCTGCATGGCTTGGTACTTCAGCACAAAAAATTCACAAAGAATGAATGGCTCTGGTCCAGGTGCATCCTGGGAAATCTGCCCACCTCTTGGGCTTGTGATTCCCTGACTATTAGATCAAAGTTCCACAACATTTAAACCCTTTCTTTTCCTTTCTTTTCTTTTCTTTTCTTTCGGTTTTTTGAGATAGGGTTTCTCTGTGGTTTCGGAGGCTGTCTTGGAACTGGCTGTTGTAGACCAGGATGGTCTCAAACTCACAGAGATCTGCTGCCTCCGCCTCCCAAGTGCTGGGATCAGAGGCGTGCGCCACTACTGCCCGGCCATTTCAATCTTTTCTAGCCAAGGAATTGCAGATTTCTCATTAGTGATATATATGGAACACAGCCTTCTCCTCAGGAGCCTTGTGTGAGGGTCTGGCTCATTTGATCTTGTCCAGGATGAGCATGAGCTGGAGAGCTCAGGTCCACCATCCTCTTTCCTCCTGCGTGATGCTACAGTGTTTACATCCCGTGGCCTGTAGGGACGATTGTCTGCTTGCAGACACATTTGTAAATAGAACAACGGTTCAACGGTGTCTGTGGCTTTTCTTCAACCCACAATGAGGGTATCAAAGTAGTCCTCGTTCTGATTGAAAATGACGGACACACTATAAGGATTCAGGTATTATGCTGGCCTGCCCCTGTCACCTGGAGGAATGCACTCAGGCAGTACCCTGGTCAGTCCTGGGTACCATGATTGTGTAGTCTGCACACAGGTGCAAAGGACCCCTTTTAAAGACAGACCCCGCCCACTTATGCTCTTGTTTCCAGCTCTCTTTTTGCTCTCTCTTCCTTCCTGTTGTCGGCGCCCCTCCCCCAAAGTATTTTCCTGTCTCCCTCTTCTCCTGTCCTCTCTGTCTCTTATTTTTTTTCTCTCTTTCCTCCCCACCCCCTTCCCTTTCTAATAAAACTTCTCACTAAGCTCTGCCTGCCTGGCTTGTTTGTTCCCTACCTCGGTCACCCTCGCCTGCCATATTTCCCCACGAGCTTTATCTTAACACACACACCTTCATAGTTGGGTCAGACATTATCAAAGCGTGACCCAGATGAAAGCTTTGAGTTCGCAAATGTAGTTCTGACTTGAGAGGGCACAAGCGGGAAGAGAAAGCTATTGACTGTGGCAAATGAGATGGCAGCTGAAATGTCAGCCTGACCTGACAGAAAGATGGCTGGGTCAGAACTCCATGGTTGGAGGCGGGAGCGAAGAGCGCCTGTGGAGCTGGGCTCTCTGTGGCTTGTTTATCAACACGGATGAGGAGTTCCTTCCCACCCCCACTGAGCTTTGAGCAGTGCTGAGAACATCTTTGATCTTGATGGCCACTCAGGGTTGCACTCCAAGGCCTCCAGGAATAGCTAGACACAGAGTCAAGCTTCCAGGGAAGGTCTCCATAGACTTGGATGTGGCCCTTTAGAGGCAGAGGTCAAAAATGTTTTTGAGATAAAGGGTCTCACTGTGGAACCCTGACTAACTGGGGACTCCCCATATAGAGAAGCCTGTGTTAAACTCACAGGACTCTGCCTGCCTCTGCCTCCCGAGTGCTGAGATCAAAGGCGTGCACCACCACCATCTAGCAAAAACAACTTTTTATGACAAGGTAGTCTCAGGACATAATATAATCATGGACAGAGTTGAGGAACTGCATTGCAGGTGGGCGGGGGTCCTTCCGAGCCTGAGCATCAAGGTGTTTTTTTTTGGGGGGGGGGTGCAGGAGATTAGCAGTGGGAAGCTCAGGGGCCTTGTCCCCTTCTTCCCATTGTGGATGAATGGGAAGATTGTCTGTGAGAATGACATTTAAATGAAAGGGCTTTTCTGATCAGTTGAGAGAGATGAAAATTCTTCATTTGGGTCCTGTGTGTGTGTAAATATAAATATGTGTTCTTGCATGTGGAGGTCAACCTTTAACATTGTTCCAGGTGATACCAACCTTGGGTCTTTCAATAGGGTCTCTCATTGACCTGGTGTTTACCAATTAGTCTAGTATGACTATATGGCTAGCCAGGGAGCCCCAGAGATCCTTCTGACTCTTTCTCCCCAACACTGGGATTACACATGTGTGTGCTACTATGCTTATCTTTTTATATGGAGTTTGGGGATCAACTCCAGTGCTGTGTTTGTGGTGGCAAACACACTACTCACAGCCATTATTCCATTCCCCAACCACCATGTTTTAAAATGTTTTCATTGGTACATTATATCTTGTTCCTGCTACATAGCATGATAAGCGCTGTTTCAGGGTGTTATGGTGAGTTGGGATCAATATGAACAGTTTTTCAATAACACGAGAGATAAACACCAGACACAAGGGGAGGTCAGGTGGTAAGCTGTGTAATGGGCCTAGTGTCCCTTTTGCTTTCTTTTTAAAGGGGCCATCAGGTAAGTGACAGCAGTGGACGATGGTCTCGTTCACTCAGCTTTACCCTAATCCAAGTTCTGATGCCCAAAGAAGCTGTGGTCAGGCCCAGAGCCAGCACTTGGCTTGTCACTAAGCTATCATAGCTCATGTCTTCACCTAAAATGAGCGAGGGCCATGTGTAAGCTCTAGGAAGTTTCTAGGAGGCTTCTAGAAAAGCTGGAAGGTGTGCTACAGTTAACCTCTCAGTGAGTATCGACAATGCACCTGCTGTTGTTGAAGCCTTCCTTCGGGTGCTCTGGGACACCAGCCCCATGAAGAGAAGAGTCACAGTAGCTGCTTCTGGTGACACACAGAGTGATGCATGCACTAAGAAAGAAACACTTCCCCACCCTTGCTCATCTTTGGTGGGTTTTGCTGTCGCTCCTCTGTGGGTGATCACATTGTCCCCTGTGGTTCAGCCTCAGCCTAGCCCCAGCAGGCTCATGTGGAGAGCCTTTGATTCATTCCCTTTTGCCTGTGAGCCTTTCCTCAGAGCACTGCTCTGCTCTGCCTGGCTGCATCCTGCTCACCACACAGTTTCAGCTAAAAAGCCGCTTCAGTGGGGAGATGTCTGATCTGATGCATGCGATGTCACTTTTGCTGAAGTTAGTGCCTCCTTCTATCCCGTACCCTGTGCAGCTAATGAGAATTCTCACATCAATCTGAGTTAAAGTATTTTTCCTCCTGGATGGCTCACAGAGCTTTCTCTTTGTTGTTGACGCTCATTTGGCACTGTCGCTGACATGTCTTCACTATTTGGCCCTGATTTTTCCCGTGTGGTCCTCTGCAGGCTTTTATTGTGTTCTTGATTTCATGCACCCACCCCTACCCCCCAGTACTGGAAAGTGTATCTGGCAGCTCTTTATAGGCTCTGGGGCATTACATGTCACTCTCTTCCTCTCTCTGTCTCTCTGGGGTTCTTGTGAGATGGGTTTGGGCATTTATGAGTTGTTTTTTTCTTTCTCTTCCATCTCAACTTGATAACTTCAAAACAAAACCATCAAGGCTTCACAGTTGAGTGTTCCTTAGTGAGCAGAAATCCTGGCCCTAATGTTTTGTCTCATGGGAAATGAGTGAGCTTTTTTTCCAGCCACTGCTTTCTAACTGTGAGGGTGAATTTCAAGCAGAAGATCCCCAGTGGGATTGCTGCCACTCACTACCGTGTCTCTCTCTCTCTCTCTCTTCGACATGGTTTCACTATGTAGCCCTGGATAGCCTGGAATTCACTATATAGACCAGGATGTGTAGACCGAGAGGCAGAGACATGTGGATCTCTGTGAGTTTGAGGCCAGGCTGATGTAAGCCTTTGGTGACTTTCTGTCTTTTAGAAAGAGAAAAACAGCATCAAATTTGTGTTGTAGGAAGGTCATTTGATCAGGATTAAGTTGGGGTTGAGGATAGAGAATAGGTCCCCTGGTCCCCGTGACTCTCCTCCTCATACCTGAATAGTCATCTTGTCAGATATCCCGACTGCTTATTTATGCCTCTGACTCTTATACCTAGCCACTGAAGCCCAGGACATGGTCCTAGATAGCCCACAGAGAAGGCCACCATGGGTTATGCTGACAGGACAAGGAAATGACCAGTGGACACTCCAATCTGTCCTCCCCAGCATGTCACCAGGCCACATGTTTCTCTGGGGGGACACCTAGCAGTTACATTCCTCCTTACTTCTTATTGATGGAGCAGTGTGGAAACCCCTATGGTGGGAAGATAGATCTGGAACCAGCCCAGAAGGGACAGTAGAGGGAGGGGAAAACCTGTTTCTGAAAAATATAGCAGTGTAGGGTAAGTGTATCCTGATCTTAGACCTGGGCGCCTAGAGCTCACCCTGGTGATGCTGGTTGCAGTTTGGGGTACGGTGGGCAGGGAGTAGGGACAGATCTGCTGTACCATGTGTGAGCCTTCCTAATTCTTCTGTATGCATGCATAACACCATAGCCCTGTCCTAGCCAGAAAGTGCCTAAACAGATATGACTTCTTCCACAGGGGATGCAGGAGAAAAGGGAGACAAAGGAGCCCCAGGACGGCCAGGAAGAGTCGGCCCTACAGGAGAAAAAGGTACTCACGATTCCAGCCTCCATGGGAAGAAGAAGGGTGGGAAAGGACAGAGCTCTCCTGAGACGGATGAGTTTAGGAAAGGAAGGCACAGTGCTGGCCTGCAGGGCCCTGAGGAAGAACTGTGCCCTTGGAACACAGTAGTGATGCTCTGGGAACGACAAGGTTCAGGATCACGAGTAAGCATCATATGAGGAGAATGCAGCTATGAAGGTGGCATGAGGGAGGAGCAGGGCACAGGCTAGGACACTGGAACAGCAGCTGACCCACCTACCAAGGGGAATGGGCTGTGTGGAAGCAGTTGTATACCACCTGATGTGGTGCTCTTAACCGCTGAATGGGTTCTGCCTGTGGAGGCTCAGCTGGCATACTTAAAGGAGCTATAGCATGTGTGTGAAGGAGCCAAAACATACATACACAGGGATGACAACATTCATGGAGAGGGATGAGAGTACCCAGGTGGAGAATCAGGCTGTGGATGCTGGGTTAGCCACATCACACAAAAGGGAGGATGTCCAAGGGAAGAAGCTAGAGGGTAGGGATGCCCTAATTTACATACATGGAATGGAATTTGAACATGCATGAGAATGAAGGTGATCACACAAGTAAGGAGCCACTGTAACAGCCACAGTGTGTGTGGGGCTGTCAGCCATAGGATGGTATCGTTTTTACTATTTTTAAATGCCATATTGTTTTTAATATATATATATATAATATGTACATACATACATACATACATGCATGTGGGCTTTGTGCACCCGAGAGCAGTGTCTGTGTAGATCAGAAGGGGGTGTTGGGTCCACTGGAGCTGGAGTTACCTGCAGTGGCTACTGGGCCTCCTGAAGAGCAGAGCTCATCCATTCTCTTAGAAGATTTATTTCTATTGTTTTAATTATGTGTGTGTGTGTGTGTGTGTGTGTGTGTGTGTGTGTGTGTGTGTGTGTGTGGTGCATGAATATGAGTTCCCAGAGTCCCCTCCAGTCTCTGGATTTACACGTCTCACAACTGCAACCATGACCATATCTATAGCTGGGTTTGAACTTCAATTTGTGCCAGTGTCCTTTTATTTACAGTGTATCCTTGGCTTGTGAGTGTCCTGGTAGCCTCATCAGGACCCTCTGTTCTTCTAGAACATTCTCCTATGATTGCTTTCTCTCTGTCACTTGTAATGTAGATTCTTTCCTTAGCTAACCTGAAACTGATTCTTGAAGGCAGGGTTTAAATGAGTCTACCAGACCCAAGATAAATGATAATTAGGTATTTATTAGGGAAGCACTCACACAGACAAGAGTAAATAACTGATGCAGTCTTCCTGCTCCAGAAGATGCAGTCTCTGCCCTTCTGATGCTCTCACTGCAACCCAAGAGGGCTCCAACCAGCCCCTCCTCTACCTTATGAGGGGTCACGTCTGAATGTGAAACCACGCCCAAAGGATGTGGCCACTACTACAAGTTCACTGGCAAAGCAAGATGCCACTACAGATTCTCACTATGTCCAAATCAGGCACTGTTGAGAAAGTCTGGGAGCTGATGGATGGAGCCTTTACTGTGTTATCTCAGTGCCACTTCCCTCTTCACATCTCAGACAAACTCAGTTGCCAAGAGCAAATCAGGCAGCAGGCACCAAGTACCAGGCCTTGCTGCTCCTCACTTTCTGTCTGGCTAACTTCCAGGCCCACTCTGAGGTGCAAGCTGCCCTCCCCACCAGCCTGCAAGCTTTACAGATGTCTGTGGCCTCCTGGGGCCTCTGGCTCCATCTGTTGGGGATAGGGCAACTCTCCTCTGTTGTCTCCTGGAGGCCAGAGGATTCTTCTTGGGGATTAAGGTTTCTGGCACTTTGCTCCTCTAGGCATGAAATTAGGGCCCAGGCACGTGCCTCTGCCCCAGTGTCCCCTCAGTGTCCCCTCAAAGAGGCCCACACACAATCCCAAGGCCAGGAGCACGCTCCCTGCTTGGTACCACACTCATGTTTTTCCCCGTGTTAGCACTGTATTCTGCCTCCTGAAGGAATCTGACTCCCTCTCTGTCTTCCTCCACATCCATTCCTGCTGTGTCAGTGTGTAAAATAAAGGTGGCCACCCATTCCTACAGTCCTGCACTCAGGAGGCTAAGAAGGGAGGGTGGTGAGTTCGAGGGCAGCCTGGGCTACATAGCCAAGTACTATTTCAAAACCAAAACAAGACAAACGAAACACAAAAACAAAACCCTTGAAAATGAAGCCAAAACAAAATATAATACATGACATTCCAACCAAAGCGGCATATTCTGGACAGAGGTAATAAAGATGATAACATGGCAGAAATGAAGGCACGTGGAGAGAAGCATTGACCAAAGAGGAACAGAGACAAGGAGGGTTAGTGAAGAAACACACTGCAGGAGACATACAGGGTCTGAACTGAGAGAGAGGGAGAGGGGGAGGGGGACGGGGAGAGGGAGGGGTAGGGGTAGGGAGAGAGGAGGGGGAGGGGGAGGGGGAGAGGGAGAGAGAGGGAGAGGGGGAGGGAGAGGGAGGGAGACCACGAGAAGGAGGTCTTTATAAACATTAAGGGGAGCTATGAGGTCTGACCTCTCCATCCAAGTGTGGGGCTAGCAGGCACCTCATTACATTGTTAAGTAGTTAATGTTACTGCATGAGTCCTGATTGGAGCCAGGTGGGGTGAGGTGCATAGGCGACACCACAGCCTGGGGTTGGGTTCCAAGTAGTTGGAGTCTCATTGCTGATGTGGAATTTTCTGATTCTCTTTTTCTGGGTCATGGCCTTGTGTATCACAGGCTGGCCTTGAGCCCACTGTGCAGCCAAGGATGACTTTGAAATCATCCTCCCGACCCAGCCTCCTGAGTGCTGGGGTTACAGGTGAGCACCACCACACCCGGTGTACCCAACTTCCCTGTTGTTGTGATAGGGTACCTTGACCAAAGTGAGTCTAGGAAGGGCTTGACTCGCAGTTTGAGATTAAGGTCTGTCATCTCCAGCACTGGCAGAACTTGAAGCCACCTTTTAGGTAGGCCACCACTTCATGAGTAGCCTGATCTCACGAAAATAAAATCTACCGGAGGGAGGGAGGCCCCAGGTGCAGCACCTGTGGCTTGGGAGCAGATCTGTTAAGTGACACCTTCAAAGGATGCTGTGACGGGTGCTCAGTGAGTGCCACAGTTGAACAGGCCTGGTAACTATTCCTTTTTGTACTTGACACCCATGTGGACGTGGGCTGATGGGGACAGATAGACAGGGCTTTCAGTTTTGTGTCTCTAGGGCTCAGCCTGACACCGGTAGCCTGAGAGCGCTCCCTCCATCAGTTGTCTTAAATAGATCTCGAGATGTAATATCTTTAAACATCTTTGAAGTCCCTGGGTGATCTTGGCTCTGGCTGAGCTCCCTGTCTGGGTACTTCACTCTCCCCCAAGTAAGCGAGCTGCCCTTCCTGAGTCCAGGGAGGTCTGCAAGTAGAGAAGCTCAAGTTCCCTTGCTGGGCTGCAGTCTCTATAGAGTGTCAGCCTCCGGAAGGCTTGCATTATCAGGCCTAGGTGCTGCAGTGACAGGGTGTGTTTCCCAGGGCAGTGCACTCCCCACCCTGGGTCTGGACAGCCCATCTTCCACCAGATGTAACTTCTGCCCACCTGGGACTGCTGTGGAGGAAGTGGCTGCAGAGTAAGCAGCACCCTGCCAGGGAGGAAGCCTGCTGGTGAATTGCCATTACTGAAACAAAGCCAGGCAGGATGGTGCCAGCAGAACTGCCTGCTGTCATCTGCTGTTTATTGAGGCAAGAACAGTATCTGCATTTCTGGGTTGTGTGCTGTTTGGCAGGCGCAGAGTGGCTCTGCTGATGTGACCTGATACGTGTGTGTTGTCCCAGATTTTTCTGTCTGGTCCCCAGACTTAAGCTGTGACAAGAGCGGGTGGCTGCCTTGTTTCCTCCGTAGAGGCTGGAGCCCCTCCTGGCACAGACAGTGGAGGGCAGTTGCACCAGCACCGGGCTGTCATGCGCTGTAACGTGCTGCACACACCATCCTTCATAAAAATCGCTGAGGAGGCTGAATTGCAAGTGCCCCTTTTGCCCCATCTCCACTTCAAAGGGCTCCGATATCTTCATTAAAATTAATATGAATCATGCACCTGCTGTGAGCTGCCCACCTGCTCCACCCCTCCTGCATGTCTGGAGAACAAATGGGAACCACCCCACTTCTCATTAGAGTAATGGGCTGTAAGGACATGGCAGGTCACAACAGCTCCCAGCATTTGGAATGCCTCAGTCAAGCTTCTCCACTTAAAGGCACAGGCGCTAAACGTGTCTCAGAGCCACAGAGCATGTGTGCACACTGCATAAAGCCAGCTATCCTGTGAAACAGCTGGAAGACCTTCCTGGAAGTAGGAAGAAAATGCAAGCTTTTGTCTGAATCTCCTCCTGTAGGAGCTTTAGCCTTGTAAATGGGCGCTGACACTCTGCCCACAGAGCTAAAACAATTCTGACCAAAAAGGGAGGATGAGCAGACAGTCTTGATGTCTCAGTGGTTTTCATCTCTTCCTAATCACATCCAAACAATAGGATATTCCTGGCTGCAGCAGCCGCCAATTCCGTGCACAGCTATTAAGGCAGAAGGCCAGATATCAAAAGATCTGTGTGCCCCACCCCTGCTTTGAGTAAACAGGGTTCTAATCCAACTCTGTGCTAACCATGGGGTATGTGAGGATTGACCATTCAGCATGTATGTTCACACGCAAAGCATGTGTATTGTGTGTACATGTATATGATTATATGCAGGCACACCCAAAACATATGTAAATTACTATTTGTATGCTTATATGTAAGTATGCACATATAAACTGTCACAGTTTTTTGTGCCCACATATATGCACATGTGTTTATGTGTACAAGTACTCTGTGTATGTGTTTGCATTCACATGGATATTTGTGTGTCTGTATGGTACACATGTATCTTTGTGTGCACATATATGCATGTGAATTAATTCACATGTATTATTTCATATATAGAGTAAACAAATATTTGTAGTAGAGGAAACAGAGGTTTATTTATTTATTTATTTATTTATTTATTTATTTATTTATTTATGTTTGGTTTTTTGAGATAGGGTTTCTCTGTATTGTTTTGGAGGTTGCCCTGGAACTTGCTCTGTAGACCAGGCTGACCTTGAACTACAGAGATCCACCTGCCTCTGCCTCCTCAAGTACTGGGATTAAAGGCGGGAGCCACCAACACCCAGCTGAAACAGAGGTTTAAAGATGATTACAACTTGTTCAAGGTTGGTATCTGTGAAGCTGGATATGGGGGCTCACATCTTTAATCCCAGCACTTGGGAGGTAGAAGCAGGCAAATAAATCCCTGTTAATTTAAGGCCAGCCTGGTTTACATAGTTCTAAGCCAGCTACAACTCTCGTGAATGGAGACCTGGGATTTGGGTCTGAGTGTAGTTTATGCCTGGAATACTGGACAACTGGAAGTTGTCTCCCTTCTGGGCCTTGCTTCTCTAAGGATGTAGAAGACGGCCGGGTCAGTCAGCTTGTGCTGCCACAGTGGGCTACCAAGGACAACTTGATTTGTTTCTTTGAACTCTGGAGCCTGGAAGTCCAAGACACAGGCTGGGCAGAGATGTTTTCTCCACGGCTTGAAGACATCTGCCCTTTTCCTGTATCCTCACATGCACTATACTTTGCATACCTGGTGTCTTCCTTAAGGCCACCAGTACTGTTGGATCAGGGCTGACATATAACCTATGACCTATGACCTCAGTGAGCATTCAGGACTCATTTGAGCACAGACTTTTTAGATGGATTGTTCAGCTCATCAAAAGATGGGAATGGTGGGCTGGGGACAAGACTCAGTCATTAAAGTGCTGGCCACACAAGCACATGGTCTGGAGTTCAATTCCCCAGAACCTGTGTGAACAATTCAGGCACAATGGCACATACGTGTATCCACAGCACTGAGGAGGCAGAGCCAGCCTAGCCAAACTGGCAGGTTCCAAGTCAGCGAGAGACTTTGTTTTAATAAACACCTGGCCTTTGGCTTTCACATGCATGCACACACAAATGAACACATATGTATACACACATATCATAGCAATGAGAATATGAGGTTAAGCTCAGTAGAGTCACATGAATGTACTGTCCTGACACAGCATGCCACAAGTGTCTGTGTTTGTCCCTTAATGGTGGAGAAGGAAGCACGCCTACACCTCTATGAAGTCTCTCCCTTGCTCTTGCTGCCACCAAGGACTAAGTAACAGGGGAATCTCAGACAGACCAAAAGAAGCAGGGACAAAGCCAGTCTCATCAATCACCTGGGACTGTGGTAAAGTGCAGGTGCACATCCACCCAGCCCCTGGGGCTGTCCGTGTGGCTTGTCACATTTCCAAGCTCACGGGTGCCTCAGCCTCTGATGATGAATGATTGCTTCTGGGGACACTGGGGACACATGTGTCCCATCTGCAATGTGCCAGGTGCAGTTCTGGGTGGTGTGCTGACTCTCCAGCATCCAACTAGGGGCATACTGCCAATCTGGTTTCATAGGTGCAGACCCAGCACAGAGGCCACTGAGCCAAGCTCTGAGCTCGTTTTGCCGACAAGGATGCCAGGCTGCTCTGTTTGAGGTGGCACAGAGCCACTGAGCAAGGCCATCAGGCAGTGGGGATGAAGGGGAGAAGACAGACAGCTTGATTATGGGTATTTCCTTTCCAAAGCCTTTACTGCAGGATTTCAGCTTCTTGTTACTTTAAAAATATATTATTTTCTGTGTATGAGTATTTTGTCTGCATATATATTTATATTCAATGTTCTACATGTGCTTGGTTCCAGAAAAAGATTTCTTGGAATGAGAGTTATAGATGATTGTGTGCTGCCATGTGGATGCTGGGAACTGAACCCAGTCCTCTGAAAAAGCAGCCAGTGTCCTTAACCATTGAGTCATCTCTCAAGCCATATATATATATATATATATTTAAGACAGGGTCTCATTCTATCTCATTCCATAGCTCTAGCTGGCTTGAAACCTACTATGTAGACCAGGCTGGCCTTAAATTCATAGGGATTATAATATGAACCACCACACCCAGCTTATATGTTCACTTTTTTGAGGCAGGGTTTCATGTAGCCCAGGCTGGCCCTGAAATTACGATATAGTCAAGGATGACCTTATACTTCTGGTCTTCTTACATGTATCTCCTGAGTGCTAGGATTACAAACCATGCTCAGTTGCATGCTGGGAACTTTGTGCATGCTAGTAAGCACTCTCCCAACTAAGCTGTACCCCAGGCTACCCCAGGCTCAGAATCCAGGTCTACAGAGATGAAAACAAAGGCTCAGAGAGGGTGGAGGTTTGAGTAGGTATGGGTCTGGGTCCCTTAGACTCGTGCTTAGCATACACGGAGTATTAGATCGGAGTAGGTGTGGCCTTATTGGAGGAAGTGTGCCACTGTGGAGGTGGGATTTGAGGTTTCTTGTGCTCAAGTGAGTCCTAGTACAGCTGCCTGCTGATCAAGATGTAGAACTCTCAGCTTCTCCAGCACCACATCTGCATGTACGCTACCATACTTTCTGCCATGGTGATAAGGAGCTAAACCTCTGAACTGTAAGCCAGCCCCAGTTAGTGGTTTTCTTTATAAGAGTTGCTGTGGTTATGCTGTCTTTTCACAGCAATAGAAACCCTAAGACAGAGAGATTAATAAACTTACCCAGGGTTGCTGACTAACCCAAGTTACTCAGCTCCATAAGGGTAAAGAGGATACATAGACTCGGCTGCCTCAGTCCTTGTGGGGCTACTTTTCCTGCTTCCGCAAATCTTGTCACATCTTAAACCAATGGCATCAGTGTTCCATGGGAACTTGATAGTGCTGTTCAGCACTCAGGAACCCAAGAGGACCCCTAAAGGCTGTAAGCTGCTGCCTACCCAGGCCACCTGGCAGTATTGGCTTTCTAGAGCTGAGAGACTCAGATTTTGCCTCCCTTGTGTCCTTCTGTGCTGAGTTTCTGCTGTCTCCACTGTGTCTTGTTTTCCACACTTGCTCTTTGTTCCTGTGTACCCCAATGGCAGGGCTTGGCACCCATGCTTCTCCAAGGACAGGAGATGAGTGTGGTGCCAGCTGGTACCAAGAGCCAAGTGTCAGCAACAGCTTTGAATTCATGCTCTTTCCATATTACGAGCAGTTTTCCCACCAGCCTGGTCCCACAGCTGTGCCAGCATCAAATAACACACAGAGATTCTGTATTAGTATAATTCTGTTGGCCAGTTACTAGCGTTTCTTATTGGCTAGCTTTGTCTTAAATATTAACCCATTTCTATTAATCTAAGTGTTTCCATGTGGTCTTATCTTACCAGAGAGAGGGTCTGGACCTCTGCGCTCTCAAGTTTCTACATCTTGAATTTTCTACTACATCTCCAAGAATCCTCCTTGTCTCCTAGTCCTGCCTATCTTGCTTTCCTATTGGCCAACAGGGCTTTATTCATTAATTAACCAATAAGAGAAACATATTTACAGAATGACATCTCCCATCATCTCCTCTTTTCTGTCTAAAATAAAAAGAAGGGCTTTAACTTTAACATAATAAAATATATAACAAGACAGTTATCAAATAAGAACTATAGTTAACAATATTTAGTCCATTAACATTTAGCAAAATTTAGAGAAAATATTTCATCATCTATTCTGCCTTTGTGAGTCTAAAGTCTTATATGTAACTTATCTTTAATCCTAACTGAGGAAAACTATAACCATACTATCTGTCTTCAACTCCTTCAAAGGCCACAGAAGGATAGTATATAAACTCTAGAAATGACAGAGACAACTCGCCTGGTCAGTCACCCGAAGTTCTTCTGTAATGTTCCATCTTTAGCCCATAGGCCATAGTGTGTTTGGCAGACTCCTCAGCAATGCAAAAAACTTTAAACTGTCTACCTGTATTTCTCTGTGTCCTGCAGACTGTCTGGCAGACTCTTCCATGAAGCAGGAACCCTGTAGCAATGTCCATCTTGTATCAGCAGTCACTTTTCTGTGGGTCCTGCATGTCCAGTTTATATAGCATAAAGTCAAAGAGTCCAGACAAGAGCAGTATCTTGCCCAAATGGATAGTCCTGCCATATTGGAAGGAAACTCCATAACGAATTTCTTCGATGTCCATCTTCCTTTTTGATGCAGTTGGTGTTGCCAGGAGCAGTTGTGCCTCACTGTTAAGAAAAACCCTAAACTATTTTAAATGCCATATTCTGTAGGTCTTTGAAAGGTTTGAAGAATGTCTATCCATTTGAAATATATCTCTATATATCTATAAAAACCTAACAAACTTAACTATAAGTTTTGACTATTATAGGTAACTATAATCTGTACTTAATTATACATTACATCTTTTTAAAATAATTTATTTTTTAGATGCATTGGCATTTTTGCTTGCATGTATGTCTGTGTGAGGGTGTCAGATCTTGAAGTTACAGACAGTTGTGAGCTGCCATGTGGGTGCTGGGAATTGAACCCTGGTCCTTTGGAAGAACAGTCAGTACTTTTAACAATTGAGCCATCTCTCCAGCCCCCTATACTTTACATTTTTAAATGAGCTATAAACACAATACCTAAACAAGAGGAGAAATATTCTTATCACAAAATTGACCTTAAATTTGTATCAATAAGTGAAAATCCATTCCAAAACAAAGTATTCATTTCTATACCATAATTCCCTTTTTACCTTTAAAAAGAGATTGGTTGTGATCATTAATCATTTATAACCAACCCCATTTAAATGAAAACAAACATAGACAATATTTGGGAATTTGGACCTCATTCTTTCTAAACTGTTTCCTGCTGATAGGGGGCACTGTCTTGGGGATCCTAAGAAGATGCAGAAATCTGGGCTGTAGTGGTTTGCAAGGCTGCCTTGTCCCAGCTATTTGAATGTTGGATTACCTGGGATACTGCTTTAGGGGGTCTTGCTTGATCAAACCATGTTAGCCTGGAAGGAATCCACAGCTTTTTATTTTCTGCGGAAACAAAAATAGAAATTCTTTTCCCCAGTAACCTGTCCTTAGTCTTAAATTTGGAAGTCAAAGTATTTTTAAAATATATAAATTGGATTGATCCAGCAGCATTTTTTAAAAACAGTTGTTGCTGTTTTTTCCACAGTCAATATAAAAACAACAGAATAGCATACAGTATCCATACTCTCTGTGTGCTTTTTTTTTTTTAATCTTTACGTGGCTTTTTTATTATTTTATTTTTCCTATTTTTATTTTTCATTTATTGATAGAGTTAGGGATGGGTTGAAGCCAAGTGTCCTCAGATCAGCCTCAGATTGTGGCTGATTTACTACAGCTGGAAGAGTGCAGGACTCTCACTGCAGCCAGTGGACTGAACTGGACAATGGAGTGATAATTGATTGTTCTGTTGAGGTGGGAATTTGCAGGAAAGAAAAATCACCCTGAGGCATTTGTGATGCAAATGTTTTTCCTTCAGAGACTTTTGAGCCTCTTTATCCTGTCTGCCTATCGCCTCAGGGACCTGATCTTCTACCTTGTGTGACCAGAAGACTGAGAAGGTGGAGCTGTGGTGTGAATTTTCCCTTATCATAGCCTTAAATCAGTTAGACATTTATCAAAGGGAAGCAGCCGCATTGTGGACAACACACCTGGATCCCTTCCTATCTTTCCCTACACAACACACAACAGACTACATGAACACTCAGGAACCTCAATCCCACCTGCCTTGTGGTAGCAGACAACTGATCTCTCAAGATTTTGGGCATTTAGTGGGAGCTGGCCTTTCCAGGGTGAATTCTTTGCTTTTTATTTTCTAGGACCCAACTACCCAGCCTTTGTCCATATGGAAATGTGGCAAGCCTGGGTATTGGAATGGCTCATCTGCCTATTCTTTATACAGTGGGGTGGAGTGTACCCAGCTGTCAGGGAGACAAGCTGAGCCTTATGTCCCCCAAACATGCTCACTGGCTGGCAGGGGGAGGGGTGCAGTGGGCTTGGACTCCTGTATGTGGGGAACTACTGTGCTCCCACCTCCACTTCGGGGCTACAGCGGGTCATTTTGACGTGTCCAATCTGCGGCATCTAGGCTGCCTGCAGCCAAAGACAGCTTCAATTACAGCTCAACGCAAAACCACAAACATAACTCAAAATGTAAGATATTTTTGTGACTTCTTTAAAAACTCAGTTGCATGGCCTAGCATGAACTGTGCAGATGTCAGGGAATGTTACAGCCTCAAAAGACTGGAGAGGATTGCTAAGGTCTCTCCTTCCTTTCCTCCCTGTTCCTTAACAAATTGATTAAGACACTGCCTGCCCTGGCCTCAGCCCTTCTCCCTCTGAACACCACCCCTGCGTAGGACTTCATGGGGTTGCTTCCCAGTCTGCCTCCCACCTTTTCTGGCTCCTTCGAATCCCTCTAGATTCTTCTTAACTGGTATCAAGTTCTACTCTGCCCTCATCTTACATCCACTGCCTTTCGTCCTGTTTGTCTCTGGGAGTTTGGAACCCACTGCCCTCCTAGTTTTCTTGGTTTTAGAATGACCCACTCTGCACAAGGATAACCAGGTCAGAAGCCTTGGCCTCACCTTACATACCACCACCAAGTTGTTGTCAACTCCCACACACCTGCCAGTTGGTAGGCTTCTTTTCATTCTCCCGGATGCTGTCTGGCTAGTGACCAGCTGGCTTCTGTGCCCCACTTCTCCTCAAGTGTGCTTGGTTTCCCAAGCAGGAGTCTGATCTCCCCCTCTCCTCTTCCTGACTCTCAGGGGTTCCCACTGCTCCAAGGGTGCACATGTCCTCTCAGATGTTCCCCTCGGTCATCAGATGAGTCAGGGCCCCTTACCTGGGCCACTTCAGCGCCTCCTACAGCTGTACCTCTTCCTTGGGTTTCACTTGCCAGATTGTCCCCTGTGTCCTCAGCTCACCCTCCCCAGATCAGTGACTCTCTCTGTCCTTCTACCCATACAGACTTCACCTATCTGTTTCCCCAGATACCAGGGAAGCAGAACAGCTTTCAAGTCAGCAGATCATGGCTCTTGACCTAGTTCTGTGATCAAGTCACTTAATCCTAGAACTACCTACGTGCAGCTAGCCAGGTTTAGAAGTAGTAAAGGAGAACATGTGTGCATGAATGTGCTTCGTATGCAAGCACTTTGTTCTCCTGTTCCTTCCAAGCATGGTGTGTTTTCTGATCAGGCAGTGCTCTGTCCTTTGAACTCCATCTGCTCTGCACTGAGGGAACATTCCATCCGCTCCAGCACCCAGAGGCCCTTGGGAAGTGCTGTGCCATCAGGCGCTTCATCAGCACACAATGAGTCCTCCCTCCTTCCTGTCTTGAGAGCTGTCCACATTAAGCTTCTGTTTGTCTCTGTAACCCTAGGGGCAACAGAAGACCAAACGGTCATGCCATCTTGACCACACCTTGAGCCTGTCCTGTCTCAGGTGAAATTGGTGCACAGGGCTTCTCTGTAAGCTTGCTTGCTGTTTGGGCTTTGGTGTCTCATCAGTGGGGATCTCTGAGGAAGTAGGGACATTCAGAGAAGGACATGGCATTGAGAAATAAATGTCTTCTGCCTTGACTTGTTGTGGGTCTGGGATAGGACAGCTGGCCACATCTTTATTCCAGTGATCAGTGTTCTCTGGGGAAAGCAAGGCCATCCACTGCTCCTTCTCGCATTGAGAATGATGCAAATACTTGCTGATAGGAAGCACACAGCAGGCACGGTGTGACAGACCTGCCACAAGGCATGTAGAGAGCATTCTGGTCTCATCTCCCTGGGTCCTCTGTCTCTCTCAGAACCACCTTCAAATGCCATGGGAGGGGGTGCCCAGGGCTTTGTTGTTTCCAGGAGCATTTAGCTATGTCTGCATTCTAGAGTGGTGCTTTTGGTTTGGGTGTGAGAACAAGCTTAGGAGGCACCGTTGAACTAGGACACACCTCAGGGACCTGCCCTTCCTGACCCAGGCTCAGAGGAGAGCTGGCCTGTCCTCCTCCCTTCTGCGGTCTGTATGACATATATCATTTGCTAGAAACAAAACCAATGGACTACCTTCGAGGAATCATATATGTGACAGTCATTATATGTGTCCTCGAAGAGCTGTTTTTGTGCAGTCTCTTCCTGTGTATATGTGCACATATGTGTGAAGTTGAGGACAGGCATCAGATCACCTGTGTGTATGTGATGGTGAGGAGGAGGTGTGTCAGATCTCCTGTGCATCAATCAATTTTGGCCTTATTGTTTTCTACAGGAGACATGGGGGACAAAGGACAGAAGGGTACCGTGGGCCGCCATGGAAAAATTGGTCCCATTGGCGCTAAAGGTATTTGTGACACACTTCTTGCCCTATATTCCCTGCTAGGCTCAGACAAAGCAGCGGCTGGCTGTGCCACTTTGCCTGGAGCTCTTGTTTTCATGTGTCACTCTGACAAACCCTCTTGCAGTACTCTCCCTACAGGGATACCAAAGGGATTGCTGGCTCTGTGAACACCAGGGTGGGTGGAGCCACGCCAGCCTGTAGCATTTAAAGCTCATTTAACCTCTTGGATGCAGGATCCAGAACGTGTGTTGAGCCAGAGCTGGAATCTTCTGCACACTTTCCTTATCGAGCATGATGAGATTATGAGAGACTCGTGTGGTCAGGATGATCCGGTTGTGTCATGAATTGCTGTCTTCACCCTCACCCCTAGCTTCATTTTTTCCAACATATGTGTTCTATTCTGAGCACCTGGACTAGGGGCACACAAGGGTCATGCATCTCTCTGTGTGGTCTCACTGAAGTCTCCTGTGCTCCTGTGTGTGGGGGTTGGCCCTGGGGGAGACTGAGCTTGGGTGGCCAGTGTCTGGCAATCAGAAGCAAGGGAGGAATTTGGTTGTGCTCTTCCCAGCTGTCTCCTGGGTTCTTACACTTCGGCAGGTTGGCTCGGGCCCGGAGATGTCTTGGTTTGGAGTCTGAGCTGTGAGTTGGTTTGGGTGGTTTGATGTGGCCCTGTGCTGTCCTTGCAGAGAGAGAGACCAGGAGTGTTGGGGAGGTGAGCACTCTGCTTGGCTGTCTGTTCTCCGGGAAGAACCTGCTGTCAGACATCATTCTCATGAGCAAGGAGGGCTGAGGGACATTCAGGCTACAAAACCTTCCTAGAACCTCGATGAAAAATCGATCTCATAAAGCCTGCCATTTCAACCGTTCCAGCTGCACAGTTTCAGTGGCACCAACACATTTGCAAATTTGATGCAACCATGCCCACTGTTCCCAAAAGCTTTATTCCCCCAACAGAGATGCTGCATTAAGCACTAACTCCCTCCCTTTCTCAGCCCCTGACAACTCAGAGTCTACTTTTTACCTCTGTGAATTTGCCCATCCTACATGCCACACAATGGGATTCACCCTTTCTGGTGGTCTTGTTTCCCTTAGTTAGTACACTGTTCTCAGAATTCACTGGGTAGTAGGTGTCAGAATCCCCCTATTTTAAGGCTAAATGACACCCATTGCACAGATAAGCCATGTTTTGTTTATCTAAGTATTGTGAGAATTCTTTTCCCGAGGAGACATAAATGATGTTTACCTCTTCCTCCTAAGATTCCAAGAGCAAACCAAAGTACTATTCCACCAAAGTTTAACCTAGAGAACAAATGGATTTATTGGGCTTATTACAGAGCATGGGTGAGGCACTACTTGCGGAACTGTGGGGGGCCCCAACAGTGATATTAGAAAGTCACATTGACAGGCTTTCTATTCCCCTTCTATGGGAAGTTAACTGTCCGTAGCATACACGCTCTGATACCTCTGAGACTCCAAGGTCAAAAAAAATCAGGGCAGAATGTAAATGGCTGGCAGGAGTGGCTGGAATCTCGGATAAGGGTCCAGTGACCCCCTGCATTCCCCCTTTCTCTGAGTGATGGGACATCAACAGCCAACAGCCAGGGCAGAATCACATGTAATTGGCTGGCAGGAGTGGCTGGAAGTCAGGTAAGGGTCCAGTAGCCTCCCCATTCCCCACCCCTGCATTCCTCTGTTCTCTGAGTGATGGGACATCAACAGCCAACAGTCATGATCTGATGGCATCTTGCTAAATAGGCACAACTGGCACAGTGAAGATTGTGGATGATCTGCCCAGAGGACTGAGTGCTATGCTGCAATCACCCAGTCCGTGGACACTCGGGCCATCTGTCCCCTTTGGCTGCTGTGGCCAACACTGTAATGAATGATCAAGAGAAAGACAGAAGCAGTGCCTATTCCTTTCTACGTGGCATGTGTGCTGGGCAGATCTCCAAGTCCTACATGCAGACCAGGGCCACCCTTGTTTGGCTTTGTCTCCAGGGCTGTCCTCTTGGGTCCTGGCCACAACACAGGGATGAGCTGGGCAGGGGCTGCTAAAATGCCTCTTCCCTCCTTATGTGAACAGACTGCGAATCAGACGTGGATCTCACATCCCTTCATGGAGATGATTCTGTCCTCTGAGCAAGAGGGAGGACACATTAGGGATTTCAAAATGACTGCTGTACACACGTGCGTGTGCACACATGCAAAACACACGCATACATGCATGCACACACAAAACATAACACACAAGCACACATACATACATGCACACACATACATACACACAAAACATATACACATAAGCACACACACACATGCACATGTATATGCACACAAGCACACACATGTACATGCATATGCACACACAAGCATGCACACACACACACACACACACAAGCACACACACAAGCACACACACAAGCACACTATGGCTTAATCTCACTGAAGCTGGGTAGCTCTGTTGCTGTCATTGTGTTCCATACTACTTGTGTGGTGTGTATGTGTGTGTGTGTGAGAGATGTGTATGTGTGTATGTGTGTCTGTGGTGTGTGTGTATGTGTGCTGTGTGTGTGGTATGTGTGTTGCGTGTGCTGTGTTGAGGAGATTGAAGGCAAGGGGTTTACCAGGAGGCTGGACAGGGTCCTGGAGCATGGGCATTCTGTGACACTACACTACTTGGAGTGGACCGAGAGGAACTTTGATTGGGATTATCAGTACTGTTTACACTTCCTGGATCAGGCTTTCACTAAACTCACCCCACCTCCCATTTTATGTTCATCTGGATTTTCCTGTTGAGCTGGTCTACTGTCATCTGTGCTCACTCGGTGTTAAAATGTTGCCTGTAAAACATTCCCTGAGGGCACCACACTCCTCAGAGGTGACTTCAAGTATGCCACTGGATGCTCCCCCAAAGCTCACAGAATGTCAGTGCCCCTGTTTATAAGCAGCCTGAGGAGCTGTCCATAGAACATGGCGATGGGGAGTGATGGAAAATGAACCCAGACCCTTGTACCTGCTGTACAGCTCCACCACTGAGCTACATTCTCAGCTTCAATAAATAAGATTTTTAACCTGACACATTTCAATTCAAGGGACATTTCCACATTTGAATGGTAACTTTAATTTTTCTTTTTATCACCCAGGTGAAAAAGGAGATTCTGGTGACATCGGACCCCCTGGTCCCAGTGGAGAGCCTGGTATGACAAATCATAAACCATGGGGCTGGAATGGTTCAGAAGTTTAGACCACGGGCTGCTCTTCCAGAAGACCTGGGTTCAGTTCCTCGCAACCACATATATGGCAGTTCACAAATTATAACTCCAGTTCTAAGGAATCAGATGCTCTCTTCTGGCCTTTGGGGTCACTGTAGACACACATGGTGTACAAACATACACGTAGGCAAAACACCCATATGCATAACATCAAACAATTATAAGTAATAATAAAGTAAAAAGAAAAGGAAAGAAAAGAAGAAAAGCTACATGTGGCTGTATCAAACCCTGGGTTCCAAAACTGGGGATGGTGGTGCATACCCATAGTCCTATCAGTCATCAGGTAAAGGCAGGGGAAGCTCAAGGTCGCGTCCTTGGCTACATAGCTGTGCTACATGGGATCCAATCTCAAGACAAACAAAACAACAAAAACAACGTAATTAATGAGGGTAAGGTGCCCATGCTACCATAGTGTCTAGCCCTAGTGAAACTCACTGGTCCACACAGGTGCGCACGTGCGCGTGCACACACACACGCACACACAGACATGTTACACACAGACATGATGTTGGAAGGGAGAAGGGGATCAGTTGGAAAGAGTAGGAGGGGACAAGAGATGCTAATTGGATGAAGCTGATCAAAATACATTGTGTGCATGCATGACAATGTCAGAGTGAAGCCCATTATCGTGCATAATTAGCACACACAAACAAAAACATTTGAGAATCACAAATTTGAAACTGTCGTGGGCAGGAAAGCAGGGAGCTCATGTAGCTGGTAATCTTGTCATGCTGGCTGTGCTGTGGGACAGTGTAGTCCCTGTTTTCTCTAGTTTCAACTTTCTCAGGGTTGTAGTCTGCCTGCAAGGCATCATTCTGTCTGTGTAGCAGGCTCAGCTATACCTGCCCTAGAGATCAGGATGCTCGTTTCCTGATCCCTTTCTCTGTAGCATATGCTTATGCATGTGCTGTGTGGTGTGTGTGTGTGTGTGTGTGTGTGTGTGTGTGTGTGTGTGGCATACACGAGTGTGTATACCCTTCTCATCCAAAACCATATGCTGCTTCTTGCAGGCATCCCTTGTGAGTGCAGCCAGCTGCGGAAGGCTATTGGGGAAATGGACAACCAGGTCACTCAACTGACAACTGAGCTGAAATTCATAAAAAACGGTACGTTGGACAGAGGCCTCCTCCTTCCCTGCTCCTCCCTCCCCACTCCTCCCTGAAGCTGGACAGCAGTGGCTTCCATTTGCTGCTCAGTGTCCACCGCTGCCCTGCCTGAGGCCGTGGTGTGGTGGAGTGCGTTGAGTTTGTTTATAGAATTGCAAGTGCTGGCCTTTCAGCACTGCCCTCCCCTGCAGCTGTTGCTGGTGTGCGTGAGACTGAGAGCAAGATCTACCTGCTGGTGAAGGAGGAGAAGAGGTATGCAGATGCCCAGCTGTCCTGCCAAGGCCGGGGAGGCACGCTGAGCATGCCCAAGGATGAGGCAGCCAACGGCCTAATGGCGTCCTACCTGGCCCAGGCCGGCCTGGCCCGAGTCTTCATAGGCATCAATGACCTGGAGAAAGAAGGTGCCTTCGTGTACTCGGACCGCTCCCCCATGCAGACTTTCAACAAGTGGCGTAGTGGAGAGCCCAACAACGCCTATGACGAGGAGGACTGTGTAGAGATGGTGGCCTCAGGGGGCTGGAATGATGTGGCCTGCCACATTACCATGTACTTCATGTGTGAGTTTGACAAGGAAAACTTGTGAGCACTGGCAGGCCGTAGCTCAGGGGAGACAGCCATCTGAATCCTATCCTCTAGAGACACTCAGCCTTCCAGACACCAGTGGCCACACGCACCCCTGAGCGTCAGTCACCATGTCTGCCTGTTCCTTTCCCTAACGAGGTTCAGAGCCTCAGTGACAGAAGGGCTGTTTGAACCATAGGAGGGGGAACCCTTGGTTCCCAGTGCTGGTCTGCATAGGTGAAGTTTTACCACCATGTCCGAGCCAAGATGCCCATCCAATTGGTGGTGACCAAGCACCCCTTAGTGGTGGCCAAGGTCTCTATAAGTTACTCTAACACATAGGCTCCTTTCACTGTTATCCACGTAGGAACACAGCTGCTCTGCTTCAAACCCATGCTTCAGGAACACAAATAAACCCTCTGGATTTTGCTATAGAATGTGCTTTCTGTTCTAGTTTCTTCAGTAGCTGTGCTATCTATTGCTGTGGCTTAAGGAAATCACCCTGAAACATAGTGACCTAGAGTATTTATTAGCATGAGGTGTGTGAAGGCCAGGGGTTCGCATGCGGCTCAGCAAGTCTGTCACAGTGAGAAAGTGGGGGCTCACTATTGATTTGGTGGGTTCCACTCCTCTGAGGTTATATAGAATGGAGAACCTTGGCTTCTCATTGGCTGGTGGGAAGCAGAGGTCACCACAGCCCTTGCTAATAGAGGGTCCCTCTAAGCTCAATGTGGTAGTTCCTTCATCAGAGCAGTGAGGGGAGGGGCCAGAGGCCAGAGAGAGCCAGGGAGACCAAAGCCACATGATCCCTAATCTTGCCTTAGGGCCACTGTCTTCACTGTGGGCTGTGTTCTGCTTATTAGGTCTGTCACCAGCTCCAGCCGACACATGGGACATTGGGGACTGGATCTTGGAGCCAGGGCTGGGGGTGGGTGGGCCTGCAGTTAACAACCCTCTCTTTCCCCATTTTTGTACATAGGAATCTTTAGTAAAACAGAATTAACCCTTTACTTCCCAAAGAAAATATATCCTCACTTGCAACCCTACTTGTGGACCAGGAAAAGAATGAGCTATGGTGACAGCACCTTGAAACACTTGCTTCTTTCTGTGTGTCTTTCTAGGGAGGTCCTGACTGTCCTGTGTTCTGGGTAATTTTCTTTTATTGGTGTGTGTAGGTAGGTACGGGGGAGCTTCCTGGACACCAAACCCAGAGCCTTACACAGGCTTTAGCCCGGCCTTAGCCTGATCCATGAAGAATGTTTGCATAGTGAGCTAACCTAGAAGATGCAATTGGTGTCACCCTTGTATCCCACCCTGGCTTCAGCTGGGATGGTGATGCTGGGAGCTGGTGAACAAGTGTTCCCACTTTACAGTGTGTCCCAAAGGAGGTGTCAGCCTCAGGAGGCAAGGGTAGGTGTATTGTGTCTTGTGACAGTGGATCTGTGTCCCTAGAGTCAACCCTCCTGTCTCCAGGAGTCTCGTGGCTCCCGTCAGAATCCATGAACCTGGGCAGACTGACATGGTGGCTTGGAACAGGGTGGGAGGTGGTGGTGGTGGGGGCACCTCAGACTCTCATAGTTCTTGAAACGTCATTGGAAGCTTATCCAGGCACCACGATGTCACACAGCACTACCCTCTGAGAAGAATGAACTACATCTTCATAAATCTAGGGCCTGGTTGCAAAGCACAATCACAGCTAGGCTGGTCACCTGTTGACATGCCCTCATAGCAAGAGGGGGTGTGGAGGGTCATTGGCACTGTGTCCGGCCAGTTGTGTGCAATTCTGTTCTAACCACAGGTGGCCTCAGGGTCTTGGAGGAGCTAGAGTATGTGGGCTGGGAAAGGACTAGGAGAAGGGGGTTCCATCACCCATGTTGGTTGCACACCTTCCAGTATGGCTGTTTTAGGGTCTCCTACACTCCTGCACAAAGAAGGTGTCCGAATTGGGCATACGAGCCATGCTGGCATCTTCAGCAGCATCTGTTGCCCATGAGCTGCCACCCTTGTTCACCTATGCTGGGTGAGCCTGGGGGTCCTTCAGAGAAAAAGAGCATTACCACCAAAGTGGGCAGGGAGTCACCAGGGAGGGCCGCTCACCTAGTTCTCAGTGCCCGGTGGACTGCCTGGCTAGTCTTTCTCATCCTAAACAGTGGGATCTGTGCTGCCCTCCCAGCCTTCTTGGCTCCAACAAGTCATCCCCTCCCCCCATCGTCCTCCAGGGATCAATATGTGCAAGCAGCTCTGTGCCCACAGCAACCAGCCCAAACACACCCCAGGCTGGGATGTGTGTGCCTTTTACACATGGTGGAAACTCGAATCACCTAAACTCCTTGGGACTGAAATTCCTCCTTCAAGGACCTTGCAAGGACTCCATGGGACAGCGCAGGTACAGTACCCAACATGACTGAGTACTGAGCACTTAACACCAAGGAGACTGGAGCACCCATTGAGAAGCAGTGGTGATGATAACCTAGCATGGTCTTGCCCAGCCGTGGGTACTTACCATCATCCAGGACAGTGATTCTCAACCTGTGGGTTGTGACCCCGTGGAGGTACATTTCAGATATTTACATGATGATTCATAACAGTGTCCAAATTACAGCTATGAAATAGTAAAAAAATAATTTTAAGATGGGGGGTCACTACAACAGGAGGAACTGAGGGTTTTTTTGGGGGGGGTTTGTCAGAAGAGCTGGGGCTGCTTTAGTGGGGGAACTTAGATTTTTTTTTTATTTTTTACATTCCAATCCCAGTTCTCCTTTCCTCCCACTCCCTCCACTCCCCCACTCCTCCCATCTGCTCTACAGAGAGGGTAAGGCTTCCCTAGGAAGTCTAAGTCTGTCCCATCATCTAGTTGAGGCAGGACCAAGGCACCTCTCCATCCCCACACCCCTGTGTTTAGGCTGAGCAAGGTATCTCTCCATATAGAATGGACTCCATTAAGTCAGTTTGTGCATTAGTGTTAGATCTTGGACTCACTATCAGTGGCCTCATATATTGTCCCAGTCACACCATTATCACCTATGATTAGGGAGTCTAGTTCAGTCTTAAGCAGGTTTATGAGGTCGCAGGTCGCAGCATTAGGAAGGTTGAGAACCACTGGTCTAGGATGTGTTCCATCCCTAAACTGGAAGCTGCATCTTTACCCCACTGGAATGGAAGAGAGTGGACCAGAGCTCTGCCCTGTACACTGCCTCCCACCTCATGGGAGGCTGGAAGCACCAGGCGCCTTGTGGTTTCCTCTGTTAAACTCCACTGAGGCAAATCTGTGCTAATATAAAACATGGCGACGGCATTCTAGCCATTATTTGTTACTGGTTACGGGCATTGACATCACAGCGACTGTTTGGAAGCAGATCAGATCAGATACACACACTTGGGCACAGAGCCAGACTTCTGTCCTGAATTCCCTTCCTGAAGCTCAGGAGGGAACCTCGGTTCAGACCCCGGGGGTGGCCGAGGGCGGGGCTGGCTGCGCAGCAGGCAGGGCTGCGATGGCTCATGCAGGAGCTGAGATTCATTAGGTGCCGCAGTGAGGCGTGACCGAAAAGCTGGCGTGGGTGTCCTCTTTAGAGCCCTCCGTGGAGCACAGGCTGAGATGGATGAGCAGAGAGACAGCCGGGGGCGATGGATCAGCGGTGTCAAATCCACGGTGCCATACTGCCACCTAGTGGAGATGATGGAGGCAGGCCGAGTGATGCTTGCTGGGAAGTTCTGGAGCACTAGCAAGGATTCTCTTTCTCCCTCTCTCCCTCCCCCACCCTCCCTCTGCCGGTGTGTAACAGAGAATGCCAGGGAGACGGGAAAGAGGAGGGGGAGGGGGAGGGAGAGCGAGAGGGAGAATTATTAAGAGACCCAGGAGGAGAGAGGCAGAACAAAGAGTGGCAGGGCGGCGGCGACAAGGGAGGAGGAGAACGCTAGTCTAGGGGGGAGTACAAGGCCACAGTGCCCTTCTTCAGAAGCCGCTCCAGCCATACCCCCTGTGGCTCCCCAACTCAAGGGGCCACCCTAGTGTGTTTGCACAAGCCCAGTGTCCACTTAGGCAATGCAAGCACAAGGTTAGTTAGGAAAGCACCAGTTATGGCTAGGTGGAGGGATGTGGCATGTCTAAATTCCAGGTGGCCAGCACCTTGAAGTGCCAGTGGAAATTTGCACCCAGGTTGAACTCTTGGAAGAGATGTGTGTTATAATAAAGCACGAGGGAAGCCTTAGCAGAGGATTCCATGGCGGGTGATGGGTGATGGAGGCGAAGGGACAAGCACGCCAGGCAGACAGAGCTTAGTGAGTGAGTTTTATTAGAAATGGGAGGGGAGGGGGAAGAAAGAGAAAAGAGGTAAAGAGACAGAGAGGACAGAAGAGAAGAGGGAGACAGGAAAAGTCCTGTCTGCCCCAGGGGAACAGCAGGAAAGAGAGGGAAGAAGAGCTTAAGTTGGTGAAGGTCTTTCTTTTAAGGGGGCCCTTTGCACTTGGGCTGACCAGGGTACTGCCCGAGTTCATTCTGCCAGGTGACAGGGGCAGGCCAGCAAAACGCCCGAGTCCTTACAATGGGTGCAGGGTATTTCTGCTCTATCAGACTCAGCTTCATCAGTCATGTCCCTGGACAGCCATTCATTCACCTGGCTGTTCCAGTCTCTCCAGGCTTGGACCAGCACTCTCCTCTCTTCCTACATGTCACACGGTGACTGATGGCTGTTGGCTGAGATAACACCACAACCAAAGCCAGCTTGAGAAAGAAAGGCTTTATTTGGTTTACACATCACTGTCAGTCCATCATGGAGGGAAGTCAGGGCTCAAGCAGGAACCTGAAGGCAGGAGCTGAAGCTGCTTTCTGGCTTGCTCCCTGATAGCTTGTTCAGCTTGCTTTTCTTACACAATCCAAGACCAGGTGTGGCACCAATCACAGTGTGCTGGCCCCTTGCACATCAATCAGGAATCAAGAAAATGCCCCCATAAATTTGCCTGCAGGTCAGTCTCTCAATTGAGATCTCAGATAACTAACTCTAGCTTGGGTCAACTTGAAAACACAAACAAAGAAAACAACTAACCACTCAAGTCAGGCTCAACTCAACTCAACAGACCGGATTAAAAGCTTGAGTTTCCTAAGCTTAAGTAGAAAAACCAGTTTTGTAAATAGACACAGAAAAGAATTTTGTTTTTGGGAAGCCAGAGGAAAAACTGGGGGGGGGGGGAATCCATTGTGGAGGGAGCAAAGCCCACAAATCACATTGCAGATGGGTTGTGTGGGTCCCTTGACTACTATGGCTGTGGATGCTCTTGCCAGGCTGCTGAGGCTGTTGCCATGGAAGCTGGCTCACTGATGTGCCTGTACATCACTGCCTTCCCACACAGAGCCCGCAGGCAATCTGTCTGTCTGGGTACCTGGGGTCAGGGCCATGTTTGATGTCTACTCAGGTTGTGCTTTGCACAAATCCAAATAAAGACAGCCTGCATGCATCTGTGCTCTGGGGACAAGGGGTACTGGGAAAGCAGGCTTTAGCTGGTTTCTGCTTTGGAAGGAAAAGTGCTGCTGTGTATAGATGAGGGTTTCCTGTGTAATATCACTCCCAAGCTTTCCTTCCTTCCTTTCTTTCTTTCTTCCTTTCTTTCTTTCTTTCTTTCTTTCTTTCTTTCTTTCTTTCTTTCCTTCTCTCTCTTCCTGTATGAGAGTCATTTCTTAGGTGTCATTTCTTAGGTGCTGTCCACCTGGAGTAGGCTAGGCTAATTATAAGTACCACCATACTTTGAAAAAAAATTTTTAAGTTTTATGTATATTCTTCTGTGACTTTCTCCATGCCAGGGCCCAGTCTTGGTGAAACCAAAGGATGTATTTGAGCCTTTTGAGTGAAAGGCACTTCAGCTGCTAGCTAGATGTGATGGTCCATATCAACAGAGAAGAGCACATCACAAGTGTGTCTGTGAAAGCATTTCCAGGGAGGGCTCACTAGCGGGGAGGCCCACTCTAACGTGGGAGGGGACATCATCTAATAAGACCAGGTCCTAAATGAGTGAAAGGGGAAAAGGAAAAGGCCTTTGAGTATGGCATGCTCTCTCTGTTCAGAATCACCTTGCCTCCCCCCATAAAGAACTAACATGTGTGAAGTTCTGACTCAATATAAATCTTTTCTGTCTGGTTGCCTATTCCAGTATTTGGTCACAGGGATTTGAAGGTGACTAACATAGTGGGGAAAGATCCCAGACAACAGGTACCTGGGGAATACAGTCACATTAGATGTTTTATTAGAATACAGCCTTGGGGGTAAATGCTGGAGCTTCCATGAATTCCACCTGCAAAGGGAGGCAGCAGCACAGGAACATGAAGGCTGTAGGAGGAGCCAAGTGCAGAGAAACTGCTGTGTGGTCAGGTTCCTGCAGCCATACTGACTGGGGCTTCCACCAGCTTTTGTTGTCGTGAGAGTTTGCTTTCTTTGTCAAGGTGATAAAGTCTACAGTCTACAGTCACCTGGGAACTGGTTTCAGTGAAGGAATGTTCATAAGGGGATGTTCCCCTAGCCATGTTTGGGGATTGCGTCTTGATTGCTTTATTGTTGTGGGAAAACTTGACCCTCAGTGTGGGAAGTCCTTGCTTATAGCAGCCCAGAAAGGAACTGGGGAAATGAAGCTTCCATCTAATGTTGGCTCAGTCTTCATGCCTGTTGGTAAATTCATCTGCCTTTTGCTGCTGCTGCTGCTGCTGTCGTCACTGATAGCTGAACCAGCTTCTTCAGTCTTCCAACTTTCCAGGAATCCTCCAGGCTTTCAGTGCCAGACAGGGACTGGTGAGGTCACCTAGCCTCATGGACTGAGCAACAGGATTCTCATCCTCTCTGGTAGCCATTATTGAGCTACCCAGATCACATCATGTAAGCCACTCCAATAAATCCCCTTTTGATATATTTATCCCATTGGTTCTGTCCTGCTAGAGAACCCTGACTAATACAGATGGGGTGCAGGTGTGGGAGAGGACAGCTTGTTCCCCCAAAAAGGAAGTCAAGGAAGGGCTTATGGGATGAGATATTCTGGGATACAGCTGGCTCCAGAATCTTCATAGCTTCTTGTTTCTCTGTCTCAGTTTCTATCTGCAGGGGGTTGGGGGAGACTGAGCCATCCATATACCTTCTTCCACCATCTGGGAGGAACACACTGAGCTGGGATGCAGGAAGCAAGACAGAACGCCATGTGGATGGATAGTCTCCTCAAAGGTCCATGCAGTTCTTCACACTACAGTAAAAGTTTCTGAACCTGTTCATTTTGTTATCATTGGTTCCCTGGTTTACAACAAATTCCCTCAGTGGCCCCTGTCTTTTCTAGCATGTCAGGGATCATGGCAGGATGTACCCATATTTGCCCAATAAATAAACAAATGGATGCCTTGAAGAGCTACAACATAAATTTAAGGCGGTAGCTGGGTGGGTAGGATTACACATTCAGAAGGGAACAGGCCTGTTCCAGCCATCACTCCTCAATCTCACCAGGGACAGGCTGCTCCTTGTGACATCACACAGGCCCACCATCCAGAAGGTTCTCCCTGGCCTCTTCAAATTCTTTTCGTTGCTGGTGCTAAGAGTTCAAGGCACTGGATTGTGGGGATCGTGGAATCCAATTCTGAACGCTGGGATCTGGACTCTTAGGTGAGATTGGGGAGCTGTTTATTATGCGGAATAATTTGTATGTCTAACATTGGGGTTGCCAAGGGAATGAGGTGGGGGAATGGATGAAGTTCAGTCTCCAAGAATGCCAGACCCTTGGTTGGGACAAATAGGGACATGGCCCTCAGGGCTATTATCAGTACACAGTCCCAGGGCCCAGCTGGGAGCTGCTGAGGGGGACTTCATACTCTGGCCCTGGTCTTTGTTTTACCAGAGCTTAAATCATGTGACTTTTGTGTTTGAAACATCTGAGAATGGGGCAGCTCTGATAGTGCACATCTCTAATTACAGCCCTCAGGAGGCAGCCTTCAGGAGTTGAATCTCTGTGAGTTCAGGTCCCACCAAGGCTACACAGTGGGACTCTTGTCTCAAAACAACCACGACCACCACCACTACCATCTTAACTCTTGAGCTTATAGGGAAGTCAGCCTAGTGCTATGGTTTGAACACAACTCCTCCTACTCTGGCAACTGTTACAACTTGTAACTAACTCCTTGGGGAAGGGTGGGTGAACTGGTCCAGCAGATCATTCTTCAGTGACAGGTCCCAAGAGAAGAGACCAGGAGATCAGAAGATAACGAGACAGATGAGTGTGGGATGGGGATGCCTTGCAAGCTATGTCTAATAAAAAGCAGCATCTTACATACTATTTTCAGGAGAGAGAGAGTCCTTAGAAACTGTCACATAGAGGGAACAAGTCAACAGGACAATAATCAAACAACATTGCCTAAGGGAAATATGCGGTGTCTCTAGAACATTACAGAGCGTTCGGCAGCCTTGGGACTGTGATAGCCCCATATGGTGGGACGAGTTTGGTCTGTCTTGAGGGTCTAAAGCAACAGCTCCCCCAAGAATCTGTCTTCAGGCTACTACTGGCTGGTTCCTTCTCTATACGTCAGGGCCTCAGGGAAAGCCTCGGACCATCTGCAGGTGGGACTGTGTTCCCTAAAAAGGGAAGAAGTGGCTCTTTCTCTGGGGTCCAGGCACAGAAAGGCTCTAGTGCTCTTAAGACAAACATGAGGGATATGACCATTTGCTAGCTGTGTAGACCAGGCTCATCTGGAACTCACAGACATTTGCCTGCCTCTGTCTGCCGAGTGCTAGGATTAAAGGCATGTGCCACCACTGCCCAGCCCCTGAGGTTTTTTTTTTTTTTTTTTTTTTTTTTTTTTAATTCTGCTCCCCCCTTTTAGTGTTCTGTACAGACAGAGGTAAAAGAAAATGGAATAAATGTGAAAAGTGTTTACGTTTCTCCCCCCCCACCCCCCCACCCCCCCAACCCCCCTCCCCGCCCTAAGACAGGGCTTCTCTGTATAGCCCTGGCTGTCCTAGAGCATTCTGTAGATCAGGCTGGCCTCAAACTCACAGAGATCCACCTACCTCTGCCTCCTGAGTGCTGGAACTAAAGGCATGTACCACCACACCCAACTTTTATTGTGCTTAGGATTAAAGCCAGCTCCCCTCCCCCACCCCCCCACTACATTTACCTAGGCCACAGGGACTGTTTTTTTTCTTATGTATTATTCAAATGCCAATTAAAAAATAAACCAACCACAATGAAATCAGTCTAGTATCATAAGAGAACAACAAAAAAGAAAATAAATACTTCATTAAAAATATATCCAATTTTGAAAAGAACTGTTTCCTTGTTGTCGTCACACCCTTTTCTTCTGTGCACATAAATAGCATGTTTCCCAGCATAAACACATTCCCATACTTACTCTTCAGCTGCCCGTTCGCACACCCTCCCATTTGTTTCAGTGTTATATTCACGTAGCCATCCAGGCAGGCCAGGACCCCTGGACAACTCCAACTCCTGTCAGAACTTAGTAAGCAAGTCCAGGCAGGTTCAGGCATTGCTCTGTTCTGCTTATCATAAAACTGGGTTAGCTGTGTCTTCACTAGGAGGGTTTGGGTGGAGGGACTGGGGTCCTGGCCATCAACAGTAGCTATTCTGCCTGGCAAATTGCTTCTGGAGATGAACATTCTTTTGAAACTTTCCTCCACTAGCAAATTTTTACAAGGGCTTGTTTGTTTTTTCTTTTCTACTTTTTTTTTTTTTTTTTTTTTTTTTTTTGCATAGGATCCTGCGTAGCCCAGGCTGGCCTTAAAGGTGCTACACAGTAGAGGATAACACTAACTCCTAATCCTCCTGTCTCTGTGGTACTGGGGTTGAACCCAGGCTTTGTGTAAACTGGGCATACATTTCCCTAACAGTGCCATCCCAGATCTCTCTGCTTTCTCTCCACGTGACACATTTTAAGCATGCATGAGTAGTAGCAGGATTTCCCCTGCAAATGGAGCTTTGCCAGGAGAATGATAGAGAGCTGAAGTATTTCCCAAAGTGACTGTAAGGGTCTCTTTATAGCTTCCAATCTCTAGCAAAGCTTATAGGCTGGAGTAAGTGATCAGATGACAAATCGTGGAGAGGCTAAGGACAGAGGAAATTTGTTCCCCAGTTTAATTTGTTTCTGCCCATTTAAAACACATTTCCACAATAGCCTTGAGAATCTTTATGGTGGAATTTGAGGTATTTCTTTCTACGTGTGCACATACACTTATGCATCATGCATGCACGTGTGCGCATGCATTCATGTAGACACTTGCACCCTCAGGTGCATGTACACCCTGCACCCTCAGGAGTATATGTACGCACAGACATGCACCCAGAAAGTATGCCCATCCAGCTGGAATAACAAGGTGTGATGCATTGAGTTGTGTGTTGACTCTGTGTGCTGCCTGTGCCCTGGGGACCAGGGCTGGAAAGGCGTATTGCACTGACTCGTATTTCTAGGTGATTTCTCAATATTTTTGGTAGTTGTTGTTTGTCTTTAGGGTCTCATGTTATAGCCTGGGTTGGCTTTGAATTAAATTATGCCTCCCAAGCTGGGCTTGAGCTTGCAGCTATCCTTCTACCACAGTCTCTTGACTGCTGGGTGCATGCCAACCTTGGGTGTCAATCTTCAGGCACCATCCGCATTATTTATTATTATTACTATTATTATTATTATTGAGACAGTGCCTCTCATTGGTCAGGAGCTCACAGATTCTGCTGGATTGGCTGGTCTGTGAGCTCCAGGCATCCATTTTTCCCTGCCTTTCTAGTGTTGGGATAAGTTTGTGCCACATGCCCAACTTTATTTATTTATCTTAAATTTGGGTTCCCAGGATTGAACTCAGGTCCTCATGCTTGCACAGCAAGGACTTTACTCACAGAGTCATATTTCCAGCTCCCCATTGTAGACTCTAGGAGTGTCTGTTTCTTAAGTATGTGTGTCTCATTGGAAAATGCTACTTAATATTAATCATATTTTTGTGACTTTAAGGACGGGTTGACTTCTCGCTGACTTGGTGCACTTCCGTGACTGAGGCCAAGCTCCTAAATGTGGTTTGCAGTTGAAATGTCCCCATAGCTTCATACTTGGATCACTTGGTCCCCGGCTGTTACTTTGTGGGGTTCTAGAGACGTAGGGATGTGGAACCTCGCTAGAGGAAGCAGGGCACTGGAGGAGTGTCCGTAGGGGGTGTGTGGCTTCCTTCACAGCTCTGCATCCTGAGCTATCATGACATAAACCTCTGTCACAGGCTTCTGTGCCTTGGCCTGAGTAAAGCCTGGAGTCAAAGGTGTTTCTGTCAGGTGTTCTAGTGTGGCCAGCATAGTACAAAGTGACTAACTTGTCAATTTTTATATAGCGTTCTCTATTCTCATGAGGAGAAGTGGGATCGCTCGGTTTAGGGTTAGGGAGGCCTTGGACCCCTCTGGGTCCTCTCTCCATTTCTCTATTTTTTCATTCCTCTGCTTACTCAACTTCAAAATAAGAGATGAGTTAGGCCCCTTGCTTGCCTGGTGACAGGAGTTCCACGTCAAGCCTGTGGCGGTGTCTGACTGTGCTGGCCTCTCCCTGACTGTGGAGGGCTCACACAGTAGACATGCTGCCTGGTTCCTCACCCTAGGAGTATTATCAGAATGCACTCAAAGACAATTACAAGCACTCAAAGACAATTACAAAATGTTAATGTTTTCCTTTTAGATAACTGTGGTGATTTGAATAAGGGTGGCCCTTTGGTCTCATAGATTTGAACACTTACTCACCAAGGAGTGGCACTGTTTGAGAAGGATTAGGAGGTGTGACCTTGTCACTGGGGGTGGACTTCGGAGGTTTCAAAAGCTTATGCCTGTAGTGGTATCTAGCTGGTGAACCTGAAACAGTGGCCACACCCTTTTGGGAGTGGCTTCAGGTGGACAGAAGCAGAAAGCCAGGCCCAGTGTCTTTTTCTTCCTGCTGTCTGTGGAAAGAGATGTAGAACTCCCAGCTACTTCTCCAGCACCTCATCTGCCTACATGCTACCATGCTCTACATCATGATGATAATGGACTAAACCTCTGAAACTGCAAGCCAGTTCCAATTTAATATATATATATATATATATATATATATATATATATGTATATATATATATGCGTTGATCATAGTATCTCTTCACAGCAATAGAACAGCGACTATAACAACACTTAAAGCACAACCTGCCCTTGTGTGGTTGTGATTGTGATCTGTGTGTTAAATGGAGGCTCATTCTTGTCTCTCACTCTTGTTTTGGTTGTTTAGGTCTCACCAAGGTGACAAACAGTCCATTCCTTCACTGCCTCACCTCCGAGGGCCTCCAGGCATGGTTTCAGAGGCCTCCTTACTCATGTAACTACTTTCTGACAGGGCCTGCCTTTCTCACCTCTCGGAAACATGACTGATACTCCAAAGGAGGGAAAACTGACCAGATTTCTGGACTTCACCCAGCTGATTGACATGGCCTCTGAGTGTGTGGGAGGAAAGGTATGCTGCCCCCAACCTGATCACTCATGTTTCATGTTTCCATTCTCACCCACCATCAGTTCACTTACAAAATCACTATTTTCTCTTTCCAAGGAAATCTAGGTGTCCCCCACAGGAACCCTCCTTGTTACCTGGTCTCTCTGGGCCTGTAAATTGTAGCATGGTTATCCTTTATTTTACATCTAATATCCACTCATGAGTGAGTACATACCTTGGTTGTCTTTTTCCGTCTGGGTTATCTCACTCAGAATGATTTTTTTTTTTTTCTAGTTCCTGGTGTCCTTGTTTTTAGCAGCTGAGTAATACTCCATTTTGTAAATATACCATATTTTCTTTATCCATTCATCAGTTGAGGAACTCTAAATTTTTTCCAGGTTCTGGCTATTATGGATAAGGCTTCTATGAACATAGTTGAGCAAGTGTCCTCTTGGTATGGTTGAGCATCCTTTGGGTAGATGTCCAAGATTCCTGTCTTCTCTTTGTCCAGGTTTTGTTTGCAACGGATGACTTTTTTGCTCCTGCAGAAAACCTCATAAAGGTACAGTACAGGCATGCTGTATAGTGAATGATCTACTTAGCTGAAACTCTGCACTTGTGCACACATGTCTGAGATGGAAGCCATGTGTTGTGTACTGGGCAGGAAGGATCAGACTACCAGAAAGGCACCCAATTCAGCATCAGCTCCCAGGGAACATCCAGAGCCAGGTCAGGTGGACCCAGGAGAGAGATCAAGGGTCAGGGGTTGCCAAGGGAGAAAACTGATATCACAGAGTATGACACATGACTAGTATGGATCCTATTTCCTGGGCCTGGAAGAAAATGTATAATGCACCTTGAGTTTTGGGGAATATCTGCCTAATTACAATAGGTAGGACATTCTTAGTACTTGTTTCACAGGCCTGAGGAACTGAGTTTAATCCCTGTAACCCACAGTAGATACAGAGAACTAACTCTTGAAAGCTATTTGCTGACTCCACACACATTCTGGACAGATAGAGCTTAGGAGCTGGCCCAGGGGATAAGGTGCTTGCTGTATAAGCATAAGGGACCTGAGTTTGGATCCCCAGAATGTACAAAGAAACCAGGTACAGAGGTGAGTGCCCTATCCCAGCACTGGGAAAGTGGAGACAGGAGGGTCCTTGGGTCTTGTTGGCCAGCCAGTCTCATTTATGTGTGTGAAGACTACAGATAGATATGTGTCTCTTTAATCAATCCCTACTTATCTTATGAGACAGAGGTCTCTCACTGAACCTGGAGATCACCAAATCTGACGTTTAGGCTTTTGTTTGATACCTGGGCCTTTGGGAATATTTAACATTTAAACTATAACATGTTCTACTCTTGTGACAACTCACTCCCAAGCCCCCATATTCTTACACCATGGTTAGGGATTTCAACATGGGGGTCTGGTGTATCTTATACTTAAAGCAATTGTATCTATGACATGTTTTGCATTTTTTAATGTCTTAAGTACCTGGCATTCTGGATCTAGACTTGTTTCAATGCCTGAGCTTCCCCCATGGTCTTGCAGTTCCAGCCTCTCCTCTTCATCTATGTGCATTTGGGTGGGTCACATTTAACTATGTGTCCTTCATTGTAGAGCAGGCTCTGGGCTGTGAGAGAACCCTGTGACCAGACTAGGGTTGAAAGATTCGGAGAGTGTGGATCCTCACGCCCCAACTCAGGAAAGGCGCCGCCCCCCCCAATCACTCACGGGAAGCGGTCTTGATGCAAAAGCATGAGGTCTTTTATATTCCAAGTACACTGGGGTCCACAGCCATACGCCACGCAGGGGTAGAGGACTGAGGACACTGGGTACAGAATTGAGACAGCTTTTATAGGGTTACAACAAAGCCCGTGCATCTTAAACCAATCATATCAGTATCCAGAGCCCGTGAGGTGAGGACCAATCAATTTAAATCATCCAAGCCCCCACTTAGACCTGGAGGTCAGCATTTGTGCTGGGTCCTGGGTGGGGTGACAAAGCTCATTTCCTGTCTCGAGGACTCACCAGTCTTGTTGTAAACAACCCTGTTGTAAACAGCAAAGAATGTGACCTTTTGCCTACTTACTGCCAGGGACAATTTAAGGTATCTAGGGCTTTTTAGACTTCTAGTTTCCTGCAGTCATTGGAGAGTTAGGTTGTATTTTTCCATCCTTACAGGGTCTTTTTTCAAATATGCAATTGTCACTCTTTCTACACAGTACATTTTCCTCCTATCACCCTGGAGTGTGAGGACTTTGGGATGTTTTAGATGATTAGATCAAAGACCCCCAATCTGTAGTAAAGTAAAAATGTTGCCAGCATGTATACATCTCTAAGCAAATGTGGGCGCTTCTTATGCAGCCTGGCATGTCCTAGTGCCCAGGTGTCACAGACTGGTGTTTGTGGGGCTGCTGTTGGGACCAGCCCATTAGTCCTGGGTTCACTCCTGAGTGGGGGTGTGGATGAGGGAAAGGCTAGCTAAGAGAATGAAGTCATAGGATAGCCGTCAGAAGGGCAGATTCAGTCCATTCAGAATGCACCTCAGTATATTTATACACCATCTTAAGTATTCAGCCAAAGGTGGGGACAATGGCACTTCATAGCTGCACTTCACCTAGCCTTCAGGGTGACAGTAAACACATCTGAGCCTATCTAATGTTATTTAGATGGGAGCCATTCACCACCGAGGCCTGGGGCATCCTGTAGCCATTAAGCTAATGTCTTAAAAGAAAATGGGAGTGAGTTGAACTTTCTGAACTCTGTGGCAGGTCGGAATGGACTTCCCTATAAGGTCCTGACACCCAGGATGGTCTTTGTTGGGGAAAACCACTAATATCCTCTGCCTTTCCCCAGTGAAGGAAACTGAGGTATGGGGGTGAGCCTGGCCTACAGGCCCTAGGCTGGGAGTTATGGAATGTTCTGAGAATTATTTCAATGTCACCGTATTCCACTGAGGCCCTGCCATCATCCTGGTTCTCAGGGATGCAGCAGATTTCTCAATGGTTCATTTTAAGAACCTGAACGGGCATCATTGCCAACAGGAGTCCTTGCCTTCTGACAAGCAGTGGTACAGAACCTATACCACAAGACCACCAGTGTCTATCCTGACCCCAAGCTTCCAGTGGGTTCTCCTATGACCTGGCCTGGAGACCTGCTTTGGAAGTGTGATTGAGTTCTTTTGTTTTGCGCAGCGACCACCTAGACACATTCATGGAGCCTACCTGTGGTCTCCTCTGTTGCTGTTGGGGGTTCATTCTGTAGGCTGAGGCTCACAGACAAGTTCTATTCTCAGATGGTACAAAATATGGAGGCACCTCTTGGTCTGGGTGGTAGAATCGAGCATGAAGGTGGGCAGACATTCCCAACAGGTCCTTGTCTCTCTGCAACGTAGCCCAACAGGCTGGTAACCCCAGCTCTTCATGAATGTTAATCATCTCCTGTCCCTCTTCTTAGAGCCACAGTCCAAGCTTTAAGGAACACGAATACACCGAGTTTGGGAAATGGATGGATGGTTGGGAGACCAGACGGAAACGGATTCCAGGTAAAGAGGGGGTGACTGCTTGGGCTGGGGATGAGGTTCGTGGGTAGACAGCTTGGCTAGTGTATTAGTTTTTTTTTTTTTTTTTTTTTTTTTGTTTTTAACAGCAATTTAAGCTGTTATAAAATAATACGACCATGGTAACTTGTAGACAAAAGAGTTTATTTGGGTTTACAGTTTCAGAGGGTTAGAGTCTGTTGTAGTGGGAGGCATGACAGCAGGAGACACTGAGTGGCAGGAGCTGGAAGCTGAAAGATCACATCTTTAACAGCATGCCACAGCAGAGAGTATGAAATGGAAATAGCTTCAAACTCTCAAAGCCCTTCTCTAGTGACCTATTCCCCTAGCAAGGTCCCGCCTCCTAGGTCTTCCTAAATATCATTGCCAGTAGGGATCCAAGTGCCCTAATGCCTGAGCCTATGGGAGATACTTCCTGTTCAAACCATCATATCTAGCATTCAGGAAGCCTGGGTTTGATCCTTAGCACCACTTAAACCAGGTGTAGTGGTACAGTCCTATTACCCCAGCCCTGGGGGTGGAGGCCAGATGACCAGGAGCTCAGGGTGAGTAGTTCTTGTATGTTTAGCTAGTTAAATCCTGGACTATGTGAGAATGTGGAGTGGGGTGGTGGTGGTGGTGGCACTCTGCTGTGAGGCCAGTGTCTTGAAGACTTTGTAGGTACATTATAGGCACACTGGGGGCATGGGTGGAATGGAGGCTGCAGGGAGCTCTGAAATAGAGAGTAAGTTTGCAGAAGAGCCAGGCTGGGGGGTTCTACACTACACTGGCCATACTGAAGCATGCAGAAGCCAATGTCTTCCCTGTCTTAGAGAAACAAGCCTCATGGAGACCCTGTGATCTATGCAGCACAAACAGTGGGCTTGGAAATTGCCTCTGAATCCAAGGCCCTTGCGTTTTCTGGTTAGAATTGAGGATCCTGAAGGTCATTGTGGTCTTGGGTGGCCACATTATGAGACCCACCCTGTGGTGGAAGATGGGGCCTCATAGCTGCTGTCATTCTCCTGTGGGACCTCAAGGGTGCTCTCCTCATCTCCCATGGGACCTCATGGATGTTCTTATTCTCCATGGAACCACACATGTGCTACCTTCACTCCCCATGGGGCCTCATGGGGCACTCCTGTACTCATCTGTGGACATCACGAGTGTTCTTATATTTCTGTTGTACAGGTCATGACTGGTGTGTCATCCAGCTGGGGATACAAGGTATTATCCGTGGTGTCGACGTGGACATTTCTTACTTTTCAGGGAGCTATGCTCCTCGAATGTCGATTCAAGCAGCAAACTTGAATGAAGGTACGTAGGAGCCACTGTGCCCATGGAGGAATGTAGCATGGGAGGCTCCTCTGACTCAACTTGACGTTAATCATTCCATAAGAAGCAGATGTGTCAATGGTCTGAGGTTGCTGGGTTGCCATGGAGCCTAAGAACTAGGGTTATGATGGGCTTCCCTGAGGTTTTGATGTTCTCTGTGTTTGCTGGCCCATCAACCCTCCAGAGTTCAGGTCTGCAGAGGTGTATCCTTGCGTGTGTGTGGGGCATTTGCTGAGCTGGTTTCTGGGGAAGGTGGGAGCAGTGGGCTGTGGTATTAGATGGGTCAAGATAACTGTAGACTAGTAGCTCCAGCATACTTCCAGCTACATAAGGGCCTGCAGGGTGCAGCAGCTCTGGGGTTCTTAGGCAGGGCCCCCTTCTTCCTCTGGGAACACTGGATGCTGTGGCTTATGCGGGTTTTCTAATTTATTTGCACTATCTGTCATTGGCAACTGAATTAGTTGATACATAGTCACATGAGTGCACACACATTTTTAGGGAGGATACACTGTGTCACTGGATACACTAATACTGAAAAAATGCTGTGTGCACAGTACTACATCAGGCTCTGCACAGGTGGGCAGGCCCTTCTGTCCTTAGGTGGCTAGCCTGCTGGGAAGTTTATGGTCTGAGAGATAGGACTCATGTGAGAACTGCTTTGACTTTTTGATGGATGCTGTTGGTTCTGATGAGTCTGAGGCGGATACTGGGGGAAGGCAGAGCTTCTGGAACTAACCTTGCCACATTCTGAACTCAAAAAAGTGATCTATGGAATTTGGCCTAACTTGAAATGCTGAGCAAATGTGGTAACAATGTATCATTCTACTGTCTTCTGAAGTAAGCTAGCAAATTGCACAATGACTACAGCAAGGTTGTCTTTAGGGCCGTTAGGCAGATGAAAATTGCTACATACCTTCTGAAGAGAGTTTGCTCTCTTTGTTGTTCCATCTTGATCCTGTGTGGTTGTTTTGATTTCAGATAAAGTGCCAGACATCCCACCAAGAGGAGTCAAGACAGGAGCTGCAGCGACGCCTGAGGAGTTTGGAGCCATTAGTGAGGTAAGACACTGGTTCTGTGTAAAGAGACTGTTGCAGGTCTGGTTGTATGAGACAATTGCCTGGGATGTGTCACCTGACATCCTGTGCCTCTTGTACCTATACAGTGTGGCAGGACAGTTTTCCTCAGTGGTTCATTCCCTCTGTGTGGGAGAATGGCCTGGCTGTCCATGGCCTTGAAGGGTCAGTGGGTACTGCCTGCGGCTGCACACTGCTGCTGCTGCCCCACCAGGAAACCCTCCACATTTACCTCTGTAGTGATTTGACGAAGTGAATTTTGATGAATTTAGTAAGATAAACAAGTGGGGGCTTGTGGTTGGCACCTTCTCATTGTGTTAAGTTTGTCTAGTAATTAATTTGTGCTGTTGCAAATGTGTTGATCCGTGACAGCCGGAGAGCATCTAATGGGCCAGCTTTCTGAGAAGGGCTCAGCCCACATCCCCTCAGCCTCACAGCCCTGGGTTTTATCTGAAAATCCACATCACCACTCTGACTTCTTCTAAGAATCAAGAAGAAGGCATTTGATAGCTCGTCCATTTACAACATTACCTAATTGTGGTGTGTGTGTGTGTGTGTGTGTGTGTGTGTGTGTGTGTGTGTGTGTGTGCGCACGTGTGTGTAAAGATCCACAACCCAGAGTTTATTATGTTTATTATTAAAGTGTGTCATTCAGGAACTATCATAATCTCCCCCACAATCCTTGCATAGGATAAGAGTGTATTGTTCTCAAGAACCATTGCTGACATTCCTGTATTTATTATTAGCTAAAATCGGACTCCTGGGATTACCTGGTTCCCATGTCAGAGCTCAAGCCAGGGGACCCTGACTCCAGCCACAACTATTTTTTTGTCAATTCCCAGCAGAGATGGACTCACATAAGACTCAACATCTTCCCAGGTATGTAAGACAGGGGCCTTTGACTGGAGTGAAGACTTCATCTTACATCATCATGTACAAGAAGTACAAAATGAGCCATCTTTTCCTGGAAATTTGAGCTTGGTATAGGATTGTGATTTGCTTTGTGCATCAAGAAACTGATACTCTGTTTATCAATGGGTAGTTAATGAAAATGTATCAGTTTAGCCAGGAGGTGGCAGCACATGCTTCTAATCAAGAGGCAGAGACAGGTGGATCTCTGTGAATTCGAGGCCAGCCTGGTCTCTCCATTACCTGGGTTCTAGTGATTGAACTCAGGTGCCCCTTTATGCTTGGCAGCAATGACCTTTACCTGTTGAGCTATTTTGCCAGCGCCAGGAAATTTCTATTTTTGGCGTGTCAAAACAGCAACTTCATGTGTTGAATCTAACTTAGATGAGGTTTAAGAGCTAAGGAATGTCTCAGACATTTTACAGGGAGAGTCCTGCCTTCATGGGTTAGATCCAGAGGGTACCTGAATACTTTTTCTTAGTTGGCCATAGTCTTCTGCCCTGGTTGAAGGTGAGGGGTAGACACTGCCTGTGAGATTTCTCCTGCCTCTTTGCTGACTTGCTACTGTTCTATGGTAATTCTACCTGGGATACATTTTTTTAAAAAAACTTTTTTTATTAATTTATTTTTTTTTTTACATTCCAATCCCAGTTCCCCCTCCCTCCTCTCATCCCACTCCCTTTACTTCCTCCCCCCAATCTGCTCCTCAGAGAGTGTGAGGCCTCCTCTAGGAAGTCTACTAAGTCTGCCTCATCTCATTGAGGCCGGACCAAGGCACCTCTCTTCCCACCCCCCTGTGTCTAGGCTGGGCAAGGTGTCTTTCCATATGGAATGGGCTCTACTAAGTCAGTTTGTGCATTAGTGTTAGATCTTGGATCCACTACCAGTGACCTCATGTATTGTCCCAGTCACAGCATTGTCACCTATATTAAGGGAGTCTAGTTTGGTCTTATGCAGATTCCTCAGGGATACAGTTTTGAAAGTGCAAGTCAGTGCTGGAGTCTTTGGTGCTTGCTTCTGACGCCAAATATCAAAAAAATTTTCTTTGTGTATGTTTGTGTGTGTGCTTGCATACATGTGTGCAAGTGCCTGTGGAGGCCAGAAGAGGGTGTTGGATTCTCTGGAGCTGGAGTACAGGTAGGTGGGTGTGAGTCACTCGGTGTGAATGCTGGGCACCAAACTGTCCCCCAAACACATGATGACAATTTTCCAGTTGATTTTGATTTTTGTTGCAATGATTTCCCAAGGAAGCTGGCAGTCTCCCACATGCTGGGAACTGCATGGTTGTGACACACTCTGTAACTGGTCTGCCCTCCAGGGATTTTTTTTTTTTTTTTGGTTTTTTGAGGCAGGGTTTCTCTGTGTAGCCCTGGCTGTCCTGGAACTCTCTGTAGACCAGGCTGGTCTCAAACTCATGGAGATCCACCTGCCTCTGCTTCCCAAGTGCTGGGATTAAAGGTGTGCCCTACCACCACCAGGCCCCTCCAGGGATTTTACACTTTGTGTCTGTGGCATCAATATTAGCAGAGACCTAAGACATGAAAGCAAAACAACAAATTTAACTTTAGGCTATGATTAGAGCAATGGAGTGAAGGAGAGGGGAGACGTGATAATATCTGCCCTGGATGGGCAGGAGAAGTGTGTGTGTGTGTGTGTGTGTGTGTGTGTGTGTGTGTGTGTGTGTGTGAGGCAAATAAGGGCATTTTTGGAGGCGTGGCACTTGAGGGTCAAGAATGACAAATAATGTTGGAGACCCGCAGGGCAGTGTCCACTGCAGGGGCCTGGGCAGTGGGCTTACTGTGTTGTAAGACAAGTGGGAAAGAGGTGGGCAGAGGCTAGCAAGCCCGGGGAACATGGTACTCCAGAAATCATCTTCTCCCAGCTAACATAGACACCTTTCTCTCTCAGACGGTGGTATCGCACGCCTCCGAGTGTATGGAACAGGACAGAGGGACTGGACTTCATCAGACTCCAAGGAACCTGTAGACCTGGTGGCCATTGCTTTTGGGGGTGTCTGTGTAGGGTTTAGTAATGCACACTTTGGACATCCAAATAATATGATAGGTGAGAGGGCATCCCAGGAGCCAGTCTTCATACTGAAGTATGTGCAGCGGCATTGCAAGCCAGGCATGGCCAAAATGAAGCCCAGGGTGGGAGTGGGAACTCTCTCGGAGAATGGGGTCAACTGGAAGCCTCTGTGATATGGAGTGGGTCAACAAGAGTTATGGTCCTTCTTAATTTTGGACTAAGTAGCTGCTAAAAAAATTAGTCAATCTTATGGCTATGAATTCACTGGAATATCAACTCTATTGAAATTATTTATGCAGTGAAACCTGGAGTTAAGGGATATGTAACTTAAGGGCACCCTGTTAACACCAACTCTTCCCTGTAGGTGTTGGCAATCCTAAGTCCATGGCAGATGGCTGGGAAACTGCAAGGAGGCTGGACAGACCCCCCGTGTTAGAAGTAAGATGAGCAACAACTGTAGTTTTGAGTTTGTTTTCTAGAAAGTGTTTGAAAATACTTCTTTCACATTACATCAAGGAAAAGTGTACTTCATTAGGGCTTCTCTTGAGCTGGGTGTGATTTGAATGCCTGGAATCCCAGCACTGGGGAGTGGAAGAAGCAGGAGGATCAGGAGTTCAAAGTCACCCTTGGTTTCTTTTGGCTTTGGTTTTAACTGTCAACTTGATACAACCTAGAATCAGTTGGGAAAAGAACCAGTTGGGGGTTGTTTTGATTGTTAATTGATACAGGAAGAGTCAGATCATGTAGGTAGCACCATTCCCTAGTTTAGGTCCCTGGGTCTTATAGGAATAGAGAAGGCTTGATAGAACACTAAACAAGTAGGCAGCATGGCTGCATTTGCTTCTCTCTGCTCTGGACTGTGGATGGATGTGATGTGACTAGTTGAGTTCCTGCCTTGACTTCCTGAGATGATGGATGGTGACTTGGGATTGTCAGCCCACAAAACCCTGGCTTCTTCCCCTGCACTGATGAGACTATTATAGCAATCACAATAGAACCAGGGAAGCCATAGGGAGCGCTAGGCCATCCTGGCCTACATAAGACCATGCGTTTCAAAACACAAACAGACAAACAAACTAAAACCAACAAACCCCTGTAATCCATGGTCTAAGTTTTTGTTATTATTTTCTACACTTTGTTTTCAAATTTCCTACTACATTTCCACCACTACTCTCCCTGATGCAGTATTACACTAAATTTTACCAGAAGACTAAACACATCTTATTGGATGCTCTAGTCAAATTAATTTTGAATATTTCACTTACTTACTAAAGAAAGAAAAGAATATAAAGTTCATTTCCTCTTTTTAATTAATAATTGATTGAATAATTCTCAACACTGCTTTCTTCCTTCCACCATGTGGACCTGGGGGATTGAACTCAGGCCTGGTAGCAAGTGTCTGTACAGGATAATGCAAAAGAGATGAGTGGATTTATTGGAAAGCCTGGAGGAAACACTGGTTTAATAATATTTAAGGTCCATGTTCCCTACGGTGGACCCATGACCCACAGAGGATGTTATAGCCTATTCAACAGTTTAATTAAACCTCAACCAAACCAAAACAAAACCCCATTATTTGTTTTGCAAATCTATTGAAAACTTACAGCTGCCATTTCTTTGGGGTCTGACTTCCTGCCATCCAGTTCTTCCAAATATAAATAGGCTTCTGACTTCTGGAAAAGCAAGGTTTGGAGACCAATCTATCAGCAAAACACATAATAACTAGGAAAGTACTTGTTTTGGATGCTCAAACAGTTTAGAGGCTCCATAGGCTGAAGTAGATTAGCATCATTATGTTTATAGCACTCTTCATGAACTTATTACTAATGTGGAAATTGTATCGTGTGTGTGTGTGTGTGTGTGTGTGTGTGTGTGTGTGTGTACTGGGTCTCAGGTAGCCAGGCTCTACTTTAGCTCCTGAACTTCCTGCTTCTCTCTTCCCAGTGCTGAGATTACAGACTTACACTGTGCCACCACACTTGGTTTGTTCTATGTAAGCATAGTGTGAGATGTCAACTCCTCCTGATGGTGGTTAGGTTGGCTTTCTTGACTCCAAGTTGACTCCTAATGTTTATTTTGAATTCCAGAGCAATGAGAACGGCCTTCTCCAGGTCCCAGGTTGTGAGTGGGCAGTGTTTCGATTGGCACATCCTGGAGTCATCACTCAAATTGAAATCGATACAAAGTACTTTATAGGTAAGCGTCATGTCAGGCCATGTGGCCATTGTGTCCACTGCGCAGTAGCAGGTGCTGTGGGAGTTGGTTGAGGTTTTGGTCCTCCCACTCAGCCATGCAGCTTTGAGGATGGTCACTCTAATTATGTCATGCACACTGTCCCCTGAGAAGCCCTATTTAGCTGGGTGTCTCTGAAAGTCATCTTGTTGAAAGCCATGAAAAGAAGATTGCAGCTCTAGGACAGAGCTTGTCTCTACTCTCCAGGCTGTGAGCAAGTGACTTAGAGAGACAAGCCTGTTAGCCACTTGAGAATCCAGGTCACCATGAGACATTTTCCCCTTGGAAGATGCAAAGAGCTCATGAGAAAAGCAGAAAGGGGACCCAGTAGTAAAAAGAATTGGGGCAGCAGCTGGGTTAGTCTGTGCTTGCTTTCTTATGAAATATATGTTACCCACTATATTAAGAGAATCGAAGAGACTACAGAAGTGTCTGTTAGGTGATTAAAGTATTAGATTGGGCGTCTCGTGATTGCTTAGCTGTCTTGATAACAGAAGGTGGCAGTTTATACCCATGTTTTGGATGGTTGGAGTTTTTGAATGACTTCCAAATCATGATTTTAATATCGATTATATGAATGCTCAATAATACAATGAGGGTCAGATTCCTTAGTGGGTATAAAGTGATTTAAAAAACTTTTGTATGTTTGGCTCCCTTTTGGTATATGTGTGTATTTGTACATATGTGTTTGTGTGTGTGTGTGTTCATGTATGCAGCTTCCTAGGGGTCAGAGGTTGGTGTCATGTGGGAAGAAGACCTCATTGGAGATTGTACTGCTGTTCTCACTAATCATTGAGACTGACAAGCATATCCTGAGGGGCAGGTGACAAGCCAGCTCTTTTATGTGTGCTTGAACTTTAATAGCATTTTTAGTCCATTCTTCTCTTTAAGACTGATGTAGGGTAACCTATTTGTTTTCACGAGAGAGTTTGGCAATAAATCCAGTTAGCCAGTGCTCTAAATAGGTCATGAAAATAAACTGCTGGACCCTTGGGATCTTGGGTGGGTGGGGGAGGATGACAACATATCCCTGGTATCAATAATATAAATTATGTTCAGTTGGATCAAAGATGCACAGGATAGTATGTATGCAAATGTCAGGGACAGATATAGCATCTTTGGTGTCCTTCCTGCATTCACACACGGCCCACATGCAAGGCTACTTTCCCAAGAGGCGAACACTAATGGGGCATTCAGGTAGTAAGGGGTTTCTGCCAGGGTTCTGGATCTCCATCTTGGGGTATTCCTCACAAGACCATGTGACCCTTCCCTTAGGGCCTCTGACTTTTGCATATGATTCTATGTAGTTCCAAAGAGAAGAGAGAGACTCAAGGCTGTATTCTTTCACCCAGAGACCACTTAGCAATCCTGGGACGCAGAATATTTGGCTAGTGCTCAGCACCCACTAGTGTTGTTTATGATCATAGCCTCTCCTCCTCTCTTTGTTTCCTTCACTTGAAACATTTATTATTATTTTTATGTGTAGGTGTGATTTGCAGGTAACTATGGTGGTAGCTAGATGGAAGTCAGATCCCCTGGGGCTGGAGATTAAGTCAGTTGTGAAGTACTCTTAGCTACTTGAGCCATCTTCCAGCCCCAGAATTTCTTTGTACTGTCACTTTATAAAGTGACAGTGTAAGGCTAGTAGTTCCCAGGTCCATTTTGGTTTCAGAGGTGCTATTCAGCAGCAAGCAGTCAATTTCATCTGCAGTATATGATGCTTACTAAGTACATTCAACTTTCAAAGTGTGACTGCATCTAACAAATACAAGGCTGGCTGCTTCTTGTCTCTGTGAACTGCACACATTCCCATACTCCACAAGGCAGTCCAGCTCCATGTTTCCTTTCTCCTATGCTATACTTTTTGCTTAGAAAGAACTCTGGGTTGTTCTTGATTTTTGTTGTTTTGTGGTGCTGGGAATCAAACCTACAGCCTCACACACACAAGGCAAGTGTTCTACCACGGAGCTGTCTTCCCAGCCCATTTCTGGGTTTTGATCTGATTAAATCCTAGCTTCTGTATCCTAGAAGCTGAGCTATGCTGAAGGAAACAGTTCCCAAGTCTCTGTTTGTTCCAACAGGCAATTCTCCAGACAGCTGTAAAGTGGATGGGTGTGTCCTCACTACGCTGGAAGAGGAAGACATGGTCAGGCACAAGTGGGTTCTTCCTAATCATAAGTGGAAGCCCCTGCTTCCGGTCACCAAGGTTTGTGGAGTGCAGTTTGAGGACTGACCCTCCATCTCTGGAGGAACCTGGGACCTTTGTATATGCTAAGCATCTCCTTAACACACTGAGCTCCACCCCTAAACATCTCCCCACCTCTCAGCTCCACCCCTTGTCTCTTTTTATACTTTTAGAGGCAGGGTCTTGATGAGTTTTAGAGACCAGCCTTGAACTTATAACTCTCCTGCCTCTGCCTCCCAAGCAGCTAGGAATTTAGCTCTTCAAAGGAACTTTCCTAGAAATCTTGGCTCAGTTTAACAGTAAAATGAATGTACTGTAAAAAGCCACACCTGTGTTTTCATAGGGGAGGATGGACTCTGACTTTTGTATGCCTAACAATCAAACATTTTGTTAAAACAAAACCAAACCCCATCGTGTGCTAAGAATGCACACACAGTCAAGTGTTCCTATAGTACATTTAACTTACCTGAAGGGTGCCCAGCACACTTAATGTTGTCATGCTGTGCCCATCTGTAGGATGGACACCCTGATGAATGCTAGAGTGTGTTGGACCAGGGAAGTGGTCACCGTGGGTGTGGCGTGGTTCCATGTAGCCCTGAAGACACCAGCTTACCTCCTTTTTCATTTATTTCATCTACTTACTAAGACATACCATTGCACTTGAACATGCATGCCATTGTCACATAGGTGTCCTTTCTCCATTAGCAGATTTCTGTTAGGCCAAATTATTCCTGAAAAACTTTTCTTAAAGTCCCCCAAGGCCAAGCTGGACTGACTTTACTGGGGGAGTTATATACAACCCTCCTACAAGGACGCTGAATCTGCCTTTTTTTCCAGCTATCTCCTAACCAAAATCACTTGTTGGACAGCCTGACCCTGGAGCTTCAGGATGTCATCACTCATGCCAGGCTTACCATCACCCCTGATGGGGGTATAAGCCGCCTTCGGCTCAAGGGCTTCCCCAGCTCCATTTGTTTGCTGCGGCCCATCCGGGAGAAGCCCATGCTAAGGTTCTCTCTGAAAGCGGGCTTCAAGGCAAATCTTTAAACAGCTCTTCTATGGTAGTAGTCACCTAGTAACTGTCTTCAGTGTTCCGAATACCTGATGGTTTAATAAAGTGGTCACCCCACAAACTGGTCTTTGTCTCCTGTTGCCCATCAAGTTGGTAGCTTAAAAACTGGCCGGAGAAGCACTTTTTGGAAAAAAAAAAACACTATAAATGGCGATAGTTAAAAATACAGATTTCCTGATTCAACGGTAATACATTCCCGATGGGTCTGAAAGTCTGTTTAGACACATTAAAGCCTTTGGGGAAAGTGTTTCTAGAATCATTTATTTAAGAGATAATGGGCCTGAATAGGGATGGCTTTACCAAAGGTTCCCTTCTCCCCACCCCATCTGCCATGTATCCTGAAATGCCATACATTTGGAGTGCTGGGTACTAGTGCTGATGACAGCCAGACCCTCACATAGTGTGGTGCTGAGCCTGGAGTCCTACGCAGCAGATGTGGGATGAAGGTAAGAAACAGAGGGTTAGAAGGTGACATGCTTCCAGCAATCCCCAGTGGCTTTGGAGTGCACAGCAGTGGCATGCTGGGAGGTCAGGATGGGTGCTCCAGGCCCAGCACTTCTTTCTTGAGCCCCATCACTTCACTTGTCTGGTGCCTGTAGATGGGTCTCTCTCTCTCTCTCTCTCTCTCTCTCTCTCTCTCTCTCTCTCTCTCTGTCACCTTCTTCCCTCTTTTTTCTCCCTCTCCTCCCTCTCCCTCCCCGCCATCTGTTCCCCTCACTCCCTCCAGTATTTTATTAGGTAGTCTTGGCTAGCCTGGAACTCTCTCTATAGACCAGGCTGGCCTTGGACTTACAGAGATCTTCCTGCCTCTGTTTCCCAAGTACTGGAATTAGAGCAAGCATCCCTTCACCAGGCTTTCCCTCTTTTCTATCTGGGCTCTTCCTGCACCCTCCCAGCCCTGGTTCTGTGTGCCACACCCCTCCCAGATCTGTGTCCTAGCTTGTGTGTGTTTTCTCTGTTCCATGCCAATTACGTCTCTGAGCTTCCTGCTGCTCCCGGATTTATTTCTAGTCTCACCTCTTTGCTTTCTGAGTCCCCTCTCTGCATCCCTCATGCTCCTGGCCAGCCGCTTCTGTCCTGCTTGGCTCTCTGTCGCCCCTCTCCCCCTGGTCCAGTCACAATCGCTGCAGGACGTCAGCGTGTGCAGCAGATTCACGGCCCACTGGCCTGGCAGCCCAGTCCCGCCTGTGGCCCGAGGCAGCCCGAGGGAGCCCGTGGGTTCTCGGCGGGTGTGCTGGGTGTCCCCGTGTATGATTGGGCACATCCCGACGTGAGTGAGCAGTGACCATGGGCACACGCGGGCCCTATGTGCTGGTGGACACCACTCCGGCCAAGACTATCTTGGTGTACCGCAACGGGGACCAATTCTATGTGGGCCGCAAGTTCGTGTTCTCGCGGCGCCGCGTGGCCAACTTCGAGGCTCTGCTGGAGCAGCTGACCGAGCAGGTGGACGTGCCCTTCGGTGTGCGGAGGCTCTATACGCCCACGCATGGCCACCAGGTGCTCGGCCTGGACGCCTTGCAGGCTGGTGGCAAGTACGTGGCTGCGGGCCGCGAGCGCTTCAAGAAACTGGAGTAAGTGCAGCTTCTGGATCTCTTCCCACCCAGCCCTCTGCACATAGCACACCTCACCGGGCGGGGGAGGGGGGGCTCACCCAGCGGCACATCCCATCCAGAGCCTCGTCCAGGGCGTCTGGCAGCAGGAACCACACTGATTGCCTTTGGGAAAAACAGGCTACACACAGAACCTGGGGTTCAGAGAATCAGGGGAGGGGGGCAATGGTACAGATTAGTTAGCATTATCCAGGCACCTTTATTACCATGAATTAGATGCACGATATTTGCGGGTGGATTCAATACAGAGAAGCATTTAGGCTTCATTTTCCTCATCTTTTAGGTTAATGGCATGTGAAATCGGGCTGCAGTCTGCTGAATAAAACTATGAAACACTTCTGCCTTGCCATCAGTAAAGTGCACGGGCCTTAGCGTCTGTAACTGCTGAGCTGCCGAGCAGTTAATATTCACCAGATAATAAGATACTAATTGTGTCACTAGCAAACAGTTGTAAGGGAAGCTAGCAGTCGTCCCCCCCCCCCATTCCCCTGCAATGACGATCAGGGGCCTGTGGCTTGAAAGGTTTCCACAGAACAGCTTGCTGGAATACAGTTGTGAAAGTGCTATTTAAGTTCTAGCATTCCTGGTTCTGTCTTGTCATATATATCAAGGCCTGGGAGTGGGGAGAGGGTGTGACAGGCCATGGCAGTCAGTGGGACAGACAGTCAAATTCTGGTGAGGGGAACAAGGACTCCCTCTGAGTGAAACTGAATAACAACTTTGGGCAAAAGAGATCCATTCTCAGAGTTCACACTCATTAGAAATCAAGTGGTGAGTGTCCATCACACAGGAGCACCAAACAGGTTAAATAAATGCCCTTCAAAGTGCCTGCACCCAGGGCGGGCCACTCTACATCTTCCTCTCCCTCTGGAAACACCACCAGCCCCAGAAGAAGTAAGCCTGCTGCAGGTTTCACGTGACACCACCAGCCCCAGAAGAAGTAAGCCTGCTGCAGGTTTCACATGTACCCCCTTTAACCACTCTGCTTGCTGGATCCTGCTCTCCTGGCCTGTTTCCATGTTCTCGGGAGAGTACAACGCTGAACAACACATAGCACTGTGTGGCTTTTGTGCCTTAATTTTTCTGAATTTATTTTTGCATGTTTGAAAAATGTAATGGTAGCCCTTTGCCTCCTCTGGGAGACTACTCTTTGTGAGATACTATAAAAACCAGGCTCTTAGAGCTACTAGCAGTATGAGTTTGGAAAAATGGAGAGTATGAGGGGGTTAGAGAGGTTGGAGGACAGGCCTGTGGATGGGGGCAGTGAGTGGCAGAGTCCTAGGCTGAATATCCACAGGCTGAGCTTTGCCTGATCCACACAAGTTTCGAAGATCAGAGTGTGAACTTTTTAAATATTTATTTATTTAATTTAATTTAATTTTTATTTTTTTTGTGAGCCAGGGTTGCTCTGTGTAGCCCAGCCTGTCCTGGAACTCACTCTGAAGACCAGGCTGGCTTCAAACTCACAGAGATCCACCTAATCACATCACTGGAGAGAGTTGCACAGGGCAAGGCCAGTTAGTACAGTTGGAGGTATCCCATGACAAGCTGCCGTCATGTTCTGATGTGGATTCACTTTTGACTTATGGGGTTGTGTGCTTTGTTGTGTTATATAAGTGCTACTTGGCAGAGGCGCCATGGCCCAGTGTGAATATTGCCTTTCTAACTATTCTCTCTCCTATTTTTTTTTTCTTTTGCAGCTATATTCATATCGTTCCCAGAAAACCTACAAAGATGAGAAAAATGAAAGAAGTAAGTGTTTGAGACTAACTAGTAAGATGAGTTGATTAGAACTCTCTGGCTACAAGTCTACAAGTTTATCAACTTTATTAAGCTTTACTAGTTTTTCCATTTTCCAATTCCTATTTTGTTATGTCTGTTCTACTTTTTTCTTTTCTTTTTTTTTTTTTTTGAGACAGGGTTTCTCTGTGGCTTTGGAGGCTGTCCTGGAACTAGCTGATGTAGACCAGGCTGGTCTCGAACTGACAGAGATCAGTCTGCCTCTGCCTGCTGAGTGCTGGGATTAAAAGCATGGGCCAACAATGCCCAGCATCTGTTCTAATTAGTATGCCCTCCTGTTATGTAAGAAGGTGTCTCTTTGGGGGAACCCCTTTTTACACCCCTTCTCTAGCTCTGCAGAATATACTCTTCCTTCCCCAGGGATCTCTGTGCTGGGTTTTTATTAGAGCTGCTTCAGAGACAGTGGCTTGGCTTAAAGGGACCAGAGGGGGTTTCCAGGTTTGGTGTCAGCTGATGGGGAAGGTGCTTTAGATAGTAGCTGGGCACACAATCATTCCCTCCAGTGTGCCCCCTTGCTTGCTCCCTTCTTGCATGCTCTCCACGTCTGTCTGAAGACCTGGCTCCCCTCCCTCAGGCTGGCACAGAAACTTCTGTAATCACTAATCAAGCATGTGATTGGACCATGGAGGGAAAGGGCTGGGTAACCGTGGTGAACACACTTCTGGTTAAACCTGGGTTGAATCCCTCTAGTCTTGCTTTACTCTAGTTCCTTACTTTGTTCCCATACACTTATTCTTTTTCACAATAGCCATTGTTTGAGCCCACCAGGAGGTTCTCCTTACCAGCCCAGGAGTGACTCAGTCTCAATTTTTTTTTTTTTTTTTTAAATAAGGGCATAATAGAAGAGGTTCTGGAGGATGAACACCCTCCAAGAACATTGTTGGCACTGTGTGTGTGTGCATGTGCACACACATGCACACTCCTGTGTGCTTGTGTCCCTCAGCATGCATGTTCCTGCTATTGGGAAAAGAGACTACTTGGTGGTGATGATAGTGTTAGGGTCACAGTTGGGCTGAACATGGTACCTGTGCTTCCTTCCTATCCTCCCAGAGGGGAAGTTACAAAGCACATTAAATTGGCTCAGTCATACAACCCATCATTAAAAAATTGTCTCTGTGTGTACACATTTGTATGCATCAGTGTGTATGATGGCACATGTTCTCACCTTTGAGGTTAAATGTTTCTGAGGTTCTGTGTAAGCCAGGCTGGCTTTCGAGCTTCTGGGGAGATTTTCTCATCTCTGTCTATCATATCCCTGCAGGAGTGTGGGATTACAAATACGTGTGCTACCTGCACCCAGCTTTTTTTGTGGGTTCTGGGGGTTCAAACTCAGAGCCTCACATTTGTACAGTAACTGCTCCAGCCACTAAGCTATTTCCCCAGGACCATGACTTATCATTTTTAATGTAGAAGAAATGAAATACTTCCCAAAAGATGAACTGTTGAAGAGTATTGTTTTAATTAGGCAAAGATGTGTTACACTTGTTTATGCCTCAGAATATTACTTTAACTGTGAAAACGTGCGATGCTTTTGTTTCTACTGCATTTGTTTAATGATGTAAGGGTGTGTGTTTAGTTATGGGAAGATTTGTTGCATTTGTGTCACCTTGCCTGCCTAAGGCACCCGATTGGTCTAATAAATAGCTAGGCAAGGAAAAGGATAGTCAGGGCTGGCAGGCAGAGAGAATAAATAAGAAAAGAAATCTAGGCTCTGAAAGGGAGGAAAAACAAAGGGAGGGAGGTGCCAGGGGCAAGTCACCCAGCTAGCACAGAGTAAGAAGAAAAGAAAGACATATAAAGAGAGGTAAAAAGCCCAGAGGCAAAACATGGATAAAGAGAAACAGGATAATTTAGGTTAGAAAAGCTGGCTAGAAACAGGCTGAAGCTGAGGCCTGGCATTTTAAACAAAGAATAAGAAATCTCCATGTCTTTATATGGGAATTGGGTGGTGCCCCCCTCCCCCACCAAAAGAAAAAGCCTGGTACAATGAATACTAAAGCCCACATAGCCTGACCCTGGCTGCACCCCAGCCACACTTGCCTCTATGTTCTCTGGGAGCCCACAGTGTTATGCAAAGTCAGACACAGGGATCCGAAAACCAATGTCTCCCTAGATTTGTCTTCTCTCCAAGGAGATGGCATGATGATAAGTGAGTTTTCATCTGTTTTCTGACCTCACTGCTTCAGGGTAGCTGACCTTGTGAGGCTTCTCTGTTTTTCTTTTCTTCTGAGGAAGGAAGGAAGGAAAAAAGGAAGGAAGCAAGTTGAAGGCACAGAACTGTAGGTTTAGTATTCAGGAATCTTGGAGTGACCCTTCATAATTTGTTTATTTCATTTAGTGTATGAATGCATGTGTGTGTGTGTGTATGTATGTATGTGTGTATGTATGTGTACCTGGTGTCTACAGAGGTCAGAAAAAGTACCTGACCCCTTGGAACTAGAGACATGGATGGTTATGAGCTGCCATTGGGTGCTGGGACAACTGCTGAGCCATTTCTCCAGTCCTATGACCTTTCTTCTTTAAAAATAAAACAAAAGAGCCAGAGGTTGTAGCTCAGTCGGTAGAAAACTTGCTTAGAGTGAAGGAAGCCTGGGATTTGAGCCACCAGGAGTGGTTTGACACTATAACCCCAGCAGTCTCAAGGTGGACACAGGAAGATCTGGAGCCAAAATCGTCCTCAGCTACATAGTGTATTTTGGGCCATCCCAGGCTACATGAGAACCTGCCTCAAAAACAAACAAACAAAAACAACCCACAACATTTTTTTACAAATAAAAACAAGAACTGTGCAGACCATGGCATGCCCCTTGAGGCACTCATGGTTTTGGGCACCCATGTGTCTCTGATATCAATTGGCTCAGACAGTAGCATAGACACCTGATGTCTTCACGGTCACCCCCAGCATCTTTCCACTTATACACTGGAGGGTAGAAGAGTTTGTTGCTCATTATCTGATGTCTTTCTGGGTATGTTTATGTGAGGATGCCTCTCCTTGGGGTTAGAGTCTTTTCGGTTCCGGCAAGAGATGTTTTGATGTTTCCTGAGGACAGACAGACAGTGTGAGAACCGGTAAAGAGCAGAGACTTTGCAGCACAATGACAACAACAAGCACCTGTCAGGTGAACCCTAACCCACTCCAGGCACTTGCCAACATGTGGTCTCCATTTGTACCTTCCACTCCTGTGAAGGGATTTGTTACTGGGATTGCACCGTACACGTGAAGGGCAGGCTGAGGAATTCTAAGTGGCTGAGCTCCTCATTACACTGGCAACAGGCAGAACCATCTCAGGTGCCCCGAGTACCCTGCCAGTGTGGTGCCACATAGCTATGCACTGTGAGGACATGCATTTGGATGACTTTTCCTGGACAGCAGCCCTTGATGCTGTGCATTCCTGGGAACACTGTATAATCTGGTTCTCTGTCACCTGGCTATTTTGTGAGGTTGCTTTGGAAATTAGTTATGCTGCTTTATAGAACCTACCTGCAGGGCTTAGAGCCAGCTGGTAACTGCCCCCCAGCTGTAGTGAGAAATGTTCCATGGTTACCCTCAGGTCTCCATTCTAGGCTTAGTTTTACTGCCTTGGGCAGTAGGTTTGTAGTGTGTTGGGTACTTCGGCCTCAGGCAGATGAGTGATGTGTGTGACTCATCAGAAATGATGGGTGAGACTGTCTTTCCCATCAGACAGTAACAGCCACATTGGTTAGACTCCTCTTAGGACATGATTACATGGAGTACAGGGAGCAGGAATCCAGAATGTGTGCTTAATAGCTGCAGTTATTTAATTAGGCGGGTGCTATCAGGGTTAATGAGCCATTAACACATCAGAAGCCCAATTAGTCCATTGTTTCCATAGCTGTATGCAATCAAGCAGAAAGCCCTTCCTAGGATGTCTGTACCCAGGAGAATGTCTCAGGGCACAGTTTCTCTTATTTTGTTTTCAGACCAGGCCTGTAAATGCATGCCCATTGCTGATATTCATGGCACTGAGTTCTCTCACTGTGGCATGAGGGTATGCATCATTTTATATGCAACCCACAACAGAGCAATAGTGGATGCATGCATGCATGCACTTCCTGATCTCCTTTACTCTGGACCCTTTCCCAGCAGCAGAGCTGTGCTGATGCCTTTTCCTCATCCACTGTCCATTCAGCTTCATGGGTGATTATTACCTCAGCCTCCTGGGGGCTGCTCATTGGTCAGCACTAGGGCCATTCATCTGAAGGACTTCCTACACCACAAAACAAGGCCACCATAAGCAACATGAAGCCTGAGTTGTTGCAAGGGGCCTTCTAAATACTTAATGTTATACACACAGGCCAGTCCAACTGTCACGCTTCATCCCCTACACTTCTTTATAAGATCAACAGCTGTCAATACAGAGACTGACAACTGGTCAGAGTGCAGAGAATGAGTGACTGTGAAGGGCTCAGAGCCCTAGATGGGAAGCACTACCACACCCCTAAATCCCCAGAGGGCATGGGAAAACTGTAAGAGCCAGAGATCAGCGAGTAGTGCTGCAAAATAATGTCTTCTGGACCTAATAAGGACACTGTACTCATGAACTGTCAGCTGCTGTGGCTGCTGGCACAAGACTTGCACAAGATCAAGCTAGACGGCACTTCAGCAAACAGAAGGAAGGGATGTAAGAGGCCCACATCTAAGCTAAAGGGATATTGGCTGTTGCTAGGCAGTACTAATTAGGCTCAATGGATTATTAAAAATAAGATGTAAAGTCAGGAGAGGGGTGTTGGGGGTGGCTGGGAGGAGTTGGGAGGACTGAATGGGAGGTAGCTGTGATTTAAATACATTATGTTCCTGTGTGAAATAACCTAATTATAATAAAATGATGGTAATAAGAAAATTCAAAAAACAAAATTCCCAAACGAGAATGGAGAGAGACAGGGCAGACTCCCTGAAGGCCAGCTGGAGGGCAGAGGGCAATGACAGGGTTAAATACCCTGTCTCTGCTTGCTGTGAAGAAGGGGTTGGGTCTGGGAGTTCGGTCTGTCTGTTGTAATTTTAAGAAAGAGAGAAAGAAGCTATGCAACAGAAATCAAGAGGATTTTTTAAAAAGAGAAAGTTATTGTGAAAAGGGGAAGGGGCCCCGCATTGGGGGGGGGCAGCCTGGAAGGGAGGGAGGGAGGGATGTATGAAGGGAGGAAGGGAAGGGTAGAGGGAGAAAGAGGGACAGACTGAGAGGATGGGAAAGAAAGAGGTGGAGGATGGGTGGGCAGGGTCCTTTAAAAGGGAACATATGGAATAGGCACAGGTGGTGCTCTTAGTGGCAGCAGCTGAGGGTTTATCTTGTCAGAACTCCAAAGGCAGGCCAGTAAAATGCATAAATACTAACACTGTCAGTAAAAGTCTTGCTACTCAAGTGTAAAGACCCAAGTAAACTGGGGCTGTCTAGGTGTGGTGGCACAAACCTAATCCCAGCCCTCTGGGGGCAGAGGCAGGTGGGTATCAGTGAGTTCCAAGTCAGCCAGGACTACAGAGTGAGAGCCCATCTCAAACAACAAAAACTGGGTCTGGTGGTGCACACCTGTAGACTAATTAGTGTTACCCATGTGGGCACGGGCATAGGGTGGCAGCCACTGGAGCACGGGCAATATGCCATGGGCCACACTGCTAAAAAAAAAAAAAAACAACAAAAAAACAAAAAAAAAAAACCCCCAAAACAAAAAAAACTGAATCCCTCCCTGAGCAACCAGAAACTGCTACTATGTCCTCAGCTAGGGGTGGGACTCTTAACCCCCCTGCCTTTCCATGCTGGAGTACTGAATGGCTTGATCTTGTGCAGGTCATAGGCCAGCAAACACAGCTACCATGAGTTCATGAGTAGGATGTTCTTGTCAGGAAGATATTATTTTACAGCTATTGTTCTCCTATGCCAGAACCCCCAAAATTTCTTCCTATTTAAATATACCTGAGGTGAAGTCCTGATAAGGCCTTGCATTTGCTTCTGCATATTCATTCTTAGGAAAGAGCCCAGCAGGCCTGGGGGATGTAGGGGAGGTGTCATGCCTGGCTACTATACTCTACTCTGTGGTCTCAAAACAGAAGCCACCTTGTCCAGTTCTCTTACCCTGTAATTTGTTCAGCAGAGTACAGGTACACCTTGGCTACCAGTGTGCATTTACTGGGTGCATGGCTGGGTGTATTCCCATTATGAACCATGTACTTTCCTCAGCTTTGTCACTTTCCCCTGACACTCTGTGTGTCTCCCTCTAGCTCCCCACAACTTAGAGTATATGGGCTTCAGCCTACATCACATACACATGTCACCTACTGGAGAGAAGTTGAACCCTGGTGCCCTCCCCCCCCCCAGTCCCTGGGGAACTTGTCCTTGGTGATCTACAACCTTGGTGGTTTTGCTGTTCTGCTGTCCTTGGTGTTGGTACTGACTAGCATTTGCTCATCTGAAGTGAACTCTGGATTTGTTTTGCAGATCAAGCCAGTGGTACATTGTGATATCAACGTGCCTTCCAGGTGGCAAACACAGAACAGGACATCCCGACACATAAAGTGAGTTCAGTGTCATGAGTGTCAAACCGGAGCATGTCCTGACTCCTCTCAGGCAGTGATCTCCTGCTGGGCCACCTATTTTCACTTCCTCTCCCCCTCCTCCTCTGTCTCTCTGACCACATACCAGCTCTCTGTGTTCAGCCTTCAAGTGCCCTTCTCTGAGGATGCTCAGTTGGGGTGCCATTATCTGCAACAGCTTTCCTGAGGTGAAAAAGCAGAGAGAGAAGGGAATGGCCCAGTTAGGCAAACTTTGCATCTCCCACCTATCTTCAAAGTCTCAAGGACTGTGTTTCAGATGTCCCTTGCCTTCAGCTTCCAGAAGGGAGTCATTTAGAAACACAAGTCAGGGGTTCCCATACTGCTTCTTGAACATATCAGGCCTCAAAGGAGCTAGGCTGTTAGCACTGGGTGTCTTTCTGGGATCTATAATGTGCAGAGAAAGAATAAATACATGTTTAGCTTAAAAGAAAAACACCAGGAGCCTGGCAAGATGGCTCAGTAGGAAGAGACACTTGTCCACAGTGTCTCACAAGGCCTGACAACTTGAGTTCAAAGCCTGGATATTAAAAGGTGCCAGAAGAGAATTGACTTCTGGGAAGTTGTCCCTTTATCTCTACCTTGGTTCTGTACTTGAACATTCAACATTCATACATACATACATACAAGAAAAAAAACAAAAAACAAAGCAAACCCCAAAAAACGTTTTTTGGCCATCAGTTCAGTCAGTGAAGGTGCCTGTTACTGAACTCGATGACCTCAGTTCAATCCTCTAGACTCACATGGTGGAAAGGGGATTCTTTCAAGTTGCTCTCTGACCTTCATACAAGTTCTGTGACTTCTACAAATACATGCACACAAGCAAGCACAAATGCACACACACACACACACACACACACACACACACACACACACACACACACACATGCATACACCAAGTGAAATTTAAAAATGTTTGAAAAGTACTAGGGCTTTTCTGAAATAATAGAAGATACATTGTTTCTAAGTTTTGCAGACACCATCTTTTGTGTAGAGCATGCCATACCCTTAGAGGAGTTAACTGGTTTGTGAGTCCTCGTTAATGAAGACACACATCTCTGTTGCTATGGCTTGGGGCCATGACCCAGTATATCAGTGACTCTTGTAGAAGATGTGTTTCATATCCTAATAGGAATGCTGGGAAGTTCCACTAGATGGACCCAAATAGCCATCTAAATGCACCATGGAAAAATCCAATCATATTGGCCAGGAAAACTTTTGACTGTGAAAGCAAGTAGAAGTTAGGGAGAGGTTCTATGTTGGGTGCTCTGTGTCGGGCATTCAGGGTAGAAAGGGGTCTGACCTCTTGCAGTGGGATGGTAAGGCTGGCATGACCTGTGGAGTGTGGGTTTTGTTCTGTGGGGGGAAAGCCTGGAGCTCCTTGGTGGGACTCAGGGGGCACTATGTAGATTGTTGTGCCCATAGAAGTGTGAAGTCACCCAGTTGGAGGCTGAGGTTCAGAGGTGGGACCTGATTCTGGTCTCAACTGTGGAGCCCAAGACTCCTACTCTGCAGGGACATCCTTCACCCATGCTGCTCTGCACTGGGGTCTCTGCTCTCAGTTTGGTCTCATGTGGAGAAGAAAAGAATATAGTGTGTGTGGTGGGGTTCAGAGAGTTTTACTTCCATTTTTTCTTAGAGGTCAACTGGTGAAAAGTTTATAAATCCTGGGAATGTTTCCCCAACCCCCAAGTGACTTGTGTAGACACTTACAGGCCCCCCTGTAGTACTGCCCTTCATGATGGTAGTTGTGGCTCATTGCTGAACTTGCCAAAAGGAGGACTGGGCCGGGATCCTTGGCTTCAGCATAGGTTTCAGCTGTGGTCCTTGTGAACCTATATTGGCTTTATCTGCTTTCCGAGGATGTGGCTGGTCCAATCAACCTCCCCACCCCCACGACACTTCCTATTCCCCATGGGAGAGTGTTGTAGGCCAAAGAGGTAAGGTCATTGGAACTAGAGGGTGGCAGGCAGATATTTGGTCTGTTGGCTAGTAAGAGAAGGCAGGGTACAAAAGGTGACAATTAAGACCATGCTCCAGACAATGGGTAGAAGTTGACTGTGACAGCATCATGTCTGCTGTGTAGCTCTCAGGTCAACTGTTTCCCTTGGGCTATTTCTAACTGCCAAGGCTCTTGGTGAAGCCTCAGGTTGAAAGCTTCGTTTGGAGAACCTTCCCATCTCAGCAGTCTTTCAATTTTTAGTTGTGAGACTGGGACCTAAAATTTAACATAAGTGTTTGCAATGAGTGGAAGCATGAACTGAGTTCAGTACATTGACCGGTGAGGTCCTCTCCTATTGCGGTATCCCACTTCTGACACCAGATATTGCAGTTTAATAAGGCTCAGGATAAACAATTAGGCCGAATAGATGTTTATTCAGGGAGAAATAACTCACAACACAGGCAGATGAATGCGGCGGGTTCCACAGGGTCCTAAGCCTTCCAGGGTCCACCGGCAAGAGAGCGGCTCTGACCCTTCCTCAGCCTTTTCCCCCAGGTCACATCCGGCCCTGTCTCCACCCCCAATGGGCGTGGTCTAAGCCACAGGTGCGGACAAGGTGAATATCTCATTACACTCTCCACTGGAAATGGTGGTGGTATACACAAGCAGGCAGCTTGGTGACTTTGGGCTTAGAGGTGTTTTGGCAATAGGAGACACTTGCAAGATACAGGTGTCAGAGTGAGGGCAGATGGTCTTTGCTGTTGGTTATAGGAGACAGCCATCTGTCCCCATGAAGGAAGAGGCCAGGAAACAGCACCCCTCTCCCCCAGGCTTGTATCACACCACAGGTTTTCCTAAGGCTGTGTTTGTGGTAGAAGAGGTGAGGATAACTGCCAGTCAAGATGAAAGTTGACAAGACCAAGAACCATCCTTTTCTCCCTTCTTCAGTGAGGACTCATGCTGTGTAGATGAGAGAGATGAGAGACAGAGACCCTTGTGATAGACTTGGAGGCCATCCCGTGGTCATTTGAGTAGACCAAAAATCTGGCCTTTCCCTGTCCAATTCCTTCCAAGTGTGAGACTGTTACTTAGCTGTTAAGCCCTTGCATGCCTCCTTTGGAAACCTTATAGTGATGGTGTCTCTCCCAAGGAAGAAGAGAGTCTCCTTAGTGCCTGGGAATTGAAGTGGGACCCAGGGTTTAGTCCCATTCTTGGCAGCCATTTGGAGTCCTCATGAATTGGGGAAGACACTTTGAACATACCTATTGGTCAGTTCTTTTATGAGCATTTCTTGAGTTCTTTGTACTATGTACTCTACTGTGTGTGTGTGTGTGTGTGTGTGTTCTGTGTGTAGGTGCATGTGCACATGCGTGTACCAACATATGGATGCCAAAGGACAGATTCTGTTGTCATTCAGTTCCTATACTCCATGGTTTTTTAGATAGTCTCCCACTGACATGGAACTTGCCAAGGAGGCTAGTTCCCAGGAAACTTGGCCAGTAAGCCCCAAGGATCTGCCTATTCCCCAGTGCTGGGGTTACATTTGTACTCTATCTTACCTGGCTCTCTTTTTAAAAATATGTGTATTTTTGGGATTAAACTGAAGTTCTCATGCTTGCAAGACAAGCACTTGTTGACTGAACCATCTTCCTAGCCCTTCCCACTTTTTTTTTGTAGGTTTGATATTTGTTCATGCATGCATGTTCACATATGTGTGGGTGTACATGTGTATGTTGAGACCAGAGATTGGCATTGAGTGCCTTCTTTAGTCACATGCCTTTTTATCCATGGAGGCAGGGTCACTCTCTGAACTTCAAACATGGTGAATTTTATCCTCACCTTTATTTTCAAGTGTTGGGGTACAGGAACTGCTATGCCTTCCAGCTTTTAGGTAGGCACTAGGGACCCAAACTTGGTCCTTACACTTCCCTGGTCCATGCTTTATTCACTGAGATATCTTCTTAGTTAGAAACTTCTCTCCCTTTAATCACACCAGGTTGCTGAGATCATAGCAGAGCTCCTAGAAGGCATGTCACTGGAGTCTGTTTGTGGCTGGTGCATCAGCTGTTGTGAATTCTTCAAAATATAGTAGGTTTCCAATTTGGGAAGTGGGGGAAGCTGAGACCCACAGAGAACTGGAAGTCCAGCTGTCTATCTGTGTATCAATCTGACTCCTGTACTTTGCTGTCCCACACATTTGCTATACATGCTAGGTCAGGGAAGATCAAGAGATAAATAGAAATGGAGTGATGACAGAAAGACTCATGAAGTTCTAGAATCAACTCTAGATATTATAGCTTTGACTTTGGTATTGAAGGACTGTAGCACGAGTTCTAATTGATCTTAATAATAAAAACCAGTAGTCAAATATTAGGGATGAAAGATGCAAGATCAGAGAAGCAGAGCAGCCAGACACTATAGATCTTACCTCTATGAAATCTCCAGACTGAAAAGAGACTGAACTCCTGTCTCCTCCCACCTTATATTCTCTCTCTACCTAGCCATATCACTCTTGTCTGTTTGTTCAGACCTCCAGACCTCTCTATAGCTAACTAGTGGCTAGCTCCACCCTCTGAGCATCAGGCAAGCTTTATTTGTTAGAGTACAAACAAGATATCACTCACAAAAGGACTTTTCAGTTCAACTGAGCTTGAATTTGAATTGTGTCTTGTGTAAAAGTGTTTGCTTTATCAGTAGATGAGGGAGGAAGAGGCAGCCAGCACAAAGTATGAGGTTATACTCATGGCTCTCCCTAACACATTGCATTTGGCTACATTATCATAGTGGCAGCAACAGGAATAAATGTGGCCCTAGCTTTCTTGCAGTTGTGGCCATCAACTTATTTCTGAGAAGGGAGACTCATTAGAGGAAGGATGCTTAGTCAGAAGAACTCACCTGGGATTTGGAGTCAGAAGGACTTGATTTTCCACTGAGCTGTTGTAACTAGGGAAGCCACTCACCTCTGTGTTTCTTCAGCTGGGTCCCAGGATTGTGGTATTTCCTTTCCTGAGTTACTGGAAAGTTTGAAATGATCTTTATAATCTACATGGGAAGTGTGCAGTAAATGTCAGCAACCATCATCTTTTACTGGCTAAAATCCATGTACTATTCCATCTAGATATACTATTTTTCATTTTCCAAAATTTAAAATATTTTCTTTTCCTCTATTTCTGGGAAGTCCAAATGTAGCACAGTAAGTAGTGTGCCGACTAAGCAATGTGTGCCTCTCCTTATCTGCTTCAGAATTACTTTTCTATAAATGGGCTACATTACACAAACACACACACACACACACACACATACACACACACACACACACACACACACACACACACACACACACACACACACAGTGAGTAGTTGTAAAAGTTACCTACAAAGCAAATCTCCCTCTCACCTTTCATCCAAAGTTCTCTAGTGACTTCCCTAGCAGTGGCAAAACTGCACTATGTTCTGCACCATGGGCGTCTTCACTGCTTTTCATATGTAGTTTACCCAGGAGATAGTTTCTTATCAGCATTTATTAATATGCTACGCCTGGTAAAACAGTCCACAAGCTCTGTTAGCATGTATTTCACCATGGTAGGATTTGATATGTGGCTGTCACCCATCCATAGAGGACTTCTGGAAACTATGGATGGGAATTTAGATAAGGCTGGCTGCCTAGAGCACTGGGTGGAGACAGTTGGGGCCTTGGACAGCCTTGCTCTACAAGGCATCTGGATTCCCTGAAGGTCCCTGCTCGACTTCAGAACTGAACTATCAGTCTCCCCTTTGAACGTGGAGTTTCCTAACTTAAGATTGGAGAAGTTTTGTATTTCTTTCCTTTACCTTAAACATTTATAAGCATCTTATTTACTTATGAAAAATGTGGAATCTAAAATTGAAGGCTCAAACTCCCCAGGTAGCCACTCCCTAAGAACAACCACTGGTAGCCTTGAGGCACATAGATGCATGTGCTTTCCTCATGAAGCTTAAGCTGCTTTTAATTAATTTATTTTAATTATTTTTTTTAAAAGCATTCATTATACTTGGTCACAGACCCTTGGTAAATTCAAATGCAAGCATGAACAGTTTTGGGTAGCTGTGTAACACAGTATACTCCATCATGATTTATTTAACTGTAGCTCTCTGACCAGACATTTAGGCCTTTGTACCTTTGTTTTTCTAAATAACTATTGTGTGAGAGGTGTCTTCATACATAAAGTCTGTGAAGTGGGTTTCATGGCAGGGAAGGCTGGGATCTATGAGTAGCACATTGGTCTCTCTAGCTATGTTATCCACATTGTTCATGTTCAACTGCATGGGTGGTGTGTGGACATGCCTATTCCCAACTCAGGAGAAGATGACTGCCTATTACAATTTCAAAGGTAAAGGGGCTGGAGAGATGGCTCAGTTGGTACAGTACTTGCCTTGTAAGCATGAGTTTGGTCTCCAGAACCCATCTGAAAAATAGTGGGCATGATGACCAGCATTTGTCATTCCAGAATTAGGGATGAGGAGACAAGCAGAGAACTGAGGCCCCTTGGCCACCCAGCCTAACCTCCTTGAAGAGTTCCAGGCCCGGTCTCAAAAAACAAGCTGGACAGTGTTCAGTTGAGGTTTTCCTCTGGCCTCCACATGCATGTGCATTTATATACACACACATGGAACCTTAAAAATGCAGGCAAGATATAACATGCTTGTGTTAAAGTATTTCAGTTTTGTCAAACTATATTTAGAAAGATTTTTATAAATTAAAGTTATTCATTTATTTTTTTTATCCCTACTGGATTTTCCTCTCTCATTTCTCCTTCAATTCCTTCCACTTACCTCCCCCCTCTGTTTCTGTTCAGAAAGGGGCAGGCCTCCTACGGGTGTCAGCAAAGCATGGCATATCACGTTGAGGGAGGACTAAGTTCCTCCCCTTGTATTAAGGCTTGGTAAGGTAATACAGTATGAGGAATAAGTTCCCCAAAGCTTGTCAAAGCATAAGGGATAGCCCTGCTCCCACTGCTAGGAGTCCCACAAGTAGATCAAGCTACACAATTATCACACATATGTAGAGGGTTTTATGAAAGCTCCTTAGCTGTTGGTTCAGACTCTTATGAGCCCAGGACAGTTGTCTCAGTGGGTTCCCTTGGGTAGAAAATTTTTGACATAAACCATTTGCAGTCATTAGAAACCCAGTGCCAACTCTTCATGGTCTCCTCCATGTTTTTTCAAGGCAGTGATTTAAATACTGAAGAAACTGAAGGCTGGTGCTGGCTCTCTGCAAGTCTGTCTTGCCCCAAAGCTTTAGTGGAGGAAGCAGATTCTGTCCCATTGTGACAACACATTCAACCAGTGTTTATAGTCTGAGATGTCTGAGAAGATACATTGTTTATAGTCTCTGAAAAGGAGATACATTGTTAATAGTCTCTGAGAAGAAGATACATTGTATATAGTCTCTGAGAAGAAGATACATTGTGTATAGTCTCTGAAAAGAAGATGTATTGTATAAAGTCTCTGAGAAGAAGATACATTGTTTATATCCTCTCTGGGAAGAAGATACATTTGCTATAGTCTAAATTATTCAGATTTAAGGGGAAAAGTATCCAAGCAAACAACAGCAAATAACAGGAAGAAACTTGCAAGTCAGAGTTCTACAGTTGAGCTTGGGCCCTATTAAAGAAAGAATAGGCTAAGAGACATGACACTTTTTTTTATTGAGACAGGTTCTTTCTATGTGATCCAGATTGGCCTAGAATATAGGATATCTCAACCCCAGCTTCCCATGTGCTGGGATTACAAGCATGTACCACCACACATGGTCTTTTGTACCTTATTTTAATGAAAATTATGAGACTTTGAAACTACCTTCAAGGGGTGGTGATTCCTGGGGCACAGCAAATGAAATAGGAGCTTTGGTTGAGTTTTCAAGAACTTCTCGGTACACCTTTCCCCACACAGCAATAATGAACTAAGCCTATTGGGGTCACATTGCTGCCTGAAGATGGGAGTGAGGCCGGTGTTTTGTCAGCTGTCCAGAGGATTATGCAGCATTTCTACTGGGTGTCTCTCTAGGATCTGTGACAAGGGACATGACTATATTTTTTAGATATAATTCCCTCTTTCATTTTCCAATTGTACATTATCTTCTTCTAATTTAACTACCATAGGGGACATAGCATTTTTAAGAAGTAGGATTTTGTCTCACTCATTTGGGTACTTTCAGCTATGTGGAAAGGTACTTTCTGAGCTGTGGAGAGACCTCAGTTGTTAGGGTGGTCTCACAGGCATGAAGCTCTGGGCTCCATCCCTAACAGTATATAAATCAGCAGTGTATGCCTGCAATCTCAGCACCTGGAAGGTGGAGGTAGGAGCACCAGAGGTTTGGGGTCATCTGCAACTGCACAGAGAGCTTGAGACCAGCCTGGGCTGTATGAGATCCTGTCACAATACAGTCCACTACAATGCAAATATAAAAATACAGTGCAATATAATATAAAAACAGAACTTTCCTGCTGGGCATTGGTGGCACATGACTTTAGTCCCAGCACTCGGGAGGCAGAGGCATTCGGATCTCTGTGAGTTCTAAGCCAGCCTGGTCTAAAGAGTGATTTCCAGGACAGGTCCCAAAGCAATACAGAGAAACCCTGTGTCCAAAACAAAACAAAACAAAACAAAACCAAAACAAAACAACAACAAAACCAAGTACTTTCCTAACACCACTTTTATGTCAGCAGACTTGAAGACTGTACTGCAGGACTTGTAATGTAGGATTGTACTGTAGGTATTATTAAGGGTTGATCAGTGCATCAGAATATTTTTGCATTTCTGCAAATACACTTATGCTTTTTTTCTTTGAGTTCTCAGTGTTTCCATTTCAGTTTTACAGTAGTAACGATGCCTTTTCTTCTTATCCCTACAGTGTTTTCACAAATGGAAGATTATTTATCCCACCTATAAAAATTATTATACCCAAATTCAGCCTGTCAGATTGGAATAGTGTGCTGGCCATGATTGGAGAAAAAGTCTTCCCTCTGGGAGGTGTACGGAAGTAAGGCACTCTCACGTGGGGAATCGGGTTGCAGGGGGGAACTGGGTGTTCCATCTTTATTTTAAGCTGGTTTCATTAACCTATTCACCAAATACTGAGCACTGACCAGGAGCTCGGTGCAGAGGGCACAGCATCATAAGGAAGGGCCTCAGGTGAGATGGCTCAAGGTGTAAAATGTTTTCCATGCATTCTTAGTGATCTGAGTTTGATCTCTGGGACCCCTGTGAGGAGAGGGAGAGAATTGACGGCGCAACATCACCCTCTGACTTCACATGAGCACATGGCACAATGCACCCCTCATTGTGCACACAACAACAACAACAACAACAACAACAACAACAACAACAACAAGAGTCTTGCTTCCCAGAACCCCTACTTGGGCAGCAGCTGCAGTAGTTGGTGGCCTGTAGAAGTTTGGGGTGGGAGAATCAGTCTTTAAGGTGAAACTCAGCAATTGAGTGAGTGAGTTTTACTTCTACAGGGTAGAAGGGTTCAAAGAGGTCAGCCCAGAATCACAACCTCTAACTGGGGCTTAAGGGTTAAGTCCGTCTTCTGCTACCTGTACCTTTGTGACCACAAGAACAAAAAAAATTTTTTTTTCTTCATCTGCAAAGTGATATTAGTGATTTTCTAAAAGTTGTCATACATGCTCAGCACTTCACCCAGTATGTGGCATGTAGTATGTGATAACAGAGGAACAGTTGTGATGGGAAGGTAAAGCCTGGATAGGTACAATGTGTGGGAGAAGGATCTCATCTGTCACTGCTGGCAGCATATTGTTTTGGTTGTTTATGTTTGTGGTTTGGGGCTGGGATCTAGGCATCTGGAGTTATGATGTTTGAGGGATTTATTGGTAGAGATATCTGGTCTCATCTTTGTTGGGTGGGTGTTCATTCTTTGGTTGGTGTTGCTGGGGGCTCCCTGGGGTTCTGGTAGAGAGCTGTTCTGTAGGTTGGTGGGGCAAGTCATGTAGAAGTGGAGGGGCTGAGAAGGGAGCCAGGAAAGAACTAGGGGTACTCTGGGTTAAGATGGAGAGGCCAAGTCCCAGAGGAATGGAGGGGGACTGTGCAGGGGGGTCCCGTGGGTAGGCTGTAGCAAGACTAAAGGTAAATCTGAAGAGGCTGGAATGGAGGTCTCCTACCAGAGATCCAACCTCGTATGGCAGCTGTATGTCTCTGGTAGAGACAAGTTCTGCACGTTTGTGGGTCGCAGAGAACTGGAGATGGGCTAGTAGGAAGAGCTGAAGGGGGCTTCAGGAAAGAACTAGGGGAACCCTGGATCCTCACCAAGAATCTAAATCCCTAGGGGGTTGAACTACACTTCTATTTTGGGAAAGTAGTTGAATTGGCTGCTTATTGATAGAGCAAAAGATTGGAGACATTCATCATTCTCTCCCTTTCTCTCTACCCACCTCCACGTGTGTGTGTGTGTGTGTGTGTGTGTGTGTGTGTGTGTGTGTGTGTGTATGTATGTATGTATGTATGTATGTATGTATGTATGTATGTATGTACATAAGCCAGAGATCAACCTCAGAGCATGTTCTTGGAAGCCATTGCCTCATTTCCTGAGACAGGGTCTCTCACTATGTAACCATTATGTAAGCAGGGCTGGTTGACTGCCGATCCTTGGAATCCACTGAATCCTTGGGGTCTTTACTTCCCTACTGTGGGAATTACAACTATGCATCATCATGCTTGGCTTTCTCATCTGGCTTTAGGATGGACCTCAAGTTTGCAAAGCAAGCTCTTTAATAGCAGGGCTGTCTCCCAGGCCCTGTATCACCCAATTAGTAAGCTTCATTAACAATAACATGCATAGTGTTGAGCTGATATTTTTGTGACACAAGGAAAGCTATTTAGTTACATGTCTCACTTGTTCACATCTTTTTCCTTTGCAAAGTTCTCACTACAGTACCACCAGCCGAACTGCTCTATGTATGATCCTCTGCAGGATCAGTACTTGGTGTCATGCCAAGGGGTATGCAGATGAGCCTCCTCCCCTTGAGCATCTCTGAATTCTTTCTATCTCAGGTTTTCCTCTTTAATTCTGAAATTTGTCTTTATTACTTTCCTACATTTCCCTCTTATTTTTAACTGAGTTTTAATATTCTTTTTATGTTAGCACATCTCATGCTCATGTACTAACTTTTCTTTTTTTGTTTTTTGTTTTTCAAGACAGCATTTCTCTGAATTGCTTTGGAGCCTGTCTGTAGACCAGGCTGGCCTCAAAATCACAGAGATTCACCTGCCTCTGCCTCTCAAGTGCTGGGACTAAAGGTGTGCATTACCAACACCCGGTTGTCTTAGCTTTTCTTGAACATCATATTTATTTCTCCATTTTCCTGGAAGAGAGTTCCTGAATCTTCCATACAGATCTATCCATCCCATCACCCTCCTCACAATTCTTGTTTCACTACTCCAATTTCAAATCTGTATTCCTCCTGTTTTGTTCCCCCGCCCTTGGCCCCCATTTATTTCCTGTTGGCAATCTCTCCCAATCACATTGTCTGGCCACTCCAACACTTCTGGTCCTGGTGGGACATCCCCACCCTGCTGTTTGCTCCATATGACTGATGGTGGTTTTGGGTAGGTCCTCTTCTCAGGTCTCAGCATCACTATCATGCAGCCATGTTTCACTGGCCTTAGCTTTTATAATACATCTTGTACCAGGGCTCACAGCCTTCCCCCAGACTTGTTCTGAGTTTCTTGGGCTTGCCGATCCTTAATTAAACCTCTTCCTGCTGCTGCTCTTGGGCTGAGGTGCCTCTTCTGGGACCTTGTTAGGTTCAGGATCTTTCACTGCATCTTCTTACCTAAATGCCCACAGTAGTATTCCCTCAGCCCTCACCTTAAGAGGCCTCTTGCTTCCCTGTCTTATTCCCCTTATACTTGCTCCAGCAATATCAGAATAAACTTCAGTTGTTCCAAGACCACAGCAGGATGATAGCAGCAGCTTAGGCTTGAGTTTCCCACAGAAGCTTCTGCTGTGTCATAGCACTTTCTCTGCCCCTATGGCTCTCCTGGGTCTCCTGTCCACCATGCTTTCCTGTGTTTCTTCCAGAATTGAACCAAGGCAGCTGCTCTCAGGAGGGAAGCAGCCTCAAAAGCACCTGGCACTTGGCTAGAAATGAAATGCCCAGGCTTTGACCTGGACTTATGAATCAGTCTGTGCTTCAGTTGGCTTCCCAGGGGTCAGATGCACCCTGGAGGAAAGGCTAGCATCTGTCACATCTTACCCACACTGGCCAGCCTATTCTCTACTCCTGGGGAGTCTTCATCCTTTGTCTAATCATGACATCCCCTCCCGGAATGAAAGCTCTTGGTTGATTGACCTTCAGCTACATGTCTGTGTGTCTTATTGGTATTTTGCCCTCAATGACAGGCAGACCCCTGGGTTTTGGGTTTTTGTGTGGGTCTCTCCAGCCATTCCAGAATGCTTCACCTGTTACTCTGTGATGGGTAGCCCTGCTGCCATTCTTCAAGACAAACGAGTTACTTTTGTCTTGTGAAGCCCATAGTCAAATTGCATCTTCCTCCTCTTGAAACCCATGTTAGTCATCTCCCCCACTGCTATAACAAAATACCTGAGGTAATCATCCTGATGTGGGAAGGGGTTGCTTCAGCTCACAGTCTCATTGGCTTCATTCTACAGTTTTTGGCCCATTGTTTTTGGGTCTGTGGTGAGGCCCCGCATTGTGGTGGAAGTACCGTGCTGAAGATGCTGGTGACCTTTTATGAAGCACCAGAGAAGGGGCTGGGATCCTAATGCCACTTCAAGGGCCTGATTCCATTAGCTCAGCTTCTTTGCACACTCTCTATCTGCTGAATGTCCCAACACCTCCCAGTAGTGCTATGGACTGGGAACCATGTCCCCTAACTTGGAGACAGTAGAGTGAGCACCTTGTGTTAATCTTCATAGCTTGCTAGGACCCTTGACTCTGATGAGCAGTCATGCCCATTTGTGTAGTTCCTCCTCATAGTCTTATGTGCAACAAGCTGACAATGGAATGAATTGAATCTTTTCTTAAATTAACCAGACAGTGAGTACTTGCCAAAGAGTATTGAATGAAGTCATTGGGTCATTATAAAAAGGCTTGTTATTTGCTAACAAATGCTGATTTCTTCCCGAAGTATTGTTACAACAATGTAAGCCAATTTGTATTAATTTTAGCTGCTACCAGTTAAAATTAATTGAATACCAACCAAGAGCTGATCATGTTTTCAGGATCCTCTGAGGACTTGTACATAATGAAAAATACGCTTTAATTAAAATGCTCTAAGTGGAAAGTATGCAGTTCAGGAAAAAGCGACTTCCACAGGCTTCCTGCCTTACTCTGCATGCTCACTGGGGAGTATAGTTTTTTGGGTATTTGACATTCTGGTCATTATCACAGGTGAGAAAGTAACCCATGTCCTGTGCTGCTGTTTCCTAACCATATCCTATCTTCTCTCCTGTGTTCACAGGTTGTTTACAATGGATGGGCATCTTTTGGACAACTCAAAGGATTTGCAAGAAAATTGTTTTTATGTTGCTGCAGGACTGGAGACTTTCAAATCCATTCCTTACTGGAAGTCCCCACGGGTCCCCAGTGAGGTTCAGCAGTGAGTCTAACTTATACCTTTCCTTTAAATTAAAAAAATATTGATCTACCTACCATCCTATCTTTCTGCCCATCTATCCATCCACCCACCCACCCATCCACCCATCTACCCGCCCCCCACCCTCCCAATCCCCACCCCCCCACCCCCACACCCACCCACCCACCCACCCACCCACCCACCCACCCACCCATCCATCCATCCATCCATCCATCCATCTATCTATCTATCTATCTATCTATCTATCTATCTATCTATCTATCTATCGGTGCACCCCATGTCATTCATGGGGAGATCAGAGGATAACTGTGAGAGTTGGTTCTCTCCTTTCACATTTTGGACCCTGAGGATCTAACTCAGGTTGTTGGGCTCAGTGTCAAGTGCCTTTAGCCATTGAGCCATCTCCCTGAATTCTGTGCCTTTGCTTTTTGAGTGTTGCTGACATTTGTCTGTCTTTCCTAAGTCCTTTCCAAAACATGCTGGGCTCATATACTGATTACTTTTTAGTAGTAAAACTTGATGTGATATCTATTATCTATCACCCATCCATATATTTATCTATCTATCATCTATCTACCTATAGATACTTACATATTCTCTCTATATGCTTACATATATATGCACACACATATATAATTTGAACTTCACATTTCTAAAATCATGCATGGAGTGATGTACAATCTCTGAGAGTCCAGAGTCTAAACTGTGGACATAGACAGTCCAGGGCAGTGTCCCTCTGAGATTGGTGTCTGAGAGACATGTCCAGTGTGTAGAGCAGCTGCTGGTGCAAGTTCCAGTGACCATGAGTTAGGAAGGGGTATGGGATCATGCAAAGTGGCCAGTCAGACCAGAGTTCTGTGTCTGGTGGGTGAGGGACAGCCAGGTTTGAATCTCAGTCCTGCTATGATCAGCTCCAAGGTGTGGAGTGAACCTGTGCCTCTCAGGTGTTGGTTTCATGCAGAGAAGCCAGCAGGTACTTGTTTCACTGGGTATTGGTGAGAGCTACGTGAACAAGTGAGAGCTCTGTAAATAATCCATGCTTTGGAAAACATCAAAACCATTAAAATGTCAGGTTTCCTCCAGCATCCCAAACCCTGTTCCCATGCCATCCTGGACTAGGCACCACCCTAACAAATCATGGGCCACCTGACTCTTAAAGACCTCCTGGCCTTTTCTCACAAGCTAGGAGACTGCTGCGGTTCTCAGCTGGGTCTTGTGTAGAGAGCAGGTCCTCTTTCTAGGTCAAGGATGCTCCTGTAGTTTATGAAGACAAGATGAGTCGGGGCTGAGCTTGAATGCACTAACTACCTGTCTTTGACTTTCAGGAAGTTTGCGGGCAATGAAAAACACACACGGACAAAGAAAAAAGTAAGTTTTGAAAGACGAGTGACCACCATTACTGATTCTGGTGTTTCCTGGTCTTCTGAGAGCCTTGAGTGGCAAAGAACTTTAAGGTCACTGGGAGGATCCAGACCTGTCCATGAGAGGGAGGAGGAGGAGGATGGTAGAGTGTTCTTTTAAACTTGGAACTTAGAACAGGAAGGGAGTCATGCACAGATGTTTGGGGCATGGCATGGCAGTATCTGCACTGAGACCCCAGATGCTCAGATCAGTACACTGTGGGATTGGGTGTGGATCATCTTTTAAGTCTGAAACTTGTCTTTTATAGTACAAAGCAGAGGCTCTTGGGCATTCAGTGAGCATGTCACAAGCACAGTATAAGAGCTTTGAACTCCTATGCTATCAGTGTTGAATGGGGCCCACTACAGTGTGCTGAAATGCTCCTACTGATACCAGTTCTGCTGAGGTCTTGCTTTCTGTACCTGCAACACAACTCTGGCTTACACCACACTCTTGAAAATCAGCAGGGACGTTTTACTTGATCTCTTGTGTAAAGGGATCAAGTTTATACATTTGGATGAATTTGCTTCTAAATACTTGAGTTAAGATAAAAAAAAAAAGAAGGAAGGTTATTTGCATCATAAAGATAGTTAATGGTAGGGGTGGGGGACATTTAGGAGTTTAGGTTTTGTGATGATTATGTATTTGTTATTGTCTACAGATAGTTTAAAGATTGTAAAAAATAAACCCAGGTTCCCTTTACTTACCTGTGCTTTGGCATGAATCTTTGAGAGTTGGGGGCCCTTCTGAGCAGCAGCTTTGGATAAATTTCAAAGCTTGTCCCAAAGGGTGAGGAGTTTCTTTGTGGCATCCTTGGTACAGTACCCAACCCCACCCTTGGCTGGAAAGCCAAGTGACCTCTCCAGCAGTGGATCTGGGAAGGTGGGGTAGTCTATTTCCTTTACCTCCTTCAAAAGGGAACAAGAATGGTGAGACCCTTTGAGGCTTCTTGGGTTCCTGTGTTTCCTGCCCTTGTCCACTCCAACGACCAAGGACTCAAGGTGGCCTCTTACTCCTAACTCCTTTTGGTCTTAATCTACATACTAGGTGGAGCCCAAAGCAAAAGAACCTCTCACAAATGACAGTGTACCACCTAAAAGCCAGGATTCTGTTTATTATGCCAAAGAGAAAAGGAAGACAGATCCGGAACCTTTAGTTCAAAGCGGTGCAGGTAATGGGCATTCATCTCCTGCAGGCTACAAAAAGTGCTCTGTCTCTGTATGTGTGCATATGTGGTATATATGGTGTGTGTAGTGAGTGAGTGAGTGTGTGTGTGTATGTATGTATGGTATGTGTGGTGTATGTTTGTATATGCTTGATGTGTGTGTACTGTGTGTATATGTATGGTGTGTGTGGTGTATGTGTGTATAGTGTGTGTATATATATATATATATATATGTTATGTGGTATATGCATGTATAGTGTGTATATGTTTGATATATGGTATATGTGTATGTATAGTGTGTATATTTTTGATGTGTGTGGTATATGTATATGGTATGTATATGTAGGAGATGTGTGGTATATGTTTATTATAGTATGTATATGACATGTAAGGTGTATGTGTATTATAGTGTGTGTATGTATGATGTATGTGGTACATATGTGTGTGTGTATAGTGTGTGCTTCACACAAGGTCTTTTCTTGGAACTCCTTGATTATCAAGTGTTTAGCTGTGGGGCAGTAGTAGATTGCAGACAAGAGCAGTAACATTCCAAATCTGAGGGCAGTAGGAAGACTCAAACATGTTATATTTAAAGTAAATTCCATGGTCACATGCACATGAGGACTATAGATATTCTTGCTGTAAAAACAATATCAAATGAGCCTGACATCTGAGAGAACCTTGAACATAGAAGCAATCTAGCTTGTTTCTGTGTATCTTTAGAAGAGAGGCCCAGACCTGACAATAAAATGAAATAATTAAAATAGCTCTTGCCATGCCTACTCTCATTCTTACTGTTTTACTGTTCCCTCTGCCAAGTCCTGTTGGGTGCTTATGTCAAATGATGTTTTTGTCTGAGGTGTGTCTTGCTTTCCAGTCTGACAGATCTGGGGAAGGACTTGGTGCAGTGTCTGATTATGGCACAGACAGGAAGCAGGTGGGAGAAGTCCCTCCCTCACTGTTCTACAGACAGGAAGCAGGTGGGAGATGTCCCTCCCACACTCTACAGCATCCAGGTGGTTTGGGAAGCCTCTGAACATAGAAATGCTCAAAATTTCAAGGGCCCAGGACTTACTTGGAGAAGGAAACTAGACAGATATTGCAAAAATGGGGCCCACTGAACAGAGACCTCAATAGAAGCACAGAGGAACAGAAAGAGAGAGGGGAGAAAGGGAGAGTGGGGAGAGATGGATATGCAGATAATCAGGGACCCCATCTGGGCTTCTGTCTGATGGTACAGGAAGATCAGAAGCTTCTTAGTTGAAACCTGGATTTGTTTCAGAAAATGTAAGTTGGGGATCAGTTTTTCTGCTGGTTTGAGAAGATTGTTATTTTCCCTTAGAAGGTGATGTGTATAAAGCTCAGAGTCCCCCCAAGGAGACCCAAGAAGCATTGGAAGTCAGGGAGGACCCAGAGGTGAAGGTGGAGGTTCCAGTCGACCAGGTGGGTTGCAAAGGCTGAGCCTGTCTTGACTCAGCTGTGTCTGCCCTTACTTCTCTATCCCCATCTTCAACAGCCTCACCCCTAAGTTCTTCCTGGCCTTGAGAATGTTCTGTGCACTAGAAGTTAGCTAATTGTCAGTCTTCAAGAGTCCCCAAGCCAGACATTTTCATATCTGTTTTTCCTTCCTCAAGTACTTGCATCAAAGGGGTCATTGGACAACTGTCACCTGGGTGGCAAAAATATATCATGTTGTTTAAATATCATTTTTTCTGTACACCAAGCCAGTTGACCCAGGAACTTCTGAGCGAGTCTCCTACCTCTTTCCTATCTCACAGTAGGAGTACTTGGATTACAGCTATGCACATGGGCGCCTAGGTCTTATGTGGGTTTTATGGCTCTAGATGTGTGTGCTCTAGACACGTGTCTCCTGACTTATGCAGCAAGTACTCTTACTGAGCCATTTTCCTGGACTCTTATTTTTGAGATAGGAACTCGCTAGGCTAGCCCAGGCTATCTGCAAACTCATGATTTTCCTGCCTTGACCTCTAAAGTTTTGGAATTATAGATGTGTTACCACCATTCCTTGCTCCTAGCATTTTTGTTTACATGAAAAGAATTTAGAAACTCTTGCTAAAGATTTTTTTCTGTTTTTTTTTTGTTGGAGCTGGGGGTAAAATTGGGGTCAACAATTCTGTATCCAGAAAACTTCATTTGCCCCTTCCAGTTCTGTCTGTAGATCTAGTCTAGAATCACACACTGGTTCATGTACTCTCCATTTTTTCAGAGGAGTTTGGCACTGACCGTGGCTCAACTCGATAACATATTTTCTTCCCAGGTACCAGCCGAAATTGTTAAAGAAATTGACGAGATAGGCAACATCAATCCTGACCTGGAAAGAGGCATGGTGAGTGAATTTTATTTTACTTATGATGGTATGGGTCCAAGCCACTTTCTTGTGATAGGCTAGGCAGAACTCATGGTTGGTGGTAAGGGATCCAGGACAACAGGTTGGTCCTAGATTACACATGTGGATCTGAGTGGAAGCATAGTGTATTTTGGGAAGTCACATGGGTAATCCTAATCATTCTTATACCTGTTTTAATTACTCTTTACTGCACTTCCCATCACAACTGTTTTCCTCCAGGAATGCTAACAGGTTTTAGCATTCAGGCAAGTCGGGTGGTGAAATACAGCAGCTTACGTATGGGTAGCTCCCTATAATGAGACAGCCATTTCATACCCACCAAAGAGTGCTGTGTCTATAGCCTCTTGCTGGGAGGTCAGGCTTTGCATAGCTTCCTTCAGATGGCAGCTCAGGATTGTGCAGCACACGGGGCTGTAGCTTTCTGCTTGTTTTTCCTGTCCAGGTGTTTTGGAAACGTCGTCTGGGGAGGCAGAGTGGTCCAGGGTCTCTTAAGACCAGGTGGTGACTAGTCTACTTAAGATGTGTACTCTGGGAAAACAAAAAGATATTTACATATAAGATCATGATCATGCCGCTAAGAAATGGATGTCTTGGTTTGTTCGCAATATCATTCTGTCTCCAGGTGATATTCAAAGTAGTTTGTTTCAGACTTTTGGCCAGGCTGAGGGAGAGTGAGAGCTTGCCCCAGTCCGGCTGTTCTGACATGGTGACCTCCACAGCTGCAAACAAATATAGGCTTCAGGGATGATGGGTGGATGTTGGAGATGCCCTAGGGTCCCTTGCTCTTTACACAGCTTGGCAAGCAGCCTTTGAAGGAAGGAAAAGGATCCACAGGGAATTTGTTAGGTTTTATAAACATACCAGAGGAGCTTGGGTATCTCAAGAGTTGGAGAGAATAGCACTTTCATGGAGTTCATCCTTCCTCTGTACACATTCTTGAAGGGCTTGGGTTTGGGGGGGTGGTTTTAGTGGAGAGGTTACTGTGTATGTCCAGCAGAACAGGGGGTACTTTCAAATGAAGAACAAAGGTCAACTTTAATTTCTCAGGTTTCGAAGAGTAAGGCTGTTCTAGGAATGGGAATAATAATTAAGGAATTGCTACAGAGCATCCAAGGGCTTACCAAAGGCAAAAGCACTGCTAGCCCCACAGGGATTGTATGCAGACAGCAGACGGTGCTGTTGGGTTCATAGGAGGGCTGCGCACACAGACACACTTTGGAAGCTCTCTGCACAGGTTCTTTGCACAAAGTTCACCCTGTTACACTGACTTACCGTGGACATCTAAGAGGGGTCTCATGGATTGGTCACCTGGTGCCAGCCTATGGCAGATTTAACTGTACAGAGTGATTCAAGATGTCCCTTTTGATGTGAGCAACACTGTTGGAACATCTACAGATATAAGTGCTCCTCTTCAGAAAGCTGGGCCAAGACCCAAGCATTGGGGTGGGAGGTGGCAGAGAGCAGCCATGCATATTGTTGCCAAGTACTTGAATGGCAGTGTGGGGTAGGAGGGAATATGCTGGGATGCTCTGAGTGCTTCTGAGCACCCTGTGTGAGCCACACACTGGCTCTGACATTGACTCTGTAAGGCATATGTAATGAGAAAAAGGGAACTCGATGGAAAATACATCTTGTCAACGCTTTGGTCTGAAATCAATACACGGAACTCTGCATTTCTTTTTTTTTATTCATTTTTCATTTTAAAAGCAATCTTTACTCATTTTACATACCAATTTCGGTTCCCACTCCCTCACCTCCTCCTGCTATCACCTCCTTCCCCCTCACTCCACCCCCCATCCACTCCTCAGAGAGGGTAAGGCTTCCCATGGGAGTCAATGAAGTCTGACACATCTCTCTGAGGCAGGACCAAGGCCCTCCCCATTGTATCTAGGCTGAGCAAGGTATCCCATCAAAGAGAACGGGCTCCAAAAAGCCAGTTCATGCACTAGAAATAAAACTTGGTCCCACTACCAGTGGCCCCACAGCCTGCCCAAACCATACAACTGTCTCCCATATTCAGAGGGCCCAGTTTGGTCCCACACAGGTTCCTTAGCTGTCAGTCCAGAGTCAGTGAGTTCTCACTAGCTCAGGTCACTATTCCACGAGCTCAGCTGTTTTTGTGGGTTTCCCCAAACTGGTCTTGGCGCCTTTGCTTATGTTATTGCTCCTCCCTCTCTTCAGCTGGGCTCTGGGAGCTTAGCCCAGTGCTTATCTGTGGATCTCTGCATCTGCTTCCATCAGTTACTGGATGAAGGTTCTATGTTGATAATTAAGGTAGCCTGTAATCAATCTGATTACAGGGGAAGGCCAGTTCAGGCACCCTCTCCACTAATGGTTAGGGTCTTAGCTAGGGTCATCCTTGTGGATTCCTGGTAATTTCCCTAGTGCTAGGTTTCTTGATAGCCCCATAATGACTCCCTCAATCAAGATATCTCTTTACTTGCTCCCCTTCTCCGGATTCTGGATTTCAACACAGATTTGAACCACACCAAATTCTGTATTTATTCCTTGCAGTGAGCCAAATGGGTACTAGTGTTTTTTCTTCTCAGGTATCTGCTGTCAGGCTTCACTGTTCATTACTCATGGACAGGGCAGAATCAACTGCCTGTTGCCATGTCTGGGAGCATTCAGTTCTTCCAAGTCTGTACCCTCTCTGACATGCTCTTCACAAGTGTTGCCTCTGTGCCCTTTGGATATTGGTATGAAATGCCCCATAAACTTGAAAGTGAAGTCCTTAAGCAGTTGAAATGGTCTCATCATTTTACCTGTCTTCCAGACTATCTTTTTCTTTTAAACTCTTTTTATTTAATCTTTGTGTCTTTCACAACATACAACTCAATCTAGTTCATTTCCTGTCCCTGAATATCTGCTTCTGCCCTTGCAGCCCCTGTCCCCAGTAAAATTTAAGAGAAAAAAATGAAAAAAGAAAAAGAAAAAAAGAGGGGAAAAGTCTTGTTATGGGAGCTGTAGTGTGACATAACGAGTTGTATAGTAAGCCCTTTTGTCCACATATCTTTACTTGCAAGTGTTCATTGCAAAGAGTCATTGTTCCAGACTGTCTTACATTCAGTTAAAAAGCATCTGTGGATTTGCTTTGAGCTACCTATGACCAAGCCATTAAAGTTGAAATAAATAATACAATCCAAGAATAAAATTCTAGTTACCTTGTGGAGCTGCGAGAGACATTGTTAGTAGGGACAATATCTTAAAGTATATTGGGTTACATTTTTTTTGTGATTATTGTTTTGGTGTTAAATACATAAACTCTGCTGTTTGGATAGTTTTTAAGCATCAAATCCAGTGCCATTACTCAACATTCACAATGCTAGACACAGTCTATTCCTAAGACAGTTTCATCTCCCATACAGTCTGCCCTGGAAGTAGACTCCCTCTCCTCTCTCTTCCAGCTCCAAGGCTCAGCACTGAGCCCTTGACACAGCCTCAGCCTGAAAGAGCTTTTCAGGTGCTTTTATTAGGATGAGACCCTCTTTAGGCCTCCGCCCAGGAGTTGTGGACAAGTATGTTCATTTTGTCATTATATGTATAAAATACAAATAAAAAATAATAAACAAAAATAGAACCATGTTTCCGTGTGAGAGTTCTTCCTCCTGAGGACCCTGGAATAGGCTAAATGTACAATCACAGCTACCCTGGGACAGTAGCAACAATAACATATGTGAAGAAGCAAGTGCATACTTTGTCCTTTTACCTATTGCAAATTGTCTTCATTGAATATGACTTTAATTACAATGGGTGAGTACTGTTGGATTTAGGGTGGACTGGATCATTCTCCAGCTCTTAAAGAAAACCTACATTATATTTGTTTGTTTATAATGTGGGTAGCATGGCACACATATGTGGAGGTCTGAGGGGGAAGTTTTGTGAGTTGGTTCTCTTCTTCCACCATGTAGATCCTGGCAATGGAACTCATTGGGTTGGTGGAAAGACATCTTTACCAGCTCCAGCCCCTTGGTGCAGCCTTTCAGAAGGGAGATTTTGCTTTTTATTAGAATTAAATCTGCACACATCATTCGTAGCTATCAAGAAGATAACTAGGGATTGCCCTCAAGTACTAATTAATAGCAAACGATAGAGACAAATGTGACAGTCACCCATTAGAGTTGGCTAACAATTTCCAATTCTGCCGTAGAATGGAAGAACAGTTGATGATGAAAACTGTAGGTTGATCAGAAGGGTAGGAGTTCTCAGAGGTTAATCAAGCAAAACCAAACCAAAGTGCAACAGCATAGGAGGCTGTCACCTTTGTGTGGCTATGAGCACACACGGGTAGGACAACACAAGGAAGAAAGACTTTGGTGTCTTCTGGTCTCGGAGGCTCCCAGCCCATCATGGCAGTGAAGGCATAGCATGGTTTGTGGTGGTGAGAGCACACATTGTATCAGGAAGCAGAGAGGAGGCTGGGACCTGGGGAGTGTGTAACCTCCCAAGGGATCCAATTCTTCTCGGCCTAAGACTCTACCCTAGAAAGCCCTACTAGCTGGAGACCAAGTCTGTGGGGACATTGCACTTTCAAATCCAATAAACATCTAACATACTGTACATAAAAACGTTTAGAAAACTACAGTGCTGAGGGAAAAGGGAGGAGAAATCAGGAGGAACAAGACAAGGGGATAGCAGTCTGGAGTGGGCATGGGACTTGGCATGAAAACCTATGGTATTGTTGACAAGGAAGAATTTGAGCTAACTGCGGCCACGAGAGGAGACAGGGGGAGGTTAAGGATTTATTTATGGCACTTTTCTTGCAGATACTTGATGACCATATGTTTTTATTTTAACACTAGGAAAAGGAAGTGGAAAGGCTTTACGAGGATATCGACAGAAAGGTTTGTATCAATAAACTGTAGTTTTGTGTTCCTCATGAGTAAGGTAGGATGCTTCGCGGACCCTCCAATCTATCAGGTGCTTCTTAGGAATGACAGTCCCTTACCTGTCAAAAATCCTGGCCCAGTTCTTTGGGTTAGAAAACAAAGTCAGAGGTAAAGAAGCGCCCTCAGACAGGCTGATGCTCTGCTGTGTAGTCAGAGCCTCAGGGAGCCCTCCCTATGTGCTCTTTTCCTGGGGAGGCACACTCAGGTGTCCTAGGCAGTGGTAATAGGTCTGTCTTTTCATTGCAGCCATGCACTATGAGGGGCATGCCACCTTCGCTGGGTGTGCATGGCGACCCCAGATAGCATTCCCACTCACCTTCAGCTCAGGAATGGCTCCATGTTAAGTAGGATTAAATTATGATCATTAAGTGAGTGTTGGTAATGATTTTTGGTTGACTATGTGTAATACATTCTGCTTACTCTTTGGTTCACTTGGGCTGTTCACCACTTCATAGAGAACATGGGACATGCATGGAGATGTGAAGGTCAGTTATGTAATCAAGCTATCATGGGTCGGTCAAATAGTGGCTCATCCTAGAGCCATATGTGGGGTCTACAGTTATCAGGATGGTGGCTATGGGAACACAGCTTAAAACCCCAAGCTCTGCTCCCTCTGCTCTTCAAGTTTGATTGCTTAATCATAAGAAATCCAACTCCAGAGTATTGATAAAGCCTTCTCAGTGCTGTTGTTTTCATTGTATTGACCTATTTCTATAAGGATCTCCACTCCAGTGCTGAGGTGGGTGGCTCTGTGAGCTGCCGTATCTGTAGATTCATGTAGACAGCCATGCTAGGTGGCACTGGTGTGCCGTGTCACTGGGGAGTGATTTTCCCTCTGCTTACTTTGCACTTCAATTACCATTTCCCATGTCTGCAGGCTTGAGGATCAGTGAGACACAGACTTGAAAGACCTGTAAAGTGTGACCTCTCTGTTTAAGATGGGGCTTGTGTGATTGCCTGTAAGCCATTGGTTAGGCTGCACAACAAATATTTGTGTACTTCTGCTTGAAATTAGGTTGGTGGTCATTAATTCCTGAGTTAAAATCAGAGCATCAGCTCTGTTATTTGTCACCCTACGTGGGGAACAGTGGTCAGCCTTTCAACAGGGCTGGAAGGACAACTGTGTACACAGTGATTTCCCATCATCGTAAATGACATCTGGTTTAAATGTCAAGCTAGCCTTTGGAAAATTCATCACTTGTCTGGCACGTGGGTTATTTGCTCTTTTAATAGGAAAATAAAAGAGCCAAAAACTATGTAATGAATAGATTCAGCATAAAGGAAGCAGAGGCAGATCTCTGAGAGTTCAAGGATATTTTGGTATACACAGTGAGTCCCAGGGTAACAGTGAGGCCCTGTCTCAAAAACAAAACAATGAAACACCCAAATTTCCAGATTCAAAACAACATTGGATGTGGGTAGTTCTACCATTCTGAGCTTCACTTTATCTGTAAAAGAGGGGTAACTACCAAGTGGTAAATCCAGTCCACACTTCTATGTTGTGGCAAACGGTGATTAATTGATGTTTGCTACAGGTCCATCAGAAGAAAAAAACAGACTAGGAAAGCGAGGAGTCGTGTCCAGCACTCATAGACTGTTTTATTTCACCTAGAAGCTGTGTTTGCTAGTGTTTCAAGATTGTTTCCATTTTTTCCTTCCTTCCTTCTCTTCTTTTTTTGATGTGGTGTTTTAAAAAAAGATTACAAAAATGTGGGCTGGACTTGGAGGCACATGCCTATAATCCTAGCTCTTGGGAGGCTGAGGCAGGAAGATCTTTACTTCCATGCCAGGATTGGCTGCACAGCAATGATGCTGCCACAACAGGAAAAAAACCAAAGAGGTCAACCAACCAACCAACCAACCAACCAACCAACCAACCAACCAACCAACCAACCAACCAACCAGCATTGTTTCCCACCCCCAGTGAGAAACAAACCAAAGAAGACCTCACTCCCTAATTCTGTGAATTAACACTGAAGACATTTCCAGTGTTTTAATATTCACTCCTGATATACTTTGGAATGTTATGAACTTGTTTAAGATGGGTTTAACCTTGCTTGTGAGGCAGAGACAGACTCACAGTGAATTGTGCCTGGGGAGCTCTCCCAGGTCTCCTTACAGGTGTCCCACGGAGTCATCCATTCTGACCTTCTATTTTAGATGATGGTTAAGAGGAGTCGGTTACAGCTTTTGTATTGAACAAGAACTCAGTTTGATTTTTTTTATGGGATATATATATATATACATATATATATCCCCCCCCACACAGTTACAGTTAAATTAGAGAGAGAAACCTATAAAGAGAAAAAGGGAATGAAGCTAAAAACAAATGACGGAGTTTGTAGTAATCTAAACGCTAGATCATTCTACTTCCATCCTGTCCTGTACTTGTCTGATAAGAACTTTCTAGAACATACCACCAAACTCTGAAGGGCCCTGGGCATAAAAGTTTTCTGTTTCTATCATATGATGTGATGACAGAATCCTTTCTGATATCTGAGCATCCACGGTTTCTATAGTGACAAGTTCAGGTGCAAAGAACGAAGGATACGAAAAGTTAATTGTGCATGTTTTTAAGAGGCTTTAAGATCAACTATAAATAATTATGATGGAAAATAAGAACCGCTAGCTGAAACAGAGTACCTAGCATGAGCCTATTAGCATCCATATTAACTCCCTTTAAAGGTACATTTTATAAGTTTGATGACAACAGGAAGCCTCTTCAAAAGCGTGCTTGGGTTAATGCCAAAGCTGGTTGAACATCAAGTGCAGGGTATTTTCAGTTTTCTGGAATAACAGCAGGTTTGATCTCCTTTGAGCATCTGTATTTTGGTATATCCAGAAACAAAAGTGTGGAAAATCACCAAGCAACATGTGGGTACATGACTGTTACCAAATACGACTCTTGGGATAGTTTTAAAACACATGCATGCAGTTGACACTTGAGTTTGAAATCTTGCTGTCAGAATTGAAATGTTTAGAATGCAATATAAGCCTGGAATCCTCTCTGGTCTGGTCTGGCTGAGGTGTGTTGAGTGGTGGGTTACTTTTCAGGTTTTGAAGAAATCATCCTGTACAGTATGGATTGTGACTTCTCTGTTATAAGGGGTTAGAGTGTTTCAGCAAGTTCATAACCCGATCTTCCAGTCCAAGAAAGTTCTGCTATGAGTGCTGGAGAAACAGGGCCAGATGAGCAGTGGGACAGGTGTGTCACTTCAGGGAGGCTGGTTCTGCTGTGCAGCTGTGTGTGGTTTCTCACAGAATGCCACCTGTCCTTTATTCAGGCTGATTTCCTGACTTTTTTGAAGGGAGTGTAGGCTCCCACATTTCTCTTGAAGACATGCCTTGCCATATGTTGCCAATCCTCAGTTCACTTAAGTTTGCTTCTCTGGACTGAGTGTTAAGCATTTCTCTGTCCTGTGTGTTTGTTTCAAGCACTGACTCTCTGAGGAAGTGTGTGGTCTCAGCACCCGGAACCTTGATTCCCTCCGCTTCAATCTTGGTGCAATCAGGCTCTGGCGATTGCCTCACTGTTTTGTATTTAAGTTTCAACAGCTTTGTTGAACAGTTCCACTTGTCCAGCAAGGCCAGTCCTTTGTGCCTGGACAACCCTTTGCTCATGTTTCTCTTGTACCTTTCCAAATCAATCAATCAATCAATCAATCCATCCATCCATCCATCCATCCATCCATCCATCCATCCATCCATCCATCCATCAATCAGTCCAACAACCCTAATAATTAAATTGGAAAATCTAGGATTTAGGACTCAGTCAGAAGGGGCTTTAGACTTTCAAAGCAATCATCTATCTCACAGTGTAGGAACCCAGGGATCTTCAGAACCACAATTTGATCAAATTCTTTGTTACAATGGTAAGAAAATTAAAAATAGAAACTGTGGTGATAGGGCTGGAGGGTTAAGAGTGCTTGCTGCTCTTGCAGAGACCTGAGTTCAGCTTCCAGGATCTGTGTTACATGGTCACAACAGCCTGTGACTCCAGTGTCAGGGCATCTGAGTGCTTCTTCAGTCCTCTTCAGGCACCTCCAAGTAGATGTTTCATGTGCGCCGGCATGCAGGTGCGCACTCGTGCACCTGTGTGTGTGCAGGAACACGTGAGCGCACACATACACACCAATTAAAATAAACAATCTGGTACTGTGGGTGACTTGGATACAGGATTCATGGTTTATATCTAGCAACACAAATAATATTTAAATGATTTAATGTTCTTTAACTAATGGTTAACTGAAAACATTTGACAAGTCCCTTCCCCTGTAGCTACTGTTACAAATACCACTTGGTCATCTTTCTGAAGTAAATAAAATGTGTGTAAAAATCTGTAACAGTGATCTACTTTTGTGCACTCAGTCAGTCAGCAGAGGACTGTCATTTAATTGACACCACCAGAGATGCCAATAAGGCCAGTGTCCTTTTCTGATCCAGCATTGTTTCTGTCTCAGGGTTTTTGTGATAAAATGAACATGGCATTGACTATTTAATTGATTTTTAAAATTCATTACCTCCCCACTGTCCTTTCTGTTTTTCCCTCTTCATTATCATGATGCTGCTCTGTCACCACAGCTAGCTGTTTTATTGCTTCCCTAAGTGTCAGGGTCAATATTGATTGATACTGGGTCTGGAAAGCTAAGTACAAGTCATCAATAATGCTAAGTGGTTTGGTGAAGACTTAAATGTTATGTGATGAAACTTGTAGAGAAACACGTGGTTCTAGAAAAAAATAAAATGAGGAGAGACCCTTGGATGAGTTAGAGGAAAAGATGTCACTGTCATCTGACAGTGTCACCTTAGTTCCATCTCAGCCATGGGTGGTGCTGGGAAGTAAAGCTAGGGATGGGGATTAACATCTTAGAAGAGCCTGTCTTGTCCCATGGTGAGCTCTATGGAAACAGTCTCGTGTCCATGGGGGTTTTAGAAACCACAACGAGGGAGGCATTCTCTGGTCCGGTTGCAGACCCCTGACTGCTGCTCGATTTTTCACAACCTTAGTTGTCACCTTGAAGCTCTGTGCCTTGTGCCTATTCCCAGCAGAAGACTTCAGGTCTCATCCTCTCTTCCATTCATCAGTGGAACCAGATTCTCCTCCCAGCACCAGTGAGGCCTGAGGGTGTTTGGTACATCTTCCACCCCTACAGATCTGTGCATTTCATGGTTGGACCAATGGTTCCATCCCAAGCCCTGGCTAGGGGCTCACTCTCCTCTATTCTTAGAGGCATTATCTCTTGGCTGAGGGCTGGTGGAAACAATGCTTTTAGGGCAGGCTGCTCCTGGCTTTCTCTGGATCTTAGATATATTCCTGATGTGGTCAGCTGTGGACTTGGTCACCTGATTTCACTGTTATTGAGTTTCTTAGAACCAAAGGACACCCCACAGGTAGAGACACACTGGAGAAGAGGGAGAGGGTTTGAGATAGTGCTTTTCATTGGCTGAGGATTCACCAACTTTAGACTGGATCATTATAGAAACCACATCCGTGAACTCTTGTTCTATCATTTTTTCTCTACAACTAAAATCCATTCATAAATATTATGGTTTGGATTATTACCAGTGTTTGGTTTTGTACCACAGTTCATTGGTCATTTGGAAAACAATGGCTGAGTGAGTCATGTAGATGATAACACATTAATTAAACCACACTGAAAAGTCACACACATACATTAGTATTTCTGTCAATATCCAATATCCTTTGGCTTTGAGAAAGAGGTCAAACACACATGAATATTCTAAAAACTATTTTCTGTTTTGAACACTCAAAATTTTGTTGTTGGGCACAAAAACTGTCAGTTGTTTTCATTGACAACCTCAATTTGTTAGAGAAAATGCTGGCCAAATACTCAAGTGGATAAGCATAGCTTGCTATTCACGCTTTTCTGTTAGAATACGGTCCCATGAACCATGTGGTTAGCTGGTGTACTTTTCCTTGGGTTGACTGTGGTGGATGCAGAGAAAAACTGTTTGGCATAGGGTTCTCATTTAGTCATAGAGGAATGGACTGGAGGTCAAAATGTAATGGAAATAGTAGTTTTATTCCAAACTTGCTTGTGCACAGCAGTGAGGGCGCTTTGGGGAGCCGTGGCTTGATCTGTCCTAATGCTAACAGGACTTCCCTTGTGTTCCATCATTAGATCAAGAAACTGTTCCTACTATTGTGAACAGGGTTTGACCTAGCCCACCCCATGTGGTCTGTGAACTCCTAGGGAGCCGTGGATCACTCTAAGAAGTGAAGTTTGAGGTGAAGGCATTAATATGAGGTCGTCGGGCTTCTGTATATGGATGGCCACATCTTGTCGAAGTGTTATAGTACTGAGCTGGAGGGCATGGCCCTATGAGGGCTCTGCTGCCCTCCCACAGGTGGGGCTGTGGAAGGGGCCTGTCCAGCCTGTCTCCTCCCTGGGGGCTGAGCTGGATGGTGAGTGTCAATGACTCAGACCTCCCTTCCAGTCATTGAGAATCACAATCACACACTGAGTTGGGAACCTGTTGAAGCAGGAGCTCATTTTATTGCATCAGGCAAAAGCTTATATAGCATTGAGAAAGAGGGTAGGGACCGAAGAAAGGGGTGAGGTGTAAGGGCCAATAATATTTCACCACGCTAGCAGTAGCTGGGTAGAGGCAGTTTTGCTGAGTCACTCCTGTGCAGAAGCGATAGGCCAAAGACAAGCTCTATCCAGGCTCAGGAAGTTCCACTAGGCCTTGCGTCCGGGACTTTTTAGGCCCAACAGGGCTCCTTAGCTTTTCCACTTCTGCCATGCTGACCTTTTCAGTTACTTAGTAACTGAACCCATCCATCATCCACTGCCGTTCAGATGATTTCTAGCATTTCCACCTGATATTTCCTAATAGTTCATTCCCTTTGGTGATATTTCCCATTCATTAATGCATGGTATTTGCTTTTCTACTGAAGCAGGGTGTGGGGGATTTTACTTAAAGAGACACAGAGCAAATATTTCATCCTTGGGGATGTGTAGTCTCTGTTCAACTCTTCATCTCTACTGTTAGAGGCAAGCGTCCACAGGCAGTGGGGAGAGATGGTATGGCATATTCTAGCAGAGCATGTAGGCATAGGCAACCAGGCAGCAGGCTAGACTGGCCACAGGCCACCTTCTCCTTGCTCCAGCTGCAGGATACAACAGCATCCGGTTTCCATGGGTGGCTTTGTGACTTCTTGGTGGGTAGTTGTTTTTGCTTTTGTGTGTGTTTGAGAAATTTTGCTTAAAATATTAGACTCACATGTTTAAACACATCTTGGCAATCTTTTTTTTGCGGGGGGGGGGAGATGATGAAATGCCTGAAATTAAATATTTTAGATGTTATGGACCTTGTCATGGGCTCACCACTCCTCAGCTCTATGGGATGGCAGGCACAAATACAGATAATACAGGAGCTTGACCACTGCCTGCTTGTATCCTAAGAAATAATTGCATGCAAAAGCAGATGCAGGGCTGGACTTGACACACACAGCTACATAGAATGAGGTTGACAGTACCTGTGACACAGATCGAGGCCCCCTCCTCTCCCATGAGTCCCTTAGAAGGGCCTTGAATCAGCCCAGATGGGAGGTTTGTTCAGTGCTGTTGTTGCTATGGTTACTCAGACATTACTTTGTGCTAAGTGCATGCCTAGTTTTCAGAGAGATGTATTATCAGTATTTCCAGCCCATCTTCAGCTCTAGTGTTCTGGCGTTGGGTCTGCCCCTGTTGTAGAATCCTGTTAGCTGTGACTGATGTTTGGTGGCCTACCAGTTGTAGGTAGGTGATGGCTTCTTTTTTTTTGTTTCAGCTTCTAGACTCAGGGATTGGTCCTGTTTTTCCCAGTGGTTAGGGATATGCCATGGTATGGGCACAGAACTGCTCTTTGCTTTTGTCCCAGCGGGGAGAAAGGGCTGGTTATGCTTCTTCCCCCACCCCAGTGAACATTCGCCAGTGCCCTGAGGGCAGCAGGTGTCTCTGCCCTCTCTGAGTGCAGAGGGTCCCTGAAGCAGTGACTCCCTCTCTTCTGGATTGCTTCATACTGGGGCCTTTCCTATCCCCTGGGAGCACCCAGTGAGGTGTGTAGGGGAGAGCCTGGGTGAGGTGTGGGAGACTGCCCGAGTCAAGGTGCTCCCCCAGATTTTGTGAGCTTACCTTGTACTTGCCTGTAGCTCATAGATACTCCTGGCAGAAAGGCTTGGATGACCCCTTTGAGCACTCTTGCCATCTCTGGAAAACTAGGTTCCAGTCATGTATTTCCAGGGCTGGATCCATTTTTTCACTTGTGATATCAGCTCTCTGATGTATTTAAGTCATAATTTGTGAATTTATCTGGCTGCAGGGTAGGGAGGGACTCTCCGGTTTTTTAGCTTCTGAGTTGAAGGCAGAGTGAGTTTTGATGTAGAACATGTTTGGAGGACATATTGGTGGTCAAAAGCTTGGAGTGATCAGTTTGGTGTACTGGTAGGTTGAGTGCCTCTATGTTGTTCTCTATGAAGGTGACTAAGTTTCCCTTGAAGTCCAGAACTTGGGACCCTGGAGCTCATGTAGGTGGCAGTGACTTCACAGGCTTGGTATGTAGACTCATGCTGACTAGGAGAGGTGTTGACCTCTCAGGGCTGGCTCCTGGGTTTTGGCAGGTCGTCTTGGATATCTTCTGTGGTCTGATGCTTAGTGGACCATGTCTCAGGTTTCTGCCATAGCTGAATAATCCAGTCCTGAGGACTTCTTGCTTATGGGCAGAGGAAGAAGTATTAGCTGCTAATACGACTGGTTTCTGTTTCAGGGAGACCATTCACGAATGTCTTTTAAGAAAAGGTTTTCCTTAAGACACTACAGAAAGAGAAAAGGTATGTGATATAGATGTTGAAGAAGTAGAAATATGTGCACTCTGTTAAATACTCAGCTGTTGCATGAGAATGTGTGTAAGATCCTATTGTGAACAGCTAGTGTACAACAGGCTAAGCTTGTCTCTTGAAAAATAACTTAGAAAATGCGGAGAACACATCATAGAGGAAACAAAAATATAACTTCTCTATCATAAAACCGCCACAATGATATCACTAAATTATACATTTATTTCCTAATTTTTCATAATGTTATTGCTTCTCACACACACACACACACACACACACAATTTGTAATTTAATTGTTGGTGTTTTTAGATAGGGTCTAACATAACCTACACTGGTTTTTTTAATGAGTTTCTAATCCCATTGCTATCAACCTCTAAGGGCTGGGATCCCAGGGCTATGCCACCATGTGGATTTGCATTGTTGTTGAAGACCAGTTTTCTAGAAATGTCCGCCGTCCTGCTTCCTGGTGCACCACAGTGGCTACCAAGGGTAGGGAAATGACACACAACAGTATTGAATGTCATTGTGCTTGGGGCAATGCTTGGGGGGGGAGTGTAAAAACCCTTTAGAGGCCCACAGATAAGGAAACTGAGGCAGAGAGGCTAGACACTCAGCCCAAGGCTGTTTCCTGCATTACTGAACTGAAAGGTGGCCAGAGCTTACTCTCAGAATGATCTGAGATGTCAATTTCCTAGTTGGGAAGGAATAAGAAGCTCAGCATCCCAGTGTGTATACGGTGGCCAAGTGTTCCATCCATAGCATCTGTGTTCTCCGAGTGCAAGTTATGCTCCCGAATCAAGCACCTGCAGTCTCCCTTTTTTAAAAATATAGGGCATAGCGATGTGTGTCTCCCATGAGATCTCCTAGCAGAGGGTCACTTGACACCGTGGGGCGCTGTCTTCCTGGCTTGTCTTCCTATCTCTCTCCACTTTGTTTGTTAGATGACTGCTGGTGTGTGGATGGAGGACAGATATAGTACTGTCACCGAGTGAAGGAGGTGTAGGTTCTGCTGAGTGTAAGTGGAGGTGAGCTGCATTCTCAAACATGTGGACAGCAGCTGCCTGATACATGGCGTTGGCTGACCTCCCTTAATGTCTGTGTGGTCAGAGTTAGACTGGATAGACACCGAGGGCAGCCTTGAAGGAAGAGGTTGCAAAGAGTAGCAACAAGCTCACCTGTGGAGGCGGGGGCCTTGGATCTTGTGGGACAAGGGGCAGCATGGTAGCATCTGGGCTGGGAGAGAAAGGGAAGTGGAGAGAGGGGAGAAAGGGGCAGAGAGAGGAGGAGATGAGTGTGTGAGAGGAGGGAGGGAGTTGAGGGGGAACTTTTCAGGGACACCGGCTTCCTGGAGCATCACACTTACAGTGTGTGTGTGCTATTTTGGCTTTTAATGCTAACATTTCATTATAATTGTTGACATTCTGTTGATCACACATAGAATTTGCAGTGAATCCAGAGTCATCTTTGGTTTTCTGCTCTGCCTGGTAACATCAGAGACAAATGCAGATAAGATTATCGGAGAATCTTTTTCTGTATTTAAGAAAAGAGGTTTACAAAGTGGAACCCTCAGATATTAAAACATGGAGGTGGTATTTGCACCCAGTTGGAGAAGTGCAACCTCTTGGTCTCCAGAAAAGAGCCCACTTGTCATTTCAAGTAAGTCCTTGATGGAGGCGTCCATTCAGCTTAGAACTGGGTCTGACCTGTTTTCTCTTTCCTTTCCATGATTTGAGTTTTAATTGAGAAACGCTTCTAGGTGCTTCTGCCTCAGAAACAAGGTGCTTGAGCAAGGTCTTCCTACAGCCTTCACCTCCACACCTATACCACCCCTTTCCAGTTATCATAAACCCATGAAGTCCCACTTATATGTATTGAGATTTAAATTAGTTAATCATGCATTGAGTCAATGGCTATAATAATTTGAAAATCGGAACAGATTCTAAGATGCCTTTGTGGCAACCTTGCTGAAGACTATTCTCCTTCTACCGAGGAGAGAAGAATTTGTCCCTCACAGACTCCATGGTCAGTACATTCCCGTGCTGGCTTGCTTTTGTCTCCTGGGGCTGCCTCTTTGGCTGCAAGCTTTTTTTGGGTAGTTTCATACTGTCTACCAGAGCAGCTGTTGGCCAGGTGCTATAAGTTCTTATGATTATTTCCAAGTGCCCAGCTGCCCTGAGGGCACCACAAATATCTCTGAAGTTCAATTTCAGTCTCCAAGCTCCAGAGTAGTTTTTCACTCAGGCATGTTAGATCAGGCTGTTGCAGGCCATCAGTTACACCAAGGCCACCAGAAATTGTGGCCCAGAACTAAGATTTATTTGGGAGTAGGGGATCAACCATTTCACACTTGACCTTAAAAATGCCTCTTTCCTCAAGAAGGCCGCAGCTGTTAGTGGCTGGCCATCCATCCTCTCAGATGTGGTCCTTGGGAGGATGTGTGGCTCCCTGTTCTAACTTGTTTACAAAGCACCATGGCACCTTGCATTTCATGAGATCTGCAAGTTCCATTTTCTCCAGGAGAAGGAGGCAGTTTCAAGACCCAAAGTCTAATTCAAGGCAGTAGTAAGTTTTCATTTCCCCCACCACTGGGATCTTTAATTGGCTTGGCCTTTCTTCCAACAGTGCTTATATCTAGGGGCCAGGACTCTGCAGTGTGATATATGCTGGATATACCTCTTCCTCTGCATTATAGATGCAAACACATTTTTCTCACTTTCTAGTTCCTTTGTGCACTGAAAATTCAGACTGTCCAGGCAGAGGCTCTTCAGGCCACATCTCTATCCTGCTGGGCTTCATTAGATACCTTGTTTTGGGTTTCTGTGATTGAGTCGACCTAGTAACTAGGAAATTGTTAATAAATGAATTTTTAAAAACAAATGAATTATTTTAATAAATGAGATTAGCTTTGCTTTTTGATTACTTGTTACGGTTGCTCTCAAAAGAGCTACAAGCATTGGTTACAGCTGGGCTCCAGGAGTCCAGGTGGCCTTGCAAAGCAGGGTAGGGCATGCATCATGACCAGCTTGCCTCTCAGGCCAGCAGTACCAGTTCACCTGACTTTGTGGTATTCCTTCCGAGGTGTTTGTTTTGACTCCTTTGGCTTGTAGTGACAGCTCGTGCCAAGTGAAATGCATCATAGTGACATTCTGGTTTCCCTTTCCATCTTGGAGTAAAGCCACGTAGACTCACCTCTCTGAGCCAGGGGTCTGCTTTCTGTCCCTGTGCTTTTATTGGTTATTAGAGTGACCCTAAGCAGCATGTTGGATTGCTGGGTTTTAAGGCCCCCAGCCCCTAATTGACCAAAAGAGGAGTTTTCGGAATCATTTCTTTTCCAATCAGGTAGGCAGAGCTATTGCTTTCAGGAGCTTCAATCAGGTATTTATACACGAGTGTGAAAGTATGCCCATATCCAGACTTCCTCTGGAGCCTCGTGGCTTTGCATTTTAATTGTAGGTTGAGATCATTTTTGAAGAGAAGCTGCCTGTAACAGCAGCTGGATATGGAGTTTACAAGGCAAGTACCACCCAGGCTTGTTAGGCCAACTACCACTAGTACCACCTAGGCTAGTGAGACATCCAGCACCAATACCACCTAGGCTAACTAGTGACAGTACCATCTTGGCTAATGAGGCCATATTGGTTCAATGAAATGTTTCTAAACACAAAGAAGGGATTTCACTGAAAACACATCCCATAGTAGTCAAGGACATTAGAAATGGAAGCAACCACTTGTCCTGTTTTCTGGGGATCTTGGCCCTGGCTGATGTGCCTAAATGTCCATCAGCATGTATAAGGGGCTTCTTTAGTTTCACAGGTGTTTAGTAGGCAAAAATTTGTGCAGTTGGTCTTTATTTTGACCCTGCAAAATCTGAGTATGTTTAGTGGAGGGGTTCATGCTAATTATCATTATTTGTTAGTGAATCCCTTCAGTGATGTTCTGTGATCTTTTACTTAGGTATAAAACGGTGATTAGGACCGCATCATGATGCAAAGGAGAGCAAGTCCTGAGCCTGCATCCCAAAGACCTGATAGCAGCCCTGGACCTGCTGTCGAGGGGCTGTGTCAACACAGACCAGTTGCAGGGGCCCCATGTCTTCATCGGTAAGATGAGGCTGAGGAATTAGATGTTCCCTGTGGTTGAGATCTGCAAGCTCCTTTTTCTTCCCCAGGAGGGTGAGGCAATTTCAAGTTCCAGAAGTCTAATCCAGGGTAGTAATATGTTTTCTGTAGCCCCCTGTGAACAATTTTTGGCTGCATCATATTAGTGTTGGAAGAAACTGTTTTCTAAGTTTGAGTTTAGGAGGACCCAGAGAGATGGATTTCTTTTCCAGAGCCACATAAACCAGAGGAATCTGTGAAACTCAGGTAACGTGGTCAGCCCCTCCAGCTGCCTTTTCTGCTCAGCCTTGGCTTTGCTGTTGACTAGAAGGTAGACTGCATGGAGTCACGCTGGGGTCTCCAGTCATGGCCAAGGACTCAGGATGTGTTCTGGACCGTGGTGTGGGACTGACTTTGAACCACTGAAGGTTTCAGTTTGGGTCTAGAGAGTGCCTATGGAAAGAACAAGGGAAAAGCAGAGTAGAGCATCACTTTCACTTACCTTCCTTGTAGATATTTTCTTTCTGACTTTCTAGGTTTCTTTTTTTCTGAGACTCCCCACTCTCTTTATGGCAGCACACTAATTCATTTCCTGTATGGCATTTGATGCTAGGCAGCCCCGTTTCAGTCTCCTGGAGTAATCTTGAATGTGTGTGTGTGTGTGTGTGTGTGTGTGTGTGTGTGTGTGTGTGTGTGATTTGTAAATTGTTTCAGTGTGCCTAACACAGGTGGGGTTGGGGTTTAAGGCAATCTAAGTGTGCTGGGGCTTATTGCCTTTCTGATAGCTACAGACAGTGTAGTGCAGGCCCTCTCTGATTTGTAGCTAGCTTCCTTCTAATGGACACGGAGAAGTTGACATTGAATACAATAAAATCTCTAGGAGGAGGTTAGTATATAATTGCTTAACGTTAAAATGCTTGGGAACTAGAGGTTGGAGAAATGGCTTAAGCAGTGGAGAGCACTTGCTGCTCTTCCACAGGACACAGGTTCTATTCTCAGCACCCATATGATGGCTTACAACCACTTATAACTCCCATTTCAGGGGGTCCAATGCCCTCCTCTGGCCTTTGTGGGCTCTGGGTGCACATGTGGTACATAGACATACACACAGGCAAGAAAACCTGTGTACATGAAAAATTAAATAAAAAAAAAATATGCTTGGGAGCTGAAAGAGACAAGTTGAGAGTTAATATAAGCACTGAGAACCCAAATGTTCCTAACTGGTTTAAACAAGCTGTGTGCGGTGGGAATCCCACCGGACAGGCCTTTTATGCACCTCACTCACTCCTTCAGCACCGCATACCAAGAGCAAGTCACTGCACTTCCATGGCACCCACTTAAAGACATGCGCAGATGTGGGGCGGGGGCGGGGCCCTTCTCTGTTCTTTCTCCTGTTGGCTTGGGTGAGACCCCTTTGCACTGGGCTGACTTTTATTGACCGCCCCCTTGGACATTTGATGGTTACTGTGTGCCAATCAAATGCTGAAGTTGAAACTCTGGCCAATGCTGAATAGGTTGTTATCCTATTGCCAAAAGGAATTCAGGTATCTGACAACAGAAAGAGAGATAAAATGAAGCTACAGACCTTTAAAGAAAGAATAAAAAATAGAACACAAAGTTCCATACGAGAGTCAGGAGGGACTTTGTGCTGAGAGCTGCTCTGTAGGCCCAAAGGACTTTGTCAAGAAGGTTGACTTTTTTTTTTTTTTTTGTACTCTCTAGCCCCTGCCCCCTCCTTTAAGTTTGATAGTTTCTGAACACAGACTGAGTGTCCTTATCCCAAATTCCAAAATCCAAAGTCTGCAAAAAACTGGAAGTTTCTGGACTCATACCTTAGTCCACATCTGACCTCCTATGGTGACAGTCAAGATTCAGGTGTAAAATGACCCTCAATAAATGGATTTCATATTTAGACAATCTGATGGTTACCAGAGAGCTCCTACATGAACTTGTCACCACAGAGCCACTGCTGATTGGGAATACTTTCTTGACACTGATTTACAGAGTTCAAAGTACTTTCTGATTTAACTGTGGTTCCTGCAGGACATGGGAAATGGCTTTGCTGGAATATTCAAGAGCCATTCTAGCTACAGAGAATCAGTTACCTAGGGGACAGTCCTGACAGTCAAAAGTTAACCACTTTCTAACTTTGGGTTTCTATCTTTTCACACAGTAGTCACATCTGAAATCAAAGGGTGGATCTCCCCCACCCCCAAATCACTAGCTAACATCTTGCGTCATAAACTGCTGCATCTCCCATGTTCCGGCAGTTGCAAAACTAAATGCAGGCAAGCACAAGGTTTGTTGTTTTTGAAACCGGGTCTCATGTATCCCAGGCTGGTCTCAAACTTGTCATGGAACTGAAGATGTCTTTGAACTCTGATCCTCTGGCTTCCATCTCTCCTGAGTTGGGATTATAGGCATGGACCATCATGCCTAGCTTGTGTGAATCTGGGGACGGAATCCAGTCCTTCGTGTATGCTGAGCAAGCACTCTACCAACTCAGTCCCCTGAGGCTTAAAGCTAGGAATGCAGCAGCTGGATTTCTCTGTAGATGAAGGCTGTGTTGATGCCCTGCCAGATAGTCCATGGTGGCCTTTGAAACCCCACAGCTGTAATGAAAACCAACCTGCTATTCAGACTTCTCTGCTCCTGTTCTCAGACCCCTTGGCTGCTGTTCTTGGCAGCACCATCTGTGCAGTCATTCTTTTCGTGCCCTCTCACATTCCTTCCTTCAGTGGCAATAAGCACTGAAGCTTCTCAGGCTAATTCTATTGATCATTGCTCCTGAGTTCAAAAGAACGCAAGTGCATATTAACAAAAATGTTTTCCCGTTAGTTGTACTGATGCCGGTGTTGAAACAAGGGAACACTTGAATACAGCAAGTATATTCAGCTCCTAGGCAGTATGTGTTGGGGGGGCGGAGAGGGGAGGGGGAGGAAAGAGGAGGAGATGGAGTCTTTTGTGAATTTCACAACATATCTGAAATCAAAGCAGGCTTATTGGTTGGAATGCTTACCTGTGGCAGGTCTGTAGAGAAGTCGTATCGCTTTTAAGTCATACCTGTGTGCATGAGTGCTTAGGGAGCTGGTGTTGGTTACATGTGGCTTGTTTTAGCATTCTTCATGTTAGGGCAAATATTCTTTTGTTGTTATCTGTGATAACCTGCTGCCAGAGTGCTGCTGGGTAGGGTCTCTTGTTACCTATGGTGCAAAGTACAACACAGGAATTGCTACCGCCAGTCATTGGGAGACTACTGAGAAGCTGAAGGAAGGAGCAAGCAAAACATGTTTTTCTCTTTGGGAAAACATGTGGGCAGATCTAAACAGTTGCCCCATAACCCTGAAGAATGGTAATATATCACCATTCATTTCCACATAACAAATGCATGGTTGTATTTTCAGAAGAATTATTTTTGTTGGCCTGAAATTCTCTCCAAGCTATCTCACAGGTTCTCTTAGCCATAGGTGTCCCACTGTAGGATCTCAGTGAATCACCTGCTCAGCACACTAATGTCTATGTTCTTTTTCATTTCAGCCTCTCTCAAGAACTTCCGCAAGAATAATGAGGTGGTTTCAACTCCTGGTAAGAGAATGCACTGTAGGTGATCAGTCTTTTGCAGGACTCTTACACATGACACTAAGTGTGGGGCAGGAGAGCATTTGGGGTCACTCTGTCCATCTGAGAGTCACCCCAGTGGGAATGGCTATAATGAGGTCACCCTGTTCCTTGCCACATCTGGGTTTTCCTCATGTCTTGTGAGAGAGGGGGTTTTCGACTTTGGATATACTGGGCTTCCTTTGGTGTCCATGCAGCCTGCCAAGCTTTCTTCTGAACGTGATCATTTGATCATTTGACTAATGAGTACTTTGACTTAGCCTATGATAATGCTGTCTGCCAGTCAGTTCAGTTTAGGTGGACATGCTATTGCTTTACGTCTTTATTTTGAAATTTCACTGCATTCACCCTGACAACATTTTAAAGAAAGAATTAGAGAAAAGTATTCTGAGAGTGGTGATGAGCTTAGGATCCAGGCGGGAAACCTCAGATGAGTGCATGCCCCTGGTGCACTGCAGGTCATGGTCTTAGCCATAGTAAGAAGCTGATGAGATTGTGGGCTGAGTCATAAAAGGAAACACATAGGCAGTGCTCAGAAGAGCTCACTCGAGGTTGAGTTTGAAAGTCAAGGTGAGTGCCAGGACCTTGAAAGTGCGCTTCAATATATCTTCACTTAGCACGGATATTATGCCAGACTAGAATTTTGTTATCTTCATTTTGTTATATTAGTTATTTTATCCATTTAAATACATTCTAATTACTTCATTGTACTTTGAATTTTGCTCATTCTAATGTCTTGTGTGTTCAGGAAGGGTATATGTGAATGGGACAAGAGAACTTCTGATTCAGTCATGAGTTATTCCTTTATTTTTTTCACTTACCAAACAGTCTGAGTTTCTTCCATATGCTGCTTGGAAGTTTGAGGAGAAGCATGAGTAAGATACAACTCCTGCCTCAGTCACTCACTGCCTGGGGTCTGCACTAACCCTCTCATCCAGAAGGGATGAGTTGTAGCTCACATTCCTTTGGTTGGAACTACTCATCTGGCCCACTAAGATGCAGGTGGCTGGGAATACAGATCTGGTGGCCACCTGATCATGGCTGCCAGGCCTCCATTTGCTATAAAGTCTTTTGGCTTGTAAATAACGCTAAACCAGGGAGACAGTTGACCAAATTTATGTGTTACTCAATAGCAAAGAGAATACAGGAAGGCATAAAAGAGTATTAGGGTGTAACTCTAGTGTTCTGTCATATGGGGATACCTGGGCCAAAGCAGTTAACAGGTTTCTGGGAATAGACCAAATGGTCCAGATTTAGCATAGTGGAAATGAGGGGTTAGGATGAAACTAGAATTGGGAGTCTCTGATTTGGGACTTGTCTGTTGCTTCTGAAGGTGAGAGGGAAAATAGATATTGATGGGAAGGTGGTGGGTGAACGTGGTGAATCTTACGCATGTCATTTGGACTACCCAGTATCCTTCATCTCACTCTTGACTCTCTCAGCTCAACCTTGCTTTTTTCCTATAGGAGTGTGGTTGGCTTATCCCAGGTGCATGGGGTGTGTCAGGAAGAGCCGGTGTGCCTCTGCTCCCTCCCTGTGCTTTATAGGTTTTCTTGTTTGTGCTGGACACAGGCTCCAGACTTTCCTATGCTCTCATTTCTTTCCTTTTCATTTAATAAAAATGCCTTCCCTGTCTCAGTGACTCATAGACAAAGCAAGAGTTCCCATAGATGTTCAATTTTCAATGATCAACAGATTATATCTGTGTAGTTAATATCTGGTGATGTGTCCTCCATCCCTCTTCTCAGACATCTGTTCTATCCTTCATATACTTGCTTTAGGTTGTGTGTGTGTGTGTGTGTGTGTGTGTGTGTGTGTATGTGTGTGTATGATGAGAGCAAATGTGATGATACAGTCAAAAGAACATCTCAGGTTTAATACCCTGTGTGAAAATTATTTTCACTGTCTTTACTAAATCCTTGATACTATGATAGCAACATTTGTCTGTGATTTATTTCAGTTGGTTTAAATGGCTACCGTGTTTATTGGTGATTTTGTCTTATTTTGTTTACTGAAAAAAAGAAAAAGAACAACATGACATCATAGAAGAGAAAACCACACTGGCACTGCCAGAAACCCAAGAAGCAGCAGAAGTTCAAAGAGAACCACCAATGAGACAAGAATCACGAGAAGAGTCATCATCAACACAAGACCACAGACATAAGCAACAAGAATCCTCTGAATGGTCATCTTTGGAACTACCACCCCCAGAACAAAGACCTGAGCAGCAGGAATCCCCTGAACAGTCATCTATGAGACCACCCCCACTAGAGCTACAACTTGAACAACAAGAGGTATCTGGACAATCATCCTTGGAGCTATCACCCCCAGAGCAACAACTTGAACAACAAGAAGTATCTGAACAGTCATCTTTGGGGCAATCACCCTCAGAGAAACAGCTTGAACAACAAGAGGTATCTGGACAGTCATTCCTGGAGCCATTACCCCCAGAGCAAAAATTTGAACGACAAGAGGTACGTGAACAGTCATCCTTGGGACTGCCATCCCCAGAGCAGCAACTTGAACAACAAGAGGTGTCTGAACAGTCATCCTCAGGACCATTACCCCCAGAGGAACAACTTGAACAACAAGAGGTGTCTGGACAGTCATCCTTGGGACAGCTATTCCCAGAGCAACAACTTGAACCAGAGGTATCTAGACAGTCATCCTTGGGATCCCCACCCCCAGAGCAACAACTTGAACAAGAGTCCTCTGAAGAGTCATCCTTGGGACCATTTTTAGAGCAACAACCTTCACAATGAGAATATCCTAAATAGACATCTTTGGGGCCACCCATCCAAGAATATCAATTCAAACAAAAGGAATCCCATTACCAGTTATCCTTGAGACAACATTCTCAGAAACAGATGACTCTGGGACAATGCATGACACAAATACCATGATAAAAAGAAAAAAAAAAAAAACCAAAACCCAAAAAACCCAGCCATGTTGTGAAGAGTAACAGTCAGGAACTGGGCAGGACCACAGGCAAATGAAAATAAAATCAGACGATTTATTTTCATATTATGCTGACATATGTCAATAGGGTATTACAGTTATGAACCTCATATTTTGAAGGCCAGACTTGAGGTTTAAAAGATGAGTAAGATTAAATTCATCTGGAATACCTTTTTCTGTTTCCTGATTAGAAGACTGGAAGGGGACAGTATACTTTTAGACTTAGTAGTCTAGCACTTAGCTGCCTGGAGCAGACCACTCCCTTTTAGCAATATCAGCTCACACCTGATATCTCAGAAGTACTCACTCGCTTGACACTAGACCACATAATACACAGTTGTCCAGAGTTAATTCTTACTTAAAGTGTCTTCAAATACCTACACATATGCATTTATACATACAAATACATGGTGGAAGGCTGAGGCAGGTGGACTCTGATGAATGGATGGTATTGGCAGCAGCAGCAGCAAAGTAGATCCACTCACAAGCCAGGAGGAAAGGCCAGTAGGCAAAAGCAGTATTTCTGTCCCTCAGGCCTCTATGTGGGTCACATCTGGAAGGTGCCACCTATTCTAGTGAAGAGTCTTTCCCCTTCAGTGAATTCTTCCAAGAAATATTCCTGTGGTTCTACACGGAGATGTGTCCTTAGTTGGTTCCAGATTCAGTCAAGTTGACAACCAGATTAATCATTGCAGGCAGGGTTTGTGATGGTGATGGTGAGGAGTGGGGTGAGGGTAGGGACAGAGGTTTTCAAGTGAGGAAATGCATCAGAATGTTAACTTCCCTAAAGTCATGCACTGAGGAGGTGACAGGAGTGAGACAGAGGTCCATGGCCCCCCGTCTCAACTGCCTTCTTGCCATTTGGACCATGAGAGGTAGAACCAGATGACCTCTGGTGCCCTTGCCTGTTTTGACACTGAGGTGGGTGTTTATACCTCCTCTAGCTCCATGGTGCACACAAGATGATAGATCTGGCAGGAAGTCTTCCATGCTCGGAGCAGCTGTGAGCTTGGGTCTGCCTTCCCATAGCGTTGGTGTTTGGCTGCAGAAGTGACTAATGATAGAAGCATAAAACAACTGGCCCACCACCCAGACACCTCTGCCAAGTCTCTTATGGCTAAGTCCCAACAGTTATAAATAATAAAATAATGACGTCACTCTCCTCTGCTATCCAATATGGTGCGATAGGAAAATAAACTGCTTCTCTTCCCCAAGTCCCAGCTATGTTTGATGTTGTTTTCTTTCTCTTGGATGTGTTTTTCTCAGTTGCTTCAACACGATGAGCTATGTTCCTGTCAGTTTTACCCCAACATTCAGCAGACAAAACATTATTCAGTTCACTGATAGGTACCTTTCATTGCTTCTTCTGATTGTGCAGAAGCTCAAACACAGTTGAAATTTAATTGCCCTGATCCTCAAACTGTACACCTGTGTGAGTGCGGGTGCTTTTGATTACTGACCTGCTGGGCCCCTGAGCCTAGGAAAGTGGGTTTGGAGATGAGACTCTGTCAGGGATATGCATTCGGATGAAGCAGCTCCCCCTCTTGAGTTTGATTTAAACAACTTAATGCATGGTTTGCTTATTTTAAAAGACCACTAGTTTCTCATCTGTACCAAATGCACATTTCGTCATGTATGTCCTTTGCTCTATTGGCATCATTAAATGGTTGCTAGGAGCTAGGCTTGGGTTGGTAACAGTGAGTCAGGATTCCTGTTTTTTTTTTTTTTTTTTTTTTTTTCACAAGGCTTATTTGTTTTTTGGGACCAGGAAACCTAAGAGTAAAACTAGCAAGTTCCAGTGGCCATGCTATACCACAAGCCTAGACAAACACATATGTGTGTTTCCAACAAGGCTTAAATTTATTGAATAAAAAAATTCCACCCTTTCAATGGCTATGATTTACCAGATAATTTTTCCTACCTTTGCACCCTGGCTGAGGCAAGTGGAGGTTCTTTTATTTCAATCTTATTTTATCTTTATTTTTAAAGACAGGGTCTCACTATGTAGCTTTATGTTACCCAGAACTCACTAGGTAGACAAGGCTAGCCTCAAACTTGCAGAGATCTGCTTGGCTGTGCTTCCCAAGTGCTTGGACTAAAGGCATGAGCCACCACTTCTGGCTTTTTATCTAAATCTACATTACTAATATTAACTCTAATGTCACGTACCATACACACAGCAAATCTACCTAGAGATCTGCATATGCATGGTTTATATGAATACACGTGACATAAATCTTCCCTGGAGTTCCTGAGGTTTCAGGAATTAGATGGTAGAGATGTTATCAATACATATGTATTGATAAGGTAAGCCTCATTTTGTGAAGGAAGATGAAGGCAGATGCAGGGACAACTGAATTGAACCCAGTATAGAGCAGGATATATCTGGTTTGGGTCCTGATGGGCAAGCAGGTGGACATGTGGAACTAGGTTGTGTCAACCTTCAGGGATCAAGCCAAGCTGAAGCCCCAGGGATACACAGGAGTAGGAGTCCTCTGCCTGTCAGCTCTTGGCACATCACCAAGTATCAGATAATAGGTTGGTGTGGGGCCATCACCTTCACAGTGTTAAGTATCTACCATTTTATGAGGTCTAGACAAAAGAATGACACCCTTTTCCCAAGTCTTGTGCTTTGGATAAGCTACTGGGCCTGGTTTCCTTGATATGATTTTAATAGCCCATGTGTGCTTACAGCGTCAAGTCTCCAGATCTATTTATAGGGCAACAAACTTTACACTCCTGGGAATGAGTCATCACTCTGATCCATGTGGCTTGTGCTGGGCAGGAGGTGGTATCTGTGGCCCTACTTGGTCTATAGCCACCCGCCCCCCTGTCAAAAGGGAAGAAAAAGCTTCTTGTAGAATCTCTCAGAGTAAGGCACTGCCAGAAAAGCCACTGTTTTTCACATTGTAGAGGAGCTCAGAGTAGGACATAGCCTGTTCTTAACAGATAATGTGGCTTGCTTAGCTCTATAGCATGTGAGAGTTATTGTACCCTGTGTTTCTAGGGGACAGCAAACAGCTCAGGTCACAGGTGGGCTCAGTTCCTGACAATGAAGAGGTCCTAGCTTGCTTACATCACTCAACTCCCTCTTCTTGCTGGCAGTCTCTGCCTGAGTCTGGACAGGGTAAGCCATGGCCACACTACTCCCCTCCTCTTCTGTCACACTCTCCTCCCCTCTTAACCATTCCCCTCCCCATGCCCCTCTTCTTTTCTTCATTTGATGGAGACACTAAGGTGTACTAGCCACCTGTGGCCAGAGGTTGTCATATGGGGGAGAGCAAAGCAAACCTGACTTCTCAGAAGTTGGAGCCAATTCTCATCTCTCTCATTGTCAGCGCAGGAGCAGCCCATGGATCTGCCTCTTTACCCTGTGATGGGAGTGAAGCTTTGTTCTGTATCCATGGAAACCCCACCAGAAAGTCTTTGTATTTAGGATTCATTGAAGGTCAGCCAAGTATAAAAGGTTTTGAAGACCTTAACAAACCACACAGCTGAGTTAGTGAACCCAAAGAAGGAAAGGAAAGTGACAAAGAGGATATTCTATTCAAATTAAAAAAAAAAAAAGGAATCTCATTTCTTCTATGAAACTAAAACATTCTTAAAAGGGCATGCTCGTTGTGTAACTGATTTGTAAAAGTTAACATTTAAAACATAATCCCTCTGGCCTTGATAGTCTGGGATGATAGGCATCCTGGTTTTAATATACTTCGTCCAGGGAGAAGAAGACTTTTGGATCTGTCTGCAGCTCCTGTCTGTAAAGATTAATCTGAAGAGAAAAGTTTGCTGAGATATACTCTCTGTCCAGCAGTTGGATGTTCCATGGAGATGCTGGATATAGGGGTATTTCAGGTCTATGCTAGATAGTTTTGGGTCAACTTGACAGAAGCTAAAGTCATCTGAGAGAAAGGAGCCTCAATTTAGTGCCATAAAATGGGACTGTAGGACATTTTCTTCATTAGCTATTGATGGGAGAGGGCCTATTGAGGTGAGTGGTCCATCCCTGGGCTGGTCCTGGGTTCTAGAAGAAACCAGGCTGAGTAAGCCAGTGCGCAGCACTTGTCCATAACTTACACATCATCTCCTGTCTCCAGGTCCTGCCCTGCTTGAGTTCCTGTCCTGGCTTTCTTAGATGATTGGATTACAGTGTGGATGTACAAGCTGAATAAACCCTTTCCTCCCCAATTTGCTTTTTGGCCATGTGTTTCATGGTAGCAACAGTTAATCCTAAAACAAGGTCTGAGAGAGAGCATGATCTGATGGAAGAGGATGGGAAAGCTAAGCTCTGCTCAGGTCTTATCCTGAGACCCTGTGGGATGGGCAGAGATCGAGAGAGGAGATATGGTCAGGTTTAGTGTTGCATCTCACTGTACCAGCTTTGGACAAGAACTGAGTGAGAAGGTCCTGCCTCAGAGGCCATCCTGGCCAAGTGAGCTGATGTTTACATGTTGTGGAGACTGGGGTCTGGCACAGCTCAAGTGTTCTGCCCACATTTGTGTTTATCAGAATAGTGATTGCTCTTCTGTCTTCACATTTTGTCCTCCCTGTGAGTGTGTGAAGACCACAGATTACCGAGAGCATAGGGATAGCATTAAATCTCATCTAGGTATGGTGGAGAGTGGCTGCCTTTCATGGCACAGGGAGGATGCTGTGAGGTTAAAGAAAGGAGCCGACTTTATGGACTATAAATATAATTCTTAAATTTTTTTTCATTCCTTTTACATATCAACCATAGTTTTCCCTCCCTCTATGCCCCCCCAGCCCACCCTCCATCCACTTCTCAGAAAAGGTAGCACCTCCCATGGGGAGTCAACAAAGCCTGGCACAGTAGGTGAGGCAGGACCAAGCCCTTGTCTCCCTACATCAAGGCTGAGCAAGCCATCCCACCATAGGGAATGGGCTCCAAAAAGCCAGCTCATGCACCAGGGAGATATTCTGGTCCCACTGCCAGGGGCCCCACAAATAAACCAAAGCATATAACTGTCACCCACATGCAGAGGGCCTAGTTTAGTTCCAGGCACGCTCCCCAGCTGATGCTCTAGAGTCTGTGAGCTCCCACTAGCTAGGGTCAGTTGTCTCTGTGGGTTTTCCCATCATGCTCTTGATCCCCTTGCTTATCATATAATCTCTCCTCTTTAACTGGACTCCTGGAGCTAGGCATGGTGTTTGGCTGTGGATCTCTGCATCTGCTTCCATCAATTGGATGAATTTTCTATGACAGCTCTTAAAGTTGAGGCAATTATTGTGTACATGTCCCAGGCTTTCATTAGGATCAAATGAGGAAATCTATTCACAAGGTAAGTCTGGGGCTTTTAGAAGATGCCCACGGGTCATCTTCATTCCTAGTTGGTGTGTCATCTGTCACTTCTTTGGTCCTTGTGTCAGAAGACTTTTGGTGTAGGAATTGAATACAGGGTCCCACGCAAGCTAGACAAATGTTCTGCCACTGATATATATATATATATCCAAAAGGCAGTACTATTTTTTTATTTTTGTTTAAAAATTCCATTGATGTGCATGTGTGTGTTTCTGTGTGACTATGTGTACTATGTGTGTGCAGGCACCCTCCAAAGCCAGAATATGGCATTAGATTCCCTGGAGCTGGAGTTACAGGTGGATACTGAGAGCCACTGGATACGGGTGCTGGTAGCTGAACTCTGATCATCTACAGGAGCAATATGTGCTATTAAACTGTTGAGCCATTATTCAAGCCTCGTGGTTACTATTCTTTATGAATTATTTTTAAGTGAAAATTCTGACTGGTGTTTACAACTTGACTTTTACCCACCCCTTTCACAGGATGGTGAGTTTTGTGAGATTATTTAGGCAAGGGTGGTTTAATACAAGATTGTTTGTGTTAAGGGCTTCCTGCAGGATTTTAGGTCTATTAAAAGCCTGTCCACAGCTGCTGTTTTGCTAGTCCATATGTTGAGAAATTTCTGTGTAGGTGTGCTATCCTGTTCTTCCTAAGTCCCACTTGGCATTTTATTGTCAATGATTATTGCTTCTGAAGAAATTATGTGCACACATGCATGCCAGAAACCTATAAGTGATGTGGAAATTCTTCATATAAATTGCTTAAAAACTTCAGATTCAAGCCTTTCCTTCTCTGATTTTAAGCTAATGGTTTTCAGTATTATGCCTCCTTGCAAGTGGTGTGACCCATCTTTACCATCCCGACCTTTCACAGTCAAAATGTGTATAATGAGTTCTGAGAGCTGCATGGAATCGGCTTCCCTCCCATGCACCTGTGCTCGCCTTTAACTTGCAAATACTAATTTCAACACGTTACTTGGCTTTTCTTACATTTCTCACAAACTCATGGAAGATGACAAATCTTTGGTTTGATGGGTTCACGTGGTCATGTGGTCTGTTTCTCCTGACTACCCATGCTCAGGCACAGCAGGGAATCCTCTTGTGATCTTTGGGGCAAATGTGTGGAACAAGTGATAAATTAGCCCAGAGTCTGAGAGACATTGCAGGCTAATGATGCTGAAGGTGATCATGGGCAGCACAGGGGAGAGGACAGACACCACACCAAGAGCCCTGCCAGATGGAGCCAGGCTGCTTGATGGTTTCTCCTGATGAGACGAGGGTAAGGAAGCTTCTGCCTTAGGTGTGTTGAAGATAGCAGCCAGGGCTCCCCTCAAAGGGAACATGACTCGCTTTCTTGGGTGACTTGGGATGTATAGCTGACTTCTTGTTCCTGGAGTATGTTACCTAGCTGTGTCACTGCCTCCAGAAATGTCCTTGGTCCTTTCTTTAGCTGATGAAAACCAACACAACCCCCAAGGCTGGCTGAAACCTTGCCTCATGGAAACCTGTGCTGTCTTACAGTATTATGTCACTAGGCTCTGCTTCCAGCCTGCCTCCTGGGAGGACATAGTCTGCCCCCCATATTGCTTTAATTGTATATATTTAGTGGGGCCCTCTAAGTGTGTCCCTCTTAGGGTCCTCCTTTTTCCTAGCTTCTCTGGGGCTATAGATTGCAGCCTTTGGTAAAAGCAGTTTAATGCTTATAGAGTAGTCTGTATCAGCAGATGAACCTCTGTTGATGAACAAACAACCTTAAAGTATCCCCAAGAACAAACTAACAACAGTGACTAAAGACTCATGGTCAGACACAGTTTTCTCTCCCTACCCTCACCCTGCTCCATTTGGTACCTACAGTAACGCTTTAAGAATATAAACATAAATTAAAATATGACTTTAAAGAAACAGGTATGCTTCTACGGTGACCCAGACATGTCTGGGGTCTAGTACTGGGATCACTCCAGAGAAGAGTGGCCATGAAGGATGTGATGGCACCTTGGACATGAGGTTCATGATAATATGTTGAATGAGTACTCTATGAAAAGCAATCAGGTATCTGAACTACAGACCTGATTCTTCAGGGGATGTTCAGGAGTGAATCTAAAGCTTTACCTTATAAACCGCACTGGTTATTCAAACACAGTGGGAGAAGAGAAGTGTGACTAAAATTGGTCACCTCTGTATAAACAGAGTAGATATGGCTCATGGGTTGGTTTGTGACCTTTATATGCTTTGACTTCTGGCTTCTTAAGGTCAACTGGCCTGCTGAGAGACGCTATCTACTAAGGTTAATTTGTTACGACAAAGTTCAGGACCCCCTGTCTGCCTGCCTATCTCTTCAGGTAAAAGACATGGCCTCACTCTTGACCTACGAGAGAAGAAAACTCAGACTTTAGCTCATTATATGAATGAGCTGGGTTGCCAAAAATAGTTCAGATTCTCCTCAATGTCATAGAGCTTCTGTAAAAGACAATCTTTAGAGACAGTTATAAGCAAAAGCATTGACTTTCCAGGTATCAGCAATGCTAAGGAACGAAAAGAAGGTTCCTATCTGATCTGCTCAATTAGAATCATTTAGTTAGTGAATACCAAGGTTTTTCCATGAACTTAGGCTGCAGTCTGAAGTGAGATGGCTGTAAGTGATCACCGCTTGACGGGATGACTGTTGTGATTTCATCTTTGTTTCTCACGTTCAAAGTATGATGACACTCTTGTCACTGTGGATGCTGAGGGGCAGGCTTCTCTTTGGACTCCTCTGTGCTTTCCCCCCTGTGCTCTGGTGGCTTCCACAGAGCTCTGTGACACAGCATGGCAGATGTGCATCCGATGGACTTGTGAATGCTTTGGTTATTGTTGTTGAGAAGTAGGCAATAAGCTTAATAGAGGGCTTTCAGACCAACAGTTTCAAATTGTTTGCATTAGGCAGAGACAGATTCTGTGAGGGATTCACCCTTTGAAAGAAGAGATGAAATTCTGAAAGGCCAGAGGCCCTCCTGCTTTGGAGGTGGCTGGAGAGGCTGAGTGCAAGGCCACCCAACCCTGATGTCCTGCAAGCACACTGGGAGCCACTAATTCCTGAAATGAAGGTTGTGAAGAGGAAAAGGAAGCATACTGTGTTAGTCAGGGTTCTCTAGAGCAGCAGAACTTATAGGATGGTATATATAGTCATTCATATATATGAATATACATCAGAACTTTAGAATGTATATTATTCATTCATATATATGAATGTATATTAGAACTTATAGAATGAACAGCGGAACCTATAGAATGAATGTGTATATATTTATTCACACACACACACACACACACACACATACACACACACACGATTTATTAGAATCACTTACAGGCTATGGTTCCAACTAATCCATCAATGGTGGGCTATGAATAAAGGGTCCAAAAACCCAGAAGTTGCTTAGTTCACAAGGTTGGATGTCTCAGCTGGTCTTCTGTAGATGCTGGAATCCCAAAGCAGTAGGCTTTAATACCAGTGAAGGGATGATGGTCTTGCTAGTGGGCTGAGAGCAAGTAGGCAGAGAGCAAAGGCTTCCTTCTTCTGTGTCTTTATATAGTCTTCCAGCAGAAGGTGTGGCCCAAACTAAAGGTGTGTCTTCCCATCTCCAGATCCAGATTAAAGTTGTGTTGTCTTCTTACTTCAAAGGTCTAGACTAGAAGTGGATTCACCCTCTTCAAGCCGAGCAGAAACAATCTCTCACAGGTGTGCTCTCCATTTCTGGATTATAATTCTTTTGAAAACCTAGAATAGCCATCACACACACCCATCCCAAGTCATGCAGAGATCTGAGACACAGGAGGAGGGGAGGCAGAAGAGCTTATACTTTGATTTTTATAATTCACCCTAGTAGTCACAGAACATGGGGAGAATAAGACCCAGGAGTGAGGTGTATGCAGAGGTCTCTCTAGATGCGGCACTAAGTGGTGACAGTCCTATCTACAGCAATGCAGCAGGACAGCCACAGCCCATCCATGTGATTAAGAAGAAACCTATGATCTAACTAGTCTAATGTAATGTATGATCCAATAAGAACTGAGCCAAGGTTGTAGAGTCAATAGGCACAGGAAAGGAATCTGTCCCTGTTTAGATGTTGCTTTGATCTGATCTGAATTGCCATAAATCCCAGGTAAAAGGTTTCAAATGTGTCAATATTGTATATTGATGGAACACATAAGATGCATTCCCACACATAGTGTTAAATATAATAAATAAATAAAGCTAACTTCACATTTTTTGGCGTTGTAAATGTGACTATTAGATAATTTAAAAGTTCTATCATGTGGCTTACATTTTACTTTGATTGGTCAATGATATTTCTGTGCATTTGTGTTATTTTCCTCTAACTTAGAAGCTTTGGCTTCCAAGAACTCCATCCTCTACCACCTTTGTTCCTGCCTCCTCCTCTTCCCTGACCCATCTTGAATTTCTTTCCTCAGCCATGGAGTTGCAGCATGGGGAGGGAGCCCATCTTAGCTCAGCTTGGGTTTAAGATTGTCCTGTACTTTGCAAATTATGAGAGATAGAAAGGGGGAGGGTGGGAAAAAGAGAAAAGGGTGAGGGAGGGAGGAAGACAGAGAGAGGGGGGGGAGAGATGGAGAGAGAGACTTGGAGGACTGGGATCCTCTAGGTTGGATCCTGTGTAGCTGTACTTTCTTTCTCTTTCTCCCCTCTCTTTTATCATGAAGCCCATTTTCCTGACCATTCTCATATTTCACAAACAAGAAATAACTTCTTTGCTTTAACCTCTGGGCAGAGTTTTCATGGACTCACCCAGTCACTGAGTACTAACTACACAGTGCACGTTCCCACCTGGGTGATGTTCAGAGAGGGAAAGAAAGACCAGGAGATTGAGGGTGTATCTCTCTGGTGGGCATGGTCTTGAACGTTCTCTGCATGAGCTTGTCCCTGTGTCCATGCTGAGGTGGGTGTGTAAGAAGTTTCTGGAGCCATAGGATGAGGGTTCCTGCTTGAGAGACTAGGCCAGGCACCTGGAGGAAGCAAAGGTCTCATGTTTCCATTCTTGGGAATCAGCCTTATGAGGTCAAGGGTCAAGTTATCATGGGCATCTCTCAGGACTCCTGTGTCTCTTAGGGGCGAGTTCAGGGCATGCCTGTGGTGCCTTCAATATTTCTTTTCTGGTTGTGAAATAAGGGATAGGCAGGTTTCCCTGCCATCAAGTTCCACCTTCCATCTGCCCTTCCTCTCCTGCATGGATGTAGACAATTGAGCATTGTAAAGCAACAATGTTGGAGGCTGGTGTTTGACATTGAAAACAGGGTCTCAGAGACCCCTAGTGAGGGTCAGGGCTGTTTTCCTAGACAGAACTGAGAGAGCCCAGAGCTTGTCTTTTATGCACAATCTCAAGGATGTACCAGGGGACATTGTTGAGCAGAGGCTGTTACCAACAGCTCAACTTCTACAGTGGATACAGTATCAGTATGACCTTTTATACTTTACCCACTTGACCCCTCTACACTGAAGGTGAGGCCTTAGCAGAATGAGCCCACAAACAGGGCATACTCCACCCCCACCACAGGGATAGGTTGGGTCACTATTCGATAACAGAAAAGACATTGAGACTCTGTCACCCTTTTAAATTTACAAGCATGGTATCTCCTTTAAAAATAACATTCTTACCAATTCTTTGAGATTTTTGTACAATGCATTTTGATCACATTCAACCCCCAATTGTCCCAGATCCAGCCACTCTACCCCTATCTCTCTGCCTCACCAACTTTAAGTCTGACACCTTTCTTTCTTCCTTTAACATTTTGTTGCTGTGAATCTTGGCTGACTCAGCCTGTCCTCCCTACATCCTGAGAGGTCTGGCAGGCATGGTCTGTCTTTGTGGGAATGGCCCTCTAGCCCTCCCATGAACTCCTATTAGCTGTGAGTATCTAGGTATCCTGTGCTCTCCTCACAACACACTGGACCATTTGCACTACCTAAGACATGTAAAGGTTCATTCTCACCCATCTTATTCATGGAGGGACTGATGCAGGAGGCTAAGGCCTCCCAGATAATGTCTGAACACAGTGGGACTTCAGGATCCACAGAAACCCAGGACTTCTGTAATCCTTGAAGAAAACCTGCCTTTTTGTCTTTTCCCCTTTCTTGTGAGACAGGATCCTGGCATGGTAAGGTAGGAGATATCTAAACACACATTTCCCTCCCCCCATCATGAGCTGTTTTCCACCAACCCAACTCCCAAGATTGATGGCCCATCTGCTGAAGACATTTCTTGAAAGCATTACAGTGCCTCTGAGCAGCATTAATTTTTAAAAATGCCCTTTCCTCCTTGATCAATAGGTTAGCCTGGGCCAGGAGGTTTAGGATATTTATTTCTTTGGAGTCTTCATAGAGAATACATCATAGTACACAGTAACTCTGTATTCAGGGTCATGATTTAATTCCATGGCATAGGCGTCCTTTCAAGCCTCAGCCTGGTCCCTGCAACTCATGGTTATATTAGCATTTCTGAATTGTGGCACAAAGAAAACCTTAGCACTGGCAGGTATCTTTTACACCTTTTGGACTGTTGCATTGGGCACCCTGGTAAGGGACTTGGGTGCTTCTGGCAGGTAAGGGTCAAGTGTTCCATTCTGTGCTCTGTCTCTCTATATTGACAATCCCAAACCTGGCCAAGTGTACAGGTAAAGATCTGACCAACACTGTGACCATACTTACAGGCTTCACCTGTGATGCATCTTGGACACTTAAAACTCTAATGCATAGTGTGATAAAAAACCAGGAAGTTATATGTAGTATCAGATCATCTGGGACTTTAGAAGCCAGCCTTGAAGGACAGACATGGACAGCATGGAGGGCAGCTTCCTCTTCTTCCCTGTGAGGCATTCACAGGAGTGTAGGCCTCCAGCTAGAACCTTCCACACAGCTTTAAGCATTGGTGGTGTAGGTCCTGGCTCTCATCAAGGCACAGTGAGGGCTCTCTAGGGCTGATGATTTAGCCTCTTTGAGATCAGCAAGGTCTTACTGTGAGGTCAGAGGGTAGGGCTTCCCCTGAAGCATGATGGGTAACCTGAGGGCTGAGGGTTAACAGGTGATGTCAACTGTAAACTATGTGTAGTTTAACCATTATGGTTTGTTGCAAAGAAAAGCAAAAGTGCCATCCAAACGAGATGCTTCTTTCAAGCATTCATGAGTTTTTTTTTTTTTTTTAAATCTTTTAGTTTTTAAAACTTGTTAAAGGCTTTAACTCCTGTGTTTGTAATAGCGTTTAAAATGGAGGATTGCAAAAATGCAAACATGGTTCTGTGTGCTCCTCACCACCCCTAGTTTCTCTGGAGATTGCCATCTTGTTCATATTGTTACCTGATGGGCTCACAAGTACAGCTACTAAGACAGTCAATCGATAAAAGTGGATATCCCTCCACAGACTTCTGTGGTTAGTGTGCAGTCATTGCTGACAAACAGCCGTGCTTATGTATTTCTGAGCAGTCTCCCTCTCTCCTTTGTAGGCAGATGAGGAAGAAAGTAGGATCCCTTTCTGTCCCTTGGGCAGCTGCCAACATCTGTTTATTCCACTTGTGGTAGAACACAAGTCTCTTCATGTCACTAATGCTATTCGAATGGATCACCTATAAGTTTCTTGCTTTCATTGTCATGGTTTTGAAGCAAAATTAGTAAGGCTGTATCATGGGGGTTTAGAAGAGCCCTGTAGATGCCCCTGAGATTCTGGAAGCTTCCTAGCACTCACAGCTTGGAATGATCTGTTTTACTCTGGAGACATACCCTGGAGACATTTGCCAGGCACATTTGCATGAGGTTCAGGAGTTGTACTCACCCAGTGCCTCGGGTTTGTAGGTTTTATTTCTTGTTTATACTTGTGACTGTGCCCACAGTGTGCTCCTTCCCAGATAATGGCCACTGGGAGCTGGGGGAAAGGTCTCTGCCCTGCTGGGCACAGAGCCCATCTCCCTGCAGAATTCCTGCCCCTGTGCAGTAGTTCATAGACTGCTTGCTTTTATGAATGACTTAGGAAAGCATGCCCTTTCCTGTTCTTCATTCTCTCTCTGCTCCTAAGCATGCTTCTCCTAATATTTTGGTTTCTTTAACCATTCTCTAAAGTCTACTCCTGTGGCTTCTTACCCAGCATGCTGGGTAACCCTCATGCTGACTTAACTCTAGTTGCACGGCCTTTTCCTTCCTCTTCTCCAGTCTCCTCTGGGGAGCTGCCAAGATTTACAGCTTGCCTGTCTGGGAGCTATCACAGCCATCAGGCAGTCTCTAAGACACTGCTACTAAATGGTCCTTTACATGAAATAATTCAGCATTAGCATCCCGTTATCATACCAATCCCAATGGATCTCTGGTGATGACAGTCAGACTGTCTGAATTTGATGAAAAGAAAATTAACCTTTATTCTCAGTGGCTCCAGGAGGCCACTGAGCTGGAATTACAGACCCCCTGGAGCTGGAATTACAGACAGTTGTGAGCCACATGGTGCAGGTGCTGGGAACTAAACTCAGGTCCTCTGCAAGAGCAGTAGGTAACCACTGGGTCACCTCTCTCGGCCCCCGACAAGAGTTCTTTATCTTTGCCTAAGAGAGTCTTAATTAGTGAATAAACCAAAACAACCAAAACCAGTTTCTGGTGCTCACTGGTGGAGTCTTATGGGGACCCCCAGGAGACACTTATCAGGGACCCCTGTAGGAGTCCTGTGGAGACCCCTCTGCAGGAGAGCCTAGGACATAAGACTGGTAAGAGGGGGGTCTCCCTGTTCCTACAAGCTCTTTGGCTTTTCAAGCAAACAGAGAAACATTAAGAGCAACTGTATCTTTCTGGGGATGTCAGATGCCTTCTCAGGGACTTTCAGAGAGGAAACTAACTGGCAAGCTTGTCTCCCATTGCAGTGACTTTGCAACAGAAAGTAAAGGAGTATTTGGCCCCTGCAGGTGATTGATGATGGTGTTAACAGAGCTGATCACATCTTCACAGTGACCTTCCCATGATACCTCAAGAAGAGGATGAGGCTAAATACTGATTTACAGGCACTAACAGGACAAATACGAGAATCTCACTCTGCTCGGTGCCACTGGGCAGGAAACACCCATTGTTTTTTTATTTTTTCTCCCAGAAACCCAGGCTTCTGTCACATAAAACACTTCATTCATTTTGAAAGCAGTTTTATCAGGTGGCTAGTGTTCTTTTCAAAGGTGTTCCAAATGTGCGGTGTTACGCTAGATGGTACCTGACACATAAATATTCTGTTATGAGAATTCTTAAACACACAACATAAAGTTGATGTTTGTGTCTTAGCCTTCTGAAGCCAGCAGTCGGCTCACTGTGATCACTCTTCATGGAGAAAACACCTTCCCAGCACCTTGTCAGAGCCCATCGTGTGCAAATGCCATGAGCAAAGCACTTGTTTCTAATATTCCCCATCAACAAGCACCCTCCCCACCTCTTTGTTACAGGAAGGTTAGATCCTTCTGTAAACAATGAACACAAACACCATCACTGTCAACATCAAATTGCCCAAAATGGAAATGTATGTTCTGGGGAAGTATACCAAGAAGAATGGCCAATATATAAGGAAGGGTTTTGATGATGCAGGAAAGAAAATAAAATGAAACCGTCTGATGTTTGGGCAGCATGAAACAATAATAGTGAAACAAGGGCTGCATTTTACCATAGATACATTTTCCTCTTTTGTTTAAAACACATGCTATGTGATGTTGGCTCTGTTGCCAGCCCCTCACTGCAGCTGACAGAGGGGCCCTGGGTGGGCAGAAAATGCACCTATCTGAACATTGCCCTCAAGGCCAATGTCAGGAGATCTACCCAATTTCCTGCAATCTCTCACCGCTGGATTCCTGGCTTCTCTCTTGGTAGTGATGCCCCACGCATTCTGCACCCTACAGATTGTGGATATACTAGAGCTATCCTATTCCTTTGTTCAAAAACATCTGTGAGCATTTCCCTCCAGAAAATGTCATCTTGTTCTCTCCAGGGCAGGCTGTACACAGCTTCCTTTCGCTATCTTTCTTTTCTGTGGTGATGGGGATCAAACCTGGGTTTTTTGCATGCTGGGCAAGAGGTCTGACACTCAGCTTCATCCTCTCCCCCGGTGCAGGCTTGTTAGAGCTGAACTCCACACAGTTTCCCCATCATTTGGTGGTGGAACTGTGGGAGGGCTTCCTTCATCACAGGGAACTTGGACATCACCATAGCTGGGGTGTCAAGCAAGTCACCTACCTCAGCCTGGTCGACATCACCACTTCTTCAGATCTGCCTCTTTCCACAGGACATGAACCCAGGCCCAATACCCCATCATATATTTGCTCACCAAGACAGTGTACTGGGAAACTTGTGTTTTCTCCTCAATTCCCTGGACAACCTGTAGGCCAGTAAGGTCTCCTCCTGCTGAGTTGTAATGAGGCTCCCAACTCCTGCTTTTACTGTAAGAACACAGGGGCACTCTCTTACTCATCCTAGTACTTAATGTCAAGCCAAGCCTCAAAAGTCTGTGTGGTTACCCTTTCACTGTCCTGTCAAGGACCAATGTCTACCTCATGGACATGTGAGCATCACAAGAATTGAGTGATTATCAGAGGAGGTGGACACAGGAAGCAGAGATGGAGGAACTAAGACAACCCCTTGATGTGTTCAAATGTACCATTCAGAAATCAACAGTAGATTTAGAGGCTTAAATCCACCCATTGATAGTTGGAACACAGACTTACTAGAATATAGTGTGGATGACCTCATCTGTCTGTCCTGTCTCTACTCACAGGATTCCTACCACCCTTCTTCCTGTTTAAATACAGAGTGCCACCATTTTCTTAAATTGAGGTCATACCAGCCCATTCTTGTTCATTTTTGTGTATAGCCTTTTGATAGTTCTCACATCAAAAACAAAAAACGAAAAACAAACAAAACAAAACAAAACAAACCCCCCAAACATTTCTACCCCTTTACTGCAAAGGGAATTTTACAGCACTTCTGTGGGCTTTATAATAATAATAACAATAACAACAACAACAATAATAATCATTTGAGAACAGAAAAGAGCATGAGAAGCTTCAGGTCCCACTTTTCATGCATCACAGTAATGACAGCAGCACCCATAATGGTCTGTGCCCATTGAGTGACATCCAGCATTTGCTGGGCATTAAGTCATGGATTGCTCTTCTCTCTCTGATTGACTGAAGTCAAGCTACTCAGTGTTCTTGCAGGACTGAAGTTGTTGCAGGCAGGCAGCCTAGTGCTTTTGTTTAAATATAGAAGAGTAGGAAACCTTGATGGTAAAGGAACTTCAAAGGAGTCCTTCAAGAATGTTCCTTCTTCTTGTTGCTTTAACATCTTCAGATGGGTAAAATCAATGAAAAAAAAAACCCAAAATGAATAAACAAAATGAGGGCAGTGATTGGTGTTCCTGTACCTTCTGAAGCCACAGAGCACTGGGCTTTATCTCCTGGAGGCTCCTTGAATCTTTCTCCTTCTCCTTCTCTTTGTCCCTCTCCCTTCCCTCTCTGCCTTTTACCTCTCCCCTTCCCTTTCCCTCTGTGTCTTGCTCCCTGTCCCTCCCCCTCTTTGTGCATCTCTCCTCCCCACCCCATTCCCTCCCCCCTCTCTCTGTCTGAGATGGGGGCTCAATAATTGCCATCTGTTTAAGGGATCCATGCAAGTCTTGGAAAACAACTTTTGCAGATTTGTGTTTAGACCTCAGATCTCATCTGGGGCTTCTGATTCCCTGAGTCTCTGTTTTCTCATTTGGATAATGGAGGCTTTAGTATCTTCCATCCATCTTAGAGGCTACTGTTGGATGTGACTGTCAGGAAGGGTCCCTGAGTTGCCAATGGCTTGGCTGTACAAGGTATTACCATGGCTTTATGTTGTGGTATATCCTTTTGTACACTGTGAAGGTGTGTTGATCTCATTGGTTGAATAAAGAGCTAACTGGACAATAGCTAGGCAGAAAGAGATTAGATGGGACAGCCAGGTTGAGAAGGAGGGTGGAGTCTCCAGCAAGACACAAAGGAAGCAGGATGTGTAGAAGATGAGGTAACAACCATGAGCCATGTGTCAGCATGTAAATGGATAAATATGGGTTAATTTAAGTTATAAGAGCTAGTTGGTAACAAGCTTAAGCTAATAGACAAGCATTTATAAGTAATAATAAGTCCCCGTGTGATTATTTGGAAGCTGGCTGGCAGGACAGAAACTACCGTCTACAGCTTTATTTTTGGAATATTAAACCCAAGGCCTTTCACGGTGTCTGCTGTGGGAAAATAATAAAAATCAAATCCATAGATCTGTTTTTTTAGTACTTTTTTGTCTCAGAAAATGCACAGATATTTTATTTTCTGAATATGAGCATCTTGTCTGCATGCATGGATGTGCATCATGTACATGCAGTGCCTGAAGATGTCGGAAGGGGGCTTGGAGCACCTGGCACTGGGATTATAGATGGTTGTAAGCTGCCATATGGATGCTGAGAATCAAACCCAGCTCATGTGCAAGAGCAGATGATAGAAGTCTGTCTGTTTGTTTATTATTTGTGTGTGTGTGAATACTTTTCTAATTATACATATACCACATTAAAAAAAATGCTTTCACCAACTGATGCATACCTAGTTTGTTCTCATTTCAATTTTTTTAACTTTCTTTTTTATTTATTCTTTTTGTCTTTCACATCATGCCTACTGATCCCAACCATCTCCTGTCCTTGTAGTGGTGTCTTGCTATTTGTCCTCTGGCCCTGCCATCTCCTCCTCCCAAATAAAACAAAATAAAATTTACCACAAAGAGAAAGGGGGGGGAGGGTCTCCATGACATAGGGCAGCAACAGGATGTCCTGGAAGAATCCCAGTGAGGGCCCAGCGTCGATGGTGTAGCAGAGACCAGGGGGCTTGAACCAGATCAATGATTCTTTTCTGTGACCCCTGCATGTAAAAATGTGTGGATAAAGGGGTTTACAGTGTGACTCACCATGTCTCACTGCTCTCACCTGTTAGAGTGTGCTTCACAGTTGTTTTTATTTAGCTAATAGCGAGGTCATATTGCAATCAAATGTCATGAATATTAAATATGTTGTAATCTTCCCTGCTTCTCTAGTTGATAAGCAAAACACTCATTCATGGAAAGAAGAATGTAGGCCAATCTCATTAGGGCGTAACAGCCATGTTCCAGAAGGGCAGAGAGTCATTCCGCGGAATGGGGGGGGGGAGGGTCTGCAAAGCTTTCTCAGACTTCTCCTTGAGGCTGCTTCTTCCTGAGAAGTATTTTTTTTTCTTTTTACACAAAATTGGATACGCAGGTATATAAAACAGGTACAACCATTATAATAAGTTTATTTTAAAACAGTTCTTTGGTATATATGTAATTTGCTAATGACAAAAGCAAACTTGCATGCCAGATGGATGTGTCTGTGTAGGTTCACGCAGAGAATTGAATCTTGGTTGGATGCCTGATGCGGCAGGACATGGGGCTTCTTCAGTGATTTTAGAGTGGTTAGGCGTGATCACCAACGCTAAACGTATGGATGTTCACAAACATGTAGCACAGAGGCCCAGAAGGGCGCTGAGAGTCTTCTCAGAAGCAAATTTTAAAGTAAAAATTTCCAACATCATAAACCAAAAGATACAGTCATTTGATACATGCCAACAAATCTTTGTTTTCCATAATAGAAACATTGCATATCTAGCAGCACAGGAAACACACACACACACACACACACACACACACACACACACACATATATATATATATATGTATATGTACCCACACAGTTAATTTGACTTTGTATTAGATACCATAGCCTTGCATCTGAGCCAGGTGGTGGTGGCCCACGCCTTTAATCCAAGCACTGGGAAAGCAGAGGCAGGTGGATCTCTGTGAGCTGGAGAACAGCCTGGTTTACATAGTGATTTCTAGGTCAGTCAGGGCTATATGGTGAGATCTGTCTCAAAAACAAACAGACAAACAAACAAACAAAAAACCAAAGAAAAAGCCAACAACAACAACACCCCCAAATAGTCTCGAATCTGAGTGGAGGTGTTTTGAACACTATTCATGGGCATTGTGTTGTGATCCTGCATCCAGGGAAATGTGTGTTAAGAACCAAGGCTACAGTGGAATCTTGGAATTAGCCTGGGACATCCCTTCCAGCCACACCTTGGATTTTTGGTTTTGTATTAATGTTCAGTCATTGTGTTCTGAGAAACCTCCCCTTACCAGACTTTTGGTGATCCTCACATTCATCCATGTGACCCCACAGGGGATCATAACCTGCAATTTCAGAAGCTGTAAATTAAGCTATTGATTAATTATATTAGAAAAACCTTACTTTAAAAAGGTTTGGTCTGGTCACATGAAGTAATCGAAGAATCAGGTTTGGGAATAATTGTAGGCTTTATAATTTTGAGCCAGGAACTCTCAGATTTGATGACTCTGATTCGAGATGAAATAGTATGTATTGATTACTCTGGTGTAATTTATATCTGTATTGGAAACAGCTCTCCAAGGTAGGTGGTGAATCCTGGAAGCCTGTGCCTTGCAGCAGAAGGAGGTGGGTATTTCTAGACCACCAAGGGGGACCCTAAAGTTTTGACTGCAGACAGGGGGCTGGGGGATGGGCATGGTCAGTGCCACATATGCGGACAAAGTGAATGTCTCACTACAGGAGGGAGGTAAGGAAACATCGCTATGAGAGGTGAGTTTAAACCAGGAGGGTGGTCTGAACATTGAACATGATCATTACCTCCAAATATGAAGACAAGTCAAGGTCTCATTTGTTCTTCAAGCCAATCTTGAAGAAAAAGACAAATTTATTCTTTTTCTATCTACTTGCCTGAGGACTCAAGGTCACCAGCCTAAGTGGAAGAATAGCTCTTTTCATCCCTTATTTTGGATATTTTTGCTTCAAAGTCCATCTAAAAAGGGACCAAGGAAGCATCAGGGAAGCCTTCTTACCCTTCATGAAGGTGGAAGGTAACAAGGAACAAAGAAAACATGAAATCTTGAAACAGAAAGTGGAAAAAAAAAAACCCTTTCTGTGTACTGTGATGTTTGCAGCTTCCTTTTCTGGATCTCCCCTGAAGGGTGACTGGGAGCAGTTGTCTCTGGGACATGGCCAGCAGGTGGGTCCTAGAATGGCCCTGAGTTCTGCTTCTACTCACACCGTTGGCTGGCTTCCTGGAGACTTTTTACGCCATCCAAGGTGGCAGGCAGTTTTCTGTTTGACTCTGTGTGTGTGTGTGTGTGTGTGTGTGTGTGTGTGTGTGTGTGTGTGTGTGCGCGCGTACATGAATGCATGTGAGTGTGTGCATGAGAGAGGGAGGGAGGGAGGAGAGAGAGAGAGAGAGAGAGAGAGAGAGAGAGAGAGAGAGAGAGAGAGAGAGAGAGAGAGAGAGAAATTTCTATTGGTTTGAAGGGTACTATTAATGATTTGGCCCGGCATCTGACAGGTCTTCATCAGCAAGTAGTCAGTTGACTGACAAACTATCACCAAGCCTTTTTTTTTCTGGATAGTTTTGTTGGGCGATGCACAAGTTGATCACTAGATGGCACTGTTTCCCCACGGACCGCTCTTCTTCGCCCCTCCCCTCCCCCCACCCCCCTCCTAGTGAGGACAAAAGCGACTGGAAAGTGGTCCAGGTGCTGCCGTTCTGAGCTGCTTTCTCCTGAGTAACCCTTTTGCTCCTGGAAAGGAGGAGACCCCAAAGTTCTACAATTCTGGGTATTTTTCTCCGTTCTGTAAATCTACATGCAGATCTCTCTCTCTCTCTCTCTCTCTCTCTCTCTCTCTCTCTCTCTCTCTCTCTCTCTCTCTCTCTCTCTCCCTCTCTCCTCTCTCCTCTCTCCTCTCTCATTATTTCCTTTTCATCTTTCCTAGTTTTCATTCACTGACACCAACAGATTTATTTTCACTCTGCCTTAGAGGCAGGGACATTCTGTGGATGCTGGTCCTCAGGAAACTATGTGGTTTCAGACACATCCGTAATATGAAGCGATGGGAGGCGCTGGGATCCCTGCCTGTGATTGGTGGGTACTGTTGGGGAGGCTCCTGGAAGCTGGGTTCTTATTCTGCTTCAGTGAAAACACTGATAGTAAATGGCTGACTGAACTGCTTGTTACTTCCATGGCCTTCAGATGACTTCTGGTCATCTTAGACAGCCTTCAAACCCTCCATATAGAATTGCCGGAGAATTATAAGTCCCCTTAGAAATTTCTTAACGCTTCAGGGCTTTCAGTTGAAATGCATGACCTCCCCTCAGCTCCTCCCTGTGTTCTTCGAGTGCCTTGAGGTAGCTTGAGGTATCTTTAGGGGTCTTAAAGATGGGTTGGGGCTGAGTCTTGCTCAGATTGCTATGCTTGTCACACTTGTGCATGCTCCCTGTGTCTTGGGACCTAGAAAAGTACAACTAAAGGCTGGAAGGGGCTTGAGAGTTTAGCCAGTTCAACTCCATTCTCTCTCTCTCTCTCTCTCTCTCTCTCTCTCTCTCTCTCTCTCTCTCTCTCTCTCTCTTCTGTGGTATTCATGTGTCAATGTGTCAATGTGTGTACAGGTACACATGAAGGCCAGAACAATTGCATGTCTCCCTCTATTATCTTATTATTATTATTATTATTATTATTATTATTATTATTATTATTATTATTTTAAATGCAGGTCTCTTACTGAATCAAAAGCTCACCATGTCAGCTAGCCTTTTGGAGCCTCAGGTCTTGACGCACAATGTTCCCTTTACTCAGCAAAGCCTAGTTTTCTTTGGGTGCTGGGACTTCATTCAGGTCCTCAAGCTTGCAGAAAAGTGTTCCTGCCTACTCAGGCATCCCCCAGTCCCTGTGCCCCTCACCCCTACCTCCCAGACCCCCTTTTTAACTTTTTAATTTATTCTTTGGCAATTTCATGCACTAAACAATATACATGCATCATCTTTACCCCCATTCTCCTCTCTAATCCCTCCTAGACCCCATCTCCCACACCTCCCTACAAACTTCATCTCCTCTCCCTTCCTCCTCTTCCTCCTCCTCCTCCTTTTCACCCACTGAGTGTAATTACTGTCACCTATATGCTTAAAACTATAGGGCACCTTCTGATGGGAGCATGAACAATGCACAATGACCACACTGCTGAAGAAAGTGACTATTGCTCCCCAAAGACCATCAACTGCCAGTGCTTTTTCTGATGGGAGCGGGAGCTCATAAGTTTCTCCCCCTCCCCTCTTCCCCCTCCCTCCCTCCCTCCCTCCCTCCCTTCTTCCCTTCCCCTCCCTCCCTCCCCCCTCCTCTCTCTCTCTCTCTCTCTCTCTCTCTGGACAGGGTTTCTCTGTGTAGCCTTAGCTACCCTGGAACTTGCTCTGTAGATCAGGCTAACCCTGAACCTGAACCCAAAGAGACCCACCTGCCTCTGCCTCCTGAGTGCTGGGATAAAGGTGTGTGCCACCACTGCTTGGCAATCTTGTGCATGTCTCATGCAGGCAACCACAACTGTTATGATTTCATGTGGTCTTGTCATATCTAGAAGACATAATTTCACAACAATCGTCCTGACTTTTGGCTCTTAAAATCTTTCCACCCTCTTATATGGTGTCCCCTCAGCCTTGGGTTAATGAGGGGGTATGATATATATTTCCCATTTAGGACTGGGAACTACATGGTTATGTATCCTCTGGACTTTGATCAGTTATGAATCTCTGTATTAAATGTTGTTGTCTACATAAAGAGGTTTCTGTGATTAAGGGTTTGCTCTGGTCTAAATGAATAAGGAGAAGTATTTATAAGGCAGTTTGATGTTAAGTCCCTTTAGCAAGGTAATACTAGCAGGGTTTAAGATCTACCCAGTCACAAGGTTTTGGCCAGGCTTATAGCACTAGGCATCAGTTCCCACCTGTGGAACAGGACTTAAGTGCAATTAGAATTAGAAAGATGGTTGGTCACCCCCACAACACCCATGCTGCTATTTCACCAATAGGGATATCTTGTCAGGCTGTTGACTACTGTAGCTAATAGAGTTTACATAGAAAGATGGTTACCCCCACAACAACCATGTCGCTATTTACCAGTAGGCATATCTTGTCAGGCTGGTGACTATTGTAGCTTGCAGAGTTCACAGCTGGTTAAGACTGCTGATGACTTCTTTTCCTGAGCAGCGAGCAGCATGCAAAGCACATCTGCCCATCTCCTTTCTTAATGCTCTGGCATCCCAAGGAGAGCCGGAAAACTTGGAGTACTTGGAGGGTTTTCTTTCTTCAGAATAAGATCTGTGATCTGAATGGGAAGAGTTTGGTGATTGCACTTTGACGTCCTGCTTGCCTCTCTCCAGCCTTCCCCGCTCCACGTATGATGGCTGACTGCCTGTCACACACCACAGCTTCCATCTTCTAATGGGGAATGAGAAGGACCATAGCTGAGGGTTTGGAATCAAACACATTTCAAACTAGTGAATAATGAAAGCCACCATTAGCTGAATCCTCTCTCTGGACAGGGCCTGGGCTGAGCCTTTTATCTCCACAATTTCATTTAATCCCCAGTGCTGTTCTGTAAGATGCTCTGAGTCACCTCTAATTTACAGATGAGAAGGGGGGGAGCAGAGAGAGGTTAAATGGTGTGCACAAGCCACTTAGCCAGTCTCATCCAAACCCATCTGAACTGCAGCTACCCGACTCCCTTGCCTTTAAAACCAGTCTACAACCCAGTCGGCCAGTTGAATGTTAGAGGCTTTAAACTAGGATGGGGGTGGTGTGTGATCCTCAGTCCAGTCCTCCACCTCGTTGCTGGTTCTGGTACGGAGATTTGGAGCTGCATAGAACAAGAGCAAGGAGTTAGTGCTGCACCACTTCTGCTTCTCAGTGCACTCACATGTGTGAGTGTGTGATCATGCACTCACATACACACACGTGTGTGTGTGTGTGTGTGTGTGTGTGTGTGCGTGCGTGTGTGTGTGTGTGTGTGTGTGTGTGTGTGTGTGTGTGTGTGTGTAGGATTGCTTGCATCTGTGTGAAGGTAGGAGCTCAGTATTGGACGTTGTTCTCAGGAGTAATCCATTGTGTCCTTTTGAGACAGGGTTTCCCACTGGGATCTTGGGCTCCCTGAGCTAAGCTGGAAGGCCAGCCACCCCTAGGATCCCTCTCGTCTCTGCCCCCCCCCACTTGTTCTTAGACAACAAGTGTGCACATAGCTCCTGGATTTTTATGTGGGTACTGAGGATTGATCTTAGGGCCTCATGGTTGTATAGTAAGCAGTTTACTGATGGAACCCTCAGTACTCTTTCAGTACCTTGTGTTAGCTGAGCATCACGCTTGAGAACAATCTGTTCTGGGTTGTGGAGACTATGATCCCTCATATTCTTATCCTTGTGAGGTGGAGTCAGTGCTAGGAATCACCTAGACAGTTAAACTCATAGTTTGCCAAGTATGGAACTCTGATATCTTGTACCACTCATTAGGCTTCCACCAGGCTCACTGCTGAGCAGAGGGGCCAGGCACACTTATTTTTAAGAGCAGCTGAGTGTGTGTGTGTGTGTGTGTGTGTGTGTGTGTGTGTTCATGTGTGTGTATATGCACCCAAGCACAGGGGTTGAAGATGTAGCATGCACCCAGCAGGGAAACTGGTGAATCCCTGGCTATTTTAGAAGCTCAAGAGAGGGCTGCTGCCATTTATAGCCAGCTGTATCCTGGAAGGTTCGCCCTCTGCCTATCGATTGTCTTAGGGTTTCCATTTATATTGATTGAGATAATGCCAATGACATTTACCTGAGTGAATATGCATCACTGTCCAAATTGGAAATATGTCATCTGCATTGGGGGTGGGGGCAGCAGTAGGCTTTCCTGGACTTGGGGATTGGCAAGCTTGAACTGGTTTAGCAGACTTGAACTGCCTGTTCAGATCTAAATTGCTTTTTAGAGGCCACCAGACACCCAGTTCACATCTTTCTACTAATGCTGTCATTTTCTGGACTCCACTATCATGTCATTGCAAGAGCCCCGCTACTGTGTGAAACTTGAACTTGTCACGAAGGATTTGCATTTGAGGTACTCGGCATGTTTCTGGATTTGTCCTAAGGATTCACTAGAACCTTTCATGTTATATTGGACTGTTCCATTGCGGAGGGAAGCCTACAGACCCCCATAGGGATGCTCCAAGCGGGATTGCATGAACCTCCACTCAGTCCACTGTGCCTTCTCAGGAGCAGGCAGCGAGGGGCCTACCAGGTGTACATCCCAGCCTCACACAGCACACTTTCAGAAAGATGAATTCTGACATGGTGGAGAGACCTTGATCAAGGTTCTGCTGTGACAGACCAGAATCTGAGTGTGACCCAATGAGGTACTTGGCCCCACAGTCTCAGCCTCATCCCTTTCAAAAGGGAACCTTTTTACTTTTTACATTTTTTCTTTTTTAAATTTAATTTCTTTTTCATTTTACATACTAGCCCCAGTCTCCCCTCCTCCCCTTCTTCCTCTCCCCACCTCTATCCTCCACCCACCCTGTCCACTCCTCAGAGGGCTTAAGGCCTCCCTTGGGGTGTCAACAGTCTGGCATACCAAGTTGGAGCAGGACCTAGCCCCTCTCCTCTGCATCCAGGCTGAGCATGGTATCCCACCATAGGGAATGGGCTCCAAAAAGCCAGTTTATGCACGCAGGATAAGTCCTAGTCCTACTACCAGGAGCTCCCTCAACAGATCAAGACATATAACTGTCACCCACATTCAGAGGGCTTAGTTCAGTCCAATGCAGTTTCCCATCTGTCATTCCATAGTCTGTGAGCTCCCACTAGCTCAGGTCAGCTGTCTCTATGGTTTTCCCAATCATACTCTTGAACCTCTTTGTTCAAATGATTCCTCCTCCCTCTCTTGAACTGAACTCCAGGAGCTCTGTCCAGTGCTTGGCTGTGGGTCACTGCATCTGCTACCATCAGTTACTGGATGTAGGTTCTATGATGACAATTAGGGTAGTCACTAATCTGATTATAGGGGAAGGCCAATTCAGGCACCCTCTCCATGATTGCTAGGAGACTTAGCTGGGGTCATCCTTGTGGATTCTTGGGAATTTCCCTAGCACCTAGTTTCTCTTTAACCCCTTAGAGGCTCCCTCTATCAAGGTATCTCTTTCATTGCTCTTCCTCTCTGTCCCTTCCCTAACTCAGTCTTCTTGATCCTTCATGTTTCCATTCCCCATCTCCTCTCTTTTACCCCCCTTCCCAGTTTACCCAGGAGATCTTCCTGCTGCAAAAGGGGCCCCTTTCTAATAATTGTGGGAAGAATGACAAATGATAATGAATATTATCCTGAAGTTATTAATGGACTGTCATAGCAAGAGCCTGTCATAGCAAAATACTTATGACAATACTAGGTGGATTTCTTATGAGTCCCTGCATCTTTGTGATATACCAGGTTGCTTATTCCTGTGTTTTAGCATAAACAGTCATATCTGCTCCTCTACACCCAGTCCCCGGGTCACTGTCTGTGAGATGCTGAACAGTAAGCCTTGTGGGTACAGTGTGTGTTAGCCTGATGTAGTTTTTATTTTTTTCCTGCAGGTCTTACTAGCTGCCAGGCTCTTGAAGAGGAGGCATGAGTCCTTAGTGCTGCCTGGGGATATAGCCCCCATTTAGAGGCTGTTGATGCCTCAGTATTTGGAGAAATCATTGATGCCCTTTTCCAAATCATCTCTCTTTTCTTCGTCTTAAATCGCAATCTTATTTTCCTAATCTAACCTGTTGCATATGAACACAAGCGACTGTATCACAGAATTTATTATAGCGTGTGGAAGTGTTGTACAGCCTTCTTGTCCTGCTGTTCTAATGAAAGTCAGATACACACTCTATTTCGATCATTTATTATCTGTGGCTTTCATACTTCCTAAAAGACCTTGAAGCTATTTCCAGTGAATACCTGTGGAAATTACAGTAAAAGGAAGAGAAGGGAAAAAGGAGGAGGAGGAACAGGCACTTTAGTCTAAGCTTCCAGCAGTTCAGGCAAAGCTGGGTGAAAACGACAGAAAGGTTGTGTTTTCTCTGTCTCACCTAGCAGTGACTTTAATAACATCCACTCTTTCCCAGAAGAGAGTAGTCTAGGATGTCGTTGGATGAAGGGGCAGATGGGATTGCACACATCAGCACTTGTCCCCAGCAGCCTTGCTCATGCATTCTGAGGACTGTCAAGCCCACACATCTAATCCCGTTCTTCCTGTGTGCTGGTTCGAGGACCCCATCTGAACATGGGTGGAAGTCGAGAAGATACAAATGTACCGACCGACACAGCTTCTAAAACCCAAACCAGAAACTTCCACAGCAGCACATGGAGAGTGAATGTTTTCATTTAACTAACAGTTTAAACAGAAATTTTAATACATTCTATGATTGCCTCCCTCATTTGCATATTTTATCACTTCACCGACGTTCTGCATTGCGTATAGTACAGAATTAGAAAGTGTGTGTCCTGCGTGTGCTCAGACACTGGGGAAGCCCTGGAGGTTCACAGGCAGGCGTGTGTCCGGCTCTCTGGGTGGGGCCTAGTGTTCTAAGGAGAACACGGCAGTTGTGAAGGTCTGCCTGCTTGCCACTGTAAACCCCCCCCCCCCCAATTTAGGTCACAATCCTGTGTCCTGGCCCAGATTCAGAGCAGTAGTCTTCATAAGCCAAATTACACTGTAAAGACAAAGTGTCCCTGATCCAGGAAGATGATCCATCCTAAGTCACAGCAAAGCCACACAGGGGATCCACACATAGAAATAAAATCCTATAGTGGCCTCTTGTCCCTCTCCTCTGTGTCATCTGGGCCTTGTGGGAGACTAGGGTGCCTGGAGAAGTAATACAACTATGATCCCTCTGCTCCGTCCTCAGCTGTGCAGGGCAGCATGGTGTGTGTATGTGTTCGTGTATGCATGTAGGGCATGCATGTGGAGGCCAGAAGTCAACAGAATGCAACCCATTTTTTTTGACAGGGTTTCTGACTGGCTTGGAAGTTGCTGATTGTGGCTAGTGAACCCCAGGGATCCACTTATCTTTGCCTCCCAGCATAAGGGATTACAAGCTGTGTCATAACACCTGACTCTTAAATGTGGGTTCTGGGTATTGAACTCAGATCCTAATGATTGCACAGAAGGCTCTTTAACAACTGAGCCATTGCCTCAGCCCTTTTGATGATATTTAATTGGCTAGAGTGAGGCCTGAGGTGGGATGACTTCTCTTAGTCAGGACACTGGACACTCTGGGAGAACTAAGTGTTCACACTTGTCTGAGTACTCCTGGTGCACATGGGTGCTTTTTGGAAGACTAGTGTCTTACCAGAAGCCCACATCACCTTGGCCTCATGCAAGGTTGCTGACCAGTCCTTTGGCAGGTGGATGTGGCACAGAGAAAGAACAAGCTCTGTAACCAGAAGATATAAGTAGGAATTACAGCTGACAGTCTGCTACCCTGGTGTTCTTGGTCAATCTGCCCCATTTCCCCAGGGTAAGTTTTTCTATCATTAAAACGGATGTCCAGCTGTGAATCTCTCAGCTCACAGCTGACACCAGGTGTGAGGCAGAGGCCCGGTGACTCTCTTACTTTGTTCCTTCTGAATCTTTTTTTTTTTCTATGAAAGTCACCAGCAAATCCAGCATTTGGGGTGGGCTATGCATTCCAAGGCTGTCTGCCTGTGCTCCTTGTGCAATGGAACTGGTTTGCATTTCTTGAGTTTTTATTCTGACATCACGTAACTCCCTAGGTATTTACATAGTGACACGCTGTGTGCTTGTATGTTGTTTCTTGTTCTGTATAGGAGCTAAGAAGGACTCAGCTGAGAGGGTATGGGGGACTTTGTAAAGAAGTTGCTCTGTTTGAACCCCCACTTGGGCTCCCTGGTGTGTGTGAAGGGACACGAGGACTAACTAGCCTTATAAAGAAGCGTTTGGTCAACTGATAGAAGTTTAGAATGTCAGATGTCCTCCTAAGTGTGACATTTGTAATTATCATTGTAATCAGTATGTACTGTCTGCTGGGTTTTGGATTCGATTTTCCAGTGCTAACACCATAGATAATCCTCATAGCTGCCAGGACACCCTGCAGCTCTGCCAACTTCTAGTGGTTTTTATGACTTGTTCCAAGGAAGGGACAGGTCACAGTGCCCCAGCAAGCAGCTATGTGTTTCACTGTACAGAGCTGAAAATCGTGTGAGGAGCTGCCATACTACATGCAACCCTTTCCAATCCAGACTGAGATCCTCTTCACAAGGTAGGACAGGTGCCTTGTATTGACCTGAAATGATGAAGAAAGTAACATTGTGTCAATGTATTCACATTCCAGAGGGGGGAGGTGTTGACTAAATTTCCTCTTTGAGCATTAGTTATACACTGTTATCTCTAACACTTTCCTATTCACAGGAATGTGTATCAGATGGATGGAAAGATAATAGGCAAGAAGATAGATGATGGGCACACGTATTGACAGATGACAGAAAGATGATAGATGTGTAAAGTGCGATAAGTAGATGAGTCTGTCAACAATGCCAACACAGAACTTGGTATAGACTATCAAACACCCTGGCTGATGGCCAGGAGGCAGCAACCACTTTGGCAAGGGTCTTTCCCTCATGTGACTGTAAGAGTCACTGGACTTCACAAAGTGACTTACTAGCCACGCACTGTGTTGGGTTAAAATGTCTGTGTGTTGTGTGGATATTTTGTTTGTCTTCTGACAAAATAAAGCTTTCTTAGAGTCAGAGAAAGTGGCTAGCCACTAGTTAACCATAGAGGTCCGGAGGACTATACAGAAAGACAGGAAGTGATGAGGTGGGACCCTTTTTGGTCAGAGGCATTGCCATCGCAGAGGTAGGAAGTCACTGGTGGTTGTTCCTGGTTCTTTGAAATTTGACTCCTGACTTTTTTTTAATTAATTAAGATTAATTAGATTAACGCTTCATCTGTGCCCCAGAAGGGCTTGCACAGGTCTGTACCAGATGAGGTCCTAGAGCTGAAAGGGGAAGTGGACACATGTACTCATTCCTAACCCAGAAGCTATCTCCAACTGATAACCACATGCAAATGAAAAATTATTTTCCCCAGTTGGAAGTCTCACTGGGGAACAAGTCATTCTTAAGGGCAGGCTCCATGCCTCGCAGTAGGTAATGGACTCATGATGAACTAACTGAGTGGACTGATGTCCAATCTTCTCTTGTTTCCATGGTCTCCGTTGGAGAATGAGCTGTTACCCTGATGGACCTGCCTTTGTGTGTGACATGACTTTTCTTTCTTGCAGCCTTCACTATTCTTTCTTCTGCGCATTTACTGTTTTGACTCTTACATGGTGTGGTTTCTTTTTTATCCTGTCTATTTGGTGTTCTTTATGCCTCTTTGGTTTCGATAGGCATCTCTCTGGCTCTGACTGCAGGAGGTGTTCATGTTTCCATGCTGAGGCAGTCAGCAGCTGTACCTGTTGCTGGTGGATCTTCAGCAGAAGCCACCAGCTTTCTACACAATGACCCACACACTGGACACTCAGCCCATTACAATGCTGCCCTCCATCTCTGATGTTTTAATCTGGACAAGACACCCGTGCTTAATATCTGCTGTTATGTCTATTGATTTGTAAAACCAACAGCTATAGACATTGCTCTCTTGCTGGATGTTTGGATTGTGGCTCCCCTCTTCTGTGTCCGATGACTAGCCTTGTAATCTTCTCTGGACAGTGTTATTCTGCTCTATTGTGTGTTGTTCCTTATATGGGATAGAGAATCTCCCAGAAAGCACTGTCCAGCCCTCCTGAGGAGACTTCAATAGTTGGGGGACCCCATGGGTGGACTTGGATATTGTCTCCTTTTTTTGTAGAGGAACAAACCATGGCTCTGAAAGAGTTTAATGGGTCACTTTTTAGAGCCCATTTCATGTGGTGAGATGCCTTGCTCAGCCTTGATGCTTGGTCCTGCCTCAACTGAATGTGCCTTACCTTTTCTGAGGAGTGGGTTGGGGGGTGGTGGGGAGGGAGGGGGAATGGTAGTCAGTATGTAAAAGCATTTAATGGCTTGTTGCACAATAGCAGACTCAGGGCTTGGATCTCAGTTGAAGAGGCAGTACTGGCTTGGGAGAATGAACTGAATGAACACAGTGTGGGCTCAGCTCAGTGTAGGTTTTAGCTGCATATGACACAAATGGATTCCTGTTCCTACCCTGTCATTTACATAAAAACTGTGTGTCCTGGTGGGCTTCTGTATGCCCATCTGAATCAGCCCCAACACTACCACCCATGAATGTGCCATGGGTCCAGTGAGTATCCAGCATGGCAGAGCATGGGAGAGTGGCTGTTTGACAAATGATAGCTGTCTTCTTTGAATTCTTAATTCGGATATGTCAAGTATCAAAGAGTTGAGAAAACAGCAACATTTCATGTTATAATATCAAATCCATTAAATAATCACCCACAAGAGTAAGTTATTTTAGAAAGTGATTACTTTAAATTTATCTTGGAAGTTGTCCAAACTCTAGAAGGATCCAAGTGTGAAAGTGCACTTTCCTGTGCCAGTCAGAGTTTGTGTCTCTCTAACCTGCGGCGTGCTCAATTCCACTCTCATTTACATAGCACCATGTCAGATACTTGGTAGCTGGCAGACTGCAGCCATCACACTACCCTGCTTGGCTCTGTTGATGTCCTCAGTCCATTGCACCCACCCCCACACACCCTCACACATACACACACACACCTACACACACACATACACACACACACCTACACACACACATACAAACACATACACACACCTACATGTACACACCTACACACACACACACACACATACAAACACATACACACATACTCACACCTACATGTACACACACCTACACACACACACATACAAATACATACACACATACACACACCTACATGTACACACACCTACACACACACACACACACACACAAACACATACACATATACACACACCTACATGTACACACACCTACACACACACACACATACAAACACATACACACTTATACACATACACATACACACACACATACACACACCTACACACACATACACACACCAACACATATACAAAACACACCACACATACCTACATACCCATACTTACATTCACCCCACACATACACCTAAATACCCACACAACCTACACACACCTACACATACATACCACACACACACCTACACACACATACATACACACATACACACACCTACACACACACACATACATACATACACACACACCTACATACATACATACATACACACACCTACACACACACACACACACACACACACACACACACACACACACACACAAATACAACCTCAATGAAACACAAACTAGAGTTAGATTTGTTAATGTGGACACTGGTCAGTGTGCTGAACAGCAATAAAGCAAAGAAAGTGACAAGTAATGTGTCATAGAGCATAGAAGAGGGGAATGGGAAGGACCCAGCACATTTCTAATGGGTTCAAACAGAGCAGAAAGTGCACAGAGCCTACAACAACAGAGACCAGTGACTCCTAGTAGATGACTTCAGTGAGTATTGAGCAATAGAAGAAAGGACACACACACACACACACACACACACACACACACACACACACACACACACACTCGCGCGCACACATTTGTATTAGTTAATTTCATTATGCTTTTATTTAATTATTTAATTAATTATTTATTTAATCTGGGACAGGAATTCTTTGGATAGTCTTGGCTGTCCTGAAACTTGCTCTATAGATCATGCTGGCCTCATACTTACAGAGATCTGTTAACCTCTGCCTCACAAAGGCTGGGATTAAAGACATGTATCACCACCACCTGCTTACTTTACTTTTTAAAAATTTTTTTAGTTAGTTCAAAAAGAGGCAATTATGTAATAGTCAAAATATCTACAATTAGAATCCCAGCAGAAAGTCTGCCAGAGGGGAGAAAAGAGGACAAGGACTTTATTTTAAGTCTGCTAAGAGAAGACAATGACCCTGATGTCTTCAAATGGACTCTGCCAAAGAAATTAGCACATGACTTTTGAATTTAGCCTGAGGCAAGTTCTCAGGATAAGGGTAGAAGACACAAGAATGGTGTCTAGCCCAGTTGCTAATATTGTTTGTCTCTGAAACCTCTTGAGTTGGGTCGCCATAGTCCACAACACCCTGAACACTGGCTTTTAATCTCATATTGGGAAAGCCCCTTAAACTCGGCTTATAGAGGTCAACTCCTTTCTGAGTATAAGCTTTCTAAAGTCTTTTCACATTTTTCTAAAAACAAAACAAACCAAAAAACAAGAAAAACCCCAACAAGGCCAGGTTCTACACAGCAATAGCCACTCTTAAAAACTTTTCTATTAGCTACTTTTATGTATGTTGCTGTGATAAAACGCCATGAGCCAAGGCAAGCTATAGGAGGAAGATTTTGTTTGCACTGTGGTTCCAGAGGTTTGTGTCAAGGAAGCATGGCAACAAGCAGATGCATGGCAGCAGGAAGCGGAGAGCTCACATCTTGAACTGCAAATGCCAAGCAGAGGAATGAACTGCAAGTGGATCAATGGTTTAATTTCTCAAGTCTGTCCCCCAGTGACGTCTTTCATCCAGCAAGGCCACTCTGCCCAACCCTTCCTAAACAGTGCCAACCCTGGCTGCCAGCTAGGGGGAGGGCATTCTTCATTCAAGTCATCTCTCCTCTGACATTTTTTTCTTCATGTATTATAAACTGCGTGTGATGACCAATATTGACTATCAAGTTGACAGGACATGAAATCACCTAAGAGACACTCTTTCAGATACACCTGTGAGGGACTGTTTAATTTCATACCTGTAAAGGATTAAACTGACCAAGTGAATGGAAGGGTGACACTATTCCCTGAGCTTAGCTCCTGGATTGTGTGAAAGGAGGAAGGCAGACAAGCATGAATATCCATCTCCCTTTGTCTCCTGACTGCAGACACAGTGTGGCCAGCTGCTTCAAGTTTCTGCTGGCCTGACTTCCTACCATGATGACTGTGCTTTCAAACTCTGAGGCAAAATACCTGTCCCCCTTTTAAGCTGCTCTGGTCAGGTATTTTATCATGGCACTGAGGAAAGCAGCCAAGACATGGCACAGCAAACACGTTGGTATCGTTTTTTTTTGCATTTATCAAAGAATCATTGCTCAAGGGGGATTAAAGTCCAAGAAAATTTCATCTTATGTTATTACCATTATGAAATACTAAAATTTCCAGTTGTGTTCATTTCCCTGTGCTTGTCTACACGTAAACATCACATAGTTCTCCTGAAATACTAGGGCTTCATTTTCCATTTCTTGTGACGTCTGTCTACCTGATATTACATGAAGTCTTCTGGTTTACCATGTCTAAGAACTCTTCTCTGTGTCACAATTTGTAGACAATGTTCTTGTTTCTTTTCTTCAGTACTGTGTGTGTTCTTCCATTCTCTCAGGATCTCCTAGATGGAGGAGGGGCAGTCTCTGCCCATGAAGAAAAGGGCCAACCACTCCTTTGGCAGCCCTGGTTTCCCACTGCTGATTGGCTCCAGCTTACATGCTGGGAAAGAGGGTGAAGTTTCAGTCATACCAGGCTGGAAGCAGAGGGAAGAGACCGACCAAAACGTGAGCAAGCAGCTTCATGTGCCTGCCACGTAGACATGGCTGCTTCCTCATCATGATGGACAGAGCTTTCTCAAACCATAAGTTCAAATAAATGCCCTCTCCCCTCAAGTACTTTATCCCACGGACAAAATAAACAACACACACACACATTGACCTTATTGCTCTCCCTGAACAGTTCTCTCCCATGAACTGGTTAGGCAGCACCTTGTTTTGTTTGGTGCTGGACTGCATGCTTCATCAAGGCTTCGTGGAGAGGGAGCCCCCTCCTTTCCATTGGAGCCCACATTTGGTCACTCACAGCATAAGTCTTCTTCTTCAGGGGTCATCTCTTTGCTGCAAGTGGGTGGCAGTAGAGCAAGGAAGGCTTGACACCCTGGTTGTCCTCTCTCTCCTCGCCCCACCCTCACTCCTTCCGTTATGCACCCTTTCATTTGCCATTCCCACACATCTCTTCCTCTTCTTTCTTCTTTTTCATGTTGGCTTCATTCATCTTCAATAAAGCAACAAAACAAAACAAAAACACTTTGCAAGATGATGCCAGTGTACTTCTTATCCATCCATCCATCCATCCATCCATCCATCCATCCATCCATCCATCCATCCACTTACTCTCTTATTTGTCAATTATTAAATAATTTTCTTTGCCTATATGTTTCACAGGAACCATGGCTTTGTTTCCCATCATTGCATCTTGAGTGCCCTAGAAGAATGCAGGATGAACAGAGGGCACTCATGTATCCAGAATGGAGGGAAGGAGGCAAAGAGAGATGGTGATGGGGGATGTCCTTCTGTATATATGTTTCTCTTATTGGTCAATGAATAAAACACTGTGGCCAATGAGGCAGGAAGATAAGCCAGACTAGGAAATGAACTGGGAAAGGTAGGCAGGAGTCTGCCGGAGTCATAATGCTGCCAGAGGAGTAACACCATGTCCAGGCATTACCGGCTAAGCCACAGCCTTGTGGCAATATATAGATTGATAGAAATAATAATAATAATAATTAAGACAGAGCTAGCCAATAAGAAGCCCTAGTCACTGGCCAACAGTTTCATAATTAATATAGCTTCCATGTATTCATTTGGCACTGACATAGCTGTGGGACTAGGCTGGCAGGAAGAACCATCCTCAAAAGGACGAGGGAAAGAGAAAGAAAGAAAGAATGAAAGAAAGAAAGGAAGGGAGATGGAGGATGGTGGGAGGAGGAGGGATGTGAGAGGGACAAAGAGACCTTATTTCTGGGGAGTGTCAGGGCGACTCTGGGGCCCTGTGTGTTCCACTGTGGGTGTTCAGATTGCCACCCAGGAGGTTCTGCATGTATCCCTTTTAACTGGTGGGACCAACTTGGGCTAACTTGTAAGAATCCCCTTAATTTTCATAAGGGCTCCTTGACCATCCTGGACAGGATCAGACACAAGAACAATGCATCTCTTTTAGCAGAGTCAGGGCTGTAGGTAGTGGATGGGGCTCTGCTGACCCTCTGACACAGACTTTCCTTGTCTCACAAACCATTCCTTTCTCGCACTATTGCAGAGTTACTTCCTCAGCTCCCCCAACCACCATGGCCAGCCCTCCCCCACAACCTGAGTGTCTCTTGTGACCTTCCTTCTGCAGAATTGGCTACACATTTCAGTGTGAACATGCAACTGTGTTGTTCTTTATGGTTTATCACTGCTGTGACCCTGGCTTCCAACCCCCTCTCCTTGGCTATGACTTAGTAAGTAAGGGACAAAGATCAGAAATTGGATAATGACCCGATGTTGGAGGGGGCTTGTGGTTAAAGGGGGTCTCCCTGGGTTTGCTGTCACAGTCTCCAATTTGACACATGCAAATAATTATCCCCTCACTCTGTTACATGGGGTGGGGGACATCTGGAGCCTATAACCTCCAGGACCAGAGATGCCTCCCTTCACTCTCAAGGGCTCCATCTGCAAAGCATCTGCCTCCTCCAGGTCTGAAACACCCCAAAGATTCCATCACTCCCAGGTAACCATGGCTGTGGCTTTACTCTTGAGAACAGGGTACCAACTCAGAACACAAACCATCCTGGAGTCCAGCCACGGTGAGCTGGCCTCTTCACATGCTCTCCAACAGGGGGAGCTGTGTGTCTGAATTTTCTTGGACTATTCTGGCTATTCTAGAACTTTCCATTTTATTTTTATTGTGTTTCCCCCAATTATCTTCTTATTTGCCATATTTTTGGTGAAATCCAAGGGAGTATATAATGAGCTAGGGATGATGTGTGGTGGGAAATGTCAAGACTAATCCAACATCGAGCTGCTGCTCAGGTGACCACTTGGATTATTTAAGAAATACTGATAAATCATTCCTTCAAGTAAATCAAGTTTACCAAAATGTCATTAAACTATGTCTTAGGACACAGTATCTGTTGTGGTTTTGGGTAAACTTCTTATTTAAGGAATAAATGAATGTGAAATTTACTTTAAAAATTTAAAATTGCAGACTTAGCTACTATATTTGTGCTGTTGTTAATGACAGGGGTAGACTCACTCTTAAAATTTTATTTTTCATAAATGCATTCTAACCACACTATAGTGCCATCTTTAACTCCTTTGCATTTTTTAGCTATAGGTTTTAAAGTTTTTCCATATTTCAACTTTATTTTCTAGAATATGCTATATTTCTAGCCTTAACTTGCAGTTTATCATATTTAATTTTATTTAAAAAATTTAAAGTTATTTATTGCTTTTGCAGTCTTTCTAAATTAAGCAAAGAAAATTGCTAGATTCATTTATCAAATACAATCACATCATGTAGGTTATAATTATGTAAGCTGTGGGCTCACAATTGAAGTCATTATGTAGTTCAGGTTGCCTTGAATTCCACTCTTTCTGCCACTGGATGGATGGAGTTCAGATGAATGCATCAGTATGTCTTTTTGCTGTTTTTTTTTGAGGCAGGGTCTTTGTAGGCCAGGCTGATCTCAAACTCATGATCCTTCTGCCTCCACTTCTAAATGTAGGTATTAGGGAGATATTGTAAGGATTCAGGCATTATGCTGGCCTGCCCCTGTCACCTTGGAAGAATGTACTCAGGCAGTACTCTGGTCAGCTCAGGGTTCCATGAGTACTAGTCTGCAAGGCAGGTACAAAGGACCCCTTTAAAAGACAGACTACAACCACTTATGATCTCTTTTGCTCTTGCTCTTCTCCTCACCACTTTCTCTCCTTTCTTCTTTTCTGTTTCCATTGTCTCCATGTCTCTCTTCCCTTCCCCCTTCTAAATAAACTTCTCACTTAAGCTATGTCTGCCTGGTGTGTTATTCCCTCCACTTTGGTCACCCTCGTCTGCTATGGAACCTGTTATGCTCTTGCATGTGCTCCCTTACCTTGGGACCCCCACTTAGGACACCCCCTGCCTCTGGCTTTATCCTATAACTGTAACAAAAGAACAACAGATATACTTCATGTATTTTCTTTCCTTTGTGTTCATTTTTTCTCTTTGTTAAAAAAGACATTCTTCTACAGTTGCCATTCCTAATTTCAGTGTGCTGGAAAATGTCTTCCACATTAAAGATATATTAGCTGGGTATAGAATTTTTGTTGAAAATCCCATCTGCTCAATCCAATGAGGGTTCCACTCCCCACCATCTACCATCTCTTTATTGATGCCCTTTCCCACCTAATTGCAGATGGTAGTAGCTTGCTTCTCTCTGGTGGCTTTCAGCTTTCCTAGTCTCTAGCCTTCTGGACTTTCATTAGCCTTCATCCCAATATGAACTTAGCTCAATTTATAATTTTAATGTCTACTCATTGCTTTTGAGATCAACATTCCTTTTGTCTTTTCAAATGGTGTTCCATTCAAGCTTTATGTTATTTTTCTCTCTGTAGCTTATTTGAGGGATTTGAAATACATGGACTTCTATCCATGCTTTTGTTGCAGATCTACTTCTAGTGAATTACTTAGAGATACCTTTATTTTACTTACTATTCATCTTGCATATCTACCTAAAGCAAATGCTTTTATTTTTATACACATTAAAATAGAAAAATTAATTTTATGTATGCATGTGTATCTTTGTGTGGGTTTGTATTATGTTGATGCTCACAGAGGCCAGAAGGTGACATTGACTACTCTGGATACGAATTCTAGGTGGTTATGATTATGTAACATGGATACCAGGAACTGAAGTTCAGGCCTTTGAAGAAGCAGCAAGTGCTTGTTACTTCTGAGACATTTCTCCAGCCCTGATGACTTATTTTAATGAATGCATTTCTTTCCATTATTTATAGCCAGCTCGTTTCTCTCCATCTCCATCATTTCAATTTTACAGCTGATACAGTTACTTTACTTGCTATAGGTTTTAAAACTAGTTTGTGCCTATTTCTTCATTGTGCTCCTATTTGCATTTTGTTGAGAATAAATTTCAGTCCCCAGTTTTGTTATATATGTCTGCCTTTCTTTGTACTCTTTCATGGCTTTACTTTGAAGTGTTTGTGCCCTCTTCCCATGAACTGACCCTGTTCTGCAAACAGCTGAACCTTGAACCTTTGAACCTATGCAAGGACAGCAGGGCACAGTGAGTCCTGAGTGGGTCTGGAAGTGGAGCTGACATCCAGCTGTCTTGCCACAGGCTTTATCGAGGAGTCAAAGCTGTAAGGAATGATGATTTTGGGAAGGAGGTGGTACAGTGGGGTTAGGTTGATGTTTGTATGGGGTTTAATCCATGGGAATAGATTAGAAAAGGGTGGTGTTTCTTATGCACTGAACAAATCTGGAGGAGCTAGGGACAAGCAGGGTGTTAACTTGAGAGATACATTCCTGTAGCAGAATCCAAGGAAGTGAGGTGGAAATGTTAGGAGCCAGAGAAACAGAAGATCAAGAGTGGAATTGAGTGTCTAGCTTGGGATACTTGCAATAGGTGAGGCAGCGTCTCTCCAGCCTTATGTTGGAGCAGCAGCAGTGGTGACCTGGGAGTGTGTTGTGCATGAAAATCCTCCCACTTATTCCAGAGTTGCTCACTCAGAAACCCCAGTGTGAATCCCAGAGGTCTGTGTTCACAGCTCTTCAGTACATTTTGGTTGATAATGGAGCCTGAGCCCCTCCAAGGTAGGAAATATGAGTAGAGGAACAAGTTAGGGTTAAAAAAAAATCAGTGTGCTCAGTTTTGTTTATTTGGGGATTTGGATTGTATGTGAACAATCAGGCAACCAAGCCTGTGTGGATTATGGGAATTCCGACAGTTTTAGGTGGACATTTGTTGGTTTATCAGATGTGCTCATTTGGCAAGAATTTATTCCTCCCTTCCTTCCTTCATTTCCTCCTCCCACTTTCTCCATCCTCTCCTACTTCATTTGTCTTTTCATGACATGGTGTCTGTCTCTGTAGCCCAGACTAGCTTCTCTCATATGTCCTTTCTCCTGCTTCAGGCTCTTAAATGTTAGAATTACAGGTGAGCTAACATGTCTGGCTAGTCTGGTCAAGATTTCTAAGATTTTTTTTTTTTTCTTATGTATACAGTGTTCTGCCAGCATGTATCCCTGCAGGCCAGTAGAGGGCACCAGATTTCATTACAGATGGTTGGGAGTTATCATGTGGTTGCTGGGAATTGAACTCAGGATCTCTGGAAAAACCAGCTAGTGTTCTTAACCACTGAGCCACTTCTCCAGCCCTAAATTTTATTTTCTTAGCTTGTTAAATAAACAATGTTGGTGACTTATAAAGTTTCTTGCTTTTCACCACAGTTAGAAAAGATACATGAAGAGAAAAAGGAAACCTCTTTCTCTCAAGCATAATTAAGGTTCTTGATTGAAATAATATTTGAATTTCCACTGTGGCAAGAAGCAGTGAAACTGAACTTTAAATCTACCTTTTGAGCAAATGGAGGATGTTTCTTCTTGACATTTCAGAGGGATATTTACACCCGATGCCATTACACAGTGTAATTATGTAATTACACATTCTAACTCCGTGATCACATATGTTATGCTAATTATATAATTATACTTAATTATAGCAATTGTGCAAATACATAGTATCTGAATCGAAATGAATGGATTAAGAAACTAGGGCAGATATGAGAATGATAAACTTTGCAAGACAACTCTCAACCACTTGCGGCCATCTCAAAGACTTTCCCTGGCACAAAGACTGGCTTCCTCCTTCCTGTTCAGAGAATGTGACACATGTGACTGGAGGAAAGGGATGAGAAAGAGAAAGAAGGACAAGGAAGCAGTTATTTAACGAATGAGTTAGCTTTGAGCGTGGCAGGCACAACCCGGTCTCTGCCCCATCCTTATTTCCCTTCTGCCCTGACAGCCCTTAAGATGGTATCATGGCTAAGTAGCTGCCAGCTTTCAGGCTTCCTGAATGAGATGATTCACTGTAATTACTGCTCTCTTGAACTTCCTCAGGACCAAAGATCTTTACACAACATTGGAATGTTCATTTTCTGTGGCTCCCACTGGTCCAGATCCTGGGAAAATATGAATTTGCTAATAGTTATTGCTTTAATGTAGTGATTTGATCACATTTGCTATTTCTGAGTTCAAAGATTTGACCTCAGGAAAAAAAAAATGTCTCTGACTTTTTCTTCCCTCCCTGGAGTGGGCTGTGATTCCTCTGCAAGCTCAGGCCTGCAGAAGGGGGCAGGGCAGATCTACCTAGAGGGCCTGTTCCAGAAGCCTCTGAAAAGCTGAGGGGTAGAAATGCCATTTTTTTTTAAATGGCATTTTAATTGCATGTACTGCTGAAGATTTGCTGAAGTTGGCTGGTTTAATTTCCCCAGGGAGTCTATTTCCACCCTTCCGGGAAGGCAGACACTGTCTCCAGGCTGACAGGGTGCACCTTTTCTTTTCCTTTAGGGTGTAGTGATAACCTTGCACCAGCAGTTGCTGCCTGGAAAAAAACGAGCCAAGCAAATAGCTCCTGTTTTATCCTTCCTCATTAGGTTTCCGGAATATCTCACCCTCTCATTTTGCTAAGTGGAGCAGGATGGAAACTAGCTGCAGGGGGCCAGCACTTTGCTTCCTGCCTGACTTAGAAGCACTACCTGAGTCCTAGACTTGCCTTTGCTGCTGCTGGGTAGCTGGGGGTCTGTGCACATCTGGGGGTTCCCCTGCCCCAGTGGGTGTGTACCAGTCACATATTTTTAATGATTGTTTTATCTTTTGTAATGGGTTTTTGTAATGGGTTGGCTTATGTCCCCCCTGTAATTCCCAGACTGTAATCTCACCCTTTTGTCCTGATATTCCTTCTTTAGGGAAAAAGGCCACAGAGGTCCAAACAAATGGAAACCTGGAGTTAATGAAAAAGGACTGATTTATCAAACAGGGGTGTTTTCCTTCTTTGATTGAATAACCTGTCACTCTACCCAACAGATATCATTAATTTTAATAAACTGAGATTTATGATATTCATAATGTGTTTATTGGATTCATATAAAATTATTGAAAAGTGATATTTCATAACTCATCCATTTCCTTAAAATATAAATATTCAGTGTCCTTCCATGAAGAGGAGTGTTCTCAGAGCAGGCTGTGAATATCAGCACCTCATACCCCACACAGTATACCACCAAGGCCTTGAGAAACGTCTTTAATAAAGGCCACAGCAGATTTCTGAGACTGAGTTACGGGTTTTAATAACTACATTTCAAATATTTGCATATTCAACTTGCTCAGAAGTTATTGATTTGTTTGCCTTCTGCTCTTATGGAAAAAAATGTTTCGATAGCATGATAATTGGGCCAGCAGGATCTACTCAAGGTTGTTGTAGGTTTAGGAGGGAGGGAAAGGGGATGGAAATCACAGCAGGGCTTTTAGCAGCCCCCAGGCTGTGCAGACTCACCCTTGACTTCTTTCCAGTTCCCCTCTGGAATTACAGGAGGGACATAAGCCAACCCATTACAAAAAGGCACAAAAGATAAGACAGGGTCACTCCAGTTGACCCTGATGGCTCTAGCCTTCTTCAGGGGTACTCCCCGGTGGGTAACCTGTCAACATGTCCTCTGGTGTCTACTTCTCCTTTCTACCCAGGTGCCTTGCTGCCCTAGGCACTGACGTTAAACACAAGTGTGGTTGGTTGTACCTCATCCTGACTTTAAAATGGCAAGGTTTCATTCACACCGAGTCTAAGCTTTTTTGCTGTTGTTAAATCACTTGATTGTATTGAAATCACAAATGAAGCCCTCACAATCTAGAGTAATGTAGCTGCTCACAGACATTAGTCCCCAATTCTCTCTAATTACAGCTATGTGTTAGAACGCATAAATGTCCCATCAGTGAGGGGATGCAGTATTTAAACAACAGGCTTGAGTTTGTCTTATAGGATGCTTAGTTTGCTGTACACTTTAGACCAATTGGTCAGCTCTCTGGGCAGACTCAGACTCTAGGCTTTGAACGCCTTCTCTGCTCCTGTCCCACCAGCCATGCCTTCCTCCTCTAGCCTAAGCCCCTGCCATAGGCCACAGAGGAGTTTCTACACCACTCACTGTGGGCTAGTTCTACCTCTGCACACCATGTCACTACAACAGGCCAATTACAGAGTGAAAAGAGATCAAAGTCTCACTGTGTTGGTAGCTTTGGGGCATTTAGGGTCTCCCATGGCATCGTGTAACAGAATAATGTGCAGGGATGGTCAGCTGCCCATGGCAGGAAGCAGAGTACAGTCCAGGAGAGGTTTGGGCCCTGTGGTGAAAGTTTGCCAGTTAGCTATGCACACAAGAGTTAGGGATAACAGCAAATTTACTGAAAAGGTAGAAAACTATAGCAGTTTTCACAGCGTGTGGGGTGAGGTGATTAGTGGGCAGACAATGGCCTTATGCTGCCATGTGGGTGCTGGAAACGAAACTCTGGTCCTCATGATTAAGTGATCGAGTGGCGAGTACTTAACCATTGAGCTATCTTTCCAGCCCCCCTTTCTGGTTTCATGAGGGTTTTTGTCACAGGGGTGTTAGAGGGTTTGGTCCACTTTACAGCAAGTTTCTGGGGTTTTCTCTTAAAAAATGGCTGTTAACCCTTCACTCCTGTATCGTTGTCACTTTGGTCATCTGTTCCCTTCTTCTTGCTGTCACTACCTATGAGTCATAATTGACTTTGTACAGGAGCTGGGGTAATCCCACCCAAGCAGAAGGGCAGACTTCTGATCCTGGCACTAAGGAGGAAAAACAGGTGGATGCCAGAGGCTCACTGGCCAGCTGGCCTAGCCTAGTCAAATCAGTGAGTTTCAGGTATCAGTTAGGTATTGAGCAGGTATTAGCAAGAAGGAATAGCAGTGTGCTGAGTGGAGAAGGCCAGCAGGGCCTTGCCTGGAGTCCATCAGACTTTTGGATCTTTTCTCACACGTTCTTAGACTTCCCAGGGGTTTCTGGTTGTAATGGGAACGGTCTGACGCACAAAGGCTTGTCTTCCATGCAGGGAAAAGTTCTTCAGGATTCTAATAAGGCTGGGGGAAACCAGCCGAGCTGCAAGCAAGGGCTTTACCCTAGAGCATCAGTATCCTGCATGGGCATTTCCAATGCCTGGCTCTTCGGATGACCAACACATCTCTGTCTGGCTTTTTCTGGGTGGTCTGTGCACTAACTGGTTCCCTGCCTGTTTTGGGTAGAATCAATGACACATTTACTTTTGAACACCCATCGTCAGCCCTTCTCATCACCAGTGCCTCCCTCTTCATCATCATTAAGCATCTGTTAGCCCTCCTCACACTTCCCAACTCCCATCACAGACTAAACAGCTCTCCAACTGCTGTCCTGGTCCAAGGTCCCAGAGTTGGGGCTCTGCACATTTTCTTTGGATTGGTCTACACACGAATTATTTTTCTTTTGTCTGGCTAAGATCTGCAGAAATAGTGCAAATAAGGTGTCAAGAATATATTAAACAGCAGCATTTAATGAAAACCAAAGCAGATAAATAAAACTGCAGACAACAACAATGTGACTAGCTTACCTGGAAAAAAAAGCAGTAGTTTCCACAAGACAACAGGCTCACCTTCAAATCATGAACAATGAGACCAGTCTGGGAAGGGAAAACATCTGGTCTGATAGAGTTCACAGCATGAGAGAGATGCTGGGTGATATGAGCCAGTGTGGGAGCAGAGGAGAGCATGCATCTGCCACGTAAATGTGCATGTGTATGTGCGTGCGTGTGTGCATGTGTGCACATGAGTACATATGGGGGACAGATGGAGGAAGGAAAAGAGAGACTGAAATAAAACTAGTTGATTTGTGATTCTAGGATAACATGGAAACCAACAACTTATTTGGTATAAATGAATTGTTTTCCTGTAATTTCAGATTGGTTTTGTTATTCAGAAACGAAATCTATATAGAGAAAATCAGGAAAGCAGGAAACTCAAGAAGATTAAGCAGAGAGTGAGGTATATATTTAAAGCTCTAAGCTCTAAGTGTGTAGTTGGGCAAAGTGACTCACAACTGTAACTTCACCATTTGGCAGACTGAGGCAGGAAAAATGCCAGGAGTTTGAAGCCTTCCTGGGCTACATAGGGAATTCCAGGCTAAGCCTGGGTACAGAGTAAGACCTTATTTAAAACATACAGATAGTGAGTTGTCTATAGCGACATATTTTAAAATATATTTAATTATGTATTTTATATATGACTTTAAAGCTTCCACAATGTGCTGATGATGGATTTAGGTGTGTGGTGTGATGTGATGTGTGTAAGAGGGAGTAAGAAAGTACACATTGCCTAAACATCCTCCAGTGTTTGTGAGAAGTTTCCTTGAAAAAAAATTTTTTTTTTAAAGCTGACAATGTGGTGCTGATGTTAAAATGCTTGTCTTGTAAACATAGGGACCTCTGAAATTTATCACACACACACACAAAAAAAATCCAAAAAAACCCAACCAAACAAGCAAACCAAAAACCAAGCCACCAGGCATAGTACCGTACACACTGAAGAGGCAGAGACAGGCAGAGCCCGGAGTTCTCAGGTGTTCAGGTCACTTGGAGGGCTCAGACCAGTGAAAGAGCCTGTCTCAAAATCCAGGATGAATGGTGTCTTAGTTATGGCCATGGCAATTCTTATAAAGGAAAGCATTTAACTGGGGTTGGAATACAGTTTCAGAGGTTTTGTCCATTATTATCATGGCAGGGAACACGGATGCAGCATGCAGGCAGACCCGGTGCTGGAGAAGGAGCTGCTAGCTTGACATCTGGATCAGCAGGCAGCAGGAAGGGACAGTGAGCCACTAGGCCTGGCTTGAGCTTCTGAAACCTCAAAACCCACTCCCAGTAACACACCTCCTTCAACAAGGCCATACCTACTCCAACAGGGCCACACATCCTAATAGTGCCACTCTCTATGGGCATAAGGGAACATTGTTTTTCTTTTTTCTTTTTATTTTACATATTGATCCCAGTTCCCTCTCCCTCTGCCTCCCTCCCTTTTTCCCTCTCTCCCACCCTTTCATCCCACCCCCCACTCCATATGTAGGGTGATGCCTTCTAGGAAGGGTCATCTAAATCTGTCAAGTCATTTGGAGTAGGGACTAGGCCCTTCCTCCTGCCTCTAGGTTAAGAGGCTCCATGCGGAATGTGCTCCCAAAGTCCTTTTGTGCACCAGGAATACATCTTGGTTCCACTGTCTGAGGTCCCTTAGACTTCTCAGGCTTTCTAGCTGAGACCCATGTTCAGGAGGTCTGAGTCAGTCCCATGCTGGATTCTCAGCTGTCAGTCTCAGGGCCCATTAGCTCCTCCTTGTTCAGGTCAGCTGTCTCTATGTGTTTCTGTAGCCTGGTGTAGCCTGTCTGCATCTGGATTCCAGTTCAGCTCAGTGTTTAGTTGTGGGTGTTTGCTTCTGTTTCCATCAGCTACTAGATGAGGGCTCTATGATGGTGGATAAGTTAGTTGTCAATCTCATTATCAGGGAAGGGCATTTATGGTAGCCATTCCACTGTTGCTCAAATTGTTAGTTGGGGTCAGTTTTGTAGGTCTCTGGACATTTCTCTAGAGTCAGTTTTCTCTTCAAACCTATAATGGCTCCCTCTTTTATTCTCTCTGTTTCTGTCTCTCTGTGTCTCTGTCTCTCTCTCTCCCTCTCTCCCTCTCTCTCTCTTCCTCTCTCTCTTCTCTCTATTCCTCCCCTGACTCAATCTTCCTAGTCCCACATGCTTTCCTCTCCTCCCCTTCTCTTTCTCCTAGTTTCCTGTCCACTCACCACCCCCCCTCCCCATTTGCTCAGGAGATCTTATTACAGGGGAAATTTTTATTCAAACCACCACAGATGGCTTCTGAGGAAGGATATTCAGGGTTGGCTTCTGGCTTACACGCACGCACGCACGCACGCACGCACGCACGCACACTCACCCTCACTCCCAACCCCACAGAACCTGACAGCATAAATATCATTGTTCCCTTGAGTAGAGCCCCAGCTATATACCTGTTTTCTTTAATTATGTAAAAAAGCCAATCTTGGCATCTGTGGCAACCACAAGGAAGGAATCACTGCCAGGTGCAGTGTGACAGACCTGATCACTAAATGGCAGAAAGTGGGTAACTGCAGCCTAGGTATGTGCAGTGTCTTAGTCAAAAAAGTTCCACGTTTTGTCTGGGTTTAAAAGTCTTCTTGATCCCTGAGCTTGGGACCTTTTTCATTATATGCATTTGTCTGGGGGGGGGCGCTACTTCTGACTCCAAAGCTGGTTAAGGACACTGTGTTATTCCCTCAAAAGTCCTCAAATACTTAGACAAACACTTAGCTGCTTTCATGGTTTTAGGGACCTAAGGAGCCGTGACCAGTCCAGCATTTCTCACTCTGACTCAGTGACTCTCCACATTGTGTACTGTGTGGCAAGGCTCTGGGGCTCCGATTTAAATCTAATAGCTAATAAACATAGAGAAGAAAGGTTGAATCTGGATACTCATTAAAGAATGAAAATCAATCCAGTGGGACTAGCATTCCCCACCCTACAACTTTGGTAACTATGGCTATATAATCATCTCCAGCATAGAGCCATAACCCCCTTTCTGTTGTGGAATATTAGTTTAAGATGTGTTACATTTGTTTATGCTGTGGGAGATTTGTTTAATAATGCAAAGATGTGCTGCATTCTTTCATGTTGCATAAAAAATTAGGTCTGTAAAGATGTGTTACTTTGCCTAAAACACCTGATCTGTCTAATAAAGACCTGAACAGCCAATAGTTAGTCAGGAGAGAGATAAAGGCAGGGCTGGCAGGCAGAGAGAATAAACAGAAAAAGAGAGAAGAAAGAGAAAAGGAGAGGGAGAGGAGGACTCCAGGGGCCAGCCACCCAGCCACCTGGACATACAGACACCTGGCCATACAGCCAGCCACAGAGTAAGAAGGAAAGAAAAATAGACAGAACAAAGAAAGGTAAAAAAGCCCAGAGGTAAAGAGATACATGATAACTTAAGTTAGAAAAGCTGGCAAGAAAGAAATAAGCTAAGCTAAGACCAGGCATTGGTAAGTAAGAATACGTCTCTGTGTATTTATTTGGGAGCTGGGTGGTGGGCCCCAAATAATAATAATAATAATAATAATAATAATAATAATAATAATAATAGCAACAACTAAACCTTTCTGTTGGGCAGGCATGTGAGCTGGCACAGATGTGCTGGAGAACAATTTGCTTATCAGAAGTGTGAGTAGTGTATGTGGCCATATATGACTAAGTTGGTATCCTGGGGAAATAAGGAACTCTTTGAAATTGGGGTTTTAGTAGTTATCTAGTGACATGGAACTCATTAAATAAATGTGGTCCATCTATGTACTGAAACATTTATCTACCCACTGAAAAATTTACAGATGAATACACACACACACACACACACACACACACACACACACACACATATTACTATGTATGTTCACAAAGTCACAAGTTCAGCAAAGGTAAAATGGAGTATAAAATATTTTACATTACAGTTCTGCTTCGGGATATGTGTGTGTGTTTGTGTGTGTGTTTGTGTGTGTTGTGTGTGTGTACCCAAAAAGACACATACTAACACGCCAACATGGGTCATATCTGGTTTGGTGAATGTATTTAATTTTGCTTTGGTTTGCCTTTAAATTTTCTACAATGTGAATGTACATTTCTTTTTTATAATATGAAAAGAATCATAAATATAAGATTTCCTCTCACCCAGGGTCTGAACACCCAGGCACAAAAAGATTGATGTTTACCTGCATATAACTTGACAACTAATGTTTGTATCTTGTTTGCTGATTTTATGATGGAGGTATCTGAACACGCTGTTTTCTTAATATTTCTTGATTCTGTAAATAATTAGAATATGGAGCTTGTGGCCTGACTCTTGGGTGGCCCGGTGATGTGGATGTTTAGTGATAGCCCTGGGAGGTCCCAGAGCATGAGTGTTGTACCCAATTAATTTTTTATTCCTCTAAGAAAATGCTACTTAGGTTGACAGGCATATTTCCTCAGTAGAGGGAGAATATGAGATAAGAGCATGCTGGGAAGTGGCTTGGGAATAACGGAACCTTGTAAATCTGGTTTCCCTGAATAGCCCATGAAAGCATTAAGCAAACAGTGCACTGTCTCCTGGAGCTTTGCCTGAATTAAAGAGCGTAAGAAGTATTGACTTTACACAACTCAATAGAACTATTATTTGTGATTGAATGTCAGATTAAAAGGCTGGAGAGCTGCCATAAGCAAGGCTGTGAATACATGGAAATTGGAGTTACTACCAGTTCCTCTCTAATCACTGTTCCGTTCAGCCACAGCAAATGCCTGGATGTCCCCTTCATACAGTTATACCCATCCTGAAGTGCAGCTGACCTCCTGGTGTCTCTCTCACAGTCAGGATGTCCACCATTCAGACTTCATTTCAAAGTTGAGGTGGCTGAGTCTAGATGGTTCAGACAGTGTGGAGGACTAAAGAGCATGCTTCATGGTTCTCTTCCGGTAGTCCAGGCTGTAAGAATCAGATCCCACTGATAAAATAAATTAGTCAGGGCCCATAGGAGGGGAGCTTTTCTTTTTTATAATGCTAGGAATGCTATAATGTTAGAAAAGAAATACACACAGAAGACACTCCTCAACGTACCTCAGATGGTCTTAGGAGGTCAGACCTCTATCTTCTCCCCTGTGTTCACCACAAGTGATGATGCATAATTGTATAAATAAGTTACATTATAGAGTGCTCTACAGTTTGCTAATTATATTTGGTGCATTTTTCTAAAAATAATTCAGTGGTAACAACTCTTGTTTTATCATCTGTCCCTAAATGTTCCCATTTAAATCTTTGGAGAATTAGGAGATGAGTTTGATAGTGAAAACTGATTGTCAACTTGACAGGATCTAAGTGAAACCACCTAAAAGACATGTCTCTGGGGATACCAATGAGAATTTATAGTGTGAGTTCATTGAAGTATGAGGACCCACCCTAGTTTTGGGTGGATTTATTCCCCGGACTAGGGTCTCAGACTGAATAAAAAGGGGAGAGTGAGCTGGATCAGCATTCATCTTTCTCTCTGCTTCCTGTCTGAGGATGTGACATGAACAGCCTCCTCATGCTCCTCCTACCACACCTTCTCAGCCATGAGCCTTAATATCGATCTTTTTGGGAATCTGGCAATAAGAAAAGCTGTACATGCCTGCCCTCGCCAGCAAGGAAGACACAACTCCGAGTAGATCGTCTTCATGCAGTTTTAATCAGATCCTTTAAACATGTTGCTTCTGGCCCGCAGGGGGGAGGGAGGGAGGGGGAGAGGGGGGAGGGGGAGAGGGAGAGGGAGAGGGAGAGAGAGAGAGAGAGGGGAGACCCCTGCACAGGCTTAAATACCCTTGAGCTAACCAACCCCTGTGAGCCATGTGGACCCTGCAGATAGGTTACTCTAATGAGGAAGCAGACAGGCTGAACAGACTTAACCAATTAAGGGCTTGTTTACCCAGAGAGTCTTCACCAGCAGAAAGGTGTAAGGCAGAAGCCAGCGCCACTTTAAGGTGTGGCACTATGCGGCTCTCTACAAAAGGCCATCAATCAATTCCTATAGTAGTGGAGATATTTTTAAAAAACTAGTTTTCAGACTTCCAGTTCCTTGTAGTTTATAACCATATGTCTTAAAAGTGTCAGCCCTCACTTTATAGTCTGGGGAACTATAGTGAGTGGCCAAAAAAACAAACAAACAAACAAACAAACAAACAAACAAACAAAAAAACCCTCAGGCTTTAGGGTTGTCCCTGAGGGCTCAAAAATTTATATTGTAAGTATTCTGACTAATCAGGAACCCCATGTAAGTGCTGAAGGCAAGCAAGAAGGTAGGGAAACATGCAGTCAAATTTTAATTGTAAACCAGTTTGGATGATTTTTGTTGTTGTTTGTTTCTGAGATTGTATTTTCATTGTAACATGTCTCCCTTTTCTTGCCTTCCTCCAAACTCTTCCATATACCCCTCTTCACTTTCCCTCAAGTTCACAGCCTCTTTTTCTCATCATAATCCCTAACAGCAATCTATAAACATTTGTCCTTATACCTACAGATAAGTGCAGTCTTCACCTCTCATCAAGGAAACTTTTCTTTGCATCAGAGACCATTACAGAAAACCACAGCCAATCAACGTGCAGAGTTCTAAAGCCCAGTCCAAATGGACCCATCTACCAAACTCTTCCATACCTAAAAACGTTGTGGAAGAAGGGGTGGAAAGATTGTAAGAGCCAGAGGATCAGGGACTTTGCTGTGAGTTTCTGTTTCCTACTAACATTAGAAGCTACACCCATCAAGTCTCACTAGCATGACTGTCAAACTTGGGCAGAACAAGAAGGACAGCTCCCTCCCTGAGGACTAGCTTCCATGGTGCCCAAAAGTGCCATGCAAGCTTCCAAAAGAGAGAGACAACCAACAGTCCTGCCCAGCTATGATACCTATGAACCCAATCAACAACCAGCATGGCACAGTAACCCTACAGGTGCAGTAGTGGCACACATACCTTGGTAGTAACCAACAGTTCTTCACTTAGACTCAAGACCCATTCAACAAGAGGGACACCATGCCTGGTACTGGAAATCTAAGTAACTACTCAGTGCTAGTGAAATCCTCTTTGTTGGAGGAGAATTTAATATAAATCAAATATAGAATCCTGCATATTAAACTCTTATTAGTGCCAGCCATTATGTGAAATGTGTCATAGGTGGAAAGGTTATGGTGGTAAATGCTGCATTAGGATCAAAAGATATCACAAGGAATTTTGTCAGCATGTGTGACCAGCACTCTGGTTTTTCACTAGGACTAATATATCTTTAACAATATTTCCTGAACTCCCTGAAATGGAGAAAATATTGTTACCTAGCAAAAATATTGGAAAACAATGTTCCTTGAGCCAAATCTCAAGTTCATGAACTTGAGGCATCTGTATTCCACAAAGAATGCCCAAATAGCCAGCTTTATTTACCTTTTGTTAATTATCCAGTAAGATATAAACTTTGTAAACCAACATATAATTTAGAATTGGCCAAGGTTTCTCAAAAAAGGCTTCCAATTGACTTGCAATCCAAACATAATTAGCTACTTGCAAGTTAATCATTCCTGTGTAGACTACCTCCTTATTGACAAAACAGTGACCTGTTTTCATGTAATGCCTAGTATTTTGTGTGTGTGTGTGTTTTTTTTTCAGGGTAAATGGTTTTTTGTTTATATTGATTATGATTTGCTTGAAAGGAAGCCCAAAAAAGTTAACAAGGTATAAATGCATCGAGTTTGTAATTTTGAAATAAAATGTCATTAAGAGACACAGCTCTGAGGACATTGGACAGTCCAGGGACTCTGGAAGGTGGGAAGGAGTCGAGGGGCATGTGTTTGCCCCATGGAGGGACACTACCTTTTCACAGAGCTGTGGGATTGTGTTACTTTGTGATTTTTCAGTCTGCCAAGGGGACTGTGATGGCTATGAATGGAGTAGAGAGGCATGAATGGTTAGGTAGCCAAGAGCTCTCACCTCACTCTTGGTCCTTCCCAGGAGGCAGCTCAGGAACAGTCATCTTTTCTTGTCTTTCTCTTGGAGTAGGTTCTCAGCAAGTCCATCTCCTAGTAGCACTCTTTCCAGTACTGGAGTTATCTGTCCTTTGTTAAGCCCTTTCGTCTCAGAGGGAATCTTGTTTCTCACACAGAATTCCACTGCTCAGTGTCACAAGGCCGAGGCCATGGTCTGAGCTTTGCATTGTGAGATGAATGGCCTCCAAGCCTTCAGTATTTTGCCATCCCAATGTGACCCCTTTCCCACCTTGGCTAGGGCTTCATTCTCATGATAGAACAGTGTGCAATAATGTCTAGAATATATTGAACACAATGCATTTGTTAGGAATCTTATCAATGGGATTCCATCTAGGTTAGGGTCAAATCCCTGCTGTACACACCTGCATGTAAGCAAGTTCATTACCAGTTTGGGTGGCTTAGGAATATACTCGATAGCATGTGCTGACTCAAACCTACAAAATCTGTCTTGCTAACCTTATTCCCATTAGAAGCTACCAAGTTCCACATACTGGTAGATCTGCTGTCCTCAGCACCTGCCTCTGGGTAGATCACCCCCTCCTTCCTAAGGGGAGGCATGCACCTGGCATAGGAAGCACGCACGCTTTTCTATGTCTTCCAGGTCCACTTCTCATGTCCTTCATACCTATTGCTCTAAGCTGGTCACATGACCTCCCTAGGCTGCCAGGAGCTTTGGGACCCGATCTGCCTACGAATCAGGATAGAATGTGCTAACATGGGTACAGCTGGTGACTCTGCAATCCCATCAGGAGTTTGTGATAGAGATGGATGAGTCAATTGGTGCAGTGACATTGTACTGTTATCACAAGCGCACATGTCTTGCCACAGTGGCTGTACCACATTTCCAAAGATGAGGGAGTTGGGGCTTGGCTAAGGTTAAGTGGCTGGAAGGTGATGAGTTTGTTCACATCTGTGGTGCATGGAGTATCACTGGGGGTAACATATCAATAATGTAGACTGTGAAAAACAGATGAACTCCTTTCTAGGTCCAGAAGACCATGGAGGTAAAATGGAATTCAAGCATGAGCTGTTGCCATGGAGAGCTAATTGCCTCAAAATATCTTCATTCACTTTTCTACAAAAGGGAGATTTTTCACCTTCATGAAAGCTAAAACCAGTTTAAAGATCTATGAAGTCTCATGAAGTTTAAAATGCTTTGCTGTGTTTTTTTTAATGCATGTAACATACACCCTAGCACGTGGTGAGGGCTTAATAAGCATTGAGTTCCTCTTGTCATTTTGTGATTTATGACATACTGACATAAAGCATATAAAAAAAAATTCATGTTAGCAGCGCTGCCCCGAGGCTGCGAGCATCACGCCAGATCTTGCAGAGCACTTGCAGTCCACACAGCATGCTGTCAGTCAGTGTGAGTACCCTCAATTGTCACTCCATCTCCTCCCTATTTTACTTACTCCCTTTGAGAGCCTCCTGTCTCCAGGTGGAGCTCAGACAATCAAGGTGACAGATGGCGAGGGTTGAAGGTAAAGCACATCCCCTTTGCCAGCCCACTCCATGTGATTTTCTGTGCTGGTCCGGTTTTTTGGAAGTCTTTTGCCGGAGTAATGGCCCTCATAGCGTTGTACTTATGTGTTTTCTAGTCTCAAGAATGCGTTCCCATGAGTGGAGCTGATAGCGGTGTGAAGCATGCTTTCTTTGTTGCTCTGGCACGCTGGTTTAAAAGCTCTCTGTCTGCAGCAGCGCTTTCTTCTTGTCCGGGCAAAAGCAGTAAATGATAGTGTCGATTAAGGCTCCGGATCTGCGGGTGGGAAGTCCTGGTTGCTGAGCAAGCTGAGGTAGTGGGCTGTCTACCCAGGGACAGTCTTTCCAAGGACACCAGTGCTCCTACTGGCCTTCATTTGTCATGCTCAATGCCCTGGACTTGACATTGCTGCTGAGGTCATTGGGGGAGGGGTCACGGATAAGACAGTAAGACAGACCCCTCCTATCTCTCTATGTTGTCAGAGACTTGGTTTATTTTTGGTGAGTTTTATTTGTTCAGTTCTGCCTATTTGGTGTGAGCAGGAATTACAAGCCTTCACCCGAAGCTTTTTTTTTTTTTTTTTTTTTTTTTTTGCTTTAAACAAATCTGTATACGAAGTAATTGGCTTCATTATAGAATATTCATAACTTGTTTTCTTTGGTCTTCCTTTCCTCTCCTCACTCATCTGCCTCTGCCCTCCCCCTCCCACACCTCTGCACTCCCATAGCATTATCTACACTTTGCTGTCCTTTGGGCTTCGTTGCTCTCTTTCTTCCTACAAACTCAGAATCTCCCCCAAGGATTCCCATGCATACTCAGGGCACAGAGACACCCAGGCTTTCTGGGTCTAGGAAAGTCTACCCCCATGCCGAGGATCCCTGCTGTTCCCATGGGCTACTGCAGCTGGCCAAGTAGTGCCCTGCATTCTATTAACTGGATTTGCACTTTCCCCAGAGACTATAAGGTGATTACATCTCCGGGAGAGAGGAGGCAGCTTAGAAGAAGCCTGTGCTGTAAAGAGAGATATAGTCTGGTGGGTTCGTGCTGGGCCATCTCCAACGGAGCACAAAAGAATCAGTGAGATTTGCACTGAGGTTTGAGGGTCTCCCTGTTGTCATGGTGACACAGCAGGGACTCATTCATCTGGGAGACTTCAAGCTTGAAAGGGTCTAGGTAAAGGTTGGAATAGTCTGTGATACAGTCAGGCACCAGGGTCTGGCCCACTGAGAGATCAGGGCAACTTCTTAATATACAGCATCCAGGCTCAGGCTGGGCCCTTCTCAAGTCTCAGACACTGGGAAGTTAGCAAGAGGCTATATTCACAAGAGTCAGGAGGGTTGAGCAGCAGCCATGACGACACCCTCAGAGGATGAAGAAAAGGGTTTTAGTTTCTATCGGACATATTTGCAGACAAAATAATATGTTTTGGGATTTGCACATGCAGATTTCTTCTTAATGTGTGAACCTCCAAAGTGAAGTTCTTTGTAGAAGCCATTTTCAGCTGTTTAAACTAAGTAGGTGGTGTCTAAGTTAGCATCTGATTCTGGATGTTATGGAATCAGAGAGGAGGGATGTTGTTGATGTTGAACTTCCTTTCTGGGATGGATTAAGGTCAAATTGTTCTGCACAAAGCCAAGGTCAGAGAGGAAATGGGTGGTATAAGGAGGAGCTGACCTTGGTGAATGGAGAATAGACTGGGGAATTATGGTCAATTCACACCCCGTGACTCTGCCAAACTATTCATTTGCTAACCCCTCAGCTTCTAGAACAGTCCAGGCCTTCCCTATACACTGTAGGGGTCGATGATACCATGAGTAGTTTTTACAGAAGAGAAGCATGTTTAAGGGAAGCAAAGAAAACACATTTTACATTATTTCGTTGGAAATCATAGAGGGCTTATTTTGAGATTTCTATGGTATGATACTTAACATTCTGAATATATATATATATATAAATGAACATAAACCTGTGTCTGTTCACTGATGGTCTTAGTTGGAGATGATTAAAAAAAAAGTCTTGGCTTTTCTTAAAAAGGTGGCTCATGCCAATGATCCTAGCACTTGGGAGATAACATGGACGCTGCAAGTTCAAAGCCAGCCTTGGTCTTGTACTTGTAGCAAGTTCCAGGTCAGTGCGGGCTACAGAGTAAGACTCTGGTCTTCAATAAGGATTGTCTACATAAATGCATCTGCAAGGACAACTCTGGTTGTAAGTGAAGATACTGTTAGCAGAGCCCGAACACCCAGCTTCCAGTGAGGCACTGTGTGACTTGTGTTTTAAACTAACTTCTTGCCACTGTACAGAAGGAGATTTTTATCACTGATTTACAAGTACTGTGCTGTGGACTGGTTACCTGTTCTCCTTCTTCTGCCTGTTTACATCTTGGAGTCTTGACTCCCTAATATGTTAGTGTTGGGAGGTGACTGGGTTGAGATGAGCTCTTGAGGGTGAGACCTTAGATAGAATTAGTGGCCTTATAAGAGGACTAAGATATCAGAATTCCTGCCCTGTCTGCCCTCTTCATGCCCTCTCTTCTGTCTGTATGCTCCCTTCTAGTCTATAGCTTCTTGCTGTCATACAGCCCAAGTTGATGAAGACATGTGTGGGCCCAGGATTGCAAGACTGTAAGGTCTTTCCGATGTCATAAGCCAGTAATTGTGATTTGGATGTGAAATCCCCCTATCCTAACTCATGTATTGAACACTGTTCATAGCAGGAGTTATGCTAGTGAAAGGGAGTCAGAGGCCGTGACTGTTACGTCCTGATTAATAATGAAGGATTGTACATCTGAAGAAATTGCCCCTTCGAGGTGTCATCAGCACTCACTGAGAGGCGTTGACAATAGCCATTCCACAGAGGAGAATCACAGGAAGAGGTTGTCACAGTCACTACTAGCACCATCTGTGCCTCAGGAGATAATGCAGTGTTTCAGTGTGGCCTTCCTTTTTGAGAACTGCTGGCTGACAGGCCGGAAAAAAAACATGCAACCGTTCTTTGCTTTTATTTATGAAACAAGGAGACCAATGCCATCCAGGCCTTAAAAGCAGACGATTTTCTCCAGTGGCTCTGAAAGCCTCCTTCCTAGGAATAAATATTTTATATTTGGTTTCAGTTAAAAGAAAAAAATGTCTGCCCTAACATTTGCACGCAACTCTAAGTTCCTTTGAAACTCTGACTGTGAGCAAACAAATGAAATTCACACATGAACATACTTGGACTGTGCGCAACATGAATGTCGGTGGGGTTGGCACTGGCAGTGGGGTTGGGGGAGTGTAACAATGCTGCAAATACGCCAGAAAACTGAAAGGTGAGGGATCTGCATCAGTGTGGAATGCATGTAGAATTCTATACTTACCCCAAGGGAGTTCTTTTTACTCAGTCTCAATTTCTGACTTTTACTGTAGTTACCTCTCCGAGAGTCTTCAGTTCATTTTCTCTATCTAACATCGTCCTCTTGATTGACTCAACACTTTATCTTTGCATGCACCCTTACAGTTTTCAGAGACTATCGCAACAGACAAGGTCACTTGAATCTCATTGTCTCAAGAAGTGGAAGAATGAACACAATGGCCATTGTTTCAAGACTAAGGGTTCAGAAAGAGAACGTGGATTTACCCAACGTTATATGGGCTGGTGAGTGTTGATCTAGAGTGAATACATGTAGTGTCTCGATCAGGATGTATATAACAGCCCATAGCATAGCAGCAGGGGAGAGAGCATAGTCTAGGGACCCCATGAGCAAGGCTTGTGCAGGCCCTAGACTAGAAAAAAGAGAACTCGAGCTAAGCACCAGCATTTATCATTCTCTGCACCCTGGCTGAAGATGCAATGTGACCAGCTGCCCTGAGTGTCTGATACCATGACTTCCCCTCAGCACAAGGCTCTGTGTTTCTTTGCCCCTCCTCTTTAGCAAAATCCACCCCCACTTTTTTCCTTTTGAGAGGACTGTTATTCTGGCCAACAGTGCTTTGGGAAGTAAATCTGACACTCTTATTCCCAGCCAGATATCTGCAATGGGTCCCCAGAGCAGGTTAGTGTAAACCCCTTGGCAGAATTGACTTACTTATGCATATCCTTTCATGGTTTCCTGGGGTCCCTGACCCATGGCAGACCTTGAAGGGAGGCTTAGAACTCCATTATTTTATTTGGGAAGGGATTGTGGGCAGATCTGTGAGGGTTGGGAGATACGGTTTGGGGAGGAAAGACAAGAGACTCTACTGTGAAATGCAGGGCAGAAGTAGTGTTGGGGTCTTGTGAAAGAATTCAAGAGGCAGGGTGGTGGCGGCACACACCTTTAGTTCCAGCACTCGGGAGGCAGAGGCAGGAGGATCTCTGTGAGTTCAAGGCCAACCTGCTCTACCACAACCAATCTAAAGGTAAAAAGGGTAAAAACTGCTTGTAACAAAATGGCGCTGCAACATGGCTAATAAGAACTTCCACTTAAAATTTAACAAAAGCTTAAAAAAAAAAAAGGGTTTTAGAAACAAAAAGAGACATGCAAGGCTTCTTAATAACAGCATTTTTCTCGGGTGGACTTTGTTTCGCTAGAGATAAGCAGAAATTTGCGAGGCTCCTTTAAGGGAGGTTTCCTGACTCAGCATAAGTGGCAAAAAGCCACACAGCTTTTAAGAAGCACTGCTAACAATTCAATGGTGTGTATGAGCAGCTGGAGAAAAAAGCTGGATATGGTGGAAAATGCCTTTAATTCCAGCACTCAGGAGGCAGAGGCAAGCAGATCTTTGTGATTTCAAAGTAAACCTGGTATACAAAGTTAATTCCAGGACAGGCAAAAGTTACACAGAGAAACCCTGTCTCAAAAAAAGGAAAAAATAAAAGTAGAAAAAATAAAGTAATTAAAAAAAAAGCCATGTGAAGATGGAAAGCACACAAAGGGTCTGGATACTGTATGCTATGATATTGTCTTTAAATTGCTCAATTGCTAAGGAAGAAATAATTGCTACAATATACTTGATTATCAATACTGCTAAATTATTATAATTTATATATTTTAAAAATGCTTTGACTTCAAAATTTAAGTATTAGGACAGGTTACTGGGGAAAAGAATGTCTAATTTTGTTTTCACATAAAATGAAAAGCTGTAGATTCCTTCCAGACTAACAAGGTTTGATCAAGCAAGACCCCCTGAAACAGCATCCCAGGTGATCCAACATTCAAAACAGCTGGGATAAGGCAGCCTTGCAGACCACTACAGCCAGGATTTCTGCATCTTCTTAGGATCCCTATGACAGCGCCCCCTACCAGCAGGAAGAAGTTTGGAAAGAATGATGCTCAAATTCCCAAATATTGTTTATAAATGTTTGTTTTCATTTATATGGAGTTGGTTATAAATGGTTAATGACCACAAACAATCTCTTTAAAGGTAAAAAGGGGATTATGGCATAGATAGGAATACTTTGTATTGGAATTGGTTTTCATTTATTGATACAATTTAAGGTCAATTTTGTGATATGTATATTTCTCCTCTTGTTTAGGTATTGTGTTTATATAGCTATTTTAAAAGTGTGTAATTTAGTACAGGTTATAGATAATTACCTATGACAGTCAAAACTTAGAGTTAAGCTAGTTAGGTTTTCAAGATACACAGAGATGTATTTGAGATAGGCATTCTTCAAACCTTTCGAATATCTACAGAATATGGCATTTAAAATAGCTTAGGGTTTTTCTTAACAGTGAGGCACAACTGCTTCTGGCAACACCACCTGTGTCAGAAAGGAAGATGGACATTGAAAAAACATGTTATGGAGCTTACTTCCAATATGGCAATGCTAGCCATTTGGGCAAGATACTGCTCTTGTCTGGACTGCTTTGACTTTATGCTATATAAACTGGACATGAAGGAACCATAGGAAAATGACTGCAGATACAAGATGGACATTGCTACAGGATTCCTACTTCATGGAAGAGTCTTCCAGACAGTCTACAGGACATAGAGAAAAGTGTCTGACAAACTGCCAATACAAATGGACAGTTTAAAGTTTCATGCTTTGCTGAGGCATCTGCCAGACATACCATGGCCTACAGGCTGAAGATGGAACATTACAAAAAAACTTTGGGTGACTGATCAGGTAGCAAGATGTCTCTGTCATTTCTAGAGTTTATAAATTATTCTTCTGTGGTCTTTGATGGAGTTAAAGACAGATAGTTATGGTTATAGTTTTCCTTAGTTAGAATTAAAGTTATATATAGGACTTTAGACTCACAAAGATATATGATAGAATATTTTCTTTAAATCTTACTAAATGTTAATGGACTGAACATTGTTAATTGTGGTTCTTATTTGATAACTGTTTTGTTAAATATTTTACTATGTTAAGGTTAAAATCCTTCTTTTTATTATAGACAGAAAAGGGGAGATGATGGGAAATGTCATTCTGTAAATATGTTTCTCTTATTGGTTAATGAATAAAGCACTGTTGGCCAATAGGAAAGCAAGATAGATGGGACTAGGAGACAAGGAGGATTCCAGAAGTAGTAGGGAGGAGACTTAAGATGTAGGACCAAGGGAGAAGAATGCCAGCCCTCTCTCAGGTAAGATAAGACCACATGGAAATACTTAGATTAATAAAAGTGGGTTGATATTTAAGACAGAGCTAATAAAAAATGCTAGTAACAGACTAACAGCTTTATACCTAATACAGCATCTTGGTGTGTTATTTGGGGCTGGCACTGCTGTGGGACCAGGCCAGCTGGAAAACATGCTTGTAACAACTGTGAAATGCAGGGCAGAAGTGGTGTTGGGGTCTCGTGAAAGAATTCAAGAGGCAGGGTGGTGGTGGTACACACCTTTAGTCCCATCACTCGGTAGGCAGAGGCAGGAGGATCTCTGTGAGTTCAAGGCCAGCCTGGTCTATGGAGAGAATTCCAGGACAGGCTCCAAAGCAATATAGAGAAACCCTGTCACAAAAAAAAAAAAAAAAAAAAAAAAAAAAGAATTCAAGAGGCTGCCTTGACTCAGCAGACAGGGGTGGGGAGATGAGGGGGGTGGGGGTGGGGGTGGGGGTAGGTACAGTTGGGTGTTGATCAGTGAACTGCACCCTTCTTAGTTGAGAGCTGCTTTGGTGACCCTTATATCCTGCTGCTTCTCTGGGTGGTGGGCCTCCAAAAAAGCCAAAAGAATAAAACTACACACAACACTCTGCTGCCTCTCAGGCTATAAATCTTGCAGGAGAAACATGGAATTCTTTTTAAAAAATATTTTTTTCTCATATATCTCGTACAATACATCCCAACTGCAGTTCTCCTCCCACCACTCCTCCAAGTTCTCCTCCTACTTCCCTTCTCCAGATCCACTCCTTTGTTTCCCTCCAGAAACAGCGGGTCTCCTAGGGATGTTCTTATGTAGTGGAAACTGCAGAGGAAATCCAGGTTTATCTAGGAGGCAGGGCAGTTTTCCTATTTTGTCTGCTAATCCAGGCACATTCCTTCTATCTGAGTTCACTTTTCCTTTCATGGATAATTCTTTATGTGATTTGACTTAGATACCAATATCTATCTGTCTGTCTGTCTGTCATCTATCTATCTATCTATCTATCTATCTATCTATCTATCTATCTAGATTGTTTATCAATATCTATCATCTATCTATCTATCTATCTATCTATCTATCTATCTATCTATCTATCATCTATCTATCTATCTATCTATCTATCTATCTATCTATCTATCTATCTATCATCTAATCATCTATCAATATCTATCTATCTATCTATCTATCTATCTATCTATCTATCTATCTATCTATCTATCTATCTATCTCTCTATCTGTCTAATATCTTTCTCTGTGTGTAGATAGAGTATAATAGTTAAGCCTGATGGTTAACTTGACAGGATCTAGAATCACCTTGTAGACAAACCTCTGGGCATGTCTGTGGGTTGGTTCTATGCTAAGTTATCTACAGTGAGAAGCCCTATCCTAACTGTGAGTACCATCATTCAAAGGGCAGAGACCCAGATGGATGGAAAGGAAAAAGAGAGTTGAGTAGCAGCATTTCTTGTTCATTGCTTCCTGACTGGATGTCATGTGACCAGCTGTCTCACTTTCCACGGCCATACCTTCCCCACATCAATGGGCGATATCCTTTGAACCGTATACCCCAATAGATACTTTCTTCTTAAGATCTAGTGGCTCTTAGGAAAGATTCCTTTTACATATTTTTCCCCAACAATGATAAAAGTACCATGCGGATGATTAAGTGGCATTTCAGCTGGCACAGCGACTCTAGGTAGACCTCACAATGACCATGGGAATTGAATGCTTGAACAAACAGAAGCCCAGAAAACTGCAGTGTTCTCCCCGGGATGCAGAAGGGAAGGTGGGGAGGGACCATCAGAACCTGGTCTGTGGTAGGACAGACATCCACAATTATTGAACCCCTGGTCTGTGGTAGGACAGACATCCACAATTATTGAACCTTGGGGAAGGATAAGACTAGCTGGCAGAAAGGGGACTGCCCCTGCTTCTGATAGCATCTAAACAAACCAACTGAACACAAAATCTGTCTTTGGTTTCCATTCTGTGGCATGTTGGATATCAAATGTACACAGTATGTAATTTCATGTTTGGAATGGTTGATTTTCTCTGTCATATAGCCATTTATTTTTTAATTAATTTATTTTTATATTCCAATCCCAGTTCCCCCTTCTTCCTTTAATCCCACTCCTTCTACTTCCCCCTCCCCACATCTGCTCCATGGAGAGGGTAAGTCCTCTCACAGGAAGTCTAGTAAGTCTGTCCCATCATCTAGTTGAGGCAGGACCAAGGCACTTCTCCATCCCCACACCCCTGTGTCTAGGCTGGGCAAGGTATCTCTCCATAGAATGTGCTCTACCAAGTCAGTTTGTGTATTAGTGTTAGGTCTTGGACCCACAGCCAGTAGCCTTATATATTGTCCCAGTCACACCATTATAGCCATTTATTATAGAACTTGTTTCCATTAGTGGCTGTGAGTAAATGACATTCACTTGTAAGTCATGCATTGGTATACAGCAGGCAGAGGCACCCCAGAGTCCCAGCATTGGGGTCTTCACTGAGAGCATCTGAATGCATGGGCCAGCATGTGCGTGTGTGCTTGTGTGTGTGTGTGTGTGTGTGTGTGTGTGTGAGAGAGAGAGAGAGAGAGAGAGAGAGAGAGAGAGAGAGAGAGAGAGAGGTGGGGGGGGGGGTTTCCATCCCTGCTGGCCATGGGAATTCAATAGAAATATGGTGGTGGGTTTTGGGGGGGTATATTCTCCCAGGATTGGGATTTAATGGTGATATGGTGGTGGGTGTTGGGGGTGGTATTTCCTCCCACAATATAACCATTGTCTCTATCCAATAAGTCTTATTGTTACCAGTGGTCGTGGTCTGGAAGACATGTTTGCAGACTCCTGGCATCTCATTTAAGAACAAATAAAGGCCACATAGATTGCAAAGCAACAAGGCAGCTTTCTTCCAAGACAAGGGATGGTGCAGGTCAGAAAGAAGTACACTGTCAAGACTGACAGCAGGCCAGGTGCAGGTCCTCAGCTGACTGTTGTTTGGGGGTTTCCTCTCATAGGTCTCACAAGGAGGAATTGTTTAATTGCCAGAGGCATAATATGCGTGGTTGTCTGTTTTGATTGACAGATTAAGTCCCATTCTTATTTTTCACCTGCTTACACCCCTTCTCATAAAGCACCTGATTTTAATCATATGCACGTCTGATTAAGCTTAGGGATAAGATGGTAAACAGGGGATACCTTCTGAAAGTAAAGGGGATGCAGCTTTGCCTTATTGACCACACATTCAGAATCAACCTAGGCTAAACTGGCCTCGTTGCTTCCATAGCTGGATACAAGTGGAGCAGACTGAGTAAGATCTACATCTTCTCATTGCTACAGCTGCAGGGGCTGTGGGGAGCAGAAATTTATGCCTCTGGTCAGAGATGGGTGTGTAAGCCAGCAAGGGACTGGGGCTGCCAAGAGCACACCTCAAGGCAGGTGAGTCCCAGGCTGCCACACTGTCATCACCTTTGCTTGCCTGCCTCAGAATGATACAACACTGGGAGTGAGGCGCGTTTGCAGGAAGTGTACCTTTTCTTTGTACCTTTTCTCCCACTTCTGATCTGTACATTCCCACTAAGAGGAGAGTGAAACTTTTGCCAGTTGGCAAGAGCTATTCTGTTTAAATGCAATTTAAGGGCTGAGAATACAGCTCAGTGGCAGGGAACTGCTCTAGCCAGTGTGAGGTTATGGCCTTAACACAATGCCACAAAACATAAAATATGTAAAACCTTACAACTTACCTCTTCCTGGCCTTTTGGCTCAATCTAGTGTACACACCAACTCAGCACAGATTGTGGTGTTTTTACTTTTTTTCTTCTAAAAAAAGTGGATTATAAGCTTAAGACAGAAATGTTTACACTGAAATGCTTTAGATTTAGAATCAGGGGATGTTTTTCACTCTTCAACCTGCACAGTAGATTGCCTAGGAAGGTAGGATCTGTAAGGGAATGGAAGCCATTTCTGTAATTAGCCACCCCTTGTCTGTAAGGCCTGGCTCCTTTCTGCATATTAATTAATTAATTCTCTTGTCACACCAATTATTAAAGATATATTTCTATGCTTTGAAGTTAATTACGAAAACCGAGTTCTACATTTTAAAGTTATCTGTTTCCTTAGTTGGCTGTAGTTATTTTACAACTTTTTATTGCAGGTATGATTTTAAAATCCTGTCTAATTTTAGCTACATCTAATTAGGCTCACAGGCTATTTCTTCCTCAGGGTTAGAGCTTCATTTGTTTTTCTTTTCTGTGACCTCCACCTTAGGAACTTCTCATGTGTCTAGCTGCTCACCAGGCAACTCGAGGTTGTTAATACTGGTTCTATTAAAAAAAATTAACATTCCAGAGGGAAAGGTCTCCTTCTGTATAAAGAAACATGTATTTTATATACTGATGAAAGATGGCTAAATAAATTATTGCAACAGAAGTGGGGTTGATAAGGATAAACCCAGCAGAGACACACAAGCCCTGCAGGTGAGGAAAATTAACAAGGACCTTTAAGTGGGATATTTTGAAGAATGCAATTCAGTGCAATTTAAGATCTGCTAAATCTAGTCCATAATTAAATTGAAGGGCATCTGCATGTCCTGTCAATCCACCAGCATATCTTGTTATTTTTCCAGGCATCTTTTAAAAGTTCTGGACACCTCTTACCTGCTATTAATGACTTTCCTTGGGAAACTTTAGCCCAAATAAACTGTCTTTTATAAGTTGCCTTTAGCCCAAATAAACTGTCTTTTATAAGTTGCCTTTGTCATAGCATATTATCAGAGCAACAGGCAAGTATAGCTAATACATCATTGTGACCCTGGACCCCTCCCTTGCTCAGTTCATTCCTCCTAGTCTAGAATTTTCATCATTTATGTGCCCCCATCTAACAACTAGCTGTTACTTTTCATAAAAATGATGCCATTGAATAGGCTTACAATTTCCATTGAAAATGATTTACAGCATCTAAAGAAAAATGTACTCTATCAGAGACTGAAATGAGAGACACATTATTTAATATCTACCTGAGCCCCAAATATGCTTCATCATATAATATTTTTTAATTTTTCCCCTTTTTAAAAATTAATTTTTTTGTGTTCCGATCCCAGTTCCCTCTTCTTCCTTTAATCCCACTCCCTCTACTTCCCTCTCCCCACATCTTCTCCATGGAGAGGGTAAGTCCTCTCACAGGAAGTCTAGTAAGTCTGTCCCATCATCTAGTTGAGGCAGGACCAAGGCACCTCTCCACCCCCACACCTCTGTGTCTAGGCTGGGATAGGTATCTATCCATATAGATAGATGGGCTCCACTAAATCAGTTTGTGCATTAGTGTTAGATCTTGAACCCACTGCCAGTGGCCTCATGTATTGTCCCACTCACACTATTGTCACCTATATTGAGGGAGTCTAGTTCAGTCTTATGCAGGTTCCCCATTTGTCAGAACTGAGTCAGTGATCTCCCTCTAGCTCGGGTCAGCTGATTCTGTGGGTTTCCCCATCATGTTCTTGACTCCTTTGTTCATATTATGGCTCCTTCCTCACTTCAGTTGTACTCCAGGAGCTTGGCCCATTGGTCAGTTGTGGATTTCTGCATCTGCTTCCATCATTTCTGGAAGAGGGTACAAGCTTTTCTGGGGTTATGGATTGTAGGCTGGATATCTTTTGCTTGATGAGTGAGTACATACTTTCTGGTTTTGGGTTACCTCACTTAGGATATGTTTTTCTAGTTCTTATTATATAATCTTACCAAAGCTTTGAGAGTATTATCATCTCCTTTCACTTATGGGGACTGAGGGTCAAATCCTCGATTAAGGACACTTGCCGTGCGCAAGTTCAAATTGTGTTTTTGAGATTCTGGCTTTGAACTTGATGCTTTTCTTTTCACCATAGACACGTTTTATGAACTTTTTTTTCTCCAGCATGTGGAAAAGAACGACAGGCAATTTAAAGAAAAAAACCCGATCGATTCAGACAACAATCTCCTTCAAATTGCTGTCGTAATTGCTTTGGAAGAGAAACTCACGAGATAAAAAGGGAGTGGGTGAAACCTAGTTTAGTGGGCCAAGTACTAAGCTGTTTTCATATTTCCAAGAGACACACTTATGAAATGGATGTCAAGACTGAATTTCATCATGTGTGTGCTGGTGCATGCGTATGTGTATGTGTGCATATGGAGTTCAGATGACAACTTCAACTGTCATTCATCAGGAGTGATTCACTTCCTGAGACAAGGTCTCTCATTAGCTGGGGCGTCTCCAATTAAGAGAGACTGGCTGGCCAAGGAGCTCCAGGGATTTTCCTGTCTCTGACTCAACAGATCAGTGTTACAAGCATTCAACAACATGCCTGGGTTTTTACACGGGTTCTGATAATTGAGTTCAGGTTGTCATGATTAACTAGGAGGTACTTTACTGACTTAGCTGTGCCTTCACATCCCCAAATTCACCTTCCCTACTGTGGGAAGAAGGTCTATGTCCCCTCAGAATTCACATGCTAAAGCTCTGATTTCCAATGGAATAGAATAGAACTAACGCAGGCAGGTTTATATATGGTAAGAAGAGACCAGAGTCATTGCTCACTACCCATCACACATGCAATTACATAGGGAGAAAGTGGCCAACTATAAGACAAAGACTCCTCAAGGAAACTCACTTGACAGCCATTTTCAACTTGGAATTTCGATGTCCTAACTGGGAAACAAAAGTATGCTGTTGGAGCTGTCCAGTCTGGGGGATTTTTCCCTGATAACCTTGTATGTTTAACACTTGCAGCTGGCATAGATCGATACAAATACCTCTTTCCATGTGTCTTATTCTATCTTCCTTTATTTCCCACCATTGGCCGTGGCTTCCCAGAACATGAATGTATATATTTTTCTTTCTTCCCACCCTCCTATACTCACACATGTGGGGAGTGTATCATTTAGTTTTTCAATTGCTTTGACAAAGTATTTGAAAGAGGCAAGTTAAACTAGGGAGGGTTTATTTTGGCTCACAGTTTAAGGATAACATACATCATGAAGGAAAGGCATGATGGTGGAGTGTGAGGCATCTGCTCATGTTGTATCCATGGTCAGGAAGCAGAGAAAGATGAATTTTCATGTTTTCTGGCTTCCTTTTTATATCCAGTTTGGGACTCTAGTCCATAGGATTATGCCTTTCACATTCAAGGTGGGTCTTCCTTTTCAGTCAAAACTCTCTGATAATAGCCTCACTGACCTGTTCAGAGGTTTGTATTCGACATTTCCAAATCATGTCCAGTGAAGGTTAACTAGCCCAGTGTGTGAGAAGAATGGGACACAAATTGCTTCACTGAGACATTCCAGGTGCTTAGACCACTGTCAGATTAATGGTAGGTACACGAAGAAAAGTTATTGAATAAATAAATGGAAGTAGTTTGTTAGAGTAACATTTAGTGTTTGTCACAACCCAGCGCAATTGTCCTAACAGAATGTACATTTTATAGACAAGGAAACTAAGGGCTAGAAAAACTTGGTATATTGCCTGTACTGGGAAATCGATCAAGGTCTCTCTGCCCCAAGAGGTCAGAAAGCAATTCCTATACTATTCAAGGACTCTGAGGTCAAATCAGCTGGGTAGAAATTTACAGACCCTTCCTGGAATTCAAGTAGCTTTTGATTTCTTTGCTTCTAATTTCCCCAAAGCACACAAAGCATCGGGTGCTTATTATTGATAGACATTCGCTGAATCAAGTCAGTAGATTAGTTTATGGGAAGTAACAGCAGAGCTACATGTGAAATGGAGGCTGTGAGTTTCTGGACTTGAGCAGCCAGTGGTGTGTCAGCAGATTTGGAGCCTCTCCCTGCAGCTAAAGAGTGTGGAGGCTCCAACAAGCCTCACACAGACACTTTTTCACCTTCAGAAATGTTAGATGAGTCCATATACTCCATGCACATGGTCATTGGATTGAACAATGGCTCTCACTGGCATCTGGGCCACTGTTCTGCTCAGTTCCATTACACACAGGAAATAGGGAACACGTTCAACCCTGAGGAGCTTTCTAGAGCTCACTTAACACATACACATGCTCCATATTAAGAAAAGGAAGTTTTGTTATTATCTGAGTAGAGCTAATTCATGAAAAGCAGCTGGAGTATCTGCATGGAGTTGTAAAAATGTATTTACTTAGAATGTTGTGTGTTTTAAGAATCCTACAACTGGGAAGGGACTCTTCATTTCCACCCAGAAAATAGTGTGGCCAGCTGTTGCCAGCCAATACTAAATGGTATTAAAGAAAATGGAGACACATTGATATTCAGTAGTATTCAGTAATTGATAGCTAGAGATAAAAAAAAAAAATCATCTTTTTTTTTTTTTCAAGAGAGGCTTTACGCAAGCCTGCAAATGACTTTCACCACAAACTCCCCACCCAATGCCAAGCTTACCAATTAGAAGTATTGGCTGGGGAGGTAAGACCCCAACAAATCCCATCTAGGCTCAGCAGGGTGAACCATCCTCCTCTCACTCCATACTTTCTGAAGTCCAGCAACAACAGCTGCCACTGGAACCAAACATCAATGATGTCATTCCTGGGCATAGGCAGGAGGCTTTGCAAGTTTCCAGAGCTCCACACATTAAACCCAGATCTCCAAGCCTTCTCAAGCACAAGGGCTCCTTTGAAACACTAGACATTTTGACAAGCTCCACATAGAAACATGCACTATTAACAGGCATGGTTTGAGGACACAGATAGTAAAGACTCACTTAGGACAGTAATCACCAACAGTTTTTTATTTTCTCAAAGTAGAGCACCATCTATATGGGTTAAAGGGCACAAAAGACAGGAATAAAAGATGCTGTTACAGCTAGGCAGCATCCACAGATCCATCAGATTCCCGCAGTCCTGGATGCTCATGCTGAGCCCACAGAGACCTGTGTGTCAGCAAGCAGAGCTGTGACCTTGGAGGAAATGAGAAATAAGCAGGCAGTGTGCAATGTCTCCTCCCAGGACCTTTGGTGTATTAAAAGCAGTCTCACCCCAGAAGAATTTTCAGTAATGATGTCTCCTATATTTAGGGGAAAATATGAATAAAACTGTATTAGAAAATTTCCTTGTCCTTACTATTTATAAGCCCAAATGCAAGAGGAAGTCTGGCTATATGCTTACTGAGATTTACCGGTGTGGGGGGTTCCAACATTTCACAGGTCCCTTCCCCCACTCCTGAAGCCCATGTCTACCATACTGGGTACCAGTGTTCATGCAGGGATGTTGGACTTCATCTCAAACCATGTAACAAATCTGTAGGTACTCAGAGGAAGACCTTTTCCTGGGTTCATAAAAAGTGTATTCTTAGATAAATACTCGAGAGAAACACTAAGTGATTTGCCCAGCAATGCACTTAGAAACTTGACAGTCCTTCACAAATATCCTAAACTGCATTTACAGGCGAGAGGCAGCCCTTGGACCTCAGGGTCTACACACCTGTGCTTACCACCCAGAGTTATTTCCTGTCTCAGGCTTACATCCTGGAGCCTGAGAAGAGAATGGAAACAAAACCTATGGTCTTCACAAGGCAGTTTAACTCCTAAGTCTACGATCCAGGAAAGGTCATATGGATTTGTGGCTAAAAGTTCTGTAGAACTCCACTGCAGAGTTTTTGCCTTGAACACAACCCAATATGTCTCAGAGATAGAGGTAATAAATATTGTGTTCAGGGTCCGTCTGTACTGTTTGCCATCCCTCTGCTTTTCTTCCCATGTGTTCCCTCAAAAGTCAGTTTGTTTTTGTGTTTGTGTGTGTGTGTGTGTGTGTGTGTGAGAGAGAGAGAGAGAGAGAGAGAGCTGGAGTGGGGTAGGGGAGGCAGACAGAGAAGGACTGTGTTTTGGGGCTTCTTTTAAATATTCTTGGGTGTCTTCATGCAGTGGTCAGGCCAATACTGTCATTAGCCACCCTTTCTGTTTCTGGACCCTGTACACATCTAAATAATCCGATGTTTGGATCATCGACTGGACATGTTATGAACAAGAGACAGAAATCCTGCAGATCTTAACATCTGTCACTTTGCTATCGGCCCCTCTCCATAATAATCAGGATTAGAACATCCTTTTCAGAAAGATCCACAGATACCTATAACCTTTAGCCACTGAAGGTAGCAGCTAGGTTACTGTGAATTCAATATTTCCATTCATGATGTGCAAAGCACAATTGTTTCTGAATATCTGCAAGCCAATTCTGAGTAGCATTAACTCATATAAAACAAAAAGCAGTCACTTTAACTTACATTATAGTTTCACAGTGAATATAGTTGAACCAACTAGAAACAATGAAAGGCAAAAACCTTTAGTTTGCCTAAAGGTCAGATGAGGTTTTTATCATTAGCATTTAGTCTGCAAGATAATGGTCAGCCCCCCCTCCCCTTCTCCCCGCCCCACCCCAGGTGTCCTTGTCTATGTAAAGCAGTGGTTCTCACCCTTCCCAATGTTGCGACCCTTTAATATATTTCCTCATGGTGTAGTGACCCCAAACCTTAAAATTATTTTTATTGCTACTTTACAACAATAATTTTGGTACTGCTATGGTTCATAACGCAAATATCTGTGCTTTCTGATCTTAGGTAATCCTTGTGAATTGTTGTTTGATCTCAAAGGAGTCACAACCCACAGGTTGAGAACCAATGGTTTACAAGAAGAAACACTAGAAAAACAAAGTGATCATTATTTCCAATAAAAATGTGTTGCGTACCTACTATGAACAAGTCCCCATATCAACTTAACAGGGCTGTTTACAGGTGGATGGGAAGGGTGTTTTCTTAGAGTTTCTTTTGCTGTGAAGAGACACTGTGATGATGACAACTCTTATAAAGGAAAATATTTAATTGGGTGGTTTACATTTTCAGAAACACTGGGCCTGGCTTGAGCATATATGAGACCTCAAAGCTTACCTCTGATGAGAGATCTCATTCTGTAAATATATTTCTCTTATTGGTTAATGAATAAAGCACTGTTGGCAAATAGAAAGACAAGATAGGTGGGACTAGGAAACAAGGAGGATTCTGGGAGATTCAGAAAAGAGGAGCCAAGATGTAAGCTGTGAGAGGAATAAGTGGTCCTGACTCTCTCTCTCTCTCTCTCTCTCTCTCTCTCTCTCTCTCTCTCTCTCTCCAGTAAGACCATGTAAAAATATTTAGATTGATAGAAATGAGTTAATAGCTAAGACAGAGTTAGCCAATATGAAGCTCTAGCCATTGGCCAACAGCTTTATAACTAATAGAGTCTCTGTGTGTTCTGGGACTGATGCGGTTCTGGGACCAGGCTGGGGGGACAGTACTTGTAACATTTCTTCACAGTGACACACTTCCTCTAACAAAGCCACATCTTCCAATAGTGCCACTCCCTGTGAGCTTATGGGGGCCAATTGCATTCAAGCTACCATAGCTGTGGACAAGGAAGGCAGTTGGAGGATCACAAAGAGTAAAACAAAGAGTGGTGGGAGAGCTGGTTTGGGGAACAGTGGTTAAGGAGTATCCTTCTCTCATAGAGGACCTGAGTTCTGTTCCCAGATCCCACACCAGACTGCTCTCCCATATCTCCACTCCAGGGCATCCCACACCTCTAACCTCTGAAGGCTCCTACCTATGCATACACATTATTAAAGAAGAAAATTAAAATTTAAAAAGTAAGCTTTTAAATTTAATCACATTAATCTTTTCATTCCATTTATTTATTTATCTATTTATTATTCACATTTATGTGTATGTGTAGCAGTACTGACAGCTCACAAATAATGACCTGGAGACTTATTATTAATTATGAAAGCTTGGCTATTAGCTTAGACTTATCCCAATAGCTGTTATAACCTGCTTCTAGTAAAGCTACATTTTGCCAAGTGGTTCACTTACCTCTGTTCTCTTCTGTATATATATAGACAGTCATAAAAAATAAATAGTTTAAAAATAATAAAATCTTTAAAGATATATATATATATGTAAAAATGGGAAATGTACATGGCATCTGAGTCCTGTGTGGTGCTTTGTTGACTTTGGATTATTTAAATGCTAATATACAAAAATAAATAGCTGCTAAGAGACATTAGATTATAGGAACTGTTAAACTAACCAACCTATATATTTTTGAGACATAAAGGTTCAACCTATATATTTTAGACATATAGTTGGTTTAATTTAGCTCTGTCCATATGTTCAACGTCTTCAGAGTCCCCTGGCATATAAAGAAAGAAAAGAAAATGGTCATAAAAATAGTTTAAATGTGTCGGTATATATGTGAATGTCAGAGGACAACTTATTTGTTTATGGTTACTAGCGGGCATGAGGATGCTAAAACTCCATGAATATGTCAGCTTGCTGTCCAGAGGACCCAGGTCAAGGAGGAGAGGGTAAGCAAGGCAAAAAGAACCAGGAGGAGCTTGGATAGAAGGGAAGGGGAGAAGTACAAACCTTGTATTCAAATCACACCTACATATGCCTCTGACCTGGAACCAGGCATGCGTGCCACACTGAAAGCCGTGGCTAAGGATCAGGCATCAAACAGAGACCCTCACAACATCTCCAGTTTGAGTCTAGTGGAACCCTAATGTCTTTCTGCTGCTGGAACAGCTAGTGAGTCTGGAAAAAGATGACAGAACCTATAGACACCAGCGACAAAGCCGTCAACTGCTCTGATCTGATTGGCATGTGTAGAACGTTATATCTAACCACAGGCTTCACAGCCAGACTTTCTTTCCTTTTTCTTCCTGGTTTTGTTTTGTAGTCCAGGCTGGACCTGGGCAATCATCTGACTTCATTTCTCTGGGTATTATTTGCATAAGCCACATATCCAGCTCAAAACTCTACAGTCTCACAGTTCATACTGTGTTGTTTACCAAGTAGGACTAAAGCCAGGTCTGTAAAAAAAAATCCTCTCAAGTTTGAAGTGATTTTTATAAACTATTTCATATAATAAGGCATTTTGCTATGGATATTCTTTATTAAAACACTTGAATTAATAGCTTTTACTTGAATACTCAAGTTCAAGAAAAATTATATATATATATAATTTTTTTTTTGGTGTTTCAAGACGGGGTTTCTCTGTCTCGTTTTAGAGCCTATACTGGAACTCGCTCTGAGAGACGGCTCAGCCATTAAAGGTTAGGCTCACAACCAAAAAATTGTATAATTTATAGATCCTATAAATGTATATTTGAATTCATTTAAAAGATAAACATTATTCTCTTAAAAGCCAAATAACTAAGGGGCTGGAAAATGGCTTAGTTAGGGAAATGCTTACTGTATAAGCTGAGGGTCCATAGCTCCCACATAAAATCTGGGTACAGTGTTGTGAACCATAATCCCAGTGCCGAACAGGGAGAGACAAGAGTACTCTTGGGACTGGCTGGCCTGCTAGTCTAGACAAACTGGTGAGTTCTAGACTCAGGTAGGCACTGTCTCAGAAGGTAAGGTGGAGGGCTACAAAGGAAGAGACTAATGTTGACTCTTGTTCTCCACATGTGTGTACAAGTACACTCTCACACATACCTGTGCTATGCACACACACACACACACACACACACACACACACCTGCATTATGCATAGACACACAGGCACATATACACTTGCACTATGCACATATACACAGAGATACAGAGACACACACCATTGTACCACACACACACACACACACACCTGCATTATGCATAGACACACAGGCACACATACATCTGCACTATGCACACTTACATAGAGACACACCACTGCACAACACACACACACACACACACACACACACACACACACACACACACATGGAGGAAGGTGTGAACAGTGTTCTCAGCCACTTAGATTGAATTGATATTTATAGCATGTCAGATCTAAGTACAGAGCATGTGCTCACAGTGCACATGTGATGTTTACTGAACAGAACTAAATTCTTGGCCTTAAATCAGAAAACGTTCTCAAATCTTAAATGCCATAAAACATTTCATATCCAATTAGTCAAAACAACCAATTTTTAACGTGCTTAATCGTTACCAAACATTAATTGACTCAACAGCTACATTATTTGAATACTTGAGTTGCAGAAAAAATTATGTTATTTATATGTATATGTATGTGCATAGAAAAATATTTACATATTATTTGAGTTTATTTCAGTATAAATATTATTGTCTTAAATAAACCAAGAAACTATAGGGTCTTTTTCTTTGTTTAAAGATTTAGTTTTATTTATATTTGTGTGTCTGTGGCTGTGTGCGTGTGTGCCTTGTGCATGCCTGGTGTCCCCCAGAGGAGGGTATAGGATGCTATGGAGCTGAAGTTACACACAATTGTGAGTTGCCATGTAGGTGCCAGGAGTCAAACTCAGGTCCTCTGGAAGAGTAGCTAGTGTTCTCAACCATGGAGCTATCTTCCCAACGTTCATAGGAGGGAAACAGAGTTTACCAATCACCTACCTATATAGAGGGTTACAAGGGCGAAGAAAATGGTTTCTCAAGCACTATGTAGCCTTGCCTTACAGACTGTACCATGCACCATGAACACACACTCAGAATGCATGCCCCATCCTTGTCATGTCATTCCATGTCTCCTCAATAAAGTGCCCATGCACAAGAACCAGTACTTCCCCCATTAAGCCCTTTCTTAACCCCCCAGCCGACAACTGTGAATTCTCTGTTCTGCTTAATTAGCTAAAACTTCATGAATGCACAATTCCCAGTCCCCTTTCTGTATTAATAACCATGCTGAAATAAATGCTTTTCTTTAAGTTAAAAAAGTAAGTCTGCTTAAATGTAGAGAAAAATCTCATAAAAAATGAAATTAAAAGCTATCTGACATGAAAATGCCCCCCCCCACTATTGAATACTATGTGTCTGAAACCCATAGTTCACTTCATGCAACTGGCAAATGCAAAATTACTTCAGTTCTGCGGATTAACCAGACGGCCTGCTTCCTGCTTGCCAGGGACTCTTTTCTTCTTACTCTGAAACACTACACAGCAGACAAAGGTTTGTGTAACAGAAAGGAAACACTTTCCGTGGAGCCCTTTTTAACAGGGAAATGAAAATGTGGCCTGGTGGAAAGTGTTTACCAAAGACAGTTTGCAATTTGAGACCTTAAAATTTTAATTGTTCATTATGGAAAGCAAGTGCTAGGGCGAGAATGAGAGGCAGAGAGGGGGAAGGGGTGAGGAGAAAAACAGGAAGAGAGAGACGGAAGCCATGTGTGTTGACCAGAGCCTGCATTCAGACTTCTGCCCCAGCAGAGCCCCAGGCCACAAACCTCTGCTTTTGGCACAAATGCCTCTTTGCCTGTAGAACAATTACACCCTGCTGTCAGCTGGAGAGGCCAAGACATAGCTGGTTGCCACTGGGCTTGAGCTGGTTTGTGCTTGACAACTTTCCAGCTGCCTTAGTTTGTTTCACTGAAGAGATTATAGGCACCTGCAGGTCTGCTATGGCTGTCCTTTGTCCAGGGTCACTGTGGAGTTGGCCATGCACAAATGCTCCCCCACTGAACCAGGAAATTGAGTCTCCAGGATGAATCTGGACAAGGAGTTGAAAGAAGACTGATTAGATTACGTGGGTGGGATGGGGATGGGGTGGGGTGGGGGTAGAAAAAGGAATGCCATAAAGTCGGGCTGCTGCATAAGCCCACTTCATCTGAAACTGTCATTCACTTCGTGTGTCTGTCTGAGGCCCCCACCACCACCTCAATCGGTCCATTTGCAGAAGCATAAACCATTGGCCCAGATGGGAAGGCACAAGGGAGAAACAGAGACTTGATATTTCAGGATGCACAGCCTTGCCCATCACTGAAGCATGTCAGGAGGATTTGTTCATAAGCGTTTCAACTGGGTGAAAACTAAAAGGGAGCAGGTATTTGTAACATCGGTTTTTGAGATCAAAATCAAATAAAACGTGGGCAGAAAGCACAGGAAGTTTTATTTTAATGGAGACTTTGCTGAGTTGGTATTCATTTCTGAGAGTCTGTAGGGCTGGTTCATTCAGAGGCACAAGGAACACTCCTTCTCCTAGTCATGTGTTCTAGGATTTGGGACATTTGTACTAAGTGATGGATGGAATAGAAAGAAATCACGAGAATGAGAAGGTTACAAATGCCGTGGTCAGAAGCCTCTACCCTCTCAACTTTTCCATTTTGACTTTCGCTAACCGTAAGACTCTAACAGTAATCTCTATGCCTCTATATTTCATCAAAATGATGGAAAATGGAGGACAGATTTCCAGTTTTGCTGCAGCAAAGTAGAGGAAGTGAGTGATCGTTACTTTAAAACTATATATATATATATATATATATATGTATATATATATACTTTAAAACTATATATAATATGTATTATATATACACTTTAAAACTATATAACATATATATATGTATATATATATATATATATATATATATATATATATATAGTGTGTGTGTGTGTGTGTGTGTGTGTGTGTGTGTGTGTGTGTGTGTGTTGCCTGGAGTTGTGCCACACAGTCACACGGTCACACAGTGAGATAATACTCTCCTCAGGAGTTTTAGATGGTCTAATATTTAACTATCTAATCTAACTTTAGATTATTTAATTATCTAACCTCAGTACTGAGCATGGGAAACCTCCCTTGAAGTTGTTGTTAATGGTGGGTCCAAGAACCACCCCCCAAATAATATATGCTGTTGTCACCATTCTGGGTTGCTTTCTGAAACTTGAAGGTAATGTTAATCCCAGCAGCGAGACTAAGACCACTACCACAATTTAAAGCCAAATTTGAAGCAAGATTTATTAAATACTAGCCAGGAGGATGGATTCTGGCCAGGTGCACACCCACATTCCTGGGAAATGGCCCAGAATCAAATACGTCAAAGAAGGATAACCCATAATTCATTGCATTTCCCATCAAGTCCAATCAGGGGCAAGCATCATCCTGAAGTACCTCCAGCCTGTGAAGCTCCTGCCCACAGGTGATCAAGCACATCTGGTGTAGGTGGGTCACACAAACTTGTTCAGAGGGTGAAAACATGTAGTTTGTTATCTCTCATAAGCAATGGCCTCCAGCATTTCAGGAACTATCTATCTATCCTTGGGCAAGAGGCTTGCAAATCGGAGGCATTTTTGTTCCATGGTTCTCTTAGGCATAGTAATTAAAACTTAAAATGTAACTTTGGCTCTCACATTAAGACCTTGTTTTTGGAAAGACACCACATACTTTGGAGGAATTGAGCTGGCACTGACCTACAAGTGTACCCCCCCCCCACCTTCTTTCAGTATTTGAAGGAACCATGCAAGCTGCCAAAGGCAGAAAAGCATTGGTAGTTCTACCCAGCTTGTGAACTACAACAATGACCAGCCTGGTAAAATGTCACCAGGGGTGCAATAGTGAGACTTTTATCTTAGGGGTAACCAACAGCTGTCTGATTTGATGAAGAGTCATTCAGTGGAAGGCAGGAATTTATGTCTGGTACTATGAACCTACATGCCAGTGAATGGAGAGAGGAGGACTCACCACTGTCATTTTTCCTAACCAATTTAATTTCCAAGGGTATGTATTCTAAATACTGTCATTATACCTACAGGTAAGAGTAGCTCCTGCCTTACATAAAAATGAATTACCTTTGAACCTGGAAGAAGCTATTTATAGAGATTTCCCGCTAATGCAAGAGCAGGAAACAGTGGCAGGAAATTATTAGGATGACCTCATATCCACCTCTGGATGCTCACAAGCCCTGTCATCTCTCCCTGGGGACCCCTGCTGCTGACCCACTGAACATAGCATCAGGCAAAAGCCACTTCCTGATGAGGTCACAAAGGAGTTTGACCACCTCTTGCTGGAAGATGCAATCTCTGGGGTTTGTAACAATGCCTCATGTTGGAGAATGTGCATTTATGAACTGTTAATACTTCTGCTCCAGAGTGGAGAAACTAAGTCAGTGAAGACCTTGAAGTTAAAAAGCCCTTGAGGTACAGATGCTGACAACACTTTCCTAGCAGACCTCTTCAGAAACCCTGGGCCTGGCCAGCCTGGAGGAGGGCACATACCAGAGGTCCAACCAAGCATACCTAGACTTTTGAGCTAGCTACCAAAGCCATGGAACACAATCACACATTTTCTTTTCTTTCTTTCTTTTTTTTTTTGATAATTGTTTTAAATTTAAATTTGAAACAAACTTGTTTTACATGTCATCCCGAGCTCCCTCACCCTACTGTCCTCTTCTGTTGCCCCCACCAATGCACATCCCATTCCATTTCTGCTCCCCAGGGAGGGTGAGACTTTCCATGAGGAATATTCAAAGTCTGTCATATCATTTGGAGCAGGGCCTAGGCTTTCCCCCATATGTCTAGGCTGAAGGAATATCCCTCTATGTGGAATGGTCTCCCAAAGTTCATTAGTATACGAGAATAAATACTGATCCATTAACAGAGGCCCCATAAACTGCCTAGTCTTTCTAACTAACACCCACACCCAGGGAGCCTAGGTTGGTCCTATGCTATTTTCCCATCCTAATTTCTGTGGGTTTCTCCAGCCTGGTCTTAACCCTTTTGCCCATCACTCATCCCTCTTTGCAACTGGATTCCAGGAGTGTTTAGCTCTGGGTGTCTGCTTCTTCTTCTATCAGCCACTAGATTAGGGCTCTACGATGGCATATAAGGTAGTCATCAATCTCATTATCAGGGAAGGGCATTTAAAGTAGCCTCTCCACTATTGCTTAGATTATTAGTTGGGGTCATCCTTGTAGATCTCTGGACATTCCCTTAGTGCCAGATTTCTCTTAAAACCTATAATGACTTCTTCTATTACAGTATCTCTTTTCTTGCTCTCCTCTATTCTTTCCCTGACTCCCTCATGCCCACCTCTCCCCTCCTCTTCTCCCCTTCTCTTTCCCCTAACTCCCTCTCCCCTCCCCATGCTCCCAATTTGCTCCAGAGATCTTGTTCCTTTCTCTGGGGGACCATGCATGCCTCTTTTAGGGTCAGTCCTCTTTGTCTTCTAGCTCCTCTGGCGGTGTGGATTGTAGGCTGGTAATCCTTTGCTCTATGTCTAAAATCCATATACAAGTGAATACATACCATGTTTGTCTTTTTGTGGCTGGGTTACCTCACTCATGATGGTTTCTTCTAGTTCCATCCATTTGCCTGAAAATTTCAAAATTCCATTGTCACTCCCCTCCCCCACTGAGTAGTACTCCATTGTGTAAATGTACCACATTTTCTCCATCCATTTTTCAGTTGAGGGGCATTTAGGTTGCCTCCAGATTCTATTAGAAATAATGCTGCTCTGAACATAGTGGGATAGATGTCCTTGTGGTATGAATGTACATCTTTTGGGTATATGCCTAAGAGTGGAATTACTGGATCTTGAGGTAGACTGATTCCAATTTTCCTGAGGAACTGCCATACTGATTTCCAAAGTGGCTGAACAAGTTTGCACTCCCACCAGCAGTGGAGGGGTGCACCAGTTTCTTCACATCCTCTTCAACATAAACTGCCTTTGGTGCTTTTTATTTTAACCATTCTGACAGGAGTAAGATGGTATCTCAGAGTTGTTTTGATTTGCATTTCCCTGATGGCTAAGGATGTTGAACACTTTCGTGTCTTTCAGCCATTTTAGATTCCTCTATTGAGAATTCTCCATTTAGTTCTGTACCCCACTTTTTAATTAGATTATTTAGTATTTTGGTGACTAGTTTTTTGAGTTCTTTGTATATTTTGGAAATCAGCCCTCTGTCAGATGTGGGGTTGGTGAAGATCTTTTCCCAGTTTGTGGGCTGCCATTTGGTCTTGTCAATTGTGTTCTTTGCCTTACAGAAGCTTCTCAGTTTCAGGAGGTCCCATGTATTAATTGTTGGTCTCAGTGTCTGTGCTACTGGCGTTATGTTCAGGAAGGGGTCTCCTGTACCGATTTGTCCAAGGGTACCTTCTACTTTCTCTTCTAGGAGGCTCAGTATGGCTGGATTTATGTTGAGGTCTTTTAATCATTTGGACTTAAGTTTTGTGCATGGCAATAGATATGGATGTCTTCTACACACCAGCATCCATTTGTGCCAGCACCATTTGTTGAAGATGCTTTCTTTTCTCCATTGTATAATTTTTAGCTTATTTGTAAAAAATCAGGTGTTCGTAGGTATGTGGGCTACTATCAGGGTTTTCAATTCAATTCCATTGGTCTACCTGTTTATTTTTGTGTCAATACCAAGTTATTTTTAGGACTATAGCTCTATAATAGAGCTTGAACTCAGGGTTGGTGGTGCCTCTGGAAGCTCCTTTATTGTACAGGGATGTTTTGGCTATCCTAGGCCTTTTGTTTTTCCATATAAAGTTTTGTAATGTTCTTTCAAGGTCTGTGAAGAATTGTGCTGGAATTTTGATGGGGATTGCATTGAATATGTAGATTGCTTTTGGTAAGATTGCCATTTTTACTATTTTGATCCTACCTATCCAAGAGCATGGGAGATCTTTCCATTTTCTGGTATCTATACTTTCTTTCTTTAAAGACTCAAAATTCTTTCCCTTTTTTTTGGTTAGCATCACCCTAAGATATTTTATATTGTTTGTGGCTATTGTAAAAGGTGATGTTTCTCTGATTTCTTTCTCAGCCTTGTTATTGTCTGTATATAGTAGAGTTAGTAATTTTTTTGAGTTAATCTAGTACCCTGTCACTTTGCTGAAGGTGTTTATCAGCTGTAGGAGTTCCTTGGTAGAGTTTTTCAGGTCACTTATGTAAACCATCATATCATCTGCAAATAGTAAGAGTTTGACTTCTTCCTTTCCAATTTGTATCTTTTTGATCTCCTTTGTTTTCTTATTGCCTTAGCTGGTACTTCAATTACAATATTGAAAACATATACAGAGTGGGAAGCCTTGTCTTGCTCCTTATTTTAGAGGAATCACATTGAGTTTCTCTCCATTAAGTTTGATGTTGGCTGTTGGTTTGTTGTATATTGCTTTTGTTATGTTTAGGTTTGTTCTTGTTATCCCTGATCTCTCCAAGACCTTCATCATGAAGGGATTTTGTCAAAGGCTTTTTCCGCATCTAGTGAAATAATCATGTGGTTTTTTTTCTTTTTCAGTTTGTTTATATGGCAATTACATTGATGGATTTTCATATGTTGAACCATCCCTGTATCCCCAGGATGAACCCTACTTGGTCATGTGGATGAGTTCTCTGATGTGTTCTTAGATTTACCGGTATTTTATTGAGTATTTTTGCATCAATGTTTATGAAGGATATTTGTCTGTTTTTTTTTTTCTTAGTTGTGTCTTTGTGTGACTTGGGTACCAAGGTAATTGTAGACTGTAAAAAGTGTTTGTCAATGACCGTTCTGTTTTTATTGTGTAACACTTTGAGGAGTATTGATATTAGCTATTCTGCTATTCTTTGAATTTCTGGTAGAATCCTGCACTGAATTCTGCATTGAAACCATCTGGCTTTGACTGTTTTTTTTTTTTTTTTTTTTTTTTTTTGGTTGGGAGACTTTTGATGACAGCTTCTATTTCATTAGGGGTTGTAAGTCTATTGAAATTGCTTATCTGTTGTTGATTTAACTTTGGTATGTGATATCTATCCACAAAACTGTTCATTTCCTTTAAAATTCTGAGTTTTGTGTAGTGCAGGTTTCCAAAGTATGACCTGAAGATTCTCTGGATTTTCTCTGTGTCCATTGTTATGTCACTCTTTTCATTTCTAATTTTGTTAATTTGGATTTTTTTCTTCTCTGCCTTTTGGTTAGTTTGGATAAAGGTTAATTTTCTTGTTGATTTTCTCTAAGAACCAACTCTTTGTTACATTTATGTTTTGTATTGTTTTTCTAGTTTCTACTTTATTGACTTCAGCTTTCAATTTGATTATTTCTGCATCTACTCTTTTGGGGGTGAGTTTGCTTCTTTTTGTTCTAGAGCTATTAGTTATGTTGCTGATCCACTAATGTGACTATTCTCCAGTTTCTTCATGTGACACTTAGGGCTATGAACTTTCCTCTTAATACTGTTTTCAAAGTGTCCCATAAGTTTGGGTATGTTGTGTCTTCATTCTCATTGAATTCTAGGAATCGTTCATTTCTTTTTTATTTCTTTCTTGACCCAGGAATAGTGCAATTGCTCATTGTTCAGTTTTCATGAGTTTGTAGGGTTTCTGCAATTTGTGTTGTTGTTGAATTCTAACTTTAAAGCATGTTGGTCTGATAAGATACAGATGGTTATTTCAATTTTTTTGTATCTGTTGAGGCTTACTATATTGCTGAGTATGTGGTTGATGTTAGAGAAGGTTCCATGTGGCGCCAAGAAGAAGGTATATTCTTTTGTATTTGGATGGAATGTTCTATAAATGCCTGTTAAACATAATTGGGTCATAACGTCTGTTAATTCCTTTGTTAAGTTTCTGTCTTGTGGATCTGTCTAATGTTGACAGTGGGATGTTGAATCCTCCCTCTATAAGTGTGTGAGGTTTTATGTGCAATTTGAATTTTAGTGATGTTTCTTTTAAGAATGTTAGTGCCTTTGTATGTGGGGCATAGATGTTCAGAATTGAGACTTCATCTTAATGGATTTCTGCTGCAATGAATAAGAAATGACCTTCCTCATCTCTTTTGATTGATTTTAGTTGTTAGATATTAGGATTGCTACACTGGCTTGTTTCTTGGGTCCATTTGATTGGAAAATCTTTTCCAACCCCTTAACTCTGAGGTAATATCTGTCTTTGAAGTTGAGGTGTGTTTCTTGTATGCAGCAGAAGGATGGGTTCTGTCTTTGTGTCCATTCTGTTAGCCTGTGTCTTTTTATAGGTGAGTTAAGACCATTAATATTTAGTGATATTAATGACCATTGATTGTTAATTGTAGTGGGATATTCACTTTGCTTCTGTGGTATTGACCATGCCCATTGGGGGGTGGAGACAAGGGTGGAAGTGACCTGTGGAACTAGGTCTGAGGAGGGGCCGGGGAATGCTCTCTTGCTGGCAGGATGCGGAGAGGAGAGCATCTGGTGGAACTTGCTGGTGTTCATCTGTCTAGGTTGTAAGTTATTTCTCCCTGAATAAACATCTATTCGGCTTATTTGTTTATCCTGATCCTTATTAAACTGCAATAGTTAATTCTTGTTCTTTTGGATTTGTTGTTCGTGGTATTATGTGTGGATTTCCCCCATTTTTCTTTTGGCTGTTGGTAAAGTGGGATTGTCTACTGCCTATGTTTTTGTGGGTGAAGTTAATTTCCTTGGGTTGGAGTATTCCTTCCAGAACTTTCTGTATGCCTGTATTAGTTGATAAGTATTGCATATATCTGATTTTGTCATGGAATAACTTGATTTCTTTATCCTTAGTGATTGAAAGCATCGCTGGGGTAGTAGTCTGTGCTGGCATCCGTGGGGAAAAAAAACAGTCAGAGGGAGTGGTGGAAACAGAAAAGCTGGGTAAATGATCAGAAACTACAGACACAAGCATAACCAATCAAATACAAGAGATGGAAGGTGTTTCCAGCATTCCCTCTGACTGGGTTTTTTTTTTTTTTTTTTTTTGTCTCTATTTCAGCTTTCAAAGCTTGCACTGTTTGAATTGTTTCTTGCAATTTTTGGTTTGTCTTGTGTTCCATTTCTTTAAAGGATTTTCTCATTTCCTCTTTTAGGGTCCCTATCAACTTCATGAAGTTGTTTTTAGGGCTTCATCTGTGTTGGGATGTTCAAGTCTTGCTGATTTGGAGTCCTTAGATTCCGGTTGCGGCATATTGATCTTTCTGTTGTTGTCTACCCATTCCTTTTTCTAGTACGTACTGGTGGGGTCTCTCCCTGTCCTGGTTGGTACTGGACCAAGGTTATCTTCTGCTGGGTGCAAGCAGGTCCAAGTGGAAGTGGTACTAGGGCGCTAACAGATTCTGGATGTGCTGGTCCTCTGGGAGGAGTTACCTTGTGTTCAATCCTCAGAATGCTTTGAGCAGGGCACAGGAAGGCGGGCTCTTTTCCAGGGTGGAGGCAGGAGCAGGATGCTGGCAGACTCTGGACAGGCTGGTCTGTCTGGGTGGGCTCCCGATTATAAGTGGGTCCCAGGCTTCAATCAATCACCCATTTTCTTAACCTGCTAAATTTAGGATGATTTATTGCCCACCAATAGATGACTAGCACATGGCTACCTCATTCAGCTACCTTGAGATTTTCTTTGTATTGATGTCTTGTGAACACGCAAAAGGATCAAAAGTTATTAACCCCATCAATCTGTTATAGATAACCCTGCTGGGTTGAACACACACTTCCATGAGCTCTCATGGTGAGAATGGCTGCTGAGGGAGCCAATATCACCTGTGCTGGAGCCCGGGAATCAGTTACTAAGATTACACTATTGAGTTTGAGGCCAGTCTAGTCTACAAAATGAGTTCCAGGATAGCCCAACTGTTATACAGAGAAATCATGTCTCAAGCTACCCTCGCCCCCAAAATAGGTTTACTGGTGAATATAATAAAACCACATGTATTGGGGTTAAATTGGCGATTTAAGCAGATTTGAAAAGGGCTGTTTTGTTTGGAGAGGGGGAGAATCAAGCATTATTCTTGATCATTTCTTAATTTCTTTACATGCATTTTACCAGTTAATAAATAGCACAATGGATATTTAGCACAGTGTGGCTTTAAACAAATCAAATTCACTAACCCCTCAATCCTGACCTGAACAAGTTGGTTCTGGGCTATCTGATTTTCAAGAATAAACGAGGGTCCCATGTCCTGGGCCACCTGCCCCTAACCCACACCTTGCTCCCAGTTTCCAACCAGCCTGACAGGCTTCTGAAAGCCAAGTCCCAGGAAGCTTCCTCAGAGATGGCAGAGCTGCCAGAAGCTGTAAATAAACCAAACTGGAGGTAGACTGCACTGTTGCTGCAGGCTACAGGCCTGGGAGGGTGGAACTACCTTTCTACCTGCTCCTGATCAGTCAACAAATCAGCTGATTAGGGAGCAGAGTCTTACAGCACTGTGAGCAGCAGAAGGGATGGGTGTGGGAGAGTGGGCATGAGGGCATAAGGAGGGTGATGGCAATCCCAGGAAAAGCAAAGCAAAAGAAACAAGGTAACAAAAGCAGCTACAACAGGAAGCCAGAGGAGCCTGTGTAAGGGGAGGAAAGTAAGTCCCCCAGGCCATCCAGTGAGTGATACAATGTTATGCGCAGCAGTATAAATGTGCGAACCAAGATCTTCTTGGCTTTGGCTCAATTAAAAAGGGGCTTAAAGGAACTTGTGATTACAGGCAGATTTCCCCAAGAAAGGAATTATTTTAGTCATCTTGGCCCAAATAAACTTAACAGTTAAAATAATTAGCAGGCACCTCAAATGAGCTGTGAAATCAATTCTCTTTATACTCATGTAAAGGTGTTTTCTTGGTGCCTCTTGGAAAGCTTTCATCTTCCTTACCTTATTTCATAGTTCACTCCAAGATGAGATTCTATCTCACCCTCTATAAAAATACAAAATCAGGCACGGAGGCAGAGGTATGTAATCACAGAATACCTAGAAGCTGTAGGATGAATGGTCAGAAGTTCAAGGCTAGCCTCAGCTACATACGGATTTTGAGGACAGCCTGGGCTACAAGGAGACTCTGTTTCAAATGAGACAAAGTGTAAGAAAAGGGAATGAGATGAAACAAAATGTAAGAAACATATAAAATTTCAAAACTATTGTAAAACATAAAATGAGCAATATCAGCTGCTGACTTCTTCATTTGCTCATTTCAAGATTATAGGAAAACTCACTATAAGTCAGATAAACAGATGCTTCTATATGTATTAAATTGCCCTATCACAGTCTCATAATTGTTATATAAGCTTTGAGTATATATATGTATGTATGTATATATATATATATGTATATATATACATATATATATATACATATATATATATATATATGTATATATATATATGTATATATATATATACATATATATATATATATATATATATATATATATGGCGTGTGTTATGCACACATACATGCTTCCATTTTATACCCCTCTCTTATCTCCTCCCATCTTCCATCTATCTTCTTTTTCTTTCCTACATTCTTCCCCTTCTTATTTTCATGTCTTATTTATTGGGGGCCCATGCATTTAATTAAAGTTGCCGAGATTCACATTTGCTGTTGTTTTCCTTTTTTTTGGTTTTTTGAAACAGGGTTTCTCTGTGTAGCTTTGGAGCCTGTCCCGGACTCACTCTGTAGATTAGGCTGGCTTTGAACTCACAGAGATCAGCCTGCCTCTACCTCCCAAGTGCTGGGATTAAAGGCCTGTGCCACCAGTTCCCTGTTGTTGTTTTTCTTAAATCCACTTTTTTGTTTATGTGTTTGTAAGTGTGCCTGTGTGAATTTATGTGTACCACAGCCATACAGTGTTCAAGGGAGCCGGAAGATGCCCTTGGATCCCATGGAACTGGAGGTATGGCAGTAGTGAGTCACCCTGAGGGTGCTGGGAACTGAACCAGGGTCATCTGTGAGAGCAGTGAGCATTCTTGACCTCAGAGCCACCTCTCCATTGCGTTGGGCATGCCTATTGCTGTTCTTCTACATAACAGCTGTCTAGTGTAAAATTCACACCTAAGTGGATATTTACCTAAGGCGGTAAATATCACAAAACTACATATTATTAATGGAGAAACTTTCCGTGAAATGAAATAATTACACAAAATATTTTCTTAGAAGCATTTTGTAAGTCTTGGTGTACAACCCCCAGTCAACAATTGGCTAGATGATAATTTAATCTTCTTGGTTATTGAAGGAGAATTAAAATGTGTTATATTATTTAATTCTGTGAAGCAGGATTCAGCTTCTGCTGCGGGGCATGCAAAGGCTCTGCAAGCCACTGCAGTTTGTAACCAGCAGCTCCTTGCCGGGTTTTTATCTTAGAGTCTAAGACTTAGACAGATGGTGTGACATAAAACTGTTAGGATCATTATTTATTTCAAAATATTCTGGTTCAAAAAAGAATTGAGACAGCAGATCTCCATTTTAAGGGTGTCCCGGGGCAAAGGGAGAAGGGTGTGTAAGATTTTTAATTTCAAACAAAACTTTCGGCAGAAGACTTTCTAGAAATAATTGCAAAAGCAAGTTACTCAGGCAATAGGATTGTAAGAATCAGTAATAGGTGGTTAAAGGAAAGAATTGAGGCAAGAAACTTATGTTTCTTCACAGACTCTTGCTTCTTGTGTGTATTAGGCCATGACTCTCAACACACCAGACAGATATCAATTTGTCTTCAGCTACTGAACTTAGAGGCTTCTGTCTCAGTGTCTTTCTCTCACAGCATCTGGATTTAGAACATCCGTGATGGCTGATGTCATATTTAAAGTCAGATTGGATTTCTTTTTCATCAGAGAGTACTTTGACATGAACATTGCCTGTAGCAGGCCACACCACAAAGACGGGTCTGGCCAGCAGCTTAGATGATCCTTGGCTCTTCTACGATTGTAAAATGTAAATAAAAAGGAAAAAACGCAACAGAGAGCAGATATGGCTCACGATGTTTAAAATATTTACTCTGTAGCTCTTTATAGAAAGCTTTGCTTGCCTCTGCTCTATAGAACAAAGTTCAAAGTCCTGCCTGGGCTTTGAACACTACACGGGCTCAGCATAGTTCCTTCCCTACTTAATCTTTACCTGTTGCTCTCAGGCAAATTCTCCCATGTTCAGATCAGTATTGCTGCAGGACAGGAGACTAGCACAACATTTAACAACAAATGCTCCCTCGAATACACAGAGCTGCTCTTCTGCTCTCTTGTCAGTCAAGTTTTAGGTATACACGGGGGAAGGAGGGACTTTTGTCTGTTCCACAGCGCCTTCTACTGGGGACACCACAGAGGAAGACAGTAGAGCATTGTACCACACCAATGATTTACTTAGTCAATCCAGTGTCTACTTGATTACAGAGGAACTTTTAAAATACTCCCCCCATCCCTATACTCTTCCTCTACTCAGTGGTTTAAAATGGTTCCAGAGTCTTCTTTTCAGATCTGGGAAAGAGAAAATTAAATAGAGAGGGGGACAAATATTCATTATTGATGACTGACATTATTGAGATGGTGGAGAGGCCCAGAATTTCCCCTCTTCATCAACTCTGAGCAAGGACACACAGATCAGTTTCTTTCATAAGACAGGGAGGAAGCACTTGAGCACTGTGCTCCACCCCTCTGGGGGAACGAGTAGGGAAATTCCAGGCATTCCCTTTCCATAATCCTCACCCCCAGAACAGTTCTATTGAAGCAGGAGCGAATCTCCACTCTTAGATTCTCCATCAAATCGAAGAGTGATCACTCAACTTTTGGAGATCCCCTCCTAAGGATGTTTCCTGTGTACCGACTGGACCAGCAATCATCATTTTCCACACACCTCTCTTTACCTAGGACTTTAGTTGAGAAGCCACAACTTCTGTCTTTCTCTAGATGCCGCTGGGCAGGAAGGGCGAGGAGAATTATCTGGGAGGGCATGAGGTCTGAGAGACCCACAGGGTGGGTGTACCAGTGATGACTTGGTGAGGTCAGTCTGTAAAAACCACGGGAGATGGAGGATTTTCTGATAAATGCTTGGCCTTAACAAGTGAAGAAAAAAGAAGATGCAGAAATGCTATCTAAACAAGTAAGAGAAGAATTTAGAACTGATCCTCATGGAATAATGGCACTTTATTAATATATAAATTATATAAATACATAAATACATGAAAAGACATAATACAGATTCCCGTATGACAAAGAATTCAAAATAACCACAGTAAAAACTCTAAGGGAGTCCAGTTGAAAGTGTATGAACAGATTTGGAATCTCAGTGAAGTTTCAAAGAAGCACGAAACAGAACACTTTGGGCCAAGGAATTCAATAACCAAATGGAATAACTCAGTGACATAGCCCAGCAGAGCAGAGCACTCGAGTCTGTGACTGGCCACTTGAGACTGTTTAGTCAGAATAGTCAGTCTAGAGCAAGGACCTGTGATACAGTGTAAAGGGGTCAGTACACCCTTGAGGGGAAGCCCGGAAGAAAAGAGAGAGAGAGACCAACATGACCACCAGGAGGGACAATGGTTAACTAGCTCTCTCGACTCTAGGACAGGGAATTTAGACCCAAAATAACCAAAGGGTGCAAAATGAGAATATTGGCAACAACCACCTCAGGGAGACACAGGAGATGAAGAAAAGACAAAGAGAATTACAAACATAGAAGAAAAGCCACTTGCCACATTCTGCAGAGCCTTCCTTAGCCTCTCCATGATTTTTTTTTTCCAGAAGAAAAATTGCAGGCAAGAATAGAATGGCTGATAAAGTCAAAATGCAGAAAGCAAAAATCTACCAACACATGATAATAAGCACAATGAAGCTGTCCTTCAAATGGAGAGACAATTCACCACAAGACCTGCTTTCTGAGCTGGGTACAGTGGCTAATGCCTATAACCCCGGCACTGTGGTTCAGGCAGGAGGATTTCCATGAGTTTGGATCAGGTTTGGGTACAAGTGAGTTCCAGGACAGTCTGGACCACAGAGTGATACAGAGTGATTGATATATACATATATATATATATATATCTATCAATCGTTAAAATTGTCCTTCGAGTTGAAATGAAAAGATGCTAAGAGAACCGAGCATGCATATGAATGTGTACAGCAAAGTCAGGCTGCATATATTGAATAACATAAAGCAGGACAATGTTGCAATGGTGGGTATACAGTCACTTTAAATATTAGCATCAACTTTAGAAAAAGAAATTAAGCTCTCACACATTATTGTAGGGTTCTGTGAGCTGTTATTGGAATTATTTAGTAATGGAATTATTTAGTAAGGGGTGAGGGTGGGGTATGGACCTCGATACATCCAGGACTCCTTTCATACATATCCTCACTGGTTTCATGTCCACAAACAATGAGTTGTTTAGAAGGATCAAGCACTAGTCACCTCTTGAGTATTTTAGCAAAGTCAAAGTGTAAGATGCACTTTTACTGCTGCAAAGAAATGGAATTCTGTGTGAGGCTGTAACTAGTTGAAAGCACAGGTATTTAGTAAGGATGCCTGAGTCTTCAGTGTCAGTTTGTCATACCATTATCTGACCCCAGACCAGACTGTGAACTTTTTAAAGCCATGATAGCCACTGTGTAAAATGAGACTAAAATTGCAAGAGACGCTGACCTGAGACAACAGATGTCAACACCTATAATTAGCCATAACCTGTGCAAAAACACAGTATTTTATTTCAGAGTGATTTCTCCACTTCTCTCCTATGGCCAAGCCTGACATTTGCTGAGCTGCTCCTGCTCTGTAGGTTTTGTGATTTGCTTCTATTTACACAGAAATACAAGATGTCTTGTTCAAACTATCCGGAAAAACAAACAAACAAACAAACAAACCAAACAGGCAAAACCAAATGTCCTCTTTTCGAGGGGAATCTCAATTCTGCATCTTCTGTCCACAGATCTACACAGATAAGAGTCAGCAGGACCATCATTCAGGGATCTGTGTGCCTGCAAGGTGCATTGAATCATGATACCTGGTAGTCAGATGGTTGTGATATGACTAGGGGGATAAATAAAACATTGAATGGGAACAATGGCTCTTACTGTCCTCCAGGCCAAAGCATGTGAGCTGTACTCTCCACTCCATGATGAACAAGTACAGAAATAGGTGTGTGTGTGTGTGTGTGTGTGTGTGTGTGTGTGTGTGTGTGTGTGTTATGGATTTTTTATGAATAGGTAGGTTTCATGTGTGTGTTTCCCTGTGCATATACACGCAAGTGTATTGATGCGTATGCACTTGCGTATGAAGGTCTGATGCCATTGTTGGTGACTTCCTCTATCATGCTCCACTCTGTTGTTTTTTTCATATAGGGCCTCTCTCTGAACATGGAGTTCAATAGTTCAGCTAGGCTGTCTGACCAGTGAGACCCAGGGGTCCTCCTGTCTCCCACGCCCTAAATGAACAAGTGTCTTGTTGCATGAACAATGGTTGGTTCTGAGCTCCAAGTTATTATGAGCAGGTCCCTGACCACCGACACAGGAAGCAGTGACTAACAGCCCACCCTCACCGCTACCCCACCTCCATCCCAATTCCTTCCCCACTCCCTCCCTGTGTAATTCTCCTATGCACATATCTGAGTCCAAAGTGGTTGCTCTTGCTTCAGCAGAGCCCGGGCACCAGAGCACAGGCTGGAATGCCCATCTCAAAAGTCTCAGCTTCTTTGGCCACATGCTTTGACAGTAACCTGCGGAGCAGCCCTCGCCATGTTTATTTTTTGTCCTGCCACTTTTTCCGATAATGACTGACTTATTATTATTTAATACAAGTTAGCTCTTCGGAGAAGAATTTGGTATACGTTTTTCAGAGTGATTGATACCAAGACGCACACATCCTGAGAACATTTTTAGCTCGTATTTTTTTTTTTTACCCTTACAATTTAGTGGCTGTTTATTTTTCTTGAAACAAAATGTCAGCCTACTGGTGACCCCTCTGTCTTCCTGGCTCATTTTGCTGCCACCTTTTTGGGATGACATTCTTCAGTACAGGGGCTTAGTTAGTACAATGGGGCTATGTTTGAGCAAGTCAGTTATTTTAATTACACCATGTGCAATGCAGGCTGTCGCCTCACAGAAAGGCCTCACAGAAAGAAGAGGTGACTGTCGGCTGAAAGCCTCCAGAAAAGTCGCACGTTGTCATCTCATAGTGCAGGAACTTCTGAACTCTGAGTTTGAGACAATAGAATTCTTTGATTTATTTCTCTTTTTCAGTCTATGAGAAACATTCTAGAGGTTTAAGTAGTTGCATGAAGTTATTGTACTAGGTTTTATAATTTTCATGCCCCCTCCCCTGTCTCTTTTCTTTTCTCTTGTGGTGTTTAGCTGGAATAAATCTGAGGACCTGTGAAAATTACAAAACTAAAAACTTGTTGGTTTGAAATAGGGTAATCCAGCTGTTACTTAGACTCAGCAGAAGCCATCTAATACCCCCTGGCTGTGTTAGTATGTGTGCCCTCCCTACGCCCATCCACTGTGTTGTTTATCAAGCATCCTTGCCCAGACATACTCTCCAGTCCCAGGTCCTCTCTCCTGGCCTTCATACATCCTTGTTTACCAAGTCCAAGTACCAGTCGTTGCTCCCCAAGTGAGTCTGCTGGGAACTTCAAGGTCACAGAACTGTCGATTTTGCTGTAGAAGTTTTTGCTGTGATGATTTTACTTTGCTTTTGCTCTCTGCAGACAGTATGTCTGTCATGTACCTGACTGTGGTCTGGGTGCACGTGTGTCTGGATCTGTTCTATTTAAACACAAACCCAAGAGATTACTTGTATTAGTGACTTCGGTTTTACAAACTTGAATCCATTCACCCTACATGCTTCCATGTTCTGAGCACGTCAGGTGAGGACCCTCAGAAGGGCGTCAGGCAGGCTGCCTTGACTGAAGTCTACAGCGTTCTCAGGCATCAGAGGGCAGGTAGCTGTAGGATTGTACTTGTTACTTATGTTCAAGATCACTTTCCCCCTCGGACGCCCTGGTGGGTTCCCTCTCTTGTCCCTGACTGAGATTCTCTTGGGAATGCTCCAGAGCTGACTTTGAACTTTTTTTTTCCTTTCTCTGCAGCATCTCATCAGCCAGCTCCTCCAATGAAGAGGTCCAGCTAACTCTCCTGTGTGTACCAACTGCACCCCATCCTCTCTACACATGTAGTCCTACTGTGTGAGCCTTACCAGGGCCTATCCAAGGGTCCGAAGTGCAATAGAATTCCTTCCTAAAGTTATCTAAAGACCTCACATGCCTTCCCATGGTCCTGTGACATTCTCAGAGAAAATAAACCCTTCCACACTCTACCTCCACCTGTCCCTCCATCCTCTCCACCTGTCCCCTCCACTTACCCCTCCACATCCCCCTCCACCTGTCCCCTCAACTTACCCCCTCCACATGACCCCTTTACATGCCCCTTCCACCTGCCCCCTCCACCTGTCCTCTCCAGCTGCCCCTCCACCTACCCCTCCACATCCCCCTCCACCTGTCCCCTCCACCTGTCCCCTCCACCTGTCCTCTCCAGCTGCTCTTCCACCTGTCTCCTCCACCTGTCCCCTCCACCTGTCCTCTCCAGCTGCCCCTCCACCTGTCCTCTCCACCTGTCCCCTCCACCTGTCCTCTCCAGCTGCTCCTCTACCTGTCTCCTCCACCTGTCCCCTTCACCTGTCCTCTCCAGCTGCCCCTCCACCTGTCTCCTTCACCTGTCCCCTCCACCTGTCCTCTCCAGCTGCTTCTCCACCTGTCCCCTTCACCTGTCCCCTTCACCTGTCTTCTCCAGCTGCTCCTCCACCTGTCTTCTCCACCTGTCCTCTTCAGCTGCCCCTCCACCTGTCCTCTCCCCCTGTTCTTTCCAGCTGCCCCTCCACCTGTCCTCTCCAGCTGCCCCTCCACCTGTCCTCTTCACCTGTCCTCTCCAGCTGCCCCTCCATCTGTCCCCTTCACCTGTCCTCTCCAGCTGCCCCCTCCACATGCCCCCTCCACATGCCCCCTCATCCTGTCTCCTCCATGTCTTCTCCCAGCCTCTCCGGGGGGCTTTTGCTCAGGCATGGTCAGCCACATTTTGGGAATAGTTCAGAAGAGGTTGGTATGGGAGTATTGCATTTGAACTTGCAGTTTTATGCACTGTTGTGATTCTGACTGGTCATTGAATGTAGGAATACTCCCTAGGGATGCTCTACTGGTCCAGTAGTCCAAACAGGCCAACTCCAGTGTGTTTTGGATGTACCACACAAGGGCTGAGGAGTAGGGATGAGGAACACCAGGAACTACAAAGAAAGGTCCCGCACTGCCTCCTGCTCCTTTCCAAAGCTGAAGTCTGGGCTTGCATTTATTCTCATTTTCTTTAGTTATACATTGCATTATTCCAGCACAGCTTGTTTAGCATCCATCTTCACTCAACACAGAATTATGAATAACTCACATTTTAGTATAGAAAACTGTCTTCAGCCTAGAAATAATCTTGATTTTAGTATCCATGTTTTTTTGGCTTGTTTCTTATATAGAACCAAATTGATGACTGTAACTCAAGAATTCTACATCCAATTTAACATACCCTCTCTCACTCAGAAAACCAAAACCAAAACCAAAACCAACCAACCAACCAACCAACCAACCAACCAACCAACCAACCAACCAACCAGACAAACCCCACAAGACACTGAGCAAGGGTCAGATCAAATGCAAACAATGGCTATTTCCCTGATGCAAAATGAAAGTAGCAGTGAGGCTGTTTGCATTCTGCACACAGCATTGTAGATACTTCATCTTCAGGGCTCTGAAACTACTGCTGTATCCAGTATCGGTACCATCTGAAATAAATAGATGTGTTTTATCTGCTATATACATCCCAACACACTATGCTTGAATTACTTCCGAGTCCATCAAGATTAGGGGCATTTCTATAATCAGCAACGTAAAATTACTTGATACCTTGTGACTTTAAGATAAATATTTTGGATAGATAGCTGTAAAGAAGCTCGGGTTCATGCTGGGAAATTGATTTTTTAAAAATCCGATTCAATCAAAGTGAAGTGAGACGTTCTTATACATTGCTTAGATGACCGCTCCAGCTTTGGTGCTGTCTGTGGGAGACATGGTAATGAATTTCTCAGTTACACTTTCATTGCAGTGTCTATCATCACTAGCAAAAAAGTATTTTCTTTTCCTGTGACATCCACTAGCTCCCTAACCTTGAAAGTCACTGTATAAAATACTTACCTGAGAAAACTGCTTGCACTTGGAGCTTGCCAGAGAATATTGAGGTATGCATGGTCTGATCAGGGTCCCTTGCTGCTGGCTATTTTGTGCATCACTATGATCAAATACCTAGTAAGGAAGCCAGGGGAAGAGGCTTGGTATTGGCTATTCCTTAAAGGTTTGGTAGAGTTTAGCAGTGAACATACCTGGTCCCAGTCTTTCTTTATGGGGACTTTTTTTTTTTAAACAACTGCTTCAATCTTGTTGCTTTTATGTTTTAATTTTGGTAAATCCTACAAGTCTAGACTTGATTTATTTCTTTTAGGTTTCCCAATCTTATTGGAATATAAACTTGTAAAGTCTTCACTAATGATCTTCTGAATTTCATTAGAATATGTTGTCGAATCCCCTTTCATCTATAACTTTACCAGTTTGGGTCTTCTCTCTCTTCCTTTCAGTTAGTTTCTGTAAAGGTTTTCAATGTTGTTTATCCTCTTCAAGGAGCCAACACTTGTTTGATTTATTGTCCACGCTGCTCATTCAGTCTCCTGGCATTTGCTTCTGGCTTTTACTTTTCCTTGTCACCCACTGTCCTGGGGTTTGTCTTGTTCTTGTATTTTTAAGACATTTTGGTGCATCATTAAGTTTTTTGGGATTTTTCTGACTTAAATTATTTTTATTAATTCTTTGAGAATTTCCTACATTGTATTCTGTCATATTCATTTCTACTCCAACTCTGGTTGACTGAACAGGGGCCACACCCTTAAAAAATCACCTACTCTTCTCTCAGCCTCTATCAATTGCCAACAGGTCCTTAGGTAGGGATGGGATATACCTCGAATACCTCCCCACTCAATGCTGAGGTATTGTCTGACTCAGTCTTGCCTATGTTTTGTGTATGTGGTCACAACCACTATACATTTATATCTGTAGCTTCCCTGCTGTTCCCAGAAGATGCCATTTCCCTGTGGTCATTCAACATTTCTGGTTCTTACACTCTTCCTGCCACCTCTTCCATGGTGATCTCTGAATAATATGGCCATCACATTTAAGGCTGAGAATTCTGCAGTCTTTTGTTTTCTGCACCCTGACCAATTAGCTGTGGGTGTCTGTGTTAACTTACATCTACTACAAAAAGAAACTTCCCTGATGTGATTTGAGATATACCATAAACTATGGCTATATGGATAAGTCATTAGGAGTCATTTAATATGTGTATTTAGCAGAACAGTAGTAGTAGATTTTCCTCTGTGGTGTATGACCAACTAGCCACAATTCTTGGCCCTAATAATGGAGCCAGGTATGGATTCCATCCTGTGGATCAGGCCTTAAATGCAAACAGAAAATCTTCGGTTACTTCCATTATATCTTGCCAGGATGGTAGTTATTGTAGCTTTCAAAATTCACAGCTGGGTAAAACATTTATTATTATTATTATTATTATTATTATTATTATTATTATTTATTATTTATTATTATTATTATTTTACTCTAGTGGTGTGCACAGCACCTTTCAGCACTACAAAAGCTTGCCACAAATGATGGGCTCTCAAGTCAGTGCTGGCTTGATTCCTTCATGTTCTAACACTCAGGTATGCATCATCTTAGGCAACAAAGCCTTACCTTCAAGTTCTCGAGGGAGACCAGGAGCCTTGGCAACAGCCTGTAATATTTGAGTGATCTGTGGGACCTCACTCCAGCAAAGGCCGACAATTCCAAAAAGGTAGCCCATTCCTGGCATTAGACTTTTTATTTGTTAGCCTCTGGTGTCTAAAAGGGGCCTTGTCATCCCATTATAGGATAATTCAATTTAAGCATTCTCTTTTTGTGTGTGTGTGTGTTTGCTTTTCGAGACAGGGTTTCTCTATGTAACAGCCTTGACTGTCCTGGAACTCACTCTGTAGACCAGGCTGGCCTCAAACTCATAGAGATTTGCCTGCCTTTGCCTCCTAAGTGCTGGGATTAAAGGCATGCACCACCACCGTCTGGCTAAACACTTTCTACATCCATATGCATATATACTTTAGGAAGCATTTACAGTAATAGGTTTCTATATGACTTAGTTAACTCTCTCAGTAGATTCCCTGGTGCCTGCCCTCCCATTCTCCACTCAATTTAACCTTGCCTGTTCTAGTATATCCCATCTCACCTTTGCATTACTGTGTTCTACCTCACCTCTCTTGAAAACTTACCCCCCTACATGGTTCTTAATTAATTTCATGATCCCATGGATACCCCAAAATGAAGCACACAAATCTGAAGGTTCAAAGCTAACATCCACAAATGAGAGAAACTAAACTACATCTTTCTGTGACTAGGATACCTCACTCAGGATGACTGTTTCCAGCTCCATCCACTTACCTGTAAATTTCACAATTACATTAAAAACAACAACAAGTAAACAACAACAAAGCAAAAGCAAAAACAAAAACAAAAACAAACAAACAAACAGCAGAATAATATGCCATTGTGTAAGTGAACTACATTTTCATTATCCATTCTTCTATTGATGGACATCTAAGCCGTTTCCATCTCCTAGCAACTATAAATAAAGCATCAATGAATGTGGATGAGCAAGTGTAGGGTAGAGAGTCTTTGGGAGATTTATTTATTTTATTTATTTGCTTTTATGTGGTGTGTGTGTGTGTGTGTGTGTGTGTGTGTGTGTGTGTGTGTGTGTGTGTATGTGTGTGTGTGTGAACTGTCTCCAAGGTAGAGGTTTGTGTCTAGAACACTCATAGCCAATTCCTCCAAGCTGTATTTCCCCAAAGGTCTTTGCCCTGTGGTGTCCTGATACTATTTAAAATTGGCTAGAAGTTTGCGGGAGGGGGGGGGTCCATGCCACAATTAGCATCTCCCCAATTGCATCCAAGGCCACTGAGACAAAGCAGAGGCCCAACAAAACCCTATCAGGGCCCCCTTCCCGTTTTTTCTCTTCTCAGCCACTCAGGTTCCTGTGGCTACATGCCCATCTTCACGAAGATGCCTTTGAGGATGACATGCCAGAAAATGCAGACACTATTGATGTCTCCGCAGAAACATGTGTGGCTGCTTGCTTTCTTGTAATGTAAACAAGGTAAATGTGTGCAAGCAGACGGCCACAGGCAGTCCAAACCTGTCAATCAAAGAGACAAAGCATTGTCCTGCTGAAATTCCTTTGGCTGGGGCTTATGTCAAAGCAAGTTTTGCTTTTCCTGGTGCTAAAAGAAAATACATACCCCTTAGAGGATTTAGAAACTTGGGGCTCTCAAAAGCTGGCTTACAACCCACCCTATGATTATTTAGATCAGTGGCTCTCAACCTGTGGGTCAAGGTCCCTTTGGGGGAGTGCGATGACCCTTTCACAGGGTCGCATATCAGATATCCTGCGTATTGGTTATTTACAGTATGATTGATAACAGTAGCAAAATTACAGTTGTGAAGTAGTAATGGGATGGTTTTATTGCTGGAGGTCACTACAACATGAAGGACTGTATTAAAAGGTTGCAGTATTAGGAAGTTTGAGAACCACTGATCTAGATGAATGAATTATATTGTTGAGTGTATTCTCACTTTATTGTCTATGAATCTATTCTAATCAGTATAGGTGGAGCTTGTGCTTCAGGGGGGTCTTTCTCCATTTAGTATAGTTTGGGCTGTGGCTTTGCTGACCCATCCTTCAGGCCCAAGTAGAGCAGAGTGTTTGGTGAATGCTCCTCCTCTGACTGCTCCCAAGTACATATGTCTGAGACACATGCCTCCTTTGACACTGCATCTGAGCTCTGATGCTACTCCCAGGTCAGAGGGCTGTGACTCCCTCTGATGCTGCTCAGGGTCTGAAGTTCGAACCTACCTTTGATGCCGCTCCAGGCTTGAACCTCAGGCCTTCCTCTGACCCTACTTCTGGGCTCTCCTATGGTACATTAAAAAAAATATTTAGCTCTCTTTTTTTCCCCCATTATTTTTATCTGGTCTATAAAATAATGGTTTTCACTGGATATTTATATATATGCATATCATCATCTATGTATATATGTGTGTACACATGCATTTGTACATATACATGTATTTGTGCACATACGTGGATATGTATGTTTAGGCCAGCTGTCAAATTTGGGTGTCATTCTTGAGGAGCCACTCGCCTTGTTTTTTTTTTTTTTTTTTGACAGCATCTCTTACTGGAACCTGAGTCTTACCAATTAGTTCAGTTGCTGGCCAGATAGCATTGGCTCCTGTCTCTTCCTTGATCTCCCATATGATCTCTGAGCTGGGATTACAAGTAGGAATCATGTAGCACAGTTTTTTTTAATGTGGGTTCTGGGGGCTGAACTCAGGACTTCATATGTTCATAATAAGCACTTTACTGACTGAGTTCTCTCACTCCAGCCCCTAAAGAGTTTAATTTATTATTTTTAAATTAAATTTGAAACAAGCTTGCTTTATGTGTCAATTCCAGTTCCCTCACCCTCCCCTATCCCCATCCCAAACATCATCCCATCTCCTTTTTGCTCCCCAGGGAGGGTGAGGCTTTTCATTGGAGATCTTCAAAGTCTGTCACCTCATTTGGAGCAGGGCCTAGGCCCTCCCCCATGTGTCTAGGCTGAGGGACTATCCATTTTTGTGGAATGGACTCCCAAAGTTCATTCATATACTAGGGATAAATACTGATCCACTATCAGAGGCCCCATAAACTGCCCAGTCCTTCTAACAACCACCAACTTCAGGGGGTTCTGAGGCAGTCCTCTGCTGGTTTCCCAGCTATCAGACTGGGGCCCATGAGCTCCCCCTTGTTCAGGTCAGCTGTTTCTGTGGGTTTCTCCAGTCTGGTCTTGACTCTTTTGTTCATCACTCCCCCCCTCTCTCTGCAACTGGATATCAGGAGTTCTGCTCAGTGTTTAGCTCTGGGTATCTGCTTCTGCTTCTATAAACTACTTGATGAAGGCTCTAGGATGGAATATAAGGTAGTTATCAATCTCATTATAGGGGAAGGGCATTTAATGTAGCCTCTCCACTATTGCTTAGATTATTAGTTGGGGGTCATCCTTATAGATCTCTGTGCCAGATTTCTCTTAAAACCTATAATGACTTCTTCTATTATGGTATTTCTTTTCTTGCTCTCCTCTATTCTTTTCCTGACTCCCTCATGCCCACCTCTCCCCTCCTCTTCTCTTTCCCCTAATTCCCTTTCCCTTCCCCCATGCTCCCAATTTGCTTGTCCCTTTCCCCCTCTCTGGGGGACCATTTATGTCTCTCTTAGGGTCCTCCTTGTTTGCTAGCTTTTCAGGTGGTGTGGATTGTAGGCTGGTAATCCTTTGCTCTATGTCTAAAAATCCATTTATGAATGCGTACATACCATGTTTGTCTTTTTGTGACTAGGTTACCTCACTCAGATTTCATTCCCCCCCCCCCCCCGCTGAGTAGTACTTCATGGTGTAAATGTACCACATTTTCTCCATTCATTTTTCAGTTGAGGGGCATTTAGGTTGCTTCCAGGTTCTGGCTATTACAAATAATGCTGCTATGAACTTTGTTGAACAGATGTCGTTGTGTGAATGTACATCATTTGCATACATGTCTAAGAGTGGAATCACTAGATCTTGAGGTAGACTGATTCCCATTTTCCTGAGGAAACTGCCATACTGAATTCCAAAGTGGCTGTATAAATTTGTACTCCTACCAGCAGAGGAGGAGTGTACTCTTTTCTCCACATCCTCTCCAGCATAAACTGCCTTTGATGTTTTTGATTTTAGCAGGAGTAAGATTTTTTGATTTCTGACAGGAGTAAGATAGTATCTCAGAGTTGTTTTGATTTGCATTTCCCTGATGGCTACGGATGGTGAAAACTTTCTTAAGTGTCTTTCAGCTATTTTAGATTCCTCTATTGAGAATTCTCTATTTCTGTACCCTATTTTTAATTAGATTATTTGGTGTTTTGGTAACTAGCTTCTTGAGTTATTTGTATATTTTGGAGGTCAGCCTCTGTCAGATGTGGGGTTGGTGAAGATCTTTTCCCATTCTGTGGGCTGCCATTTGGTCTTGTGGACTGTGTCCTTCGCCTTACAGAAGCTTTTCAATTTCAGGAGGTCCCATTTATTAATTGACAATCTCAGTGACTGTGTTACTGGTGTTATGTTCAGGAAGCAGTCTCCTGTACCAATTTGTTCATGGGTATCTCCTACTATCTCTTCTAAGAGTTTGAGTGTGGCGGGATTTATGTTGAGGTCTTTGATCCATTTGGACTTAAGTTTTGTTCATGGCGATAGATATGGATCTATCTGCAGTCTTCTACACACCAGCATCCAGTTATGCCAGCACCATTTGTTGAAGATGCTTTCTTTTTTCCATTGTATAATTTTAGCTTCTTTGTCAAAAATCAAGTGTTCATAGGTGTGTGGGTTAATAGCAGGCTTTTCAATTCCTTTCCATTGGTCTACCTGTCTATTTTTGTGCCACTACCAAGCTGTTTTCAGGACTATAGCTCTATAATAGAGCTTGAACTCAGGGATGGTGATGTCTCTGGAAGCTCCTTTATTGTACAGGGATGTTTTGGCTATCCTGAGTCTTTTGCTTTTCCATATAAAGTTGAGTATTGTTCTTTCAAGGTCTGTGAAGAATTGTGCTGGGATTTTGATGGGGATTGCATTGAATCTATAGAATGCTTTTGGCAAGATTGACATTTTTACTATGTTGACCCCACCTATCCAAGAGTATGGGAGATCTTTCCATTTTCTGGTATCTTCTTTAACTTCTTCCTTTAAAGACTCAAATTCTTCCTATAGAGGTCTTTCCCTTGTTTGGTTATCATTACCCCAAGATATTTTATGTTGTTTGTGGCTATTGTAAAAGGTGATGTTTCACTGATTTCTTTCTCAGCTTCTTTATTGTCTGTATACAGTAGGGCTACTGATTTTTTTTGAATTAATCTAGTATCCTGTCACTTTGCTGAAGGTGTTTATCAGCTGTAGGAGTTCCCTGGTAGTGTTTTTTGGGTCACTTATGTAAACCATCATATCATCTGCAAATAATGAAAGTTTGATTTCTTCCTTTCCAATTGTATCCCTTTTGTCTCCTTTTGTTTTCTTATTGCTCTAGCTATTACTTTCAAGTACAATATTGATGAGATATGGAGAGAATGAACAGCCTTGTCTTGTTCCTGATTTTAGAAGAATTGCATTGAGTTTCTCTTCATTTAGTTTGATGCTGGCTGTTGGTTTGCTGAATATTGCTTTTATTATGTTTAGGTGTATTCCTGTTATTTATGATCTCTCCAAGATCTTTATCATGAAGGGGTGTTGGATTTTGTCAAAGCTTTTTCAGCATCTAGTGACATGATCATGTGGTTTTTCTTTTTCAGATTTTTTTATATGGTGGATTACACTGATGGATTTTCATATGTTGAACCATCCCTGCATCGCTGGGATGAAGGCGACTTGATCATGGTAGATGACTTCTCTGATGTGTTCTTGGATCTGATTTGCCAGTATTTTATTGAGTATTTTTTCATCAATGTTCATGAGGGATATTCATGAGGGTCTGTAGTTCTCTTTCTTACTTGTGTCTTTGTGCGGCTTGGGTACCAAGGTAATTGTAGTCTCCTAAAAAATTTGGCAATGACCTTTCTGTTTCTTTTGTGTGGAACACTTTGAGGAGTATTGCTGTTAGCTCTTCTTTGAATTTTTGGCAGAATTCTACACTGAAACTATATGTCCCTGGGCTTCTTTTGGCTGGAGGACTTTTGATGACTGCTTCTATTTCATCAGGGGTTATAGGTCAATTGAAATTGCTTATCTGTCCTTAATTTAATTTTGGTAAGTGATGTCTAGCCAGAAAATTGTCCTTTTCCATTAAATTTTCAAATTTTGTGGAGTGGAGTGCATGTTTCCAAAGTATGCCCTGAAGATTCTCTGGATTTCCTCAGTGTTCATTGTTACATCCTCTTTTTCATTTCTGATTTTCTCATTTTGTATGTTCTCTTTCTGCCTTTTGGCTAGTTTGGATAAAAGTTTATCTATCTTGTTAATTTTCTCTAAGAACCAAGTCTTTTTTTTACATTAATTCTTTGAATTGTTTTCTTGATTACTACTTTATTGATTTCCACTCTCAATTTGATTATTTCCTCATTGTTCAATTTCCATGAGTTTGTAGGGTTTCTGCAATTTGTGTTGTTGTTGAATTCTAACTTTAAAGCATGGTGGTCTGATAAGATACAGAGGGTATTCCAATTTTTTTGTTCCTATTGAGGTTTGCTATATTGCTGAGTATGTGATCGATTTTTAGAGAAGTTTCCATGTGGCACCGAGAAGAAGGTATATTCTTTTGTGTTTAGATGGATTGTTCTATAAATGTCTGTTAAACATAATTGGGTCATAACTTCTGTTAATTCCTTTGTTTCTTTGTTAAGTTTCTGTCTTGTGGACCTGTCTAGTGTTAAGAGTGAGGTGTTGAAATCTCCCTCTATAAGTGTGTGAAGTTTTATGAGCAATTTGAGTTTTAGTAATGTTTCTTTTATGAATGTGGGTGCCTTTGTATGTGGGGCATAGATGTTCAGAATTGAGAGTTCATCTTGATGGATTTCTGCTGTGATGAATAAGAAATGGCCATCTTCATTTCTTTTGATTGCTTTTAGTTTAATGTCTAATTTGTTAGATATTAGGATTGCTACACCCTCTTGTTTCTTGGGTCCATTTGATTGGAATACCTTTTCCCAACCCTTAACTTTGAGGTAATGTCTGTCTTTCAAGTTGAGGTACGTTTCTTGTATGCAGCAGAAAAATGGATTCTGTCTTAGTATCCATTCTGTTAGCCTATGTCTTTTTATAGGCGAGTTAAGACCATTAATGTTGAGGGAAAGTAAGGACCGTTGATTGTTAATTCTTATTTGTTTTGGATTTGTTGTTATTGTTGGTGTGGATTTCCCCTTATTTTTCATTTGGCTGCTGGTAAAGTGGGAAAACATATCTATCACCTATGATTTTGTGGGTGTAGTTAACTTCCTTGGGTTGGAGTTTTCCTTTCAGAACTTTCTGTAGGGCTGGATTAGTTGACAAGTAGTGTTTAAATCTGGTTTTGTCATGGAATAACTTGGTTTCTCCATCTATAGTGATTTAGGACTTTACTGGGTGTAGTAGTCTGTGCTGGCATCTGTGGTCAGTGTTGATAGAACACGCTTTATATTTTTGCACTTAGTCCACAAAGCAGGGACCGATGGGTGAAGAATTTAAAAGAAGAAATAAAGAACAACAACAACATTATGATTAAATACCATCCTAAATTTTGGGCAGACGGAAGTTACCAGTGTTGTAGACAAACAGAAAAACTAGCATCTGGATGTGAAAAATACAATCTTTTTGAGAGTAGTATAAGGAAAGCACTGCCCCCAGCACCAGAAACGAAAAAGAGAAGGCCTCCTCCACCAATTCCCCCAGAAGAAGAAAATACTGAGGAGATAGTTGTAGCGATGTATGACTTCCAAGCAGCAGAAGCACATGACCTCAGGTTAGAGAGAGGCCAAGAGTATATCATACTGGAAAAGAATGACGCCCACTGGTGGAAAGCAAGAGAAAAGTATGGGAGCAAAGGATATATCCCAAGTAATTATGTCACAGGAAAGAAATCAAACAACTTAGATCAATATGAATGGTATTGCAGAAACACCAACAGAAGCAAAGCCGAGCAACTCCTTAGGACAGAAGATAAAGAAGGTGGTTTTAGATGAGAGACTCCAGTCAACCAGGCTTGTACACCGTCTCCCTTTATACAAAGTTTGGGGGAGAAGGTTCATCAGGGTTCAGGCATTATCACATAAAGGAAACAGCAACATCTCCAAAGAAGTATTACCTAGCGGAAAAGCATGCTTTTGGATCAATTCCTGAGATCATTGAATATCATAAGCACAATGCAGCAGGGCTTGTCACCAGGCTGCGGTACCCGGTTAGTACAAAGGGGAAGAATGCACCAACTACTGCAGGACTTTCTGACCTTCAGAGTTTTCTCTCCCTCCTTTCCTCTTTCCCTCTCTCCAACCCTCTCATGCCCTCTGACCACCCTACCCTCCTATCCCCCCACAGCACATGTAGGGTGATGCCCTCCAGGAGGGGTCATCTAAATCTGTCAAGTCATTTGGAATAGGAACTAGGCCTTCTCTTCTGTCTCTAGGTGAAGGGAGTATCCTCCATGGGGGATGTGCTCCCAAAGTCCTTTTGTGCACCAGGAATACATCCTGGTTCCACTGTCAGAGGTTGGTTAGACTGCTTAGGCCTCCTAGCTGAGACCCATGTTCAGGGGGTCTGAGTCAGTCCCATGCTGGATTCCCAGCTATCAGTCTGGGGGCCCATTAGCTCCTCCTTGTTCAGGTCAGCTGTCTTTATGTGTTTCTGCAGCCTGGTCTTGTCCTCCCTCTCTGCATCTGGATTCCAGTTCGGCTCAATGTTTAAATGTGGGTGCTTGCTTCTGTTTTCATCAGCTTCTAGATGAGGGCTCCATGTTGGTGGATAAGATAGTCATTGATCTCATTATCAGGGAAGAGCATTTATGGTAGCCATTCCACCGTTGCTCAAATTGTTAGTTGGGGTCAGTCTTGAAGGTCTCTGGACATTTCTCTAGGTTCAGTTTTCTCTTCAAACTTATAATGGCTCCCTCTTTTATGGTCTCTGTCTCTCTGTCTCTATCTCTGTCTCTGTCTCTCTTTCTCCTCTCATCTATTCCTCCCTGACTCAATCTTTCTAGTCCCATGTGCTTTCATCTCTTCCCCTTCTCTTTCTCTTAGTTCCTTCTCCACTCACCGCCCCTCCCCCCACTCCCCATATGCTCTGGAGATCTTGTCCCTTTTCTGTTCTGTGAGGGACATTATATGAATCTCTTAGAATCTTCCTTGTATCCTAGTTTCTCTGGCGGTGTGAATTATAGGCTGGGGATCCTTTGCTCTATTTCTAAAATCGCACATATGAGCAAGTACATACCATGTTCCTCTTTTTCTGACTGGGTTACCTCATTCAGGATGGTTTCTTCAAGTTCCATCCACTTGCCTGCTAATTTCAAGATTCCATTGTTTTTTTCCTGCAGAGTAGTATTCCATTGTGTAGATGTGCCACATCTTCTTTATCCATTCCTCAGTTGAGGGGCATCAAGATTGCTTCCATGTTCTTGCTATCACAAATAATGCTGCTATGAACATAGTTGAGCACATGCCTTTGTTGAATGGATGTGGATCATTTGGGTATATGCCTAAGAGGGGGATTGCCGGGTCCTGTAGTAGAATGATTCTCATTTTCCTGAGGAGCCACTATTCTGATCTCCAAAATGGCTGTACAAGTTTGTACTTCTACAAGCAATTGAGGAGTGTTCCCCTTTCTCCATATCCTCTCCAGCATAAGTTGTCATTGGTGTTTCTAATTTTAGCCATTCCAGCAGGAGTAAGATGGTATCTCAAAGTTGCTTGATTTGCATTTCCCTGATAGCTAAGGATGTTGAGCACTTTCTTAAGTGTCTTTCAGCCTTTTTGATTTCCTTGATTGAAAGTTCTCTATTCAGTTCTGTACCCCATTTTTTTCATAGGGTTATTTGGTGTTTTGGTGACTAGTTTCTTGATTTCTTTGTATATTTTGGAGATCATCCCTCTGTCAGATGTAGGATTGGTAATGATACTTTTCCCATTCTGTGGGCTGCCGATTGGTCTTATTGACTGTTTCCTTTGCCTTATAGAAGCTTCTCATTATGAGGATGTCCCGTTTATTAATTGTTAATCTCAGTGTCTGTGTTACTGGAGTTATGTTCACGAAGGGGTCTCCTGTACCAATTTGTTCAAGGGTGTCTCCCACTTTCTCTTCTAAGAGGTTCAGTGTGGCTGGGTTTATGTTGAGGTCTTTGATCCATTTGAACTTGAGTTTTGTGCATGGTTATAGACATGGGTCTATCTGCAGTCTTCTACACACCATCATCCAGTTGTGCCAGCACCATTTGTTGAAAATGCTTTCCTCCTCCCATTGTATACTTTTAGCTGTTTTGTCAAAAATCAGGTGTTCATAGGTGTTTTGGTTAAGGTCAGGATTTTCAATTCGATTCCAGTGGTCCACCTATCTATTTTTGAACCAATACCAGGCTGTTTTCAGGACTATACCTCTGTAGAAGAGCTTAAAGTCGGGAATGGTGATGCCTTCTGAAGTTTCTTTATTGTACAGGGTTGTTTTAGCTATTCTGGGTCTTTTGCTTTTCCATATGAAGTTGATTATTATCCTTTCAAGGTCAGTGAATAATTGTGCTGGGATTTTAAAGGGATTACATTGAATCTGTAGATTGCTTTTGGCTAGATTGCCATTTTTACTATGTTTATCCTACCTATCCAAGAGAATGGGATGTCTTTTTATTTTCTGGCATCTTCTTTAATTTCTTTCTTTAAAGGCACAAGGTTCTTCTTATATAGGTCTTTCACTTGTTTGGTAAGTGTTACCCCAAGATACTTTATGTTGTTTGTGGCTATTGTAAAGGGTGATATTCTCTGATTTCTTTCTCAGCCTTTTTGTTGTCTGAATAAAGTAGGACTTCTTATTTTTTTGAGTTTATCTTGTATCCTGCTAGTTTGCTTAAGGTGTTATCAGCTGTAGGAGTTTGTTGTTAGAGTTTTTGGGTCACTTATATAAACTATCATATCATCTGCAAAGAGTGAAAGTTTGACTTTTTACTTTCCAATCTGTATCCCCTTGATCTCCTTTTGTTGTCTTATTGCTTTAGATAGAACTTCAAGTACAATATTGAAGAAATATGGAAAGAAAGGTAAGCCTTGTCCTTTTCCTGATTTTAGAAGAATCACCTTAAGCTTCTCTTCACTCAGTTTGATGTTGGCTGTTGGTTTACTGTATATTGCTTTTATTATGTTTAGGCATGTTCCTGTTATCCCTGATCTCTCCAAGACCTTTATCATGAAAGGGTTTTGAATTTTGTCAAAGGATTTTTCTGCATCTAGGGAAATGATCAGGTGGTTTTTCTTTTTCAGTTTGTTTATATGGTGGATCACATTGATAGATTTTCGTATATTAAACCATCCCTGCAACCCAGGGATGAAGCCTACTTGGTCATGGTGGGTGATTTCTCTGATATATTCTTGGATTCGGTTTGCCAGTATTTTATTATTTTTGCATCAATGTTCATGAGGGATATTGGTCTGTAGTTTTCTTTCTTAGTTTTGTGTTTGTGTGGCTTAGAAACCAAGGTGATTGTGGCCTCATAAAAGAGTTTGGTAATGAACGTTCTATTTTTATTGTATGGATCAATTTAGGAGTATTGGTATTAGCTCTTCCTTGAATTTGTGGTAGAATTCTGCACTGAAGCCATTTGGCCCTGGGCTTTTTTTTTGGTTGTTAGGCTTTTGATGACTGCTTCTATTTCATTAGGGGTTATAGGTCTATTTAAGTTGTTTGTTCTTGATTTAATTTTGGTAAGTGATAGTTATCCAGAAATTTGTCCATTTTCTTTGAATTTTCAAATTTTGTGGAGTCCAGGTTTTCAAAGTATCACCTGAAAATTGTCTGGACTTCCTTTGTGTCCATTGTTATGTCCCTGTTTTCATTTTTGATTTTGTTAATTTTCATGTTCTCTCTCTGCTTTTTGTTAGTTTGGATAAAGATTTGTCTATCTTGTTGATTTTCTCGAAAAACCAACTCTTTGTTGCATTGATTTTGTGTATTGTTTTCCTGGTTTCTACTTTATTGATTGCAGCCCTCAAATTGATTATTTCCTGGAGCCTACTCCTTGGGGTGAGTTTGCTTCTTTTTGTTCTAAGGCTTTCAGTGGTGCAGTTAATTCTCTAATGTGACTATCCTCTGTTTTCTTCATATGGGCACTTAGTGCAATGAACTTCCCTCGTAGCACTGCTTTCAAGGTGTCCCATAAGTTTGGGTGTGTTGTGTCCTTATTCTTTTTGAATTTTAGGAAGTCCTTAATTTCTTACTTTATTTCTTCTTTGACCCTGGTCTGGTGCAATTGAGCATTGTTCAGTTTCCATGAGTTCATAGGGTTTCAGTGATTTGTGTTGTTTTTGAATTCCAACTTTAAAGCATGGTGGTCTGATAAGATACAGGGGACTATTCCAATTTTTCGTATCTGTTGAGGTTTGTTATGTTGCCTAGTATGTGGTCGATTTTAGAGAAGGTTCCATGTGGAGCAGAGAATAAGGTATATTCTTTAGTGTTTGGATGGAATGTTCTATAAATGTCTGTTAAACCCAATTGAGACATAACTTCTGTTAGTTCCTTTATTTCTTTGTTAAGTTTCTGACTGGTGGTCCTGTCTAGCGGTGAGAGTGGGGTGTTTAAGTCTCCCACTATAAGTGTGTGAGGTTTTATGTGAGCTTTGAGTTTTAGTAGCATTTCTTTTACGATGTGGGTGTCTTTGTATTTGGGGCATAAATGCTCAGAATTGAGACTTCATGCTGATGGATTTCTCCTGTGATGAATATCAAATGACAGTCTTCATCTCTTTTGATTGATTTTAGTTTGAAGTCTAACTTGTTAGATATTAGGATAGCCACACTTGCTTGCTTCTTGGGTTTATTTGATTGGAAGATCTTTTCCCAACCCTTTACCCTGATGTAATGCCTGTCTTTATAGCTTAGATGTGTTTCTTGTATGCAGCAGAAGGTTGGATTTTGTCTTCATATCCATTCTGTTATCCTGTGTCTTTTTATAGGTGAATTAAGGCCATTAATGTTGAGGGAAAGTAAGGACCATTAATTGTTACTGCTTGTTTGTTTTAGATTTGTTGTTGGCGGTGTATTATGAATATATTAGCCCTGCTTTACCCTTGGGTTGTGGTGAAGTGGGATTATCTGTTGCCTACGTCTTTGTGAGCGAAATTAACTTCCTTGGGTTGGAGTTTTCCTTCCAAAACTTTCTGTAGGGCTGGATTTGAAAATTTGTATTGTGAAAATCTGGCTTTGTCACTAAATATCTTGTTTTCTCCATCTATAGTGATTGAGAGTTTTTCTGGGTATAGTAGCCTGGGCTGGCATCCGTGGACTCTTAGTACTTGTAGAACATCTATTCAGGACCTTCTGGACTTGAGAGTTTCCATGGAGAAGTCAGGTGTAATTTTGATAGGTCTGCCTTTATGTATTACTTGGCCTTTTTCCTTTTCTGCTCTTAACATTCTTTCTTTATTCTGTATGTTAGGTGTTTTGATTATTATGTGTTGAGAGATCTTTTTTCTTTGGTCCAGTCTAGTTGGTGTTTGGTAAGCTTCTTGTACTTTTATGGGCATGTCCTTCTTCAGATTGGGAAAGTTTTCTTCAATGATTTTGTTGAATATATTTTCTGCACCTTTAAGCTGGGCTTCCTCACCTTCCTCTATGTCTATTATTCTTAGGTTTGGCCTTCTCACGGTGTGCCACATTTCCTGGATGTTTTGTGTTAAGCATTTGTTAGATTTAAGATTTTCTTTGGTCAATGAATCTATTTCCTCTAGTTTATCTTCAGCGCCTGAGATTCTCTCTTCCATCTCTTGTATGCTGTTGGTTATGCTTGTGTCCATAGTTTCCAATTGTTTGCTCAGTTTTTATATTTCCAGCATTCCTTCAGTTTGTGTTTTCTTTATTGTCTCTATTTCAGTTTTCAAGTCTTGAACTCTTTCCTTCACCTGTTTGTTTTGTTTCTTGGCTTTTTGTGCTTTCTTTAAGAGATTTGTTCATTTCCTCCAATTTTTTCTTTGGTTTTTTTCTTCTATTTCTTATGGGATTTTCTCACATCATCTTTGAGGGCCTTTATCATTTTTATGAAGATATTTTTTAAGTTGTTCTCTTCTGCTTCATCTGCTTTGGGGTGTTCCAGTCTAGTTGGTGTAGAGTCCCTAGATTCTGGGGTGTCATGCTTGTCTTTCTATTGTTAGGTGTTTTCTTGTATTGCCATCTGCCGTCTTCCCATTGCTTCTTCCAGTAGTGCAGGTGGGTTCTCTCTCTCTCTATGGTATTCCCCCGGTGAGTTTAGGTGGTTCATAAGTTTGATGTCTGTAGCTCTGGGTGGTCCAAGCTATCTAGGAGGTCTCTCCTCAGGCAGGAACCCAGCTGTGGGGGTCAAAGATCAGGCCTCAGCAGAGGCCTGGCGAAGGGGGTCAGAGATCGGCCAGGCGGAGATTCCTGGTGGTCCTGCATGGATAGGCAGGTCTAGTGTGATCAGAGCAGCTCCAGGAAGTTCCCCAAAGCTGGCAGGATTGTTGGATCTGCCCTCTGTTCCAGTGCTCAACCAGAGCCGTGGGACAGTAGGTAGGATATGGCACAGGGTGTGGGGAGGGTAGGCTGTCCTTCCGGGGTGTGTGTATCAGATCACCAGGCATGCTCTTGTTGGGACAGGACACAGGGGGTAGTGAGATTCGGGGCAAATCCAGGGAGTTCCCAGGGGAGGGTGTGTGTGGGGGATTCAAACTGAACTGGTCCCAGACTTTGGCGATGGGGATCAAAGATCTGGCTCAGGATGGTCCCTCAGGGATAGCTGGATCTGGCCAGGGCCCAGAACTCTCCAGCTGAGGCCTCTAGCAGAGGCCCGGTAATGGGGTTCCTCTGTAAGCTTCTTATACTTTCCTTGGCATATCTTTCTTTAGGTTGGGAAAGTTTTCTTTTTTGATTTTGTTAAATATATTTTCCGTACCTTTGAGTTATGTTTCTTCACCTTCTTTTATACTTATTATTCTTAGGTTTGGACTTTTCATGGTTAGAAATAGTTTTTTCACTAGCTGGTCTGGTCCCACTGCCATGCCAGCCCCAAATAACACACACAGACATAAAACTGTCTAGATATAGCTGTTAGATATAAAGCTGTTGGCCTGTTACTAGTATTTCTTATCAGCTAGCTCTGTCTTAAATATTAACCCCATTTTTGTTTTTATTAATCTAAGTATTTTCACATGGTATCATCTTACTGGAGAGAGGGCCTGGACCTCTGTTCCCTCCAGTCTCTACATCTTGACTCCCCACTACTTCCTCTCTCCTCCTAGTCTCCTTGCCCCACCTATCTTGCTTTTCTATTGGCCAACAGTTAACATTAACAGTTTCATTAACCAATATGAGAAATATATTTACAGAATGACATCTCCTATCAATGGTGTTCCATATTTCCTGGATATTTTGTTAGGGATTTGTTGGAGTTAAGATTTTCTTTTGTCAATGAATCTATTTCTCCTAGTGTATCTTTAATGCCTGAGATTCTCTCTTCCTTCTCTTGTATTCTTTTGTTCATGCTTGCAACTGTAGTTTCTGATTGTTTACCCACTTTTTCTATTTCCAGAATTCCTTCAGACTGTGTTTTTATTTAGTGTCTCTATTTCAGCTTTCAATTGTTTGAATTGTTTCTTGCAACTTTTGATTTGTCTTGTGTTCCATTTCTTTAAAGGATTGTCTCATTTCCTCTTTTAGAGTCTCTATTACCTTCATGAAGTTGTTTGTAGGGTTATTCTCTTCTGCTTCATCTGTGTTGATATGTTCAGGTCTTACTTGTGTGGAGTCCCTAGCCTCTGGTGGTGGCATATTGATCTTTCTGTTGTTCATAGTGTTCTTATACTTACATCTACCCATTCCTTCTTTCAGTGTGTACCTGTGGGTTCTCTCCCTCCCCTGATGGGTATGGGACCAAGGTTATCTTCTGATGGGTGCAAGCAGGTTCAATACTCTGATGACACTTCTCTTCCAGTGTGTTGAGGTTGGATTAGGACACACACAGGCTCTGGATCGGCTGATCCACCAGGATGAGCTCCCCTGCATGCAGTCCCCAGTCCTCAGGAGTCTCTGAACAAAGAGTTTAAAAACTTTAACCTGTGCTGGTATCTTCTGAATTCCTTTACCTTTTGATACTGATTTTTCTAATTTCATAAATTTTAAGGTTATACAGTCTGCAAATTTTTATATAGCATAAATAATTTCAGGTGAAAGGACATAGATGTGATTTGGGACTAAAATTTAGAAAAACAGTGTAAGCATAGGTTTCTCTGTTCTTCCCTTTCCCACAGCTGCTTTTAAATAATCACTCAGAAGCTTGATATTAATTACAGAATGCTTGGCCGCATCTTAGGCTTATTACTAATTAGCTCATACTTTTAAATTAACCTCTTTCTATTAATCTATGTTTTGCTACATCTCATGGCTTTACCCATCCTCTAATACGTCTTCTTCCTCCAGTAGCTGTCTGGCATCTCCCCAACTCCATCCTTCTCTCTGTATCTCCGTTTGGTTTTCTACCTAGCTTATTCTGCCCGGCTATTGACAATCTAGATTTTATCATCAGCCAATGAGAGTAACATATATTCACAGCATACAGAAGGGTTCTCCCATGGCAAAAATACAGAAAACCTCAGAATTCTTGAAACTGTACCATGAATAGGTAAGAATAGGTGTGAGGCTCCTACCTCACACTACCGAGGGAGGGAGGCCTCAAGCCTCCAGTGACCCTGAGCTAAGGCTGAAGGAGCCAATCAGTGCGATGATTGTAGTGTGAGCTTCAGGGGTTAGACAGGCATGTGACTGTCTTCACATTTACTCTGATCCCTCAGTCACCCACAGCATCCTATCTACTTCCACACAAGGAGAGAGATACTGAAGGCACCTTGCCACTGAGTCTGATTCTCACATGCCCACAGGGATTCCATCTATGCTGGGTGACACACTTGCTTGTGTTACAGTGGATACATAGCCACCCATAGAAAGCTGGCCTTCCTTTGCAAGGCTTAACAAAAACTAGGTGAAGACATATACCAAGCACACAGAGAGCCAGCCATCCCTAACATAGGTGCAAACAAACAAAAACTCAGGGCTTCTTTGTGTCATTCTAATGTTCCCTAATAAAATATTTAGTGTTTACGTACCACTCAGAACCCTTTCAAGTGGTTTTATGTCTGTTTCTGAAGCCTTATATTAGCTTGCCACACCTTTCTACTAAATCATCAGAAATATTTGTCACTTTCTATAGTTATGGAAACCTGGAAATTCAAAAGATTAATGGTGTTTCTCCTACTAGCTATATTTCTTTAGGCCAATTTCTTTGTGATACTTTTTTTCCCATGGCAAGAATAGATATGAATTTGACAAAAATTTGCTAAGGCCATTCACAAATGCCATAAGTCTTGTTACAAATTCATTATTCAAGATACAAAGCAGAACTTGTTTCGTAAGTTTTAACAGTGTCCAGGAGCCAGAGGCAGTGATTTCTATTCCCTTCATTCCCATCATGCTCTACTCTTGCCAACAAAACCTATTCCAAGTAAGGGGCATTGTCTGCAAGCAGTGAATACAGAGAGGGCCTTCCTCGTTGGCTTCTTTGTGATAAAAACCTTGAGGCTGCATGTCACCATAAAAAAAATCTTTTCTTTTCCTAATGGATTCTCAGCTTTTGACAATTTAAAGAAAATCCTGCATGCGTATTCCCAGACACGTTCGTTTTCCTGTGTTCCTTTTTGCTATCCTGCTTCAGTCTGGGTCACTATCGCCATCACCCTGTCCGTTTCCTCACTTGCAGAGTCCTTCATCCCTCTTCCTGTGATGTCCCCCAGTGTGTGCTATTTCTCACTCTATCTTAAAAAAAGAGGACAAGGACTTTTGTTCACATTGGAGACCCATGCATGAACACTTGCTGATGTCACATCATTCTTGTCTTTCACACCTTTTCCAGGGCTCACATGCAGCCACCATTTATAATCTAGCTGCATTTTCATGTCTTATGTCACCTACTTGAAATGGGATGGGACCCATAAACTTTTTTCTCTCTCTCTTCCCAAATTATGACTGCAAGGATTATTTTTGTTCGAGGAAGCATCATGTGCTTATTTCAACCCTTAGGAATTGACTGTGGCTTCCCCTTGGGGTGACTTCATTTTTAATGTTACATTTTACCTATCAGAATACTAGATTAACTTGTGTGAAAATTTTTGTTTTAGGTTTTCAGAAGACTCTTAAAACAACAACAACAACAACAACAAATATTTTTGTTACCAAAGACATGTACTTAAAACAATTACAACTTTAAAACGTTTTTATTTGTGTGTGTCACCCCTCGTGTTTGTGACATGTATACAGGTGCTTATGGAAGCCAGAAGAAGGCATACGATTCAGTTTGCTGTGTTTTTATGCTAAAAACTCAATTTCCTAGAGAAATATTTAAATTATTATATTTTGAACAGAGCCAATAAAAGTTGGAAGGATGTGCAAACATAGATTTTTTTTCAGGTTTTAATTAATATTTGTGGAGATAAGGAACAACATGCACAATAAATAAATAATATATGATGTTCAAAACTTTGCTGAATTCCCAGGCATCTTAGCATTTCAGGTTTTCATTTAAAGATGAGGCTTGCTCTTATTTGTATTTAACTCATGGTGCTAGGAAAAGATTATTATTATCATTAACTTGCCAACATTTATACTGAAATTAATCATAAATACATATCCTGAAAATTTGTCTTGTGAGAAATCTGAATTAAAAAGTATCTTAATGAATATTTAGAATTATATATAAGCATAGTAATATGTGCTTGTGTACATATAAATATATATTTAGAAGACACATGCAGTTATGCATACTGGAAATTAAACTTTTTAGGCCCTTAGGGATGCTAGGCAACTGCTCCACCTGGGCCACACTTCTAGTTAGAATAATTTAAATTTTACAGGAACATACACAATAAAAGGGACCACTGATTCCACACACCCAGTTTCTGTTACTGTTTACATCTTAACATGTTGGTATAATGCAGTTAATGGAGCCAGAGTTTGCATCCTGGGTGCTTTCAGCTGATACCCACCAAACCCCAAAGCCTCTCAAGAGCTTGTCAGCTGTAAACAGTTCTCAGGGCTATGAGAGCTCCCAGCTAGGTTTCTCCTCTTCTGGGAGTTCAAGCTTGTTTCCTTTATAGCAGTCTGTCCGAAGATGTTTTCATTTCATTTAAATGTCCCTAATCCTAAGATGACAAACAAGGGTTCACCTTTGTATCTTTGCTATCTGGCCACTCTGTTCTTGGAGGAGGGTCAGTCAAGAGCCCATTGGAAATGGAAGGTAATCTTTGTAGACTTCACCTCCACTGTGCCTTCCTTGTCATGATGACCATACCTTCGACTTGTGAGTCAGAATAAGCCCCTTATCTCTCAGGTTGCATCTTGTCAGCTATTTGGTCATAACAACGTAAAAAGCGATTGATTGCTGCCCTATGGTACATTGCAGATTGACTTCTAAAACAGTTCATCATAAAATAAAATAACTATGAAAATAAAATTCAATTGTTCCTGTAGTTACTAGAGTGATAATAGTCATTGAAATAAAAATAGAATTAGTTAGTGCAATGCTCTTGTTATAAAGAGTTATTTTCAACTCTGAATGTGTGGACAGGGGTATGTGCACTTGTGTGCAGGTTGCTGAAGGAGATCAGAAGTGGCTACTGATGAGAGCACAGCCAGTTGAGGCACAGAAACCCCAGCATTTAGGAGATGCCAGTACCGTGGGATGATCACCAAGGACAGCAGCAGCTGAGGAGTGGAGCCAGCTGGAGCTGTTCATGCTGCGGAGGGCAGAACTAGAGAGCGGACCCAAGCCCCTTGGAGGAGCCGGGGAGGTGGTGAGTAAACTCCAAAACACTGGGCACTTCATTGTTTCCACTGTTCGGTTGTGGTTTTGTTTTGTTCAGATTGTGACTGTAAGTATTTAGCTTAGTTTTTATTTTGTAGGAATCCACAGTTGAGAAACTTTAAACTTTTAAAAAGAAATATTGGATTAAAGGAGACTTTGGGTTTAAAAGTTCAGAAGTTGACCTTTGCATGGTGTTTGTATTTGTAAATACTATGGGGGCTTTTGAGTTTGTAATGTGTTTTATATTTATGGTATTTATTAACCCGAGATCTTGGGGATGAACCCCTCCGGAAAAGAAAGCTTATGTCTTAAGTGTTTGGTGTCAAGTTGACAAGGGGACAAGTGTTCTGGCTGATTTTTTTTTTTTGTCAGCTGACATAGGTTAGAGTCATCTGAGAGAAGGGAGCCTCAGTTGAGAAAGTATGTCCATTAGATCGGGCTGTAGGCAAGAATGTAGAGCATTTCTTAAATTAGTTATTTGATATAAGGGGTCCAGCCCATTGTGGGTTGTGCCATCCCTAGGCTGGTGGTCCTGGGTTCTATAAGAAAGCAGGCTGAGCAAGCCATGGGGAGCAAGTCAGTAAGCAGCACCCTTCATGGTCTCTGCATCAGCCACTATCTCCAGTTCTATCCCTGTTTCACTTCCTGCTCTGGCTTCTCTCAATGGTGGATTACAGAAGGATCTGTCAGCCAAACATAGTTGGCTATGTTTTCTCTGTAATCTGTTTGGTAAGAGCAATTTTGATTTCTATACCCATCAGTGTATTTTGTTGTGAATAAAAGTATAATTACCATCTTCCAATTGCAATGAACACCTTATCATAAAGCACTAAAGGCCACTCATTGAATTGGTAAATCTTTGATATTTAAAATGTCCAGATTTAAGGTTACCAGCTTATGCTGGATAATTTGTGAAAAACATACCCTGGCTTTTATTTACACAATGTGATTTGAAATTGCTCATGTGATGAGAAGAATGATATCTATACATTCATATGTCCGAGCTAATAGGACACTACTGATAAGGATTTAGAAATTAATGAATAAGATTAACTTTTCAAATTGATCACTTAGTTCACAGTGCACGAGACACCATGGTCAAACTCTTTTTGTGTGTGTTATGCAGAAGAAAGACTAAAATCTCTAAAAGTGCAGTTGGTCTGTCACCAAGCATGAGATTTTATCCTTAGTAGGAGGGTCAAAGTTATTAAACATTTTATGAGCTAAAATAAGACAGAGATGAGCTGTGATTGGAATGAAAGTTTCATGATATGATTTGGCTAAAGTGGATTTTAACTATGCAACTGAAAAGTCTTATTTATATTGAGAGAAATCATATATATATATATATATAAATTTAATACACAACAATATTCTCTTGGCTACAATGTTGTGTTTTCAAAACTGTTTTTCTTTCCAGAGATAGGTGTTGAGAATAAGCAGGAAAATTCTTTAAATTAAAGCACAGAAACATACCCCAGAGTTTAAGTGTTAGATTTTTGCCTTAGTTACTTTTCTGTTGCTGTGAAGAGATACTATGACCAGAGAAACTTATAGAGGGAAGAGTTGATTGAAGGTTTACAGTTTCCGAGGGTGAGTCCCATGACCATTGTGGTGGGTAGCATGGCAGCAGGCAGGCACTGGGATAGTAGCTGAGAGCTTATGTCCTTACCCTCCATCATCAGGTAGATAGTACTAACTGGGCATGGTGTGCACTTTACATGCCTCAGCCAGGCATGGTGGTGCACTCACCTGCAATCCCAGTCTGCAGGATGCTGAGGCAGGAGGATCTCATGTTGGAGATCAGCATGGTTTACATATTTACTTCAAAGCTGGCTTGGGCTACAGAGGCAGAACCTGTTTCACCAAAGAAAACAAACAAGATACTACGCCTTCATGTTAATTACAAACTTTGAAAATATTTTTAAATTACTTGATAACAAAATGCTTGAGTAGATTCAAAATTTATTTCAGTATCACTGAGAAAAATTCAAGATCGTGTTTGTCAATACAAATCAATTATAGGATTTGGATCACTGTAAATATTGTCATGTGTTTTATCAGCTTGTGAAAATAATATTTACATCAACATGACTGCCATGAGTTAGAGGAGATAATTAAGCATTTGTCAGGAGTCAAGTATGGCCATTATTGCAGTCTTCTTAGTAATAGTTTTGGCATTAATCATAAGCCAAGTGGCTATGTGATGGATGAGGTTGAACCACCTGTTGATCTGCACGGGCAGACGTTAAGAACCATTGATGACACATTTATAAAATCTGTTAGAGTCACTGGGAGGGCTAGCAAGAAGTACCTTAAGTATTTATTGTAAGCACTCCTGATGGTTGTCTTCTGTAAACAAGCAGATGATGGGGAATCGGTAATTTGCCTCCCTCATTAGCAGCCATTGGACTCATCTTGGTGACTCATTCGAGTTCCCTGTAATTCAGTGTCACACTGTCCTGGTTCTCTGTTCTGGTGCCACTTTGCTGCATAGCTTGGGTCCCAGAACCCTGAATGTGAACAATGAGGAAATGAAAAAATGACAGACACATAGACATAGGGAAGCTTAGTATGTTTGTTATACGAAGTTGAACAGGGAGGTGAGGATATTGCTTACAGCTCAACAAGGAGGTGGGGTTATTACACACACAAACAGGGAGGCCAAGCTTATGGTACAGAGCTGAATAAAGAGTAGGTTTGGTTGAGCTTGGAAGGAGCAGTTGATGTAGGGGAATAGTCTTCAGCATGTAAAATCCAGGGAGAGAAAGGAATTTTCTGCATACATTATCAACATTTGCACAGAGACCAGAAGAAGACTTGGCTATCTACCTGAGTCTTGCCATTCCCACTGGGGTCCCTGTCATGTCTGTGTCAAACTATATATATCCTCTTGGGACTTCACAGGCTTTACACAGGTCTTAATCCAGCCATTCTCTACAGTCCTGCTTCTTATTCCCTTCCTTCACTGTGTCCTAGTATGTTTGAAAATTCCCAAAGCCATGTGGGTTCTTGCTGTGCTCTGTGATAATTTGTTAGCCAGATTGGTTTAATAAAAAGCTGATTGGCTGCTTCCAGTGCCCTGCTCAGAGTCTCCTGAGGCCTTGGGACTGCTCACAAGACAACCCATCCAGGTGGACCAGCCCATCCTGAGCCTGCCAACATCAAGGTATTAGTCTGGCCTCCACCCACAGAAGAGGAGAGCCATCAGAGTATTGAACCTGCTTGCACCCACCGGAAGAGAACCTTGGTTCCTTACCAGGAGAGGGAGAGACTCTACCAGTATCGGTTAGAAGGAGGTATGAGCAGATGACAGTATAATAAAACAGTCAACAACAGAAAGATCAATATGATGCTAGATCCACACCAGTAAGACCTGAACATCCAAACACAGATGAAGCAGAAGTGAATGACCCTAAAATCAACTTCATGAGGATGACAGAGGCCCTAAAAGAGGAAATGAGATAATCCTTTAAATAAATGCAACAAAAGATAAACCAAAAATTGCAAGAAATAATTCAAACAGTGCAAGACTTGAAAGCTGAAATAGACTCTCTCTCTCTCTCTCTCTCTCTCTCTCTCTCTCTCTCTCTCTCTCTCTCACACACACACACACACACACACACACACACCAAACAAACAAACAGACAACCACAGTCTTGAGGGAATGCTGGAAATAGAAAAGCTGGGTAAATGATCAGGAACTACAGATGCAAGATTAACCAACAGATTACAAGAGATGGAAGAGAGAATCTTAGGCATTGAATATACACTAGGAGGAATAGATTCATCAACCAAATAAAATCTTAACTCCAATAAATTCCTAACATAAAACATCCAGGAACTATGGGACACCATGAATAGGCCAAACATAAAGATAATAGGTATAGAAGGTGAAGAAACACAACTCAAAGGTGCAGAAAATATATTCAACAAAATCATAGAAGAAAAACTTTCCCAACCTAAAGAAAGACATGCCAAGGAAAGTACAAGAAGCTTACAGAACACTAAATAGAGTGGACCACAAAAAAGTCCCCTTACCACATAATAAACAAAACACAACACATAAGAATTAAAAAAAAAAAGAATATTAAGAGAAGCAAAGGAAAAAGGCCAAGTAACATATAAAGGCAAACCTATCAGAATTACACCTGACTTCTCCATGGAAACTCTGAAAGTTAGAGGACCTAGATAGATATTCTACCAATGCTAAGAGACCACGGATGCCAGCCCAGACTACTATACCCAGCAAAGCTTCCAATCACTATAGAGGAAGAAACCAAGATATTCCATGACAAAGCCAGATTCAAACACCACTTATCAACTACTCAAGCCCTACAGAAAGTTCTGGAAGGAAAACTCCAACCCAAGGAAGTTAACAACACCCACAAAAACATAAGCAACAGATAATCCCACTTTACCAACAGCCAAAAGAAAAATGGGGGGAGGGGAGAGAATTCACCCACAATACCACCACCACAACCAAATCCAAAACAAATAAGAGTTAACAATCAATAGTCATTAATATCCCTCAACATCAATGGTCTTAACTCGCCTATAAAAAGACACAGGCTAACAGAATGGATACAAAGACAGAATTTATTCTCCTGCTGCATACAAGGAACACACTCAACTTCAAAGACAGATGGTACCTCCAAGTTAAGAGTAGGGAAAAGATTTTCCATTCAAATGGACCCAAGAAACAAGTGGGTGTAGCAGTCCTAATGTCTAACAAATTAGACTTTAAACTAAAATCAATCCAAAGAGAAGATCATTTCATATTCATCACAGAAGAAATCCATCAAGATGAAGTCCCAATTCTGAAATCTATGCCCCAAAGACAAAGGTATCCATATTTGTAAAAGAAACATTGCTAAAACTCTAATCACACATAAAACCCCACAACTTATAGTGGGAGATTTTAACACCTCACTCTCAACACTAAACAGGACAACCAGAGAGAAACTTAACAAAGAAACAAAGGAAGTAACAGAAGTTATGACCCAACTAGGTTTAACAGACATCCAAACACAAAAGAATATATCTTCTCGGTGCCACATGGAACCTTCTCTAAAATCTACCACATACTTGACAATACAGCAAACTTCAATAGGTACAAAAAATTGGAATACCTCCCTCCCTGTATCTTATCAGACCACCATGCTTTAAAGTTAGAATTCAACAACAACACAAATTGCAGAAACCCTACAAATGCATGAAAACTAAACAATGAGCAATTGCACAATTCCTGGGTCAAGGAAGAAATTAAGAAAGAAATTAACGATTTCCTAGAATTCAATGAGAATGAAGACACAACATACCCAAACTTATGGAACATTTTGAAAGCAGTGCTAATAGGAAAGTTCATAACACTAAGTGCCCACATGAAGAAACTGGAGAATATTCACACTAGAGAATTAACAGCACAACTTAAAGTCTTAGAACAAAAAGAAGCAAACTCACTCTGGAGGAGTAGATGCCAGGAAATAAACAACTGAGAGCTGAAATCAATAAAGTAGAAACCAGGAAACCAATCAATGCAACAAAAAGTTGGTTCTTAGAGAAAATCAACAAGATAGACAAACCTATATCCACACCGAAAGGCAGATCAACAAAATCAGAAATGGAAACAGGGACATAACAATGGACACAGAGGAAATCCAGGGAATCTTCAAGTAATAATTTGAAAAACTGTACTCCACAAAAATCAAAAATTTAAAGGAGACAGACAATTTTCTGGAAAGATATCACTTACCAAAATTAAATCAAGAACAGACTATCAATTTAAATAGACCTATAACCCCTAAAGAAATGGAAGCAGTTATCAAAAGTCTCCCAACCAAAAAAAAAAAAAAAAAAAAAAAAGCTCAGGGCCAGATGGTTTCAGTACAGAATTCTATCAGCAATTCAAAGAACAGCTAATACCAATACTCCCCAAATTGTTCCACAATAGAAGCAGAAGGGTCATTGCCAAACTCTTTTTACGGGGCTACAATTACTTTAGCCACACAAAGACACAACTAAGAAAGAGAACTATAAGCCAATATCCCTTATGAACATTGATGCAAAAATAATAAAATTCTTACAAATAGAATCTAAGAACACATCAGAGAAATCATTCACCATGATCAAGTAGGCTTCATCCCAGAGATGCAGGGATGGTTCTGTGGGCCCAGACTGGCGGGTTGGTGGGCTGGCGGAAGCATACATGCTACAGATTGGTGCCAAACCTGCCATAACATAATGGTGTCAGAACTGGGATTGAGAACTTTCACTTAAAACTTATCAAAAGCTTAAAAAATAGTTTTTAGAAACAAGGGAACAGAGACTAGCAAGACTTCTTGGTAGCAGCATTTTCTCGGTTGGATTTGTTTTGCTGTAGACAGAGAGTTGCTTGGCTCCTTTATGGGAGGTTTCCAAAATTAGCATAAGCAGCAAAAAAGCCACCTTGCTTTTAAAGAGCTCTGCTAACAATTCATTGGTGTGTACGAGAGCTGCAATGAAGGTTTACACTGTGTTTTAAAAAATACGCTGGCTTGGGAGAGAAAAAGAAACAGGGTACAAGGTTTAAAAAAGAAAAAAGAAAGTAGAATGAATGGGTATAATGGGGCGTGCCATTAATCCCAGCACTCGGCAGACAGAGGCAAGTAGATCTCTATGATTTCAAAGCAAACCTGGTATGCAGTGAATTCCAGGACAGATAAAAGTTACACAGAGAAACCCTGTCTCAAAATATGTAAAAATAGAAGTAGAATAAATAGAGTAATAAAAAAGCCACGTAAAGATGGAAAGCACAGAGAAATTTTGGATACTATACATGCTTCTGTTGTCTTTAAATTATTTGATTGCTGAGAAAATAACTACTGATAAAAGAAATGCTGCTGGATTAATTCAATTTATATATTTTAAAAATGCTTTGACTCCAAAATTTAAGCCTAAGGACAAGTTACTGGGGAAAAGGATTTCTATTTTTGTTTCCACAGAAAATGAAAAGCTATGGATTCTTTCCAGACTTATGTGGTTTGATCAAGCAAGACCCCCTGAAGCAATGTCAATGGGACATTACAACCTTACAGACCACTACAGCCAAGATTTCTATGTCTTCTTTGGACCCCCATGACAGCGCCCTCTACCAGCAGGAAGTAGTTTGGAAAGAACGACGCCCAAATTCCCAAATATTGTTTATAAATGTTTGTTTTCATTTAAATGGACTTGGTTATAAATGGCTATAACCACAAGCAATCTTTTTAAAGGTAAAAAGGGAATTATGGTATCGATATGAATACTTTGCTTTGGAATGGATTTTCTTTTATTGATACAAATTAAGGTCAATTTTGTGATATGTATATTTCTCCTCTTGTTTAGGTATTGTGTTTATATAGCTCATTGGAAAATGTAATGTATAAATTAATACAGATTATAGAGAGTTACCTATGATAGTCAAAACTTAGAGTTAAGTTAGTTAGGATTTCTAGATAAACAGAGGTGTATTAGAGATGAATAGGCATTCTTCAAACCTTTCAAAGACCTACAGAATATGGCATTTAAAATGGTTTAGGGTTTTTCTTGACAGTGAGGCACAACTGCTCCTGGTAACACCACCTGCATCAAAAAGGAAGATGGACATTGAAGAAACGTGTTATGGAGTTTGCTTCTAATATGGCAAGACTAGCCATTTGAGCAAGGTACTTCTCTTGTCTAGACTGTTTGATTTTATGTTATAGAAACTGGACATGCAGGACCCACAAAAAGGTGACTGCTGATTCAAGATGGACATTGCTACAGGATTCCTGCTTCATGGAAGAGGCTGCCAGACAGCCAGACAGTCTACAGGACACAGAGAAAAGTTTCCTGCCTTGTTGAGGAGTCTGGACACACACTATGGCCTATGGGCTGAAGATGGAACATTACAGAAGAACTTTGGGTGACTGACCAGGCAATGAGTTGTCTCTGTCATTTCTATAGTTTATATATTATCCTTCTGTGGTCTTTGATGGAGTTGAAGACAGGTAGTTATGATTATAGTTTTCCTTAGTTAGGATTAAAGATAAGTTACATATAGGACTTTAGACTCACAATGATAGGATAGATGATATTTTCTTAAAGTCTTACAAAATGTTAATGGACTAAATATTGTTTACTGTGATTCTTATTTGATAACTGTTGTATGGTACATTTTGCTATGTCAAGGTTAAACCCCTTCTTTTACTTTAGACAGAAAAGAGGAGATGATGGGAGATGTTATTCTGTATATATGTTTCTCATACTGGTTAATAAAGCCCTGTGGCCAATAGATAGCAAGATAGGCGGGGCTAGGAGACTAGGAGAAGGAAAGAGGAAGTGGGAAGTTGGAGTCGAGATGTAGCCCAGGGAAGAAGCAGGACGCCTGCCAAGGCTCCCTGATAAGACGACCACATGGAAATACTTAGATAAGTAGAAATGGGTTAATAATTAAGACAGAGCTAGCCCATAAACAATAATGGTAACTGGCCAACAGGATTGTATCAAATACAGAGTCTCTGAGTGTTATTTGGGGCTGGTGCGGCTGTGGGCCCAGACTGGCGGGTTGGAGGGCTGGGGGAAGCATACATGCTACAGATTGGCGCCAAACCTGCAGTAACATGGTTCAACATATGAAAATCCATCAATGTAATCTATTGATGGGAGATGTCATTCTGAAAATGGGTTTCTTGTATTGGTTAATGAATAAAGCACTGTTGGCCAATAGGAAAACAAGATAGCAAGATAGGAGGGACTAGGAGACAAGGAGGTTGCTGGAGCCAGAGGGAGAAGTTTCAAGATGTACGATGGGAAGAGTAGAATTCCGGCCCCTCTCTCCGGTAAGAAAAAACCACATGGAATTATTTAGATTATAGAAATAGGTTAATTTAAGACAGAGCTAGCCAGTAAGAAAGGCTAGTAACAGGCAAACAACTTTATATCTAATATAGTGTGAGTTATTTGGGGCTGGTGAAGCTGTGGGACCAGACCGGCAGGGAAAACCTGCTCTTAACAATCCACCATATAAACAAACTGAAAAACAAAACACATGATCATCTCACTAAATGCTAAAAAGGCCTTTGACATAATCCAATACCCCTTCATGAGAGATCAAGGATAATAAGAACATACCTAAACATAATGTACAGAAAACCAACAGCCAATGTCAAACTAAATGGAGAGAAACTCAATGAGATTCCTCTAAAATCAGGAACAAGACAAGGCTTTCCACTCTTACCATATCTCTTCAATATTGTACTTGAAGTTCTAGCTAGAGCAATAAGACAACAAAAGGAGATCAAGAGGATACAAATGGGAAAAAAGCCAAACTTATGCGATTTCCAAATGATATGATAGTTTACATAAGTGACCTGAAAAACCGTACCAGGAACTCCTGCAGCTGACAAACACCTTCAGCAAAGTGGCAGGATACAAGTTTAACTAAAAAGAAAATCAGTAGCTTTCCTATATACAGAAAACAAACAGGCTGATAAAGAAATCAGAGAAATATCACCTTTTACAAAAGCCATAAACAATATAAAATATCTTGGTGTAATGCTAACAAAGTTCTGTATAATAAAATCTTTGAGTCTTTCAAGAAAGAAATTAAAGAAGATACCAGAAAATGGAAAGATCTCCCATGCTCTTGGATAGATAGGATCAACATGGTAAAAATTGCAATATTGCCAAAAGCAATCTACAGATTCAATGCAATCCTCAGCAAAATTCCAGCAAATTTTTTTCACAGACTTTGGAAGAACAACACTCAACTCTATATGGAAAAACAAAAGACCCAGGATAGCCAAGACAACCTTGTACAATAAAGCAGCTCTGGAGGCATCACCACCCCTGACTTCAAGCTCTATTATAGAGCTATAGTTTTGAAAACAGTTTTGTATTGGCACAAAAATAGACAGGTAGACCAATGGAATGGAATTGAAAAATCCTGATATTAACACACACACCTACGAACACCTGAATTTTGACAAAGAAGCTAAAATTATACAATGGAAAAAAGTAAACATCTTCAACAAATGGTGCTGGCACAACTGGATGATCGTGTGTAGACAACTGCAGATAGATCCGTATCCATTGTCATGCATAAAACTTAAGTCCTAATGGATCAAAGACTCAACGTAAATCCAGTCAAACTCAACCTCTTAGAAGAGAAAGTGGGAGGTACCATTAAATAGATTGGTACAGGATATTGCTTCTTGTACATAACACCAGTTACTGAGATTGACAGTTAATAAATGGGACCTCCTGAAACTGAGAAGCTTCTGTAAGGCAAAGGACACAGCCAACAAGACAAAATGACAGCCCACAGAATGGGAAAAGATCTTCACCAACCCCACATCTAACAGAGGGTTGATTTCCAAAATATATAAAGAATTCAAGAAGCTAGTTACCAAAACACCAAATAATCCAATTAAAAAGTGGGGTACAGAAATAAATAGAGAGTTCTCAATAGAGGAATCTAAAATGGCTGAAAGACACTTAAGAAAGTGCTCAACATCCTTAGCCATCAGGTAAATGCAAATCAAAACAACTCTGGGCAAATTTTGCTCCTGTCAGAAAGGCTAAAATAAAAAATATGGAGAAAGGTGCACACTCCTCCACTGCTGGTGGGAGTGCAAACTTGTATAGCCACTTTGGAAATCATTATGTCAGTTCCTCTGGAAAATGGGAATAAGTCTACCTCAAGATCCAGCAATTCCACTCTTAGGCATATATCCAAAAGATGCACATTCATACAACAAGGACATATCTTCAACTATGTTCATAGCAGCCTTATTTGTAATAGCCAGAATCTGGAAGCAACCTACATGCCCCTCAACTGAAGAATGGATGGAGAAATTGTGGTACATTCACACAATGGAGTACTCATTGGAAAAAAAATAGAATCTTGCAAGTCACAGGCAAATATATGGAACTGGAAGAAACCATCCCAAGTATGGTAATCCAGTCACAAAAAGACAAACATGGAATGTACTTATTCATAAATGAATTTTAGACATAGAGCAATGGATTACCAGCTTTCAATCCACAGAAGAGCTACAAACAAGCAGCACCCTAAGAGAGACATACATGGTTCCCTGGAAAAGGGGAAAGAGACAAAATCTCCTGAGCAAATTGGGAGCAGTGCAGAAGGGAGAGGGAATTAGGAAAAATAGAACAGGAGAAGAGCGGGGAGAGGATATAATGAGGAAACAGGATGATTGAGTCAGGGGAAGAATAGAGGAGAGCAAGAAAAGAGATTCCATGATAGAGGGAGCTATTATAGGTTTAAAGAGAAATCTGGCACTAGAGAACTGTCTAGAGATCCTCAAGGATGACCACAACTAACAATCTAAGCAATAGCGGAGAGGCTACCTTAAATGCCCTTCCCAATAATGAGATTGATGACTACCTTATATGCCATCCTAGAGCCCTCATCTAGTAGCCGATGGAAGCAGAAGCAGACACCCAGAGCTAAACACTGAGCAGAACTTCTGGAATCCAGTTGTAGAGAGGTGGGAGTGACCCCTTTCCTCAAAGGGGTCAAGACCAGGCTACAGAAACCCACAGAAACTGTTGACCCAAACAATGGGGAGCTCATGCACCCCAGTCTGACTGCTGGGAAACCAGCACAGGCCTGTCCCAGATTCCCTGAGCATGGGTGTCAGTTAGGAGGCCTGGGCAGTCTATGGGGCCTTTGGTAGGATCAGTATTTATCCATAGTACACAGCTGGACTTTGGGAGCCCATTCCACATAGAGGGATACTCTCTCAGCCTAGACATATGGGGGAAGCCCTAGGCCCTGCTCTATATGATATGGCAGACCTTGATGATCCCCCATGGAAGGCCTCACTCTCCCTGGGGTACAGAAAGGAGATGGGATAGGGGATTTTTGGGGGGCAAGGGAGGAGGCAAGGGAGAGGGAACTGGGATTGTCATGTAAACCAAGCTTGTTTCAAATTTAAATAAAAAAGGAGAGAGAGAGAGAGAGAGAGAGAGAGAGAGAGAGAGAGAGAGAGAGAGAGAGAGAGAGAGAGAGAGAGAGAGAGAGAGAGAGAGAGAGAGCTGGAGAACATGTTACCTCCACCCTAAAGTGAAAGGAGCTCAGGCTCAGGGGAAATAAAAAGCTGGTTGGCCAGTATCCTGGCAGGACAACCAAAGGAAAGATGCTGGAAAGAGGAGGTGCAAAGTCAGAAGACTTGCCAGCAAGGAGTTAGACACACAAAATGGGCTAAAAGTAAAAGCCATGTGGAGGCACATAGATGAACAGAAATGGGTTCATTTAAGTTGTAAGAGCTACTTAGTAGGAAGCCTGAGTTATCTGCCAGGTATTTATAATTAATATTACGCCTCTGTGTGTTTATTTGGGAAATACTGGTAGGACAGAAACTTCTGCCAACAGGGTCGCATCATCAATGCACCACTCCTTGGATCTCTAGCTGCATTTCCTGTACCTGTTAAAATATTTTCCTGTTTTAGTTTAGCTGAATGCTTCACAATGTTTTTTTTTTTTTTTAATAAATTTCTGGATATCTTTTCCTACAGTTTTCCTGTTGGTATATCTAATTTTCCTTCCAGGAAGCCAAGAGAAATTCCTATTGACCCATAGGCTCCCTGTTTTTATTACACACTTCATAAGTGATTATTGGATCTGGGATAGATGTTATGAAACCATATGCTAGCAGAATTGAGTCCATTTATTTCAGGTTGTATATGTCAATTTCTTTTCTATTTTAAGTGATTCAAACCTACTTGAGGGTCAGACACACACCATGGCATCTGAACACCACACACCTCTGTTTCATCTTCTGCTATTTTCTTTCAGAAGCCTCTATCAGGGTCGGTCCCAGGTTTGGCTTTGGTAGTGCACCCGGTGTGAGAGGTGTTGCCGTGGTTTCTCCACAGTTCACCACATTCTGTCAGTGCCGTTTAAACGCTACTTCCCTCAAACAAGAATGTTGGAACCAGGAACAGACACACAATTCCAGCAGGTGTGAGACAGCTTTGTGTCATGACTCTCTTCCTAATATGTAGGCTTTCAACTCCTCCTCTGTGATTTCCCAGTGACTTAACTTCAGTGATGAATTGACTCTCTGGGATTTCAGATTCATTACAAACAATACACTACCACACACAACAAAACGTTGCACGGGCAGATAGTTATTGCAAATAAGGGGAGTTGGAGGTCTTACATGAGAACTCTTACCTGCAAGACAATCCTTTTATACCTTCCCCTTTCCCTATGTGGTGCTTCCATTCTACCTTCACACACAGCAGAAAACATGCTATCCGTGTTCTTCTGACCCTGGATTAATTTGCTGAACATGGTGACCTCTGCCCTACCTGTTCCCTGCAATGAAATAACAGTTTTCATTTAGCGTTTTCATTATTATACTTAATTTTGATTTTTAAATCAATGCATGGTTTATTTATTTCCAAATCATGGCAGTTTTTCCAGCCTTCTTTATACAGCAAAATGGGGGGGGGGATGAACAATCTGTGGTATAACAGGAAAATGATCATGTATGAATATTTCAGAAGTGAGATTGTGAGTGGAACGTGTCATCTGCTTTTAATTTTAACTTCTCATTTGATTTTAGTTGTGCTAAAAGTCAATGCAAATTAGCTATATCTTGCCATTCTACAGTGCATGTGTACCTTAAAATATCATGTTATGCATGGTAAAAACATGCAGTGTTATCTATCTGCTTAAAAAAATAATGAAATCTGTATCTTCTGGCTTTATCAACAAAATAGTCCTAATGCACAAAGTTTTTTTTTGTTTTTTTTTAATTTTAAAGTAAATGTTGTTATTAAGTTGTTTCTTTAGTTCTCTGTGTTTTTTTTTAAGTTGAGATAAGAATATCTTATTTTTCCTGTGACTTCTCTCCTAGCAGTCATCTATAGAGGGGGAGAAAGAGAGCAGGGAGTCAGGAGAATGTGAAGAACCCTGGTCTTCTTTCTGCTGTTTGATAAAATCAGGAATAAATTAGAGGAGGCAACATGCTTTTATTACCATGTTAAAACCTGCATTGATAATGCCAGTATACCATGCAGCTAAGGATCACTTTCTGCCTCGTTTTTAACACAGACATTTTACTTTTAATAACGTGTTAATGGGAGGAAACACAAATGCCATTTGTGTAATTCTTTGTTCGGGCTGAAGAATAACTGATATTATCTAATGAATATGCAAATAACTCAAGGCGCCTTATTAATCGTGTCTCAACCATCTGTTCTTGAATATGTGCCACCTCACGGTCTGTGGATGTGCGGGGGGACCGCTGAGAGCACAGAAACCGATAGATGTTCTGATGAGTCTATCAATAAATGAGGCAGGGTTCCCTGAACTGCAGTTAGCTGTTCAGTGAGATTATTCAGGATTAATATTTCACAAGAAAAACGTCAAGAATACGCTGTCTTAAATCTCCTAACCCATGAATGTTGGATTCCCAAGGATTTTAATAGAAAGGAATTCATGTTTTGTTTTCAACAAATTCATTTATGTCATCACATACTGCTTGTGTGTGTGTGTGTGTGTGTGTGTGTGTATGTATGTTCATGTGTGTGAGTGTGAGTCTATATGTGTTGCATGGTGTGTGTCTGTATGTGGTGTGTGTGTGATTGTGTGTGTGTGTGTAGTGTGTGTGTATGTGTGTGTGGTGTATGCCCATATGTGGTGTATGTGTATGTGTGGTATGTGTCTATATGTGGTGTGTGTTTATTTGAGGTCTCTGTGTATGTGTGGTGTGTGTCTATATATCGTGTGTACATGTATGTGGTGTGTGTCTATATGTGGTACATTTGGTGTGTGTGTGTCTACATGTGGTGTGTGTCTGTATGTGGTGTATGTGTGGTATATGTATATATGTGGTGTGTGTGTGTATTATGTGACTACATGTGGTGTGTATGTGTTGTGTGTCTATATGTGATGTGTACGTTGTGTGTCTATATGTGGCATGCATGTTATGTGTCTATATGTGATGTATATGTGTTGTGTGTCTATCTGTGGCATGTGTGGTATGTATGTGTTGTGTATCTATATGTGTTATGTGTGTGTGTGTGTGTGTGTGTGTGTGTGTGTGTGTGTGTGTGTGTGTATGTGTGTAATACCTGCAGCACTCACATTGCTTGCAGTGCTCAGAACTCCTGTCTCTGCTAGACTCTTGAAAGAATTAAACCTCTTAAAAAAAAGTAGGGACAGATGAGAAAACATCAATTCTTACCCAACATCAAGCATTGCTTCACTGAAACTGGCAGCAACAAAAAATGAACTTCTAAGTTTACATCTGTGTTTTGACTGACATCTCTTTACATCAAAGCTCCTCTGTTCTGTGTGGAATGGCAGCTGACTTGCCATGAATTCTGTCTGGCCATCTACCTTGACTGCTTAACTATTGTAATTAAACAGTGTTTTATCTTTTATGAACAAAAAGCAGCATAGAAAAGCATGCTTTCATTTGCAAATATCTTTTTAAAATACGTTTCCAGCTTTTATGTTCTATTCCTTTCTCATATGGGTATGTGTGCTGTTCATTCACTTCAAGCTAAGAGGTCCTTTGGCACCATACTGTTTGGCACACTGCTGTACAGTCAAAAGTGAGCAAACCCAGAGTGTGGCATAATCGTCCCTTTACCTTTCTACTGTTACCTTAGGAGTCTAGAATGTTCCCCTGACACACACATGAGCGGACACTCTGGAAGTGAGTGGGGTTGTCTTCTTTAGCACAAAGGCTACCAGTTCCATTTCTGAGAGTGGCTAGCTATGATGATGTTGTTTCCTTTTATGTTTCTAGACATGCTGAAGGCGGTGTTGTTTCCTCATATGTCTCTAGACATGCTGAAGGCGGGCACTATGGGCTGCTGGTGCTTTCCTCTCACTTCTTTATTACGTTCTGCACATTTAAGTTTTCCATAGCTCAGTTAACACTGAAAACACAGCTGCTTCTTCACAGTTCCAGAATTATTGACATTCACTGTATTGGTTCTCTCGGTCTTTCCATTACATTGTGAAATTACACCATAAAAGTTACAGACATCTACCATTTCTCCAAATAGTGCCATAAACATTGGCCATTACATTCTGGTCTCTCTCTCATGTGCACCTCCTTTTTCTATTCTCAGCATCCATTCCTTTCTGTAAGGGTTCTTGGGCATTTGCCTAGTCCTCTGCTTGTCTTGGTGTTGTCCTCACTCTGTCCAGACAGTGCTGACCCCTTTACTGCAAACCAGTGCCATCCTTTCACATTTAGTCCTGCACAGTTACCAGCAATTTCCATCAGAGAGAGCTTTCCCACTTGTTATTTGTGTCTCTGACTCTGTTGAGTCCTGTCCACTCAAGGAAAGAGGACTTCAGATACCAAGCTCTTCTGTTACTAACTAGAACCTTTTTGTGTTTTGCTTTGGTTTGATTTTTCTTTCAGTTGTTTCTGCCTTCTTCTGTTTGAGGCTATGTCTGAGTGTTAATAGCTTTGCATATGTCAGAGTTCCTTTCCTAGCTCTTTCTTGTGTTCTTCTCTTTCTATCATGATTGTCTGAAAGTCAAGAATGACTGAGTACTGTTGACATTATACTTGGTGCATCACTTTACTGTCCTGCACAAAATAAGGGTGGGAAAATATTTTGAGTTGGATTAATTTCCCACTTTTAAAATGACATGATGAAGTAAGAACATGACAATATTTTTGTATATATCCTTTCTTATTGAATTCTGTTTTTATTTTACATCCCCCAAACACACAGCCACCCTCACACCATCTTGATTTAGAATAGGGAAAAAACAAAACAAAGCAAAACAAAAAAACCAAACTCCACCTTTCAGTAAGTCTGTTGTGGGTGACCCTGCTTGGACACCCCTTGGGGGAGGGGGTGAGAAGATGCAGCACCAACCACTCAGGCACCTGGGGTCAGTGAGTAGCGGAGCACGCTGCAGACTCGTTTATTAAGGAAGGTACAGCTGCTTTTATACCCCCTCCCAAGGTCTCTTTGGCTCAGGTGGCTGACTCTACCACGTGTCCTTTCCTCATTGGTGTCTGTGGTCAGGTGTCTCCTCATAAACAATTTCTGGGCTGTAGAGGAAGGAAGGGCCTGCCTTGAAAGTTCATGCACGCTGTCCTGGACATCTGTGGCTTGGGTCAGCTGGCTGTGGTTTCTCCTACATAAGTCTAAGTTAGATCTTTGCCTTCAAGTGGTTACACAATCAATGAGACACAGGAATGTACTAAAGTGTCCTCACAAGTGCCATGGGGCCAGGGCATCTGTGTCTTTAATACTGGCAACCATTTTGGATTTGGTAGTGTCAGGAAGTGCCTCAGTGCTTTTGATCTCTGGTTTGTCTATACTGCCATCCTACAAGGTAGGCTGATTGCGCCTGCTTTACCAATAAAGAGAGCTCATGTGAGTCTACAGAAGCTTTAGGGAACAGAGATAAAATGGCAGGTGCTTATTTAGCTCTTTCTTCTTCTTCTTCTTCTTCTTCTTCTTCTTCTTCTTCTTCTTCTTCTTCTTCTTCTTCTTCTTCTCCTCCTCCTCCTCCTCCTCCTCCTCCTCCTCCTCCTCCTCCTCCTCCTTTCTTCTTCTTCCTTCTTCTTCCTTCTTCCTTCTTCTCCTTCTCCTTTTCCTTCTCCTTCTTTGTCTTCTTCTTCTTCCTCTTCCTTCTCCTTCTTCCTCCTCCTCCTTCTTCTTTGTTTGTTTGTTTGTTTGTTTTTGGTTTTTGAGACAGTGTTTTTTTGGAGCCTGTCCTGGAACTCTCTCTATAGACCAGGCTGGCCTCAAACTCACATAGATCCATCTATCTCTGCCTCCCAAGTGCTGGGATTAAAGGCGTGCCCCACCAACACCTGGCTCTCATTTAGCTTATTCCAGAAATCCCAGTATCCCTTAAGCACCCCCAATAAATCCCTCAGTATTCCTTGTATCCCTTCAGTACCCTGAGTATCCACCCAGTTCCCTCCAGTATTCCCACAGTACCCCCAATATCCTCCAGGACTCACAGTATCCCACCAATATCTCCTAGTAGCTAGCAGTATCCCTTCAGTACCCCCACTATGCACCTAGTACCCAACAGTATCTCCACAATACCCACCAGTATCCCTCCTGGTACCCATCAGTATTTCTCTAATACCCCAGTATCCCCCCAGTACACACAGGTATCCCCTAGTACAAACAGGTATCTCCCCAGTATCCTCTCCAGTACTCCCAGTATCCCCCCAGTACCTACATGTATCCCCTATTACCAACCAGTATTCCCTTCAGTATCCACCATTATCCCCCAGTACCTACCAGTACCCCCCAATACCACCACTGTCCCCCTGTACCCACCAGTATCACCTCAGCCCATACCAGTATCCCCCCAGCACACGACACTGCCCCCCCCTGTACCCACCACTATACCCTAGTCTCCCCAGCACCCACCAGTATCTCTCTTAGGACCCACCAGATTCTTTGACAGTACCCACCAGTATCCCCCAGTGCCCTCCTGTATTCCCCTATAACCCACCAATATCCCCCCAGTACCCTCTGTATTTCCCTCTGTACCCACCAGTATCCCCCTTATTACCTACCAGTATCCCCCAGTACTCAACAGTATCACCCCAGTAGCCACCAGATCAACCAATACCCACCAGTATCATCCAATACCCACTAGTATCTCTGTAGTGAGATATTCACCTTGTCTGCACCTGTGGCCTAGACCATGCCCATTGGGGATGGAGACAGGGCCGGACATGACCTGGGGGAAAAGGCTGAGGAGGGGGTCGGAGGTGCTCTCTTGCTGGCAGGACACCGAGAGGAGAGGATCCTGTGGAACCTGCCGGCGTTTGTCTGCCTATGTTGTGAGTTATTTCTCCCTGAATAAACATCTATTCGGCCTAATTGTTTATCCTGATCTTTATTAAACCGCAATATCTGGTGTCAGAAGTGGGATTAGGATTTTCACTGTACCTGGCTTTCGCCTAGGTGGCAGAAGCCACTGACCCTTCCCCCACCATCCCCGAATGGGCAGGGTCCCTTGCCTAACCAGGCAGACACACCACAGCTTGTGAGACATTTGCGTCTGCCCTACAACTCCTTTGATCTCCATCGCGGCCCTGAGACCACTGCTCATCTTCTGCCCATTCCCTCCGATTGCATTCGCACAGAGTCCTGCGGCGCCAGCCCTGCTCTTGTGTTGGTCGCTGTGCAAGGCCCGGACTCTGGGCTTGCCCTATTTATGTGCTTGGGCCTGGCAGCTCCAGTTGCAGGTGGCACCTGTAAGACCTGTGGTCCCAGCAATTTATACAAGGCTTGTTTCACTCCCTCATTTAACAAAATTTCACTTGCCATAGTTTGTTGAGAGCTATTATTCTACAGGGACCAAGATCAGAAGGATCGTCTGCTGCCATATACTATTTGGTGGTTATGGCTGGAGGTGTTGAGATCTACAACTAAAAGCACCTAAGTTCCAGGACAGGAAAATTATACCCAAGGTAATTGCAAGATTCTTTGCAATTTAAGTTGATATAATATCTGAGATCAATTGTCCCATATCTATGGTGGATAATCTTACAATGCAGGACTTTAGGAATTCTTTTACTTCTTGTATAGATGAAATTTTAACAGAAGAAAATCATGACTTAACCAATATATACATTTTTTTGTAATAACAATAGGTTTCATCATTATTATGATATTTTTAAAGAAATGGTTTGAGATTAGAGCAAACAATAAGGAACTTGTAAAAACCATAAGAGAGTTAGTAACAAGGATTCAAAATGTAGAAAGTGACAACAGAGAGCTAAAAAACAAAACACAGAATATTGAAAATGATAATGGAGAATTGTGGATCCAAATCTAGACTCTATTCTGGTTATATTACCATCTAGAGAATATCCTTCAGGGGTTTTGATGCAGAGGGAAGATATTATATTAGAATTAATATTTCTACCACATAAACAAAATAAAAAACTAAAAACATATATAAAAAATATCTCTGACTTGATTATAAAAGGTAAATTAAAACTTTGTCAACTGACAGGAAGGGGCCCAGCAGAAATTTGACTAATGAGAAAATTTCCTCCTTATGGAAAGATAATGAATATTGGCAGAGAGCATGCAGTAACTTTTTGGGAATGATTAGCAACAATTATCCCAAAAGTAAAAGGATAAAATTCATAAAGAAAACGATTTGGATCCTTCCAGACATTGTAAGAAAAACACCTATCTCTGGAGTTCATACATTCTACACTGACACAAACAAATCAGGTAAGGCAGGATATAAATCAGGTAAAATAAGTAAAGTGGTTCAAAGCCCTTACAAGTCTTACAAAAGGCAGAATTGTACACCATTTTCATGGTACTTATGGATTTTACAGAACCTCTCAATATAGTTACTGACTCTCAATATGCAAAAAGAGTTGTTTTACACATTGAGACTGCAGAATTTATTCCTGATGGTACAGAATTAACTTCATTGTCTATAGAGTTACAAGATACTATCAAAAAGAGGATTCTTCATATATATATATATATATATATATATATATATATATATATATATATATATATATATATATAACATAATCAGATCCCATATGGGTTTGCCAGGTCCTCTAGCACAAGGCAATGATGAAATTGATTAGTTATTGATAGAAAGTGTGCTAGAAGCCTCAGAGTTTCATAAGAAACACCATGTGAACAGCAAAGGTTTGAAAAAGGATTTTTCTATCACTTGGCAACAAGCCAAGGAAATAGTAAGGAAATGCCCTACTTGCTCATTCTATGACCAAACTCCTTTACCGCCAGGCAGTAACCCTAAATGTTTAAATAGAAATGAAATATGGCAAATGGATGTGTTTCACTTCATAGAATTTGGAAAATTAAAATAAGTACACCATACTATAGATACATTTTTCAGGGTTTCAATGGGCTAGTGCTCTGAGTTCTAAAAAGGTTGATTCTGTTATCACACATCTATTAGAGGTAATGGCCATTATGGGCATACCTGCACAAATAAAAACTGACAATGCTCCAACATATATTTCCAGCAAATTAAAATAGTTTTTTGAGTATTATAACACAAAACACATAACTGGTATACCACACAATCCTACAGGACAAACAGTAGTTGAGAGATCCAATCATACTTTAAAGGAAATGCTCCATAAACAAGCTGGAGGAACCAAGACACCCAAACACAGATTACATAATGCTTTATCAACATTAAACTTTCTTAATGCTAATGAAAAAGGCAAACAGCTGTGGAAAGGCACTGGACAATAGAAAAAACTTCTAAACTAAATCAGCCGGTGTACTCAAGGATGTATTGACCTCAAAATGGAAACCAGGGTATGTGTTATGTTGGGGTAGAGGTTTTACATTTGTATTTACAGGAGAAGAAAAGCTATGAATGCCATATAAGTTGATCAAGATTCGACTTGAACAAGAGAAACATCTTAATAAAAAGGAATGACAAGTCATCCAACAAATTGGGTCCCATGAAATATGCAGAGACCTCTCAAAGGTAGGGGAAGTGTTCTGTTCTTGTCCTTACAGGAAAACAGAGAACATCTATCTTCAAACAACTAAGAGACAATGAACATGTAGTTACCTACAGAAGAGAAGACAGCTCTCCAAAAAGAATCATTTAATGAAGAGGAATGTGATTTATGGTCACATTTATGGTCAATATTTAAGTCTAGTAAACTGTTTCTACACTGAAATCTATTTCTCTTTACTATCTAGTATTCCTGTAGTCCCGATTCATGTAAACCAATGCTAGCTTTGGAGTTGGATTTGGCTTTCCTTCTCTAAATTTAAGCATGTTGTTAAGATTAAATTCACAGTTTCTGCCTCATATCAAGAAGCCAATTGGTGTAAGGCAAAAGAAAACAAAATCTAGGGACTCATTCGCTTATACACAATTTTCTCTCTGAAATCCTAATTTTCTCATATACATTTTGATGCTTATTGTAGCCTTTCCCTATATGCATACCTTAAAACTTTAAAACTTTACTTAGATATTGATGTTGAAGTTTTCCATGAGGAATAATAACAATTCCTAACAACAATCCTTGAACTCTCCAGAAAGAAGATGGGGCCCCACTTCGTCATTTCCACTTGACTCAACCTGATGCATCTGGACTACAACCTTCACCCTAAAACCGGTTTGAGACTGCTTTGCTCGAGACAACTCATGACTAGCTAGCTGTATTGGTGCACCTTCTTATTACAACCTGGCCAGAGTTTCAAATAGAACTCCAGTCAAGCATTTTCTGTCACACTATGACTACCTACATATGTCACAGACAGTTCTGTTGAGAAATTTGGTTGCTTAAAATTTTCTTCCAACAGGATCCCATGGAGCAATCATTGTCCCATTTCAGCAGAAAGTAATCTTAAGATAATGATATCCCCTTTCCTCATTCTTGGAATTTAGGGATAATATTCATCTTCATAGGGCTGGTTTTAGTTACTTGGGATTGGGTATGGAAAGTGATACTTAGACTCAGTTATCTCTTTTAGACAGGAATAGGGTAGGGTTGGGAAAGGTATGGTTCAGAATGGATATAGGTAGATTAGCCTATCTTCTTGTAAATTATTTAGTAAGAGTGAGATATTAGTATTATAGCTTACATTGTTATATATTCTTATCTGTGATAACCTATGTAAAATTAAGTTTATTCCCTTCCTGGAAGAATTGTAAATTATATTTTGTCATATTGTGTGAAATATTTCTATTTATGATGTTTTATGCACATTATTCTTGCCATATTCTATGTATATATACTTTTGCTTATGTTCAAGACATTTTGTATATTGATAAAATTTGGAATATTTATCTTACTGACATTTAGAGCTCTACCTTTTGTCTAGATATTTTTACTCTACCTCTACTTTAGGAATTTACATATATCTATCTATATCTATATCTATATCTATATCTATATCTATATCTATATCTATATAGTTATATTGTTTAGGTATCCTTGCTTTACTCAAGGAAGTTTTAATCAGGATTTTTAGCTAAGTTCCTGAGTATTACAGATTATCCTCACCCATGTTTCCTTTACCTATGAGATTAGTCAGACATAGATGCTTAATCTTCAATCACTTCATAGACCTACAGAACACGACATTGAAATGTTTTAATATTAGTACTCCATTGACATGAGACACTGTTGCTCCTGACAGCACCATGCACTTTACCAAAAGTATGTTGGACACTGTTGTTGCTCCTTCTGGAGTTCATCCTTGCTTCGGCTAATGGCCTCTTGGACAAGGAACTGCCCCCACCTTGACCACTGATTTGGACATGCCATCCTATGTGCTTGCAGGAGACAAACATAGAAGACTGCTGAACCTTGCCAAGTCAGGGTAAGGGAGTCTTTCTACCTCCCTGCTTTTGTTGTGGTCTGTCAAGTACTCTTGGCCTTAGCCAAAGCTGGGTGTACCAACGTTGCTGTGAGACCTTGGGTGACTGTCCAGGTAGCTTGCTGTTTCTGTCCTCACTGCATCTTTTGGAAGTTGCCTATCCTCATTTCCTGTCTACCCTAGTATCGTTATTTTCCTTCTCAGGTCTTGATGAGGTTGTAGATTAAACTATCATAAGTATTATTCTCTCTTCCTAGTTAGATATATTAGGTACTAGACTTAAGCTTTCCAGCTTAGGACAACTCTATTGTAAACTCTGATATGCCTTCAACCTAGGACTAGATATGTAGGTCATTTTGTTCTCGATTTTCCTTTTCTTAGAGCACAGTTGTTATTTACTGTTTTGTATATAGTTTTGTACCAAGCCCAAATCTTTTCTTTAGACTAAAAGGAGAATTGTAGTGAGATATTCACCTTGTCCGCACCTGTGGCTTAGACCACGCCCATTAGGGATGGAAACAGGGCCGGACGTGACCTGTGAGAAAAAGCTGAGGAGGGGGTCAAAGATGCTCTCTTGCTGGCCAGACACCGAGAGGAGAGGATCCTGTGGAACCTGCCAGGGATTCATTTGCCTATGTTGTGAGTTATTTCTCCCTGAATAAACATCTATTTGGCCTAATTGTTTATCCTGATCCTTATTAAACCGCAATATATCTCCCTCAGTACCCACAACTATTCCCCTCTGGACCTCCAGTACCCACCAGTACCACTCCCTGTTACTGACTGCTCTCTTGTGGGGAATCTCCCAATATCACTCCCTGCCACAGTGCATGGGATGCTGCTTCTATGGGGAAGTGCATGGCCTTCTGCAGTCTGCTCTCTGCCTTTCAGGAGGAACTTTGTCCAAGGAAATTGTCTCAAATGGAACATCGGCTTCACTACCAGCCAGTAGCGTGTGATCCCAGGTCATTTGCAAACTGTAGTCAAATGGTTTATTTGAATATTAGTCTCTTTCCAGGGAACTCAGTATGGGTGTCCTTTTCTGATGATATGTGAACAGATATCTCTTTTCTCAGATAGGACACTGCCAATTGGCAGAAGATACGATTCTGCCAGGGTATTACCTGGATGAACCAATGAGCCTCTGGGGTCAATTACAGGAACCTAGGTGTTCAAAGGTAGCTGCCACAGGAAACAATGTTCTATTTAAGAGAAAAGAACTACCTCACAGAGGAGAGCTCTATTACTTGCCAGCAGGAGCTGTACCTACCACACCTTTGCATTGAGCATTATTGCGAGACACTGGACATCACAGAATTATCCAAATATTGCCTTGCTGTATAAAACATGGCAAGTAAATGTCTTTAAAACGAAGGCACTACAATTACATTCACAATAATGTGCCGGTTGTTTTAACTGTGCACTAGGAGGCATCTGATGTGTCATAGCCATAGCCTGGAAGGAATGCTACCTTGAAATGTTCTTGGTGGCTGTAGAAAAAGTGGGGGGGATTGTGCCTAATCATTTATGGTTTCTAGCTATGTAACTCAATTGGTGTTTCCATTATTTAGATAAAGGCAGAATAAACATTAGAAAACAAAACAGCAATATATTTCTTATTAATTACTTTTGTTCTTTGCACCCCACAAATGACACAGTGAAGAAGCAATCTCTGTAATTAAAGCATAAGCTGTGAGCACACATATATAGCTAAGACATGGACAGTTTGCTGCTTCATCTGGGGTAGGAATTTAACATCTGATGTAATTATGATGCTGTTATCAAATGAAATATGAGATATTGCATTTGTAAAATAATTTGCTTAAAGAAAAACAATGGTCATCTAAGTTTAAATTTATAAATTAAAGTCAGATAAAGATTTCTAACAAAGTATGTAGTTGATACATAGCTGAGATCCTAGTTTGTGTGTGTGTGTGTGTGTGTGTGTGTGTGTGTGTGTACGTGTGTGTACGTGTGTGTGTATGTATGCATGTGTTTATGCATGTTTATGTGTATATGTATATGAATGCATATTTGCATATTTATAGAGGCTGCAAATTGATGTCTTCTGAGATTCTAGGTTTTAAAACGATTTTAGATTTAGTTTTTTTATTTTACATTTATTTTGCTTGTGTTTATGTGTGTATATATACACATGCATGCCTGGTGCCCTTGGGGATTGGAAGAAGGCATTTGATCCTGTGGAACTGGAGTTATGGATGGTTGTGAGCTCTTGTATATGTGATAGGAACTGAACCTCAGTCCTTTGGAAGAGCAGCCAGTGCTCTTAATCACTGAGCCCTCTCACAAGTTCCTGAGTTCTAGATTTATTTTTCTGAATTACCAGATGGGTTGCCCAGTCAATGTGGTGGCCCATGCTGATATATTTTAATCTACACCACACACACATTTTATGGAATAATTTTCTAATGGGTTTTTGTACAGCAGGCTTCTGTTTATAACACACAAGTCACATGTGACTTTCTTTGGAATTTAAAATGGGCTCCTCAGGACAGACTTGTAACCCAGAGACAGGGTGATATTTTATTTTGTTTGAAATGTGGTCATCTCATTACGCTGCACAGGCTGGCCTGATGCTTACTGTCCTCTTGCCTTGGCCACCAGTTTGCTACGACAATGGTGTGGAACACCTCACCTATTGACAATTACAATCAACTTTTAAAAATAGTTCTTTAAGCGTTCCAAACACAAATAATGTATTTTTTAAATCATATTCCCCCTCTCACAACTCCTTCCAAATCCATGCCTTTCTCATCTATTCTCTACTCAACTTTAATCTTTTTTACCCCCCCCATTAAGTCCAACTTTCCCTACTTATAAATTCTTTGCTGTGTGGATTTCCACTGGACCATAGTCAACCTATGAGGGATTATCCCTTAAAGAAAACCAACTCTAACTTTCCCAAAAGCCATCAATTACAGTTCTTCAGTAGGAATGGGACTTCATGCCTGCCTCTGTTCTTCATGCTGGGCTTTTGTATAGCTTCACCTTGTGCAGGTCTTGTGAGTTTGTATGTTTATCTACCATGCAGTGTCTGCAAGCTAGCTATGCTCAACCATTCCAGCACTGCCATGCCCCTGACAAGGTAGACATGCTCAAACATACCACCACTGCCGTGCCCCTCACATGTCTGGAAAAGACCATTTCCTTGTGGTTCTCCATTATTGCTGGATCTTATAATCTTTCCTTCTTAGGAGAAATAAAATTATTATTTTTTTCACATATTTCTAAATCAAAACATTGCAAACTACAGAGGTTGTTCAACAGTCTGTGTAGTAACTGACAGAACTGAAGCTCAAAATAACAGCTATTAAAATGATGTTGCCTCATAGAAAACTTTGGCTTCTGTTAGTTTCAGGCCCGTCCTTGACCACTAGGAAAATTCTAGTCTTGTGAGAGAAATGCAACATTATAAGTTGAAGAGGATGTGACAATATGGAAAAAAATAGCTAAAACAAGTATTAAAAAGAGGAGACTAGGATGTATGAGGTGTAAACCTACAGTTTTATATCTTGTACCCCCCCCTTTTGTTAAATGACAATAAATGCAATAACAAAGGGTGGGGGGAGTCTTCCTGGGATGCCTGTAAGATGTAAGCAGATGACCCCCTGTGGCAGAGCAGCAAAAGAGGAAGTTGAGTCTCTGCAGTATGTTTGTCCACCGTTTATTACTGTGTTGTCCCTCGAGACAGAAGTCCGAGTTCCCAGAACTTGATCAGTGGTAGAGAAAGAGCTTCTGAGAAATAACTGAGCCCAAAATCCGAGGTTGGTACCGGTGTGTGTGTGTGTGTGTGTGTGTGTGTGTGTGTGTGTGTGTGTGTGTGTGTGTGATTTGTTACTCATCATGTAGGAAACAACTAGTGCCATATGAAGCCAGTCTGTCCCCTTAACTGCCTGTGAAGCTGGAATCCTGACCTTCTCATGAGATTACAGGGCTGCAGGGCTGCCCAGCTCATGAGAGACACTTGCTTAAACCTAAGACAGGTGAGCTTCTGTAGGACCAGTGGCCCCAAAGGGTGTGGCTGTGGAGATTCTCCCCTGGGTGAAAGCCTCATCCTTCCAGATGGACTCCCATGGAGGTGTCTCATTCCTCTTCCGGGACTGTTGCCTCCCTGCCTCTCTTCCACCTCTGTGTACTAGAAATACCAAGGGAGAGGGCTGGCCCATGGGTTCCTACCACAGCTGCACCTGAGCTCGGCCTTTCTCATGGAGTTGTGTGTTCAAACAACCCTGTATCCGTAAGATTCAGCACTATAGTGGCACCCTCGCAGGTCTCCAGAAACAGCCAGGCATGGGCCTGGTCACCATTGTGGGTACAATATTTAAACAATGGTATTAGTAGCAGAGAAAGTACTAGCAGGAAGACAGTCCATGGAGAACCGCTGTGGACTCGGTGGTGTTTCCTGCTGATGACATCCCCGCCCCCATCCACCCATTTAGAAATGGGAGAACAAGGTTCAAAGGATGTTGTGTAACCTGCTCAAGCTAATGCAGCTGTTTCGTCTCCTAGGCTCTCAAGCCTGGCGCTGTGTGCATGTAACTACAGAATCTTTTAGCTTTGTAAATAGAGCAATTTGAGAGACCTTTGAGGCTGATCTAAATGTGCTCTGAGATGAGCAGAAGAGGGGGGAAGTATTCCATTTTCTCCAGCTCTAAAAGCCCATGCTCCATTATGTGCACGCTGTGCTGATCCTGGCTGGCTGCAGTCTTTGGGCTCTGTCTGAGCCCTCATCATGCCAGGCGTTGCACAGAATACAGAGCATGCAGGGGTTTGTGTGCTTTTATGAGTGTATATTGTTTTGGAAAGAGCACAAGTGTAGGTCATTAACTCCTAATGGCTGTTTTAAAACACAGCTCCCCTCCTAATTGTTCAGTAATAGGTAGTTGGTTAAATGAATTATGTATATTTTGCAATGTGCAGCCATTAAAAAGTACATTTCGTGAGAATATGCAGAAACATTAAAAATCACTAATGATCGGTTGTAAGACAAAGCTCTTGAAGTCATTATCTAGCAGGCTTATCGAATTCTTCTTTTTATTTAAAAACATGTAAATAAATATGTCAATAAATAAGCCACAGAAAAGAAAGTGGTGACTGAGGGTGGCGGGAAGTTTCTGTCACTTCTTCCTTCCATTTATTTACTCTACTTTCTAATATTTCTATTAAGGTTATGTTTTTTGATGAAAAATGCCATTTCCTATGATATTTTCTTTGGTTTAAAAAGGTAGTACACACCCTCTGTAAAAGTAAGATGATAAGAACACACAAAGGGTACTAGTGGCCCAGCTCACCTCCATGGAAAACCCATTGACCTCCTGATGAGGGATGTCCAGTATGCTGTGAATATATTTCTCTTATTGATTGATGCATAAAGCTGTTTCCACCAATGGACAGGTAGGGTGTAGCCAGGCAGGAAATACAGGCGGGGCCACCAGACTAAAAGAATTCTGAGAAGAGAAACACACAGAGAGAGAGAGTGAGTTTTGAGAGAGATGCTATGAAGCTGCCAAGGGAGCAAGAGGTCTGGGCATCACCGGTAAGCCAAGGCCATGTGGAGATACACAGATGAATACAAATAGCTTAATAATTAAGAGAGAGCTAGCCAATAGGAAGCCTGAGCCATCAGCCAAACAGTTTATGATTATTATAAGCCTCCATGTGTTTATTTGGGACTAAATGATTGTGGGACTGGGTGGGACAGAAACGTCTGCTTACAACCTCCTACATGTATGGAGTCAAAGAGCAATGGCTTTCTTTCCTGTAACGTATTTTTACTTAAACATCCATGGAACTCTGTACCTGTCAATACAGTTATCACCTTGCCAATCTTACCAGACTCAGGGGGCAGTATCCATATGTGCTGGAGTTTTCTTAGCTAATTTCTCATTAATACATGTCTGAGCTCTTTCCAGTTGCTGCTCTCAGTTTTAAATTTTAAGTATTTTGCCAACACATTCTAAAAACCCTATTGCATGTTGTACATTTACTGCCGTAAAATGCTATGATAAAGCTGGTTTTTCAGTTTTCCTTTTTTCTTTTTCTTTTTGATGCAAACATACTCATCCACAATGCACTGTGATCATGTTCAGCTCCCTCTTTTACCTTCTCTCACACCCACCAATGCCCTTCTTCTCACCTAGTCCTCTCCCACCCCTGACAGACTATCTCCTCCTCTCTCTTTTATTTTCCAGGCCCCATTCAGGCAGCCACAGCTCCCATGTGCTCTCACAGTCACATGATCATATCACATCGAGGCCACAGTGTCCCACCACACTCCTTCTCATATTTTAGTTCCTGTAGTCCTTTCCATTCCCTCTTCATGTTCCTTGGGCCTTGGAGGAGTGAGTTATACATACTGGGGCCAAGCTATCCCTCGTTTTCAGGCCTTTGACCAGTTGGGAGTCCTGGCTTTGACCATTGTCCACTGTCATCTCAGCTCAGGCTGAGAGCCAGCAGCATTCGTCTATGGAAAAGTGCATTTTCTCATTCGATATGAATCTGGTTTTCTTCCCTCAAAGGATGGGTCTGTGGTATGTGGATCGTGAACATCCCATGCCTTTCCCTTGCCCTAGGCATGTGAAAATGGGTAGTTTTGCTCCCAAGACTCCAATCAGATCTTTGACTTGGAAGTTAGAAGAGACTGCTTTTCTTGGCATTTGGCCCCCAAGGCAAGTCTGCCTCCTTTTACTGGCTATTTTCCTTGATGTGGATTACATACCTCCTGCTTAGTGTCCCCTGACCTCACAGAGCTAACAAAGCAGAGCTCCCCCCCTCTGATCTGTCCACAGGTCAGGAGCACCCTTTACAGAGGTAGAAGGCCTCCATGATCCCCAAAGGTCTCTCATTTCAAGGGGCAGAGTGGGAAGGATTTGAACTGACAGGGAGGGCGCTGGGACCAGAACACATAGCTCAGTGCTGTGTCTTGCCTGGGCACTCTCCATCTTAGAACTCAGAACCAACTGAGGAATTCCTACCCACATCTTCTGGACTGAGGGAAAGCCACAAGCTGCCTGAGCATGGCATGTTACTTCCTTTTCCTCTTTGTAGCTGGAAGAAAGGTGTGGGTCTAGGCTGTTTAACTTTCTGTGAAAAGTGGGTTTCTTGGGCCACGGGGATGGCTCAGTGGCAAAGAGTTTGCTACCAAGCCTCAAAACAAGTCCAATCCCTGGATCCCACATGATGGAAGAAAAGAACTAATTTCTGCAGGTTACCCTCTGGCCTGTGTAGATGCACTCACACACTGCACACACACACACACACACACACACACACACACACACACACACACACACACACACACGCACACACACACACAACACACACACAACACACACACTAAATAATTGAAAAGAAACAACAATCTCCTGTACATGATTTCTTACCCACTGCTTCTGTGTTGTTGTTGTTTTAATCTTACAAAATGTTTTATTTAAACGTGCATGTAAGATGTAAAATGAACATGGCTTCTGGGTAGTCTTCAGAGACATCTGGAAGTCTGCTTCTGACCCTCATTAAGGATGACATACCTCATCCAAACTGACCAAATGGTGTGACAGAAGCAACAGCAGACAGTGCCTGGAGGGAGGAAACATCACTGCTAAAGATGGAACACAGTTTCTGGCATCTGGAGAATACAGGTCCAGAGATCAGGAGTGTAGCTTGTAAGTCAGAGAGGAAGGTGAGTGACTTACACCCCCCCTACAACTTGCTTTAGACACAAACAACCATGCGATGCACTTTATATGATGCCAAGTTAGGATGCAAAGATCTGTTTATAGAAACTAAGTCATCATGTGGTCATGGTGTCCCCCATGCAGCTTGGTGGCCCCTGGATGCCTCAGTTACTTTCTCTAAGGCCATTTACATAAAAAGATCTTGCTATTTCATTTAGCAATTAATAGCATCCTGAATCGCCAAATATGTGTATGTATCCAATAAAATCTTAAAAATAATTCACTGACATCAGAAGACACTTGTTTGCATTTCACTCACGCTTGACTGCTTTTCTCATCTGGGGACATGTGAGCCTGTGAGTTGCTCAGGTCTGTCTTAACCCTTGATATCACCTGAGACCCTCAGTCATTGTCCATCTCTTGGCCAGTACTGGCTTTTACATCACAAGAAGTTCCCAAACTTAGATTCCCAGAGTGGAACTATGACCAGGCTGAATCTGGAAGCCAGATGGAGAGGTTTACATGCCAATGCATGCCAAATTTCAAGTGTGGCTGAGAATCTTTTGAACATTTTGAAGTCCTTGTGACTTCATTTATTCCACAGACTTAGCATAGTTACATTCAACAAAGTTACAAAGGGAAGCTGTCACTAATTTATTCCTGTTATCACGGGTCAGGCTGAAATCACTTGGTATGTGAGGCAGAGGGCAGATTCTTCTTTGGCCTGGATCAGTCTCCCCTTACCTTTGGTCTATCTGATTCATTTTTATGGTGTGACATTGTTTTGTCCCTTGATATTCCTTTTATTGTAATTTCTTTCGTCTGCCGTTCACATACTTGCTGGGGGTTTGCTGGAAGTTTTGATGGCTGCTGTTCCTAAAAAGATAGTTTGTTTTCTTCCTGCTTTCAGCAGTAGCCACTGGCTTCTCCACTGATAGCAGGGCACATGCTTATTCATTCATCACACAGAATGAGAAAGAACTCCCTCAGGTTCCAGGACCCCAGTGTGCTGTTACAGCTGGGAAGGTTTTTGAATGCTATGCTTAATGGAAGGGAGATTGCATGTTGAGGCTAGAACTAAGTATCCACTCTTGATGGATGGAGCATGGGTATATCTCACACAGGTCCTCTCTGTGTCTGCTACCCTCCCTGTCCCAAGTGCAGGAGCATGCCAACATCACGTAACATCCCTCCCATGACCCATGCCTTGTGGTTATTAAGATCTGTGTACCACACAAAATTCTCTCTCTGCTCTCTTCTCCTCACTGATGTATGTGTGTGTGTGTTTACATATGTGTTTATATGTGTGTGTGTTTATGTGTGTATGCTTACATGCGTGTATGCATGCATGTGTGTATTTATGCATGTGTGTTTACATATGTGTGTATATGCATGTATGCTTATGTATGTGTATTTACATGTATGTGTATATATATATATATATATATGAGAGAGAGAGAGAGTTCCTCAATTGATCCCCACCTTATTCTTTAGAGTCAAGGTGTCTCACTGAACCCAGAGCTCAGGGTTCAATAAGACTAGCTGGCCAGTGAGCTGCAGGGACCCTCCTGTCTCTGTTTACTAGGGCCGGGGTTATAGGTATTTGCCAGGATGTTTTGGATTTTTCCTGGATGCTGAGAATCTGAACTCAATACTTCGTGCTTGTGTGATAGGCACTTTACCAATGGAACCATCTCTCTACCCCTAGAACTTTTTAAAATGCTATGATGATGAGAGTACTTTTGATCAAATTATTCCACTTAAATTTTAATGGGCACTATTATTTGGAGGGCTTATTCCCTTTGCCAGAGTGACCACTGAAATACACAGTGCACACTGTTGGATTGAAAGCCTGCTGAAGATGCAAAGTTCCCCATACTACAGGCTCCTTGTTCTGTAAAGAGAAATAGCAATGGGGGCTCTCCAGTGTCCAGCAACAGCATTTAAGTGGTTGTGGTTATAAATGGGGGATATTTTGGGTATGGAAAGAGATATGTCTCAGGCATTCGACTCTTAACCTGCAGGACCTCTTCATTTGTGATGTTTTGATATCAGGTTTACTGATAAAGAATTTTTCTACTGGGATCAAATTGATAATGTTGAATGTACTTTCTGTAGTTTGTAAAAGCTGGACAGAGTCAGCCACAGGAGTGGGTCTTTGGAAATGTCTTTACATAGGTGGGGAATACTTGTGTCACAGGAGACTCCAGTCCACCCTCCATTTGGTTAAGTGATACATCAGGCAGAATGTACAGCATTCCACAAGATGTCTGAGTGCATTGAAGTGGGTTACATAAAAGGCTTGAGAGAATTATGTTTGAAGACTTACAATGGCATAGTCTCTCACAAACACAGTGAGTCTGAGGCACCTGATTTTCAGCTCTGTTTTCAGAACATCTAAACAGCCTTTGTTGCTGAACAGAACCACTTGTCCCCATTGGGGGGGGCATCACAAGCTTGTCCCCAGGAGTTCTTTGTTGGGTACTGGGTAATACAGATGCCACATGCACACTTTGCACACTGATTCAGTGTTTTGATACCATGACAGCTCCATTTGTCCATCAGTGATAAGACAATAAAGCATGTTTGTGACATGTTCCATTCTGTTCCTCTTGTAGCTGGTTTTTGCATTGGAGTTTGGGTGTGTTCTTCCCAGAGCCGTGAGCATAGGAGGGTTAGGCTTTTTGTTTTGTTTTGATCCTACTCTGTGAGAAGCCTGTGAACCAAACTTCAAGCCCAAGAACTTCAAGCCCCAAGTTCTTGGGGAGAGTGTCCTAGCACATGTCTGTTAGTCTATCCAGCACTGAGAGACTTCAACACTGATATCTCTAAAGTCCCCTCAACTACGTGTTTTTGTGGAACACCATAGCATTTTAATCATTCCCATGCTGTTATTCAAATGTGCCTTGTAGAAATCACATGTTGGGAACAATCTGTGAATTTACATATGCTATGGAGCATTGGGGTAATTAAGGTTAGGGAAGACAGTGCTCAAGTGAGTCTCCAGAAAGTGGGAGAGCCCTGAGAAGCACACTTGCCCCTTTCTTGCTGTGTCATGGACCACACACTGTCTCGAGACAGCAAGAAGCAAGGGCTGGGTCATGCCATTCCTTGGGATCTGAAATAAATTAATTTCTCTCTGTTACAGATTACCTAGTCTTGGACATTTTTCTTAAAATGAACAAAAACACCCCACTCCCATGAAAGTACCCCTAGAAGAAGCACAGACACACCAGACAGAACAAATTTCTTTCCCGACCCCATGCTTCTGTAATGACGCTCAGTGTTAATTCACCGAGGCTGTGGTCCCTATATCACTCAGTCTCTTACACAGTCAGGCTTATTATGAAAAAAAAAAGTAAATATTTTTTCTCTTCCATGATCTCTTGTGGATATGTTTATCTTTCTCCGTACTGCTTCAGTTACTTCAAGTGTTCCCAGGTTTAGTAGGTATACATTTCTTTAGTCTGTGCCAATCATGGAAAATTATCATTTCTCTTTCAGTTACCAGGGATAGTTTTGCTGGAAATAATAACCTGGGTTGACAATATTTTCTTTCAGAGCTTGAAGCACATTGGGCCTTAGAGTTCCTGAGGGCAGACCCGATGTTATTCCAGTGGGTTTGCCTTTGTGTGTGACCTGCTGCTTCCTTGTTCCAAAGGTTCATCCTCTTTGCTTGTTCTGTGGTCTTAGCATCTAACTGGGATATGACATGGGGCATGTGATGATGAAGAAAGGCATCATCCCTCAATCAGTACTTTCTCTGTTCATGTAGCTCTGGGGCAGGTCGGACACCTTAATCCCTCGCTGTTTTTCAATGCAGGGTTTCTCTAAGTTGCTCTGGCTGTATCCTTCAGCTAACTCTTTAGATTAGGCTGGTCTCAAACTCAGAGTTCCACCTGCTTCTGACTCCCCAGTGCTGAGATCAAAGGCGTGTGCCACCAATGCCAGGCTGACCAGTCTTTTATTTAACCTCATCCCTATTAACTTTACTCTTATAAAAATTCTCGAGAAATTCTTTTGAAGATAGCAGTGTTACTTTTTTTGTCATGAAAAAAAGGCTAGATAAATTTTAAATGTTTCATACGTAATCTATCTTCACTGTGTTAGTGAAAAATGATTCCAGCTAACATACTAGAATAATGTGGCAAATCCAGAGACAGCGACAGAACCAAGGACATACATGTGCCTCGGGTATGTAGTTTATAGTTAAAATGGAGTTTTGCAGACTACATAGTCATGTAAATCATTTTTATATGTAACATTTTGGATGGAGTTTTAGCTTTTCTTGACAATTCTAGACCTCCAAGGATCTGCCTTGGAGCAGTTTGGATTAACATGATAAAAATATAATCAAGTGGGTGGTTTAAATAAAGAAAATATTTCTCACAGTGCAGTGACTGGAAAAATCTAGGGTTACAGGGCTCCCTAGTGTGTTCCTGGCAGGATTTACAGGTATACAATGGGGCAATGCATACTGTAGAGAGGAGGCCTATCCAACTTCTGAAAAATTTAATGTGAAAATGGGATCTATTTTGACCCATGGAGTTTGGAGCTATCCACACTGGATTCTCTTCTCAGTGGGTAGGAAAAAGGGGCTAGATAATGAGGTGCTATTCAAAGAGAGCCCATACTTGTTACCCTAATGTTAAAAACTTGATGGCTGATGATTTGTGTTCAGTGGGCTTATACATCCGACCTTGTGCCAGACACCATGAGAGACTCAACCCCATGTGTAGAATCCTGTAACAGCTGTTTTGCTGTCAAATGTAACAGGCTGTGCTCAGAGCTCCAGGGAAGCTGGTGGGAGGGTTCCAGCTACAGAGTCTTCAGTCTTCTCTTCATAGGAGGTCAATGCTGTTTGATAGTGTCTATCACATGCTTGCTCCCTGTGCATGCTCCCAGTTTCTGAGATGCAGGGGAATGAACGCTTGCTTCTTACTAATTGGATGGCATTTTCCCGTGTCAGTCGAAAGCTTCCCGAGCTGAGATAAAAAATGTTGCTGTTTCTCTCAGGAAAATGAATTTGACTAGGAACTGGCTGAGGACTGTGGTGTTTAGGATATTGCCCCGGCAGCCAAACACACCCTGACATTTTACTCTGTCTTTCTGTTCTACTTCTTGAAGCTGTGCTTGTATGTCAGTCCCACAAGACATGATCTTATGACAAGATTCTGAGGATTCTAACCCTCCAGCTGCTCACTAAGGATGCAATGCCTTGCTTAGAACAAAGTCACACACTCACTGATAACCAAGTCATTCAAGTTGCCCAGCTCAAGAGTTCCACAAAAGGTGGCCTACTGCCAACCCTCTGCAGGGCAATGGCACTGAGTAACTGTCACCTACTTCCTTAATTGAATGACAAACCCTGGATTTCAGGCTTACTTTACCACATTAATATAAAAATTTTAAATTACATTTATTTATTTGTGTGTATATGTGCACTCATGCCATGGTTTATGTTTATGTGTGTGATCTCTGGCATGTGCATGCATGTGCAGATCAGATGACAACTCAAGGGAGTCAGTTGCCCCCTTATACTATGTGTGTTCTGGAGATCGAACTAAAGGCACCAGGCTTGGTGATGGATGGCTTTAATCTTTAGCCACTTCACTAGACTTAAGTTATTATTAAAAGAACTTTGTGTAGACTGGAGAGATGTCTTCATAGTTAACCAGTTGCTCTTACAGAGGACCCAGGTTTGATTATCAGCTTTCACATGGAATCTTCTAATCAACTGTCTTGGTTTCAGGGAACCCACCTTCTTCAGATCTCCATAGACACTAGGAACCCATGTGGTGCAAAGACAAATATGCAGGCAAACCACATATGTATGAATGTATGCATGTATGTATGTACATGCGTATGTACATATATACATATGCATTATATACATATATACATATGCATTATATACATATGTACAACAAAAATAAAATCTAAGCAAAAGAAAAACTGATTATTGAAAATTTAAAAATTCATTTGTTTGATGTGTGTGTGTGTGTGTGTGTGTGTGTGTGTGTGTGTGTCTGTATAAAGATTAGAGGAGGATATCCAGTGTCCTGTTGTCTCACTCTCTACTTTCTTAACCTTGAAACAGAGTCTCTACTGAGGGAAAGCTTGCCTTCCTGGCTGGGTGGTCAGTTAGTTGGTCAGTTAGTTTCCAGGATCTGCTATGTTCCATCTGCTAGCGCCGTGGTTGCAGGAGTGCACCCCCCCTTTTTTTTTTCAAGAGACTCTGATCTCACCTCTCAGTCTCCTATTTGCTGAACTCTTCTAAGCAAACATTGTCTTTCCACTTAGAGGATAACACTGAACTATGTATTCTGAGCTCTGTTGCTGAATTGTGGTAACAAAGGCCTCTTTCTTCTGGATAAACTTGAATTTGTTTCGAAAAAACTTTCATATGACACAGTGTCAAGGCACAGACTTCCTCACAGTATTCATCACATTGTTTCAGATTTTTCTATTTTCAACATGCACAGAAGTCACTCAAGTGAAACACAAATGACACATTTTCATTTGATTCCCCCAAATTGACTTAAAACAGAATATTTTAGAATGCATCAGATAATGACAATCAACATGGAGACATATCTGGGCACTTCCCAGACTCTTTTTTTCCCTTCCCTAAATGTGGTGTCTATATTATATCCCTCCTGTCAGGAATCTATACTAAAGAGGGGGCAGAGAGGTTTTAAGAGCTAGAAAGAAGTAGTGAATGACTTTAAAGAAACTGTTTTCTGGACACAACAGGACAGATGCACACAAGAACTTATAGCAGTTGTGACAGCATGCACCAGATCTGTGCAAGCTCAAGTCAAACAAACCCAGCATGGCAGAGGAGAGGTAGATAAGAAGTCCCATCCTTCACTGATGGTCTACTGGCATTTGATAGCTGTGGGTAGAGCGGAGTGTTTTTTTTTTTTTTTTTTTTTTTTTTTTTAATGGCACTTGGTATACACCTGGAGCAGGCCCCATAACCAATATATCTGAGCAACCCAAATTTGACTGGATGGGTGGAGAGAAAGAGAGAGAGAGAGAAAGAGAGAGAGAAAGAGAGAGACAGAGAGAGAGAGAGAGAGAGAGAGAGAGAGAGAGAGAGAGAGAGAGAGAGAGAGAGAGAGAGAGAATGTGAGAGTAAGGAATAGAGAAAAGATAAAGTTGGGTGGGTAGGGAGGTGATGATTCTGGGAGGAGTGGTGTGAATATGATAAGAACAGATTTCTCAAAGAATTAATAAAAGGAATTTACCAAATAATAAATGTAACCAACCGCAACAGCTCACTCTTTCCTAGGGGATGAAGGGGCTGTGAAGTTTTGGTTAGGGATTTAAATCAATGGCTTTTAGAAAGCCAACCATGGGATGCTTTTGATTCTCACACATTAACCCAATTAAAATTGAAGATCATATGTTCACCTCACAATCCATATCTCACCCACAGAGGCTTGCCACATATATCACCAGACGTTATTGCTTCTGACAGCGATCTATCACTTATTTTTCTCAACTTTAAGCAATTTAAGGACACATCTAAGCTGTCTTCATAATACCTCATCACTCTGAAGCAAATGACAGTACAAAGTCATAACTGTCCCCAAGGAAAATTGCTACGTGGGCAGCGTAAACATCCTTGACATGTTTCCCCATGCTCAGTGTCACTGGGAGCTTGTCACTGATTCCTTCTTGATGTATTAGGAAAAGACAGATGCCTCAGACATGTCTCAACTGCCCCCGTTCAGGCTTACTGGATGCCTTGTTAAAAGTATAGTGGGCTTCAGTCCCTAACAAGCCTGCCATGGCTTGATGATGGCTGAGCAGACAAAGAAAAGGTTGCTAGTTCTGTCCTCTGTGGACTTCAAAGTGATTTACAACATGCAGTCTCTGTTGGGGCCTATGAAATGGCCAAGCAAACTCTCAGGAGTCTCAGCTAGACTCCAGAGTATAATTTCAGTTCAGAATTCTCCAAAAATTTCTGTAGAAATTTAAAAGATTTCTCTGTTTCAATTTTTTAAAGCCTCAAAATTTTATATAGTGAGACTAGAGAAACAGCTAAGCAGCTGTGCTTGCAGAGACTGGGGTTTGCTTCCAAGCAACTCTAGTTCCAGGGATCTGATGCCTCTTTCCCTGTAGGTACTACAATGACATAGTACATAGTACATACATAGTACATACATAGTACATAGTACATAGTACATAGTACATAGTACATAGTACATAGTACATAGTACATAGTATATATAGTACATATACATTTTTGTGGGTGAAATGCCCAACATGTTAAGTAAAATAAAAAATTTTAAATTCACATATTTAGGCTTGTCACACTGGTACTTGGTTTGGAAGATTGGAGTTTCCATACATTTTTTTTACAAGTGGCCAGGCACCTTTGAGAGTTTTGGTCACTCTGTTTTTGTGGCAGTTGTTTTTAAAGATTTCTGTCTTCTCTGGTTTAATACAAATCACCTCAAAAGGAAGACTGAACTGGTGAGGGCCTGCCTATAAACATCATATTCATATATAATCATATATAACCACTAAACACCAGGAAGTACCCAACTTCATGTCTAGCAATGTGCTGAACACTCTTTTGCAGGTGCTGTTTACACAGGACCAGAAGAGTTTATCTGTCTCCTGGCATAGATCTGGTATCCTTCCTTGCACTGGGTAATATTAAAAAAAAAACTCCTAAAATTAAAACATAAGATGAAAACCCTCTCAGCCATCCCCAGCTGAGCCATCTTCAACACTGGGGGTAGGTACCATAGCCTCTTGTTCATTTTTCATCTGTATCCTGACTGGTCTTAGTTTGTCCAATTTTCTATGGTTTTTATGTCTTCTTACTAAATTATAAGGATACTTTAGTTGCTGAAGGTTTTTTATACAATGCTTATACATTGATTTTGCTTGTGATGTTTATTGTCAATATGTATTTATCTTTCAGTATGGCCAAGCCTATTTTTAAAATTTACTCTTTGAGAGTAAATTTTACGCTCAAATGTATACAGTTAGATTTGTTTGAATGCACTCTACTCCCTCATCCAGTTTCTCCTATTTCTCACCCCCAACTCCAAATCTACATTTTTTTTTCTCTGTGAATTAGGTCACCTTCAGGAAAATGGCTCTGTAAAGAGTCACTGAAGTGTGAGTGGACACTTGAACATTTTCTTAGGTATTTTGCATTATTGTTTGTGCTTATTAGCCTCTAGATCTGTTTGCTATTTAATCTGTCTTTTGGTCAATAGTGGTCTTTAGAAAAAGATTTATTTTATTACTTTTTCATGTGTCTGTCACATGTTGTAGTTTGCACTCGTACATGTGTGTCATATACAGTATCTTCAGACATGTAGTTTACATGCTGCCCCGGAGGAGGCATTAGATTCCTGACCCACCCCCCGACACTGAGATGTTTCTTAATGACTACATTCCTTATCTGCTTCCAGCTGTGGGGTTGGATTCTGCAGCTGGTCTGTAGGACTTTCCATTCTCTTAAAATGCACAGTGGCTTTCATCAGTCACACGAAGCATGCTGGGATGTCACGGGAAGGCTCCCTAGGTCCCCTTGCCCAGCCTCAAGTTCTCTCACCTCCTTTTAAAGTTGTCCAGCCTGGATAAACCCATGGAAACAACATAGAACTTAAAATACTAGTATGTCTTTTTTAGATTCATACTTTTGTTCTCCTGTATCTCTCACCGCATTTATCTGGTTGGTTCGAGTGTTGTGTTGGTCCGGTCAGAATGGCCTCCTGAGATAATAGAGTTCAGTATTCCTTAGTTCAGGTTAGAATTCTGGGTGCTAATCAGGAGTGTCATCATCATGGAGGTGACAATGAGTCCCATATGTGCTCAGGGCTGTAATGAGCCTGGTTCTCTGGTGGGGGAATGTGCATTGATTTCACTCTATGAAACCATAATTAATTCTGCTTTTCTAGGCATGTGATGACAGGTAGCTGAAATGGATTGCCAGACAGACTTTTCACTTACTTCAATGTACGTTCATTACCTTAGTCCAGGACCTAATTATCCAAATTTCCAATAAGGCACCTGGCTCTGAACTGGCTTTTCATGAAGCATCCTCTACTCGACAATGCCTCCAGATGGTACTGCCAATCACATCACTGCCCAGAACCCTTAGCTGATAGTCCAAAACATTTTGTGACTTACCTCAAAGAGCAGGTACCACCCTGAGTCCACCCTAACTCCCAAGGTTTGCTCAGTGCTCTCCCCCAGTGTTTCAAGGTTCTAAATGAGTCCACTCTTCTCCAACAGAGGGGCTTTTGTTTTTTGAGATTTCTGGGCTCATTGTGGGAATTCCCTGCTCTATAATTCCTAGCTAAACCCCAGCTGCAGCACACACATTTTCAGACCTGGTAACTACTAATCCAATTTGATGATTTGCTCTGCACTTCCTTTAAGAAGACAGCTTTGTCATTAGGTGTTGCGCCTCTTGGTTTTCTTAACAACACATTCAATACATTTCAATCTCTTTGAGTCCAAGTTAATTTTCTAATTATCTTTGTGTCTTTGACAAGATAGGATCCTAGAACATACTTAGCAATCAAAAATGACCTTTTTAATAAACATTTACATGTATATTTTCCAAGGATAGTAATTGAAATTATGTGAGAATTCCTAAGACCAACCAGTAATATCAGGTAAGATATTTCAACAGGAAAATTACATCTGAATGTTAAATCCATAAAAATATCCTTTTTATTATTTATTAATTGGTAATGGTATACATAAATACAATGTATATCTACCACCTACTCTTTTCAACTGTTTCCAAAAGACGTCTATATTTTCTTTCCAATTTCATGTCATTATTGTCATTGTCTTCTCACTCCTCCTCAATTTTCTCTTCCTCTTTCTTTTCCACATTTTTATAACTCACTGAATCCAATTAGTCCTCTTACATGCATGACATAGGGTCATACATGGAAGAATGGACAACCTACTATGGACCACACCACTGAAGGAAACTGGCACTCCCACCTACCCCCAATGACCATCAACTGCCAAAATATCCTTAACTAGAGATGAGGATTTATGAACTCCTCCCTGAAAGTATTTTTTATTAGTCATTTGAGTCATCCTACGTAAAACCATTGGATTCTAATATACTAGCCTACTATGAATTAAATAAGCACAAAAGGAGATTTTTAAAAAATGAATAAAATGAAAGACAAACAGATCAAATAAAACATCACATGAGAAATGGAGCATGACACCATGAGGTGAAGGGTCTGGACCGGTTCATACCATGTGTCTGCTAGACACAGAACACATACTGACTCATTTGAGAGAGTGCCATTGGTACTCATTAAGACAGGCATGCGGAGCCCCCGTAGCCCAGTGATGCAATTTAGAATCTTTCTCGTTTCTGTGCATATTCCCTCACACTACTCACGCATACCCATCTAATACAGAAAGTTTGTAGCTTCTTTGTATGTGACATGCTAAGCTGAAGGATACTGCCTCTGCCTGCCTCTGCCCTCTTCATCAAGCTCTTCAGCTTAAGGACAGACACCTGTTCTACCAGACAACTTCAAGGTGACTCTGTCTTCCATGTTTACTCATTTTAGTACTGAATTGTTTTCTTTTTTCCATATACTCATTGCATTTCCTACTATTGCCTAATGTTTCATCAGTGAATATTTACCCTCTTTTAAAAATGTCTTAAAATATTTACTGCTTTCTTTACAACCCAATACTTTTGATATACACAAACCTCTGATGTTTTAAGAGCTTCTAGTATTACAGAATGAAACATAGTCATTGGTTTACAAGCAGATATATAGAAATATGCTAAATTGGACTTACTAAAAGACTTTTCTGCTTTGCAAAATAAATGAAAACCAAATTGATTTGATATAATGAAGCAATAAGGAAAGGGCAGTCTTTGGCAGTTAACCCTGATGGTTATTAACTGCTAAGCAATGCCTTGCCCTTGGGCCTTAATTAGCACTTGAAAAATGGGAAGCAGTTATTATGTTGAAAGCCTAAAAAAGTTGAGCTTCGACTTTGCAGGGATCTGCTGTTCTTACCTGATTGATTTCTTAACAATTAATGGAAGTTTGTGTTTCAAGTTATGACTTACTATAGAAACAACTGAAAATATTAGAGGGAATTCATTCATTTTCCTAGGGAATGTATTTGTGATGTGAATGTCCCATGAAGGTTTTTGGGATTAACTACCTGGCATTCAAAAGTAAACAGCATTTGTTTTATAGTATTTTTTTAATTATAAAAGAAAACTTGCAGAAATACAGAGAAAACATGGAGAGCAGATTAATAGTCTTCTGAAGACTATCATCAGTATGACTTAGTTTTCCTGTCTTTGAGTAGGCAAATTAAAGTTTATAAATATTCAACCCATCTTTTTAACTCTCTTTACACAGTGAATTTTTAAAACACCATCTCCAGTGATTTCTAGCCTGTATAATATAAAAATGATGAACTGTTTGATTTTTCTTCATCAAAAACATGTAGCATCTACCAGTTTCCCAGGGTGAAACAGTTTGAAGCTGTGTGACAACTGTTATGAGGGGAGTCACCTGTTTTGATATCATGGAAGAGTCAATGTTCACTGATGGGATTGCATTAATGTATCCACCAGATAAATGATCTATTTATTGAGTTCTTTCTAAGGTGACAGTGCATGGATTTTGACCCAAACTCTTTTCCTTCAAATCTTGTGCAGTGAGTTAAAAATCCCAAATTAGCCTTACTCATTCTTGATATTTTTCTTGGTTGCTAATCTTTGAATACATGCTATTTTCAATAGTTAAGTATAGAATATTCTGGAAGGATCTAGCAAAAACAATGCAATTTCTATTTATCTAGAGAGGCAATGATGTTGCATATGTAGCCAGAACTCCCATGCCCTCATCTTCTTCAGCTTGGACTCATCCACATTAGAAAATATCTCGAGCATGGCTAGAATCTGCCATGCACTAACTCCACACACTTACAAATGCATTCTACACACACAAATCCTAGAAACATACATACAAGTCACATCACACACATGTGACATCACCTTATTCCTGGTTTGTTACATTCGTTTTCCAGATCCTTGAGTAGCATTTCCTGTAAGGAACACATTCTCACAGCCCCTGTGGTCTGACATCAGTGTAGACTCATGTGCCTTGTGTCAGGAAGAAAGCCTTTCAGATGTTTGCTTTGCAGTTTCAGAGTCTATAGTTTTTGGCAAAGAGGGAGGAGAAATTTAGCTCTTGCTCCAGCACAGAAGATGTTGCTGAGTCTGGACCAGCACTTGTGTGAGCCCCAGGAAAGGTTAGAGAGGGGAGACTGAGGCTGTCCCTCTCCTGTTTGCTGTCTCTACTTTGCTTTTTCTCTCACATTAACAGCTTTTGCCCATAATACTTCAGTGTTGGAAGGCAGTGGGTCATGTGGTGCCCCAAACCACATGAAGCCAAGAATCATAGACTCGGTCAGGGATTGTGATGAGGATTTTGGCTTTCAGTTGGTGGGAATCAGTGAGCCAGTAAGGCTCTTCCAAAAGTATTATTTTATTTTTTTGAAGTTATAAAATAATTATATGCCCCCACTGCTCCTTCTAACTCCTTTCATGTATCCCCTTGACTTGTTCAAATTCATGATCAGTTTTTCTTTAACAGTTGTTACACATGTATGTATATAGTTCTTAAATGCATAAATATAATCTCAGTTTGTATAATGTTACCTATGTATATGCTTTCAATTGACTCAGTGTAAGGAAGAAGGGATGAAAACATGAGGATCCTAAATACACAGCAACCCAAATGTCTAGTTCCTAACTAAGCCATGTTTTATCCTCTTATTTAATTTTATCCCCCACTGTTTGCTTCAGACTATAGAGAGATCACACACTTTACACCTTAAATTCCTGAAGAATGTATGGCAATACTAGGTCAATGAGCTTCTCACAGATCCCCTCCAAATGTTCATATTTGCATTATTGATCTCAACTGAATGGATTCTTTGAAGTAAAAGAAATGGGGATGTCTCTTCTGTGAATGAATCTAGCTGATGAACTAAGCAGAGATCGGTAGCAAAGGTCAAGGGTCTCTGTATTTGCCTAGGGGATGAGGACAAAGTGAGAGGATGAGAACACAGGGTCTACAGTGAAGAAGTGAGACATCCATCACTGCTGTGGTGAAGATGGAGCCGATTTATACTAAGTGTCTGGACTCAGGAAACATCTTCTAATAAAGTGGGATTTATGGCGGCCATCCATAGAGTCTTTAGTCATTGAAAGCACTTCATGGGATGGCTAATTTGTCTTTTTGCATTTTCTTCTTGATTGCCCAAGCAAGGCTATTAAGAACCCTTTATTGTTACTTATATTAGGTAACTAGAAGGGGTCTTTTCATTTTTATAATAATTTATAAAGTAAAATCAACAAATTCTACCCAGAATATCTCAATACCAGAAGTGCATGGAGAGTTGCGGATTCATCTCTCCATCTAACACAAAAAGGCAGCTCTGCTATTCTATGGTCATTCTTTTTGGTTTCTTACCATTTGAACTCTTGAAGTCTGGAAACAGCACAAATTTTTGATAGTGTAAGGGATTCAGCAACATAACAATTTCCTTTCTTTTTTATGAATGCTTACAAATGTCATCTAAATGATTGATTATAACCCTGAGCCCATCATTTTAAATTTCCAGGACATTTTCCCATTATTTATGCTTTATTATCCTTTATTTATCATAACCATTATTAATAATCTTTACTGACTGGTATTTGCCTGCCGTCTTGGAAGATTATTCTGCTTGAAGTAAATACTATGATTCAACAGTTGTTCCAGACTCTTATGTGCAAAGGCTTTCTTGCCATCTTCCTTTTGAAATTCCAAGAAATGTCTAATTTGCTCAGTCAGGACACCTTTACTCCTTTTCTTAGCTCAGCCAACTGCAGCACTGTTAGCCCAGTGACTTGCTCAATCCCAAATCCTAGGAGCCATTTATTTCAATCAATCTATGTATTCAACATTTAATCATGGGATTTTTTTTGTTTTTTAAAGAAGGCGTGTTAGCCTATATTTTAATTACACGGTGTAATTAGAAAGTCATTGGAGCTAATTTAATTGAATTCATTCACTTTGTCATTGAGAGAAACAGCACACAGATTAACGTGGGGGCCAAGCTCAGGTCTGCGTGAACAAATGTTGGAAGTGAAGAACATGGGCGTGACTGACTGTGGGCTGGCATAGAAGAGGTGCTGTTTTAAACCTTTACTCTAAAGCTTGGGGTCTCAGCAGAGCCCAGTGAGAGGTCCATTGAATTCTTATGCTTTTAGGTGAGTCAAACAGGAATGGAGTGTGAAGTCTCAGGTGTCACACATGCTTCCTGATTGGCTCCCCAACACTTGCTTCCTTCTGTCTCCACTCTCTGTTCTTTTGGTGCCTAATCTTGCTGTAGCTTCATGGTGTGTGTGTGTGTGTGTGTGTGTGTGTGTGTGTGTGTGTGTGTTGTTCTGTCCTCACCATCTCAAGACAAAACTCCTAATCCTCATTTGGTCAGGACAGTATTCTTCTCTACCCCCCTGTTGACTTTACCTTTGATTTTTTTTTGTTCTCCCTCATTTATATCTCATTCCCTACTAAGTAGTTGTCAATATTTTCAGATGTACACCATGTCTTTCTCTTCTTTTCATCTCTTCTGCTATGGGCAGTTTACTTCCTTGGAAAGTGACCCTATGTCCCAAACTAGCTTCTAGTGCTCTCTGATGCAGGTCGACCCACTGACAACAGGAAGGAAGGACACCAGTCAACCATGCCCACTCTTCTAGTTAACTTTTTTGTTTTTACAGCAAAGTGTTGTACTCTTCTTACAACAAGAGTGACCTGAATGCCAAAGGAAACTTAAAGTCCTTTTCTTTCAACTGCAAGATGCTAAATGATCTCTCTTAGGTCTTTCACTATGGTCCCTTCTCAGCACTAGTGTTCCAACCACTCTGTTCCTCCTGGACTGTTGCTCTGTCTTGAGGTAGCTTCAGCCTCCTTGTGCTCTGCAAGATTGTTCATCTATTGCCTGCAGGACCTGACTCAGCTCTCCTTCCTCAGAGGAGACTCCCCACTCCTTCCCAAATCCTGCCCATCACACTAAAGGCTGATCCTTCACCTGTTAGGATGAAGGGATGCTACATGTTTTTGGTTTACTCCCCCCAACCCTTTCATTTAGCTTGTGAGTCCCACTAGTTCCCAATGAGTCCACAGCATACTGAGCAGCACTTGTGAATTCTCCCAGTGGACATTTGTTGAGCAAAAGAATCAATGAAATTAAATAGGAATTTCAAAGAATAAGGCAACTACTACCACTAGTTATTCTGGTTATTAACACGAATTGTTTTCTTTTTTCCTTCCCACACTTCTCAGAAAGTAGTTAGGCCATCCTATAGTAGATGATACATGCCATAGCTGCAAAGGATTGAACACACAGTTTTTTTTTGTTTTTTCATTCATACATTCATAGTCTTAGGGAAATGGTGTAAGTGTTCTCTTGAGTGCCTTCCCTTTGTTAAGGACAGAACCCCAGGTACACACAACAGTTTGAGACGAATGTATGATGTTCAATGTCAGAGAGATTTAAACACTCTACCACCATAGGAATTTCACACACAGCAGGGCACTTTTAAACAGACAGTAAATAGCCAAGTTTCCTAAGAGACTGAATATCTGGGAGCCCTGTGACTGACGGCCACACAGGTAATGACCTAAGTGTGTTATTTACATTTCTATTGCTGTGATAAAATACTCCTACAAAAAAAAATTTTGGTAGAAAATGTCATATGAACTTACAGTTCCAGGTTATATAGTCCACCATTTAGGTGAAGTCACAATGGCAGGTACTTGGAGTGGCTGGCTGGTCACATCCCATCTATAGTCCAACAGAGAGAAAAATAAGTGCACGTGTGGTCACGTGCTTGCTTTTGCACAACTCAATTTCTCCACTCTTAAATTGTTCAAGACCTACTGCCTGCAGGAGGGGAGGGTGAGGAGGAGGAATGTGTGTGTGTGTGTGTGTGTGTGTGTGTGTGTGTGTGTGTGTGAGAGAGAGAGAGAGAGAGAGAGAGAGAGAGAGAGAGAGAGAGAGAAAGAGAGAGAGAGAGACTCAGTTCCTCCTTCTCCTTTTTATCCATTTAGGAGCCCTAGCTTATTGACTGGTACCATCTATAACCAGGGTGATGAGTTTATTACAAATGAATTCTTTAAATGCTGTAACACATACCATGGTCTTTATCTGTGTCTGCCCTGGACACAAACTTAGCATTGGTTAGGTTCTATATTATTGACCCCCCTTCCTCTTTACTGTGATAATGAATAACTAGGGTCATGGTGCCAGCCAGTTAGGTGTTCAAAGTACCGATTAAATGATTTCACTGAGGCCACTAATTTCCTTGCACTTCTAGCAAGGAACTAGTTGTAGGGTTATCACTAGAACAGATTATAATACTGAGTAGAGTGGCTATGCCTATCATGAGGCTTAATTTTTAAAATTTCCTACAAAATCTCCCCAGATCCACCTTACTTAGAAATGGTGTAAGTAATGAGCATTGCATTCAGAAAGCTGGTGTGCTCTCTATATTTAAAAATTAAATAATTCTTAGGAAATATTCCCGATATTTATCTCCTAAACTACTATATGATGAATGCACATTTCCAGTGAATGTTGTCCTTGGGTGTTTAAATTCAAGTCTTCTACAGTTTATTACCACCCACGTCAAAAGCTCTAAGTCTGTGAGTATTAAGAGAAAACTAGAAAGTTTTAATCAACTTCAACTTTCCAATTTCATTAAATGTGTTTGACATATTGATGAGGTGGGTAATTTGCCATAGAGCACAAATGTGTTAAACATAATGACCTGCACAAAAGTCAGCCAGATAGTTGGAACAGTGACCAAGTTAATTAGTAGATGGGTACATGGTGAGCTGCACTGACACTTTACATAAAGTAACACAAATTACTTTGTTATGATTAATAAAATTCTTCATGCCAAGGGAATCAAAGCTGATGAGATTAGCACTTGCAAGGGTTATCCAAACTTGTACATTTATATAAATCAACATAACAAAACTCACTGAGAAGAGAAATTCAAAGTAGGCATTGCTGGATATGAAGTAAACAAATTACCATTTTTCTGTCCTGTTAAACAAGGCAGTATCTCCTTCAACATCCTCATCTAATCATAGAGAAAGTTAGTGGTTCAAAAACACAGGAACAAGTGGTTTAAACTTTGCATTTTGGTTAAAATTCTATAATCAATAACTTTTGCAATAATTTTTAAAGATTAAAAAATCTATATGTATATGTGTTTGTGTGTCTATGTGTGGGTATGTGAAGGTGAGTACAGGTGCTTGCCAAGGCCAGAAGAGGGCATGGGATCCTCTGGAGCTGGAGTTACGGTACTCTAAGTCACCTGATGCTGAGAACTGAACTCAGGTCCTCTTTAAGAGCAAAGACCCCATAAATAATAGTCTCCCAAGTGGCTTGTCTCCATAGAACTTAATTCACAATGATAAGCTGTGAGCCATGTCTGGTGGTGGCCCTGGACTTAAATCCAGTTCAAAGAAACTATAGGAAACTAAGGAAGAATTTAAGTGGCACCAACAAGAAATGGTTCTCACTAGAACTAGAGGATGGGTCCACACAAATGTTACCTCATGCTAGGACTGAACAGTAAGCATGAGGAAAGTCTGCTTCCCCCAAATCTCAGAAGTGAACCTGAACTCAACATATGACCACCATTGAATTTTAGCTAAAAGCAAAAGCCTAAGAAAGAGAAAAAAATCCAAGAGTTAAACGACATTTCCCTTTAGAACAAATACATGCATGCGTGCTGATCTGCACACATGTACATTCATCACATGTGTGCAGTGCCCGCAAATGTCAGAAGAGGGCACCAGATCCCTGAGAACTGGAATTGTAGGAGATAGGGAGCTGCTACTTGGGTGCTGGGAACTGAACCCCTGAGTCATTCTCCAGCAGCAAGACATCTTTTCAATACTGAAGGCATTGATACACAATCTTGGTATCCTAGGAGCCATTTGAGTTCTTTTTGTTATTATTTGTTAACCATTTGTTAACCTGAAGTGCCAGGGGTCTGTGGGAATGCTCATCTTTGGAGGATCTTGGCAGTTTTCATGAGAGCAAAGAACCATTGTGTCCATTTTAAACAGTTCCAGGAGGAAGTGGAAGAATGTGCACATCCAATTAAATGCAAACCATTTGTGCTTAGACTTCTAACAGAAGTTGTTCATTTCCTTGCTAGTTCTCTATTTTTAAAATAAGATGTTGTGGAAAACATGCAAGTGGAGAGAACAACATCAAACATGGCATGAAATAAACAAACAAATGACCTTTATTCTGTTTTTTCCTGTGTCCTTCATCTCTTCCACTCTGTAAAAGTTCTGCATATCCTTATTTGTGAAGCTGACTGATTTTCCTGGGGATTTGATTCCAAGGATGTTCCACAAATACTACTGTAGACTCCTCTTACCAGGACAAGATCCATTCTCTGGAAATGGTTTAGAAGCTTCCAGATCCCACAAGATAAAAATCCCCTCACTGTGCCACAGTATAAGTGACATGTGCAGACACTTTTGTTTGGGAGGGATGAGGAGAGAAGGTTAACTCTCTGGTAAGCCAGTCAAAATTACCAAGCATGGCAGATGAAGTCAGGGAAGAGTTAAGTCTGTGCCTTTCTTCTGGGTGTCTTTGGACTGCCTTTGAATTCCAGGATCTCCATGAGAAATCCCTAATCCCCTCATTATCCATTAAAGACAGGGGCAGTTGTCAGTTCCCCACTAATTTTGCATAGAGAAGCATAGATGTTCTAATTTAAAAAGTTAAGTTTCTGCTTATTAGTGCGAATCAAGAATGGAATTCTAGAGATAACACCAGCTGTTGCTTGAAGTGGACAGGAACAATCTCACACAGAGGGCAAGGAAATTAACATGGATTAGAGTCCTGCTCTGGGAAAGATGGTTTGCTCCCATCCCCTCAACCTTACCTTCCTCCTAGGTAGGAGAGGTGCTCCCTTTAACTCCTTGCACTGTGTTCCTCATTTCTTGCCTTGCCCCTTCCTTCCAGGAGGCTTTTGTGGTTTGAATGTGAAGTGTTTCCCACAGACTCAGATGTTTAGACACATCTCCTGCTACTGGTATGTTTTTGGAGATGGATGAACATTTATGAGCTGGGGAAAGTAAGCTATTAGAGGTGAGACATTTGGTTTTATAGCCCAGCTCCCTGTGTTCTCTCTGCTTCCTGGACCTTGGAGATGTGAGCAATCCTTGCCACACACTGTCTGTAGCAATGAATTTCATCATGTCTTTCCTGTCACCAGGAATTGTGTCTTCTCAGGCTCTGAGCCAAGATAGTTGAGTGTTTGTCAGGTTAAATATTTTGTTAGAGAAACAAGGAAAATTACCAATGCAGGGCCTTGTCCAGACTCCTGGAACCCAGCTCCACACAGCTGCTGATAGAGGCACCTCAGGGCTCCAGAAACAGAAATCTACATTAGTCTACTCTGGTCAAGACTAAGAGACTCTGAAAAGCCGCACCCTAAAGGCTCCCTTTCTGTTCTAAGCCTCTGTTGAGTCTGTGATGTTTCTGCACCTGTGAATAAGAGGTTCCTGGAAGAAAACAGAAAGGTGAATCCCAATTCTGGGAGACACTTGATACAGCATGTAGGTGGCCACAGAAGTTCATGGAGAGATCACAGAGTCTCAAAAATCAGTCTCTGAGCCTGACCAACTAGATTTACAGCCATTAAGATCAATCATTGCAGAGCACCACAGACTGGCCCCCAGCTGGGCTCTGTGCTCTGAGGTCTGATGTCTTTGGGAACCACAGTTATCTGCAAAAAAAAAAAAAAACAACCCACAAAAAACAAAAAACAAACAAACAAACAAACAAAAAACCCCAAAAACCAAAATCAAAAAACAAAAAACAAAAACAAAAACAAAAAAACCGGAAACCCAGACATTGTGAGGAGTGCATGAGTGCATGCAATGTTTTATATAGCACTTATAATAAAATAAGAACAAAGTGAGTGTACTTTGCAACTAAGATCCCCAAACTATATTACTAGAGTTTAGTAGCAAAATTTGAGATGAGGTTTAATTTATATATGTCTATGGTTTATGACCATGTATGAAATAGAGAGGTTTCACTGTATTGTTTTCCCTGTCTGAGAGGCACACAACACAGTGAGGATGGAGTATTCCCATCTCTCTTTGGAAATAACTCAATGCATTAAAATTGAAAAAGTGGGAGCTGGAATTCTTTTGCAATTTAAACTTTGAAGCTTACTCTGAAATTACCTTTGAAATGATAAGTAGTTAATGTTAGTATGTAATGTACAAGCCAGTGTTATTCCAAGGACAGCTCTAACATTTAATTCTTCCTTTCTTTCTATCTCTTCCTCCCTCTCTCTTTCTCTTTTTCATATATGTATATTCATGCAATGTACACACAGAAATATATGCATCATTTTAATCTACACAATATTAATATGTGTTGATTTCACATATGCATTCTTAATTGTTATATATGCATGTATCACCTGTGAATACTTGATTTGTATTATATTTACTTTGTATATTCATTCTAATGTTCATACAGAGTCATATATAAATTTTCAATGTAGAAATACGTGCATGGATGAGGCACATTTAGACAAAGTTTGCAGGTGAGACACAGATCTGCAGTTGGATGGTATCCTGGCTCGGCTGCTCCTGCCTTGGCATCCCTTCTGTGAACAGCCATACCAGTCATATTCATTTTCTTAATTCCTTCCTCCACAGAGACTTATGACTAAGGAGTCAGAGGATGCTTCCCACCCCCATTGGGAAGAAACCATGCCTATGTACCATGGACATTCTATTCTGCTATTGGCAATTTGTGATTGCCTGGTGTGCAACACCTCATTCATCATTCACTCTCATGACTTATTTTCTTATTTACTCCAATACAGAAACAATGGAGCCTCCTGAGGTTCTGAGGAGCATTCAGCCATTCATACTAGACCCAAACAACACATTTTTCCATCAGGGTTTGCTTTACTTTTGCCATTTAAAATTTTGAAATGGATGCCTTTTAACGTCCCTCTAGGTTGCTTCTAACACCACCAAGAATAACAAATGAGCTTCAACTGATTAAATAGGGTAGGTAGGAATATCTGGGCATCCTTTCATGTTCATGCAAATTAAAGTAAGACTTAATTTCCAAAATTTAGGCATAGGTGTACATAAAGAAAACGGTGTTTTTCCTGAAATAGACTTTAGGTGAAAAATTCACTAAAGCTCTAATTTACTAATAACTAACCCAGTATATTTCTTCACTGAAAGCAATGGTTTCAATGTAATATTATGGGCTGAACTTCCCAACACTGCTGTGGGAGGCAGCTGCTGGGAAGTAAGGCCAGTCTTTGATATTTTATTCTCAGAGCACTAAAAGAGGTAAAGATTGCTTGAAAAGATTTTCACTTTCAGTACAAATGCTTCTTGACTGAAGATGAGATCATATCCTGATAAACCCATCATAGATAAAAAAATATGGGATACTAAAACCCAACATACTTAGCCCACCCCCATGTCACCCTGAGGCAATAGGGGCCCAAGAGAGTGTCCTTGTTTCTCACATGACAGAGGGGCTGCCTGGGTCCTGTGGAGTTCCTCTGCTGCCTGCAGGGCCAGCAAGCCCTGCCCACAGTAACTAAGAAAATTTCTACATCAGAATCTGATATGCAGCCCAAAGGGAAAAAAAATGAAGATCCCTGCTGCTTCTGAGCCATGGTAAAGGCTGAAATTCTGACTTGGGCTGCCGCTGATCTGGCTCAGGAAAGCCTGTCTACACACAGTGCTTCCCACCCAGTGTCTGTTTATGGCTTTGCAAGTTGGTGCCCTGTCTGCAGGGATTCTTGTAATTGTTTTTATAAAATCATAGTGAACTTATTTTCATCAACTCCAGTAATGAATTAAATAGGGATTAGCAGAACATTTCTCTTGAAGACCAAGGAAACTACGAGTCAAATTATGCAAAGTCCTATCTATCTATCTATCTATCTATCTATCTATCTATCTATCTACCTACCTATCATCCATCTATCTATCTATCTATCTATCTATCTATCTATCTATCTATCTATCTATCTATCTATCTATCTATTTCTCTACATAAGCCCGGCTGGCATGGAACCCACAACATAGACCGTAGACCAAACTTGTCTCAAACTTATAGATCTAACTGCCTCTGCCTCCCAAGAGCTGGGATTATAGGTGTGTGCCACCATACCTGGCTTTCCTTTTAGCAAAAGAATCCAGTAAGCACATTTGGAATATGAATGACCAGATCCAGAGGTAGCACATAAGGTTATTGAATGCCAGTCTGTCTGTCAGTTGACATGTGTAGATAGAATATCTTCAGCTCTGTGGACTGCCAAGGCAGTCGGCAGATCCTATGGACATCTTTATAGTCATTCAGGAATGTTCAATTTTCAGAATAATTGACAATCTGTCTATATATGAGTGACTCATTTGATAGGTGTTCCTAAGCAGGAGACCTCATAGTGGGCTTCTACTTGATGGTAAGTCCATCTTCTGATGAAGATGCTTGGGAGAAATTGGACATCCTTGTGCAATGTTGGAATAGAGAACAATGCAGTTCTGTCTTCATATTCGTTGTTTCTGTGATGACCTGGCATTGGATCAGCATTCTAAGGTTTACATTGAAATTACTGGGATGGAATTTCTTTTCTACCTATTTTTCTTAAAAGCTTTCACTTATAAAAGTCACACCATGCTCTGTTAAACACATGTCTCTATGAATCTGGTCATGGAATGTTGCTTTCTGAAGTTGAGATGTGGGTTAAGCCCAAATGCTACTTACTAATTACATGACCAGGAACAAGGCTATGCAAGTCACATATATGATCCCATTGGAACATGCTACCAGAGGTTTAAATTTCTTATGGCATTCTGGAGTGAGTTGATGTTATGTAGACTTTAAACAGAAGCAAAGATGTACATGGGTAACTCCTGGCACTCACATAACCTATAGGGGCGTGTTCTCCGCCTTTGTGTGAATTGAGCTCTGGAGCTCAGGGATGGTTCAGCTGATTACACTGATCTATGACTGAGGCCTGCTTGTTGAGGTTACTGTGCACTTGGAATTCCATGAAAATTTGAGGGAGTTGAGAAGACAATTAAGTAAGTAGAAATGCTTGTGTGCAGGCCTAACAACCTGCATTCCATCGAAGAACTGTCAACTATGCATGTGCCTGTGTACTTGTGTGTGTGTGCATGCACACATGCATATATATATATATATATATATATGTGTGTGTGTGTGTATGCACACATATGCACACGCACACACAATTCACATGCATGCACATACACAATGCAGACATACATATATGTATATACATACATACATATGCATGTGAACATATACATACACACATATACTCATACACACAGGCGTGCATACACACATATGAATGCATATACACAATGCACACAATGCACATACATGTACATGCACACACATACACATATATACACATACATACACATGCACACAATACACACACATATGATTACACAGGCATTCACAATGCACACACAGATTCACACACATATATACATATGCATATACACATACGCACATGTACACATGCACACACATGTACACATAGAATGCACACCCATACATATACACATGCAATACATACATTCACACATATGCATGTACCCACATACATATACAGACACACACATACACACACAGGCATAAATAAATAAATAAGAAAGGTTAAAAGCAAACATGAGGAGAGTAGACCTTGCCCTTGGTTCTTTCTCTGTCCTGGCATCCACACAGCTCAACAGTGTGATTTACACACTGTTGACTCATTTTCCCAGTCAACAGTTCACTCCCTTTTGCTGTGACCCTTTGCCTCCTTGGGGATCATGTGTTTTGGCCAGAGTGACAGTAGATGATACATGAATAGGTGAGTCCTGTGGTAACATCTGATGGAGACTCTGATATTGTGACTGGCATTGGATGTTCTTTCTCCAGTGCTTAAGGGCTTGGTCTCTGTTTGGTACTTAGTGTTACTGACCCATATTTCTAAATAAATCCTCATGGTTAGGAAGGACACCAAGGTGAAGTATGGACTTGAGGGGCAGTTGTTTCTCTACATTTCTTTCTTGATCACTTATTCTAGGCAACGATAACTTCTGTTGACTTATGGATGCTGTTGATTTAAGGTGGGTCCCCCTAGAAGTTCATGGGTCAACTCTTTCCCTCCATCTACCTCTTCCTTTCCCTGTCCCCATATGTATATGTTAAACAAAAGAAAACCATAATGAAACTTTCTATGCGGTACAAGACTTTGTCAAGGTCTTCTAAGAATTTGAGGACTTAACAGACAAGGTATACAGGAAGCCCACTTTCTAGTCTGGAAGAACAAAGATGCACAGACACCTTGCAGTGTGAAGCTGTGATGGGACAAGGCAATGATAACAGAAGGACAGATGCTTCAGGCTGGGACAAGACCACAGTGGAAGTCAAGATGCTGCTGGCTGCTCTGCACACCCTTAACCTCACCCTCTGTATGTCATCTTCTCCATTCCCTGAGGCCAGCATATATGGAGAAACCACAGTGTACTCCTCCTTGTAACTAGGCACTCTGCACTTCCTCATATGCGTGATAGATGTCAGCAAGTTACTACTTGTTGACTGAGTGAGTTAAAACCTCAGGCAGAGTTTCTTTCCTTATTTATCTTAAAAATCATCATTGTATCTCCCTGTTGACACCAGGGAACCTTTGCAGTGTTTAATAAGATTTGTGTGTGATCAAGGTATGGCACTCTCCTTTGCTTCAAAGAAGAATGGTCAGGAAGCTAGCGACAACTTTAAGTGGCTCTCACAGAAAAGCCAATTTCTTTATGGTTTCCAAATTGGAGTGGAGTCACCACTTCAGATAAAGCTATAAAGCTAAAAACATGGCTTATGCATCTTCAAGAAGCTGACTGAGACAATGGATTGCTTTCTGGTCTACTAAGTTACTGGAAATAAGTAGTCCAAAATAGGTAAAAATCTATCACCGTGCATACTTTAAATCAACAAATACAAATCACATATACTTACCATGTAAAGTATGATGTTTACATGGTGAAATGTCCAATCTAAGTATATATATATATATATATATATATATGACTATATATACATATATAAGATTTAGCTATACCTTTTTGTCATGAGAACAATTTTTTTAGTAGCTAAGACTACATGTTATTGACTAAAATCATCATACTGTACAAATTGCTACAGTAGATTTCTTGATCATATTTCATAATGAAATGTGGTCATATCTAGTGATATCTTATCTTCTTTGATCATCTGCCCTCTCAGCCCCTAGTGATTGCCACTGTATTCTTTATCTTTCATGAACTTACTTAAGGGTTTTAGCACCAAGTGCGGTTTTAGTCTTTCCATGGCTTGTTCACATCACTGAGCATAATGTCTCTCAGATATGTGTGAATGGCATAGTCCATACTACAGATCTTCCTTGTTGAGGGTTCAGCGGTGTTCACTGTGGCTACCTAACTGTCAGAGTCCATAAATGCACTGATGGCCTCGGGCTGGCTTCACATAATGAATCTGTGCTGCCAGATGGTTGGAGATACCTCTTCAAGGTGCTGGTTTATTATCCCCTGGATTTATACTCTGTGGAGGGATTGCTGGATCACATAGGCATTCTACTATTTGCTTTTGAGAGATTCCATCCCACCTTCCATAATGGATAGATTGGCTTACATTCCCACAACAGTGTATGGTTTCTTTTTCCTTCACATCCTCGCCAGCAGGTATCTTTTGTCACCCAGACAGCAAACATTCTAATAAATATGAGGTAATGGTTCCCAGTGCTTCTGGTTTTATTTCCCTAGTGATCAATGTCATTTATCAATTTTTCATATACCTGCTGTCCATTTGTATGACTTCTCTTGATAAATATATATACAAGTCATTAAAACAAAAGTAGCTCCATCTTGATAACTTATCTAGGATTTAAAAAAATTCTTTCATTTCTATTTAATGTTAACTCTATGTTAGATAGGTGGTTTGAAGACATTTTCTTTATCTTTTAGATTTTGGCTTCATTCTGTTGACAATTTTCTTGTCTATACAGAAGGTTTATAGTTTGGTGTAATTTTTGAGTGTATTTTCACTCTTGTTGTCTTGTCTTATGATCATTCCCTAAAAGCTATGGTCAATACTGAAGTATTAGAGATTTCTTGTTTTGTCTTCTGCTACAAGTTACATTTTAAAGATCTTAAATCTCTTCTGAGTTGTCTACATCTTCATTTAAGCAACCAACTTCATCTTCTTGTATATGATGATCCAGATTTTTCAATACAACTTACTGAGCAGACTGTTCTTGCCCATTGCATATGTCTTGTGCCTTTGTTGGATACTCATTTAGTCATTTAAACGAATTTCTCAGATGTGTGGTGCTTTTTAATCTGTGTCTGGTTTCTGACAGAGCTAGGATGTACAGATACTAGATGGCAGTTGGGCAGCATGAGGTTTTCCTGCTTGTTCTTTTAAGAAACAAATTCTTTGGCTATTTGGATTCTTTTGTGGTTCAGGTAAATTTTATCATTATCTTTGTTCTATTTCTGCAAGAAAGTCTTGTTGGGATTTTTTTTTCAGGGTTTGCATGAATCTGTTGATTCACTGTTTAGAGGGGACTTCAAACCAATTTTAAATATTGGAATCTTTCATGGCGCCTTCCTGTTTCTTTGTACCTTCTTCAGTTTCTCCCATTGGTTTTGTTTTATATTCACCAGGCTGTGTCTTTTTTAGTTACATTGTTAAGCTTTTCCTTATACTTTAATTGCTACTGTAAGGTCATTTTCTTGGCTTTGTTTTGGAAATGCTGTTGCTGGCACAGAGAAACATGGTGAAGGTTGTTTCCTGAACAATGTGGAATTCACTTATTGTTTGGGATAGATTTTTGGTATGGTCCTAAAGAATTTCTATATGTAAGATTGTGTGTGTGTGTGTGTGTGTGTGTGTGTGTGTGTGTGTGTGTGTGTGTGACTCCTGTCAAAGATGAGATGTTAGAGACAGAAATTATTTATTTATTTATTTATTTATTTATTTATTTATTTATTTATTTATTTATTTATGTTGTTGTTGTTGTTGTTGTTCTAATTTGGTTGAATTTTGTGTCTTCTCTTACTTCATTGATCTGGCTCTGACTCCCAGCACTATGTCAAATGAAAACAGTAAATGTGACATACTTTCCCTGTTCCTTAAAAGTTAAACTTCCAATTTTTAAACTTTGAGGGACAATTCACTGTTGTTGGCATATGTAGTTTTACTGTTAATATCTAATTTTTGAGGTGTTTTATCATAAAATGTTGCTAAGTTTTGATAAATATTTTCTGAGCAGATGGAGATTCAGGCTGTATCCTTCATTCTATGAATATGGTACACTGTATTTAACATGTTTGAAAACTTTAAGCTGACTTTCTTCTGTGAATACATTGCATCATAATCAATACATCTGTACACATTGAACTCTATCTATGAATATGTTGTGTAGTGTCCAATACATTTACATACAATGTAATGTATTACCTTCCTGGCATTAACATGCTTTACCACAAGGAACATGTTCTCTCCTGTTTTCCATTTCAGTTTGTAAGGACTTCACTGAGGAATGTTTGCAAATGTGTTCATTAGGAATATTGACCTGTATTGTTTTCTGTTTTCTAGTATCTGTGTACATCTTTGGTGTTAGTTAATGATGACTTTCTAACAATGATTATAAAAAATTCCCTCTTTCAGAGTTTTGGAAGAGTTGGAGAATTAATATGAATTCATTTTTCTTTCTTTCTTTTTTTTTTTTTTAGAATCCATCAGATTATGGGCATTTCTTTGATAGGGTGCTTCAGACTCTGTCCTCATTATTAATTTGCTCACACTTTTTTATTTCTGTAAGGTTTAGCTCATTAGGCTAGGAATTTGGGGATTTATTTTTACGTTCAGTTACCCTAATAATTAACATACAGTTGTTCATAGAATTTTCTTTTCCAGCACACAGATGTGTTTTCATTATTGTAGCTCTTTGTTCATTTCTGACTTTACTAATAACCAACACCACATGTTATTTGCTTTATTTTTGTTTTTTGTGGTCAATTTGGCTAAATATTTCTCAACATTTTATCCTTTCACACAATCAAGTCTTTATTTTAGTATGTTTTCTGTTATTTTTTCTAATCTGCATTTCATTTGATTTTGCTCTGATCTTTATTGCTTCCTTCCCTTTACCACTGTTGTCCTTAGTTTATTTTTCTTTCTCTTATTTCTTGAGCTATGGTGTTGTTTCTTTCAAATTGTTCTTTTTGATGGGGATAATTGTTGCCATAAATCCTGCTTTTGGAGCTCTTTTGGTTGCTTCCCATATTTCACATATTGTACATAAATATTGGTTTCAGTGTCTTTTCCATCTTTCCTTTTAATGTTGTTTATTTGGTTCCTTATGTTCAACAGTTCACTGCGTAATCTCCAGGTATCTGTGTGTTTTCTGAAGTTCTGCCAAACTTTCTACTTTCATGGCATTGTGGTAAGAACCTGGGTGTGACTTTAATCTTACTAAACCCATTAAGATATACTTCATGGATAAGCTATATTCTGTATATGCTTCAGGAAATGCTCAGCCTGTTGCATTTGAATGGGAGGTTCATTTATTTGTGTCAGGAAGCTGAAGGCTATAGCTTCTGCAGCACTGGATAGCATTCGATAAGCAGAGGTACTTGGACCTGAGGGATGCTTTGCTATTTCCATGGGCCCTCCTTGGTCCTTGACCCATGTCAGAAGCACAGATTCCCTCTTGACTTCATCCACTCCTCATACATTCATTCAGGGTTTCTTCCACTCTGTACAATCAATGTCTGATGTTTCTGAGTTTTGGTCACAAGTTTACAAGTTTAGTTTAGAAACTGGGTGGGTGTAATAGGGATGTGAGACAGAGTTAAGGCAGAGTACAAATGTGTAGCCACAGCAGCAATTTTTAAAATTATCTTCTGGATTTTTTCCACATCTCTGACATTCTTGAAGAAGCACAGACCAGCATTCTTTGGAATGCTCTGTGTATAAGCAAAACTCAAGTGAGTCTAGTGCTGGGAAAATGATAAATGTCATTTGCTAGCAGATTTTGGGAGTCTACTTAAATATTCATGCAAAGACAGAATGGTCACTCTGAAATGTTTCCAGGATTGTGGGGTGTCCCCAGACTATCAGAACACTGTCATTGTCACACTTCAACTCCTAACTGTGTCTTCAGCAAGTCCTCATTGTAGAAGTGTCTAAAGTTCACAAAAAGCTATTTGTCTGTCTGTTATCTATCTATCTATCTATCTATCTATCTATCTATCTATCTATCTATCTTATATATGTATCATCTATCTGTATATCTATCAACCATCTATATATCATCATTATCTGTCATCTATTTCTATCTATCATCTATCATTATTATTTATTATGTCTATCATCTGTGTTTTTTATTTAGCGTATCTATCTAAATTAATCATCTATCTACCTACCTATCATCTGTTTATCTATTCATCATTTGTATTCACCATTATTATCTACTATCTATCTATCTATCTTTTATCATCTATCTATCATATCTATATATATATCATCCATCTATATATCATGTACCCATAAAATATATATTAAGCATATTTATTTCCCAATCCTCCCCCTAAACTCTTCCCAGATCTACCTCTGTCCTTTCCACCCCTCACAACTTTGTGTCTTCTTTTTTCTATACCCACAAACTCTATTTCTGTTATGTGTAAACTCTCAGGAGTGTGTGGCCATCCATTAGAGCATGATCAAATTACCAGGGAACCACATCCTTAGGGAAACTGAATCTCCTTCCTTCAGGTTATTAGCTACCACTAACTCCTCACCTAGGTGTAGAAGCCTGGAGCCCGTGACTATGGTAATTTACCTGTAGCTTGGCACTTGCGTGGTTAATATTTTGTTGTTTACTGAAAGTTGAGTGAACAATATTGGTGTTTCAGCTGGCAGGATGCCCAATTCTTGCAAGGTGTGATCATGATTAATAAGGATCCTGGAGGTCCTTTGAAGGTCACAGATAGGAGTTGAACAGGGAGTTATATTGAAGTTGTATTCCAAATGAGAGTATGGAAGATGGAATCCAGTGGTCTGTCTGGTTCCATTGTGATACACATGCTGGTGAAAATCTATCAGCTCATTAGCGACTGGCTGGCCACACTTCCAGATTCCCCACTGAGATAGCTTTCTAGAAAAATTAATAACATCTGTTGACATTAACCTGCTGAAAATAAAAAAATAAAATTATTTTGTTGGACACTTGTGTTTTTTGAGTGAGAAGCTTCTAGTTAAAAAAATAAAAAAGAAATAATCATTTTTTCAGAAGAGCAAAGGCTGCGCTTCTGGTAAATGGCCTCCTTCAAATGAAGCAATTGCAGGGGACTGAGGCTGAGGGAAGGGAGGGATGTTGGTGTTGGTCTAGCCTTGATCTACATAAAGCTGAATCCAGCAGGGGTTTGGGGCTTTGTGAAGTTCACACTGGGACTCATTTTCCCTGTTCGTGGGTACCTTAGGAGATTGGAGAAGAGTAAAGTTGTTTCAGTAGATATGAGGGATGGACATATGGTCTGCGGAGAAAACACCAGTGATGTAGTTTATAAAATTGGATTCACTAACTCCAAGACGTTAGAACATCTGGAAAAAGAGGGGACAGAAATAAAGACCTTCATGCAGATTCACTGGTGTAAGAACACTTTCCAGTATTGAAGGGTCTGGAGTCTGATGATGGGGCCCTGGCAGTGGAGAAAATGCATGTGCCCCAGAGCTGGATCGTGAATGCTAACTACAAATCAAACATTTACTAACACTTTTGATGTTTAGGGATCATTGTGAATGAAATTAAAAGAATGTAAAAACAAGACGATAGGGAGCAGGGCTGTGAAATGCTGACTTTGAACTTTAGCCGAGCCAAGGTAGTCATGATCGCTCTCACAGTAGCAGTGGCTGTTTGCACTTGGCTTACAGAAGATTGGTCCCATCAGATGTCAATCATGAACTGGGAAGGGCATAGAGCCCTATTTCTTCCTGCTGAGGTATAGGCTAGTGATAAATTCTGAGGGAGTAACAGACATCGTTTTTACTTGTGAATCCACTGGAGAGCTCACCAGGTTTGGGTGGATAATTTCAAACCCATGACCACACAGATGCTCCAGTTAAACTCAGTGAGTTCCAAAGGGGGAGGGGGAGACATGAATGTTCAAAAGGAAGCTGTATTGAGGAAAGAGGTTAATACAGGCAGGAGGAATGTTAGAGAAGGCTGGAAGTGGGACAATAGTCAAATTGATATGTATGTATGTGTATATATATATATGTACATATATGTATGTGTGAGATTTTAAAATAACAAGTTAATAAAAATTATAAAAATTGAAAATAAGGAAGCATAAATGATACCTTCTCTACCTTCCCAAGGCTGTCAGCAACTGGATTAATCTTTAAAAGGCTCTATACCCCTCACTGTGAGATTAATTGTCAAATTGGTAACACACAGTTTACTCCCATTAACAGTGACTGAGTGTGCAGCAAGCATGTAGCAAATATAAAATCATGGTTTGTCTGTTGCTGTGGTAAAATAGCATGACCAAAGACTTCCAGAAAGCTTAATGATAGGAGGGCTTGTTTTGGTTTATGGCTGAGAGAGAGACTACAATGGTAGGGAAGTCATGGTATAATGGCAGGAGCTGGAAGTTGGCTGGTCGTACTTCATCCACATAAGAAGCAGAGGGAGGGAGGGGGGAGGGAAGAAAGGAGAAAGAGAGAGAGAGAGAGAGAGAGAGAGAGAGAGAGAGAGAGAGAGAGAGAGAGAGAGAGAGAGAGAGAGAGGATGAGGTTATAAAGAGGCCTGTCTGTCTCCAGAGATGTTTTACCTCCTAAATGTCCCCACAACCTCTCCAAACTGCACTACTAATTAGAGACCAAGCTTTCAAACACATGAGCCTATGGGGGACATTTCTCATTCAATCCACCATGAAGAGATTTTTACTAGTTTTCAAGTTAGAAGTGATTAAAATTAAAATAGTTCAAGTAAACCATTTACCTTGAGTTGTTGGTGGAAATGTATATATTTCAATATACATTACATTCTTTGTTACAGTCATTAAATGTTTTAGTGTATTAATTTCTTTTAGATATAGACAGAGTTCTGTGGTGTCCCCCAAAGCTCTGAGGAGACTCCCAAGGTTCCTAATTCTTTGTGTAGAAATATCTAGTAGGGTTTTTAGTGAAGCTCCATTTTACACAGGACAGTGACATATGAGTGTAGCTGAGGATCCTGATGAACAGTCATTAAAAACAGGAGGAATGTTTCTCATGGATCAGATGTAATCAGGTAAGTTTTCTCAGTGGTGAAGGCTGGTCCTGGTGAGAGATGTTTGAGGAAGGAGAGGATTCAATACTAGACAAAGATGAAGGATAATGTAGGAAGAAAAAGATCTGAGGGAGCTCAAACTGTTTCAAATAGTCACAGGCAGAAGGAGAGTCTACCAGGATCATCCCTGTAGTCATGGGGAATTCAGCTTTCCAACCAGCTAAGTGATCTTACAGCTATTCTTTCCTGGTCGAGTTACAGATCAAGCAGTGTCCTGACTGCCTCACCAGCAGTACAGGATGGTGTGAACCAAGTGTCCTGACTGTCTCACCACCAGTATGTGATGGCGTGAACCCAGTGTCCTGATGCTTGGAAAGCCCTCACATTCTTCCCAAACCTTTGGTACTTTTTTTTTTTTTTTTTTTTTTTTTGCTGAGGTCTAGAGTTAGTGGGATTTTCTGTCTGGTCAAAATGCAGAGAAGCTAGGGCCTTTGGAAACTTGTCTACACATTAGAGTAATGAAGAGGTCATAATTCACTCCTGGATGCGAGTTATTGAGGTATGGGTGGGGCAGCTTTGTTCTAAGGATGGGTGGGCTGAGATTTTTCTTCCCTTTCCCATTTCTCTTAGTATGAAGTGGCTCCACAGAGAATGACCTGTTCACTCCACACTGTGTACAGCTTGTTTCCTCTCTAGGCAGCATCTATTGTGTTGTGTCTCTCATTTTTAATTTAAAAAATGTGATAATATGAAATTATGAGGAATCAACTCCATCCTTGTTAATGAGTTTTATTCTCCCAAGTCACCACCCTCTTGGGCCAGTGCCATCTCACAGTTTATCAGAAGTAATTCCTGTTGAATTATCATTGCCCAGAAACGATGGTCAGAACACCAGCTGCATCAACGTTTTGGCTTGTTTTTTTTGATAATGTGCAAACTGGTGGGTGTGAATGATACTTGCTACTGAAGGCTCATTTTTGCCTACCTTGTGTTTAAGCATTGAAGGAGGAGGTGCAAGTTAGGCCAGGGTCTGGCTTTATCTAGAGCCAGGTCTGGAAGACATACTTAAACCCAGCTGATGTCTGACAGAGTGAATGCCACTGTTTGGTTGGATTCAGACAAACCGCTGCACGGTGCCTGCTGGTTCTAACTCTGCATTCTCAGAACACACACACCAATTGCTTCTCTGTACTCTGTGAGCAATGCCAAGTTTTTTTTTTTTCTTCTTCAAGGAGAATGATGCCCCTGTTTGCCTTCACTGCTCTTGAACTACAAAGACTGTGCAGGAGCCCAGCATTCTTTAGACAAAGTGTTGATGGTATTTGACTTAGCTGCTTGATAACATCTTTAAATGCTGGAAGGTAGCAAAGAATGCAATTGAGCCATCCAAGAATCACCAGGAGACAGTTTCCAAAACCTGTCCTCAAATATTCGTTCTTGTTCCCAGATATTCATTTATATTTCTCATGCACATTGGGCAGTATGATTATTTTGTATAAAAGTTTCCTGTTTCATATGTTGTCTCTTTAAAGTGCTTTCTCACCTAACAATAAAAGGGACTTTTCCCTCCCCCATTTCGACAGAGGAAGTGTTTGTTACTGATTTTAATAATAGCATTGCGTGGCTGGTCTGTGCATTGCTAACCAGTTTTTGTTTTTTTAATTTTTATTTGTAGTCAAATGCAGTCCTTCCACGCTTTCACAGTTATGAATGTGCATCTCTCAGCATGAGACTCTACTCTTGACTTGTTCATTTAAACCAGGAGAGGATAATGCAGTTTGGAGTTGGCCTAGAATAGGAAAGGCATGAGACCATGAGAAGACAATTTGTTGAATGTAGCGGTCTTGCTGGTGAACTTGTAATGTTCACTACACCCCTTTGGGCAGAAAGAGGGAAGCTTGAGGTGAGGCTTCTTTTTGTGCCATCTTTCTCTTGGGTTAGACGATCTGTTAGGAAGGGCAAGGAAGCTCTCTCATGGTTTTTTGTATTTTTCTGTGAAAGTGTTCCCCAATAAACACCCATTTATCATTTATCTTGGGTCTAGTGAAATCATTACACCCACTCCTTCAGTTGAAGATATCTGAACCTGTAAATTTTCACAGGACACACCAGACAGTCAGCACCCTGGCAGAATGCAGTCTCTAGTGGGTTTTCCTTGGGATTACTTCTCTTTCTGTGTCCTGGGCATGGGTTGATAGCATAACTAGATTCACAAATGCAATGCCTAGAATAATGCCCATTACACCAAAGGTGGCTCATCAAAGTGCAGACAGAGAATCTTCCTCTCCTTTCTCCATGCCCACCCTCAGAATGCCAATCATTCTCTTTTAATCTGTGATATGGCTATGTCTATAATGTCGAGAAACTCACCCAATCCCACTTCCATGCCACCCCATCCATGCCTTCATCATGGACACTCCTCCTCAGCATACACATCCTGTAGATGATTGCTTCCATATAATGACTTACCCTCCTGTGAGTGCTAAATTACTATTTTCCCCCTCTGGTAGTTAAAGAGGCTAACTGAAATGTTAGCTTTTGCAGAGGTCCCCCAAATGACAACTTTCAGAATGGTCTAGGAGCCCCCACCTCTCTGGCTCATAACTAGTGCCTTTCCATTTACTTTTAGGCCAGATCATGTTTTCTCTTTACCTCTTTTACTTTCACTGTCAACTCACCAGGCTGTGTGAGAAACCCATGAACTGGGTAGTGTAAGATGCAGGGAACTAAGTGCTGCCCTACTTACCAAGGCTTCTGTGTGGCAGTCATCTCCTTCATCACACAATCAACCCAAAGTCAATGCTTACTGTCCTTGCTCAGACATCTTCAATGGTTTCCGTAGCACATGGCTACAGGTGCTACAATGTCATAGAATGGTCGAGTGAAATTATATTAATTTTTCCTCCAAATTCTGAAGGTGGAAATTGAAGCTCAGCTTGTTAGCAGATTCTGATCCAGGCCATCCTTGTTAGTGAGGACTTCCTTCTTCCTGTATCCCAGCAGGGGTGGGGAGGGAAGAAGAGGAAGAGACAGAGCAAAGAGGGAGGAGGGGGAATTTTCTCGTGTTTATCACTAGAATATAAGGGAAAGTGGGGATGCAACCATCTTATTTGTATGCTGAGTGCACGGCTTATGTTGTACCCTAAGTAAATGCTTTTCAGGGGATGAACAGAGCAACACATTCCATGCACAGATTTGTGAACATTACAGAAATAATCGGTGTGTGCACATTTTCACACATAGCTGTGAACATTTGATAATCTCATGAGCAATGTCAGATGTTCTGTAAGAGAATGAAAACACTAGGATAATAAAAAGGGTTCCATCCAGAGAATCACTAATGTTCACATCAGCATCCATCCTAAATATGTTTGCAAAGAATCTCTTGTGGAGTTGCTGATGAGAATAAAATGTATGTGTCTCCAAGTTAACGAAATTTAGAAAAAAAACCCCAAATGGTGACAAAGATGATTACTGTGCTGGTTCAGCAGTGGATGCACTGGTTCTAGTGTAGGACAATGACAGGGAGCTGCACTCATGACATCCCAACAGTATAGCTATCCAAACAAGACCCATACAATGACAACACCAACAGGCATGTTAGCAAGGATGAAGGCAATCTCACAAGGCTTCATTCCTAGATGAAGGGTTACAGGCAACTACTGGCTGGAGAGAAAGAGAGACGGAGAGAGAGACAGACAGAGAGAGAGAGAGAGAGAGGGAGAGAGAGAGAGAGAGAGAGAGAGAGAGAGAGAGAGAGAGAGAGAGAATGATAGAATATCAGCTTTCCCAAAGGACAGGCCCCTGATAGGTGATTCAATCTCAGGTGGCCAGCCCTAAACATATGAATATGTTCAACACTAAATTGATTCAGCAGGTGGTATGTATATACGAGTGTGTGAGTGAGTGTGCATATGTATGTGTTTGTGTGTGTGTAAATAATAATTAAAGAGGATGTCATGAATTATAGAGTAATCAGTAGATGTTGGAGGGGTTACAAGGGGGAGAGGTAATTCTGTAAATACAATGCTCACATATGACATTCTAAAACAATTAAAAAAAGCAAATACACTAAAAAAGTTTGATGACACACAAATTCAACAAATGGCATAAACAAAAATTAATCCAAAATTCTGTTTATTTAATGACACTTCTTAGTCCTCTGGTTCTTATTTGCAAAATGACTTTAAATTTCCTACCTACTCTAATGGAAGGAGAATTCCAAGAGACCAAGAGAAATAATGAGATATGAAGCTGGCCTGACTTTGCTTCCACAATAAACATTTCTAGAAGTGTTAACTGGGAGCTAAATATATATTAAGCTAATTACTTCATGAACTAGTGCCCTTCAGGGATAGAGCTATAGTTTGTGTTTTGCCCACTCCCTGTTCCAGGGAAGGATTGTCCAAGCAACAGGGTCTAAAAGTAGCACCTTCCATGGAGAGGATAATTGGTCCCAAGATGTCTTTTGGAGAACTTGAATTATTTGCTAATTATTCTGGTGTCCACCATCCCGGCTCATGTTGACCTGATAACACATGTCTGTCGAAGTAAGGAAAACACATGTGTGGACTTGGCTGTGGAAGATACAGGGTTCAGATGTTGTCACCATGGGAAAGACAGCCTGGGGACACTCCTCTGGCTCCAGAGTTCCTGCCCTGCCTTCCATGTACCCATGTTTATTTCCTGTCACTGTGGACAGGCGAGAGACCCAAGTAGAGTAATTAAAATGCATTGTGGATCTCTTTGTGGGAATGGCTAGATTGCTTCTTAACATCCGATGGCTACCAAGAGGGAGAGGGAAATACAAAGAGAGGAAATTAATTCACTCACTAATGAATTTTTTAATTAGAATTTGAAAGTCCAAACTTCAGCAGTGTATTTCCCTGTAGGGAATGGTATAGAATGATCTAGGTAATTAGGGGCAGAGGAGATATTAAAATAAACTTATAGATTTAATGTAATAGAAAATGTTTGAAGGTCAATGGTGGTGTTCAAACACAGAATATGTAGTTACTAGGAGAAAATACAGTCTGGGTATGGCTGCTTTTCTATAAAAAGATACAGAAAGCTCATGGGTGTCAGTTAGGAGGCCTGGGCAATCAATGGGGTCTCTGGTAGTGGATCAGTATTTATCCCTAGTATTTAATGGACTTTGGGAGCCCATTCCACATAGAAGGACACTGCCTCAGCCTAGACATATGGGGGAGGACCTATGTCCTGCCCTGAATGATATGACAGACTTTGAAGATCCCCCATGGAAGGCGTCACCCTCCCTGGGGAGCAGAAAGGGGATGGGATGGGATTGGTGGGGACAGGGAAGGAAGGGAGGATGAAGGAACTGGAGTTGATATGTAAAACAAGCTTGTTTCTTATTCAAATAAAAATGATATAATAAAAAGATTCCTTTACAATAAAGGAATGCATGTGAGGGCAGCAAAAATGTCCTTTGAATATAAATGGGTCTCTATTAATATTTTTAATTTGCTGTGTGTTGTAAATGGCCACGATCATGCCAATGCCGAGAGACTGGCAGAGCCTTGAAATAAGTCACATCACTGCTTCACAGAATATTTAGAAGTTTGGTGTCATTTCTCACCCCTCATAGTTGGAACAATAGCTGTGATGGTTTGGAAGAGTTTGGGAACACATTATTTCTTCAGCACCATCTGTCATGTGATCAAGTGGAAAGAGAGTCAAGCTTGAATGCCTGTCTATTGCACAAGGACACAAAGCTATGACACACCCACTTTATCTAGCAGGACGCTACTCAGTCTCCCTGGGGGTCTGAAATGTTTCCAGATGTTTAAAATAAAATTAAAGGATGCTAAAATCCCAGACCCCCCCCCACAAGTTTAAAGCCTTTACTACTAGTCTTCTCATGTTGTAGCCTTTGTAGCTGGAGACACCTTACTTCATATTTAGCCAAAAGATATTCACACGCAGGATCCCAGTCTCAACACACTGGTGAGGACTGCTATTTTTGCACATTACCAGCTCCAAGTCCTTTAACAAACCGCCACCTTGGTGCCAACATACACGATGCTGACTTGTCTTTCCAATTTGTGATTTTCGTTAGAAAAAAAAAAAAAAGAAAAGAAAAGAAAACGAAAGAAAAGGAGGGAGGGATGGGAGTTAAAGGGAGAGAAGATAAAGACATTTAAGTAATTTCTTGTCAAAAATAAAACTTAAAATCTGAGTGTGAAATGAAAAGCCATAAGTTATAAATATCCTATACCATCAAAACCTGGCATTATATTTTCCATCAAAATATATCAAAAGGTCCCTAAGCAAGAAATGATATCTGGCTGTCAAGAAATCCTCTAGTACCCATGTGTCTGTGCTGATGTCCTCTGCCCAACTACTTTTACTGGAATGGCCCAAACTGCCTCATAGTTTGAATTCCTATGTGGCAGATGGTGACCTTCCCCAGTGTGTAAGCAAGCTGCAGTCTAACCTGGTCTGTGTCTCTATAACAGCCAGCATCAGGTGCCCACAAATAGAGGCCTGATTCCAATATTTCACCCTGGGAAGATCCTGTGGTTTTCCTCTTCTATCTGAAGATGCTTCCTGCACTGATCACTAGGCGGCGCCCCTGAATGTCTCCTGGTCAGACTCTGTGCATCCCATCACTAGGTAGAGCCCCTGAGTGTCTCCTGGTCAGAGTCTGTGTGTCCCATGACTAGGTGGCGCCCCTGAGCTTCTCCTGGTCAGAGTCTGTGTGTCCCATCCCTAGGGGACATCCCTAGGCGTCTCCTAATCAGAATCGGCCTTCCCCACTACTAGGTAGATTCCATGAGTCTTTCCTGGTCTGCATTTTGCCCCCCTACCACAAGAGGCCATCTTTGAGTGTGTCATGGTCGGAATTCTCCCTCCCCCATCATTAGGGGGAGTCTGAGCTTTTCCTGGTCAAGTTCTGACAGGTTCAGGAACCAGTCTTTGTTCAATCAAATTGCTGCATTGTATTCTTTTAAAGCTTGTTTTAATGCTTTCCATTCCACCTGCCTCCCCAGCCTCACTGATGAACTCAGCTGGTCCCTGCTGCAGGACCTGGTCCCACACTTCCTGATTGGTTCAATGACTTATGTGAGTGCAGAGGCTCTGCCTGCCACAGTGGACTGTGGGGAGCTCTGGTTTCCTGAGATTTCCCCTCATCCCACCCTACTCCTCGACTTGTCTTTGGTCAATCATTTCAACAAGAATGGCTTCTTCCTCCTCCTCCTCCTCCTCCTCCTCCTCCTCCTCCTCCTCCTCCTCTTCCTCCTCCTCCTTCTTCTTTCAGATAATGAACTTGTAAAACTTGTCAGCACCCACTCTCTCTTGTGTGTGTCTTAGTTGGTACAGACTTATGAATCTAGATTTTTATCAGGTCTCCAATTAAATTACCAATGATTAAACTGACTATCCAACCCCCATCTCACCCTATATCTATACAAGCTACATAGTTTGTGCCTCACCCCCAGGCATCAATTTCCAGTTATGGTCATTTGTTGTATGTTCCTATAAGACTGTCTGGGACTATAATGAAGCTAATAATTGAGTATTTTGTGGACAGTGCTTTTCTAACTTTTGTTGAGAAAAAGAATTTGTTAATGAATAGATGGTAGCCTCAATGATAGCCACTAGTGATAGTCATATCAAAACAAACAAAAGAATTGGATTCAAGGTTTTAAAGCATACCTAATCAGACATTATTTTATAATGTACACAATGTACACTTCTTTTCAAAATGGCAGTTGGTGGTGGTGAATTTTATTTTCGACTTGCTTTTTCTTCCATGAACTCAATTATATATTCCCAGGATCCCCTCTGTCCTGTGTCATTTAGGGTCGATATACTCCATCCTCCAGCTTCTTGAAATATAATTGTATTTTCATCTTTTATTTTTAGTGTCAGAGATGCATATGTATACCATTACAACATGCTATTTTGAAATGTCTGCATTATGGGGTATTTAAATCAGATTAATTAAAGCACACATATCCCCATGTCCTATCACATCAGGATTGTGATGAGGACATTTAAAATGTATATACAATGTATGCTTCCAGGCAATTCTCAAGGATATATAATTTATGGCATATAGCTGATCCCCAAGCCCTTTGTCTTCCAGGTCCCAGCAACAAATCACCCCAGTCTTGCTTGGTTCTGGGCTCATCTTTTGAATGTAAGTGAGGCCCTGAGTATCTGTATTTCATGCTGGACTTATTTCATTTGATTGAATTGTCTGACTTTGTGCTGCTTCAAATTATTTCCTTCTTTATGCTAAATAGTGCCCTAGTGTGTGTGTGTGTGTGTGTGTGTGTGTGTGTGTGTGTGTGAGAGAGAGAGAGAGAGAGAGAGAGAGAGAGAGAGAGAGAGAGACAGAGAAAGGAGAGAGGGGTTTTTTTTTAATTCATGTATCATCAATAAACAGATTCTTTATCCTGGCTTAATATTAAGATGGATTATGCTAAGAAGAGATTGGAGACATCTCTTCCACTTACTTGCTTCATTCAGATATACCCAGTAATCAGGGACCTAAAGTAAGTGCTCACTAGTATATACTTAGTCATCAGCATTTCATGAGCAGAACTGCTCAAATGGTTATGTATTATATTTTAATTAAGTTAAATAGTATTACCTTGGAAATTTCTTGTTTTGTCCTTTGTCAAACTCCCATACCCTTCAGTCACTAGAATCAATAATCAATGTGTATTTATGTTAAACCTCACCATTCATTTTCCTTTTTCTTTCTTTTTGTTTGTTTGTTTTTGTTTGATCTACAGAGTCTTTGTAGATCAGGCTGGCCTTGAACTCATAGAGATCCTCTTGCCTCTGCCTCCCGAGTGCTGGAATTAAAGGCATGCACCACCACTGCCCAGTTTAAACTTCACCTTTCTTAAGCCAAGGTCCACAGTGTAAGCTCGGGGCATGAACAGATATTCTCATGAATTTGTGGTGGAACTCTGCAGTTTACCACAGAACCCTTTCTCTTTTGTCAGGACTCTCTCTCTCTCTCTCTCTCTCTCTCTCTCTCTCTCTCTCTCTCTCTCTCTCTCTCTCTCTCTCTCTCTCTCTCCTCACACACACACACACACACACACACACAGACTCTAGACACTGGCATTAGCTGTAGTTGGCAGCCTAGACAGAAGCACAGCGTTCAGTCTGATGCATTTGTTGAGCTCTAACAACACTGTGGGTGAAGGTGCTGACGAGTCTAGATACATTGGGTGTTTATGGAGCTGGAGTTGCAGTCTCCCGTGAGTCATCTGAAGTGGATGCTGGAAACTGAAGCCTGCCCTCTGCAAGAGTTGTGTGCACCCTTAACCCTTGAGCCATTTCTCCAGTCCCAGCTAACTCGTTTTTAAGCTTTTGATCATGAATACACAATATATTGAGCACATTCTCTCAAACCTATCCCCCTTCTCCCCTCCCATTTGGGACTTTATCTCCTTGAAAGTTTCACTTCTATGTCATAACATAGCATACACAACTTTATGTGGTTACATAAAATCTAGGAGTCACAAATGTGAGAAAACATGATATTTGTATGTCTGAGATGATTTCCAGATGTGTCTATTTTCTCAAAAATGACACGACTTTTTTCTTTATGCAGCCATAATCCCATACAGTACATTTCCCAGGCTGGTCCAAAGCTCAGCTCCTCTGCACTGCAGTAAACAAGAGTGGAAGCATCTTTATGATAACTTGGCTTGGATCTTTTGGGGAAAAAACTTTTAAAATCAACCCCCGATAAATGAAATTGGCACTGCTTTGGAATGGACCAAGTGTGAACAGGGGTTTGAGAAGCACAGAGCAAGTTAACTTTTCAGAAAAGGGGCCCCAGGGCTTCTTTTTTGCCCATCAGTGAAAAATGTGGCTTCTTTAGGACTGCCATTACTTCTTGCTGGATCGGTGGACAATACCCTAAGGTCTGTGTTCAGCAGGCAAATTTTGGATGATGATGTCAAACTCACACCTGAGTGGGGGAATCTGGAGACACAGCTATTAGGGTGACAGTTAGCCTTGGCATTTAGGGACATTTACTTCTAACCAATGAGCAGTGTTTGGTGGTAGGAAAACCAGTATTGAGGAAACAAACACTTGATTAAGGAAACAAAATGGCAGCCCCAGGGCTGTCTCTGACCCTCAGCCATTCTGAACCTCAGAATGTGTGTGGTCTAAACACTGCACTCTTATTACCCTTATAAATTCACAGGAAAGTTTGAAATTCAACCCTGCATTTCTGCAGAAATAAAGTTGGGAATAGTTTCTTTTCTGAATAGGAGTGAGATTTCCCTCCTCCTCTCTCTTCTTCCAATTTATATTTATGTCTCATTAGGGTTATTCTTAAAATAATGATCCATATACCTTGCTCCAGATCCCCAGAAAAGAATTTGTGTAAAATCTCCCAAGTTCCTGAGTGTAAATAATACGTAGAAATGTTTTGAAATGTCTTAGAAATGTTTCCTTGGACGTTACAGCTTTAGTCTCAGGGGACAGTATCCATGCAGGGAAAGCTGTGTTATTTTCAACTGGTATTTCAAAAATGGTGGGGCACTAAAATCATGCTGTTACCTAAATGCTAAAGATTCTAGCTTTAGTACAAAGAATACATGCCTACAAAAACCAGCAGTGAAATCACCTTCTCATATATCCACTTCCAAAAATGTTTTTATGTATTTATTTTTATAAACTTCCAATGTATTCTGCTTCCATCCCATCCTGAATCTCTCTACAGGAGAGATTGCTTCTTAGTTTCCCCCTTCTCCCATTCTGAAGGTGCATATCTGCCTATAATTGGCAATTAGACATTATAATAATTTTGGGGGTTTTCTTTCCTATCCAGTTTCTATGTAGAAGTTCAGCTGGGTGTTCTGAATTAAGTTTCAAAATAATGAACCTGTAATTCAACAGGAGCTGTGAATCACACAGCAACTCAAGCTTAGCACTATGAGGAAAAAATGAACAATCCTTTGGCTGTTGGTCTGTCCAAGCTTGTCTGCTCATTGGTACAGCTGACTTGTCTGTGAAGTAGGTCCGGGCCATTTTTCACACCTGAACTCTGTGGCTCCCCTTTCATATTTATGCTCAAGTCTCTTTGAATCATGCTTGTGTGTTTCCAGGGCTAAAGTTGTCCATCTTTGAAAGATACTGTTTAGAGATGAAAATTGAGTCTCAAACTCCAAGAAACCATTTGTAAGCCACACATCTGTGATGAAGGACATTTACCCATCATGTTCAGACAATTTGCAAAGCTTGGTGATGAGACAGTTGTCAACTGAAGACACGAGAGTGATTTGAATGTGTTTTTACCAAAGAAAACTCATGGATTACACATGTTGTTGTGAGAAGATATCCTGCATTATCAGCTGCTAACAAGTCACCCATTAACAAATGGTACAATACAGCTTCCAGGCAATAGTCTTTTTAATTAAAGAGTTTAAGTAAATACATTAAAAAAGGAATACAATCTGAGTTTTTAGCACAGATATGGTTTATAAAATCAGAGTCAAGTTACATGTCCATTACTTCATACAGTACATTTTTTTTGTATGTGCCTTGTAGTAAGGACAAATGTGTGTGGGATACAGTCAAAATAGCCATGACAAGTTATAAAACTATATGTGTGTGATATTAGTTACATAACTGAAGTATTAAGATACTAAAGAAACCTTTCTTTGCATATTCATATTTTAGATATAGATTTTTGTAGGATGTTCCAAGGATCTGGGACCATTTTGGCACTCTAGATTCTTGGTTCCGAGAACAGAGATAAACAAGTATTTACAGAACAGTACAAATGTGGAGGATAAATACTTGGCCCTCATTCCTCCACACTGCCTGTGTTATAAGGTAGCCAGTTACTGTAGGGAAAAATTCAGGTAACCGGCTATACATTTAAGGGACAACTCTGAATTAGCAGCAATGCCCTTCCAGGAGGTACTAAGCACCAAAAGTAATTTAGTTTTTAAACAGACAGAAGTTTGCTAACAGGTTATGTAACAAACTATCAGTGACTCATGTCATGTTTTGACTCTTTTTCTGCAAATTGTGTTCTTCCCCCCTAAGCAGAAACGAATCTGCACACTCTGTTTGGGAACATCGTGCATACTTTCCTATCCTAACCTTTGTGGAGAACGTTACTTCCACACACAGAAGATGACATTTCAGTTACTTCTCAGTTTCCCAGGAAGGTACTATTTTAGAAAATGATGTAATTAGTAAACGTTCACAGATACCAGAAGAAACAGTTTGAACTTTTTTCTTTTTATAATAACCCCTTGAGTCCTATTAGTGCTATCTGCATGCATGTAGGTCTGGGCACATTCACAATGGAGCCATCAAGGGCCAATGGCTTTTTTATTTTTTGCCAAGGATGAGGCAGCTCTCAGAGCTGTCCCTGTTCATATCAGAATGATCCCTGGCTTGATCTTGGGTGTCTTCTGCAGCTTCTGTGAGTTGTTGTATGCAGCAACATGTCATGCCATATTGTGGGTAAGAAATGGCAGTGTTATGGACATGATTCCCCACCCAGGAAATCACGCCTGCAATTTAACTGGACACAATGTAAACTATGCATGCATTTAGATAGTATCACATCATTCTCACCTGCCCATGCTTGTGCACGAGTTAAAACAAACACCTTGATAATTCTATGACCATGAAATCACTTCTTCTTCTGGTGTGATACCATGTCTTTAGTAAATCATGACAACACAAACTAAACTATGCACATAAGTTTGAGGTCATCCCATCTCAAGTTCTTTATTAGCAAACGATCCCAAAGTCAGTGGATCCTTACCAGAGTGGATGTCACACACAGCCCTTGTATGTTATGCACTGGAGACCATAGCACACTGGCCTCACCTTTTATGGTTTCACATCTTTATATACTTACACGATTACCTAACATTCTTTAGATACTTAATAGTCTTCAGCAAGGACATCTGATTCCACTTTCACCCATCGCTGACGTTCTAATTGCTTTGACAGAATTGTGGAGGGATTTTATTTTTTCACTGATTAGGCAGATTCTTCACTAATCAGTAGCAGAAAAGATGGAAGAATTTTGTGCTGCTCTGTGGGGTTGCAGTGGACATCAGTTGGATCCAATTTATTTCCTATAATTCTGTCTTTTTGAAAAGATCTTTGATGTTCCTTCCATCGACTCTACTTAGTGAATTAAATGTCTGCTGTGTAATGAAACTCAAGACATGTTAATGAATTTGACCTCACTCATTTCCACACAAAGCTGTCTGCTCTCATGTGGGACCCAGCTTCCATCTTATGACAGGCTTTGGTGTGTAAGATCAGCTTGGGTTTCACTGCCACGAAGAGAAGCCTTTGGTTTCAGGGCAGTGTCAAAACTGAGAGTGTTCATATGGAAGGAGTCAGTACTGTACATACAGCATAAATAATAGGAGTTACTGCTATATATGTATATATATATAGCTCATAAATATAGGCGTTACTACTATATATATATTTCATAAATATAAGAGTTAGTATATGTAACATACATATATAGGAGTTAGTACTATATATATAATATATGTATATATATGCACGAGTTAGTACTATATATAACATACACATATATTTACACATAAGAGTTAGCACTGTACATAAAACAAATATATGAGTTAGTGTTGTATATATATCATTCATATATATATATGCATTAGTACTGTATCTATAGTATATATGTGAGTTAATAGTGTATATATAACATACATTAATTAGTACTTTGTATATAACATGTATATATATAGGAGTTAGTACTGTATATATAACATATATACAGGAGTTGGTACTATATATATATATATAAAACATATTCATATATAGGCGTTAAAACCATATATAACATACATATTAGTTAGTACTATGTATATAAAACTTACATATATGGGTGATAGCACTATATGTGTAACATATATAGGAGTTAGTATATATATAAATACATATATATATATATATAACATATACAGGAGTCAGTACTGTATGTATAGCATATATATGAGTTAGTACTGTTTATATATCATAAATATAGTAGATAGTTCTATATATATAAAGCATGTATATATAGGAGTTATTTTTATGCATATGTAACAATATATAGGAGTTAGTACTACATATGTATATATATAACATGCATACATACATATATATCAGCTTTTAATATTATTAGACACTTCATAGATATTCTGTATCAAGTAATCATCTAACAAATATTAAATTATAAATGGTAAAATTAGAGGTCAAAGCCAGGGGCTTCATCATTAGTTAGAAACCAAATGTTTTCCTTCAGAATAATATATTCTCTGGATTTAAGTTTTTATGTTGAAGTAAATAATGACTGTTACTAGAGCTGTTTTGAATTCAAAACAAATTATTACCTGAAAGCAATTGCCAAGAAACAGGTGTGGATGCCCACATCTACATCTGGAAGGTCACAGATCTGAGGAAAAAACCCAGGGAGATGACCTCATTTGCAAGTGGGGTCTGGGAAGGTAATTGTGGAGGGATGCCTTAGGAAGGAGAGTTTAGACTCCATCCCACCCTCTTCCCTCTCTTCCCCTCTCTCTTCCTGTCTCCCTATCTCTCCTTCCCAGTGGTCATGAGTCTTTTCTGTCATGTGCTCCATGGACTCTAATCCATGGGCTTAACTATGGATTGGTAACTCAAGGATTCATCACAATGATGGAAGGGCTGACTGACTCTAGAGGGTGATGCAATACTTAGACCCATGATTGGGTACTACCTTTAGCCTACTTTTATAGCAATGTGTAGTTTTGACATGTTTTTTTCAGAATAGAAGTAAACATTTCTGTGGGCTAATGCAAAGTGTATACAATTCACAGGTTGGAGGTCAGGAGTTCAAGGTCATACTCACCCACATAGAGGGCTTGAGCTCAGGCTGGGATGCCTGTGACCCTGACTCAAGAATCTAAAGCCAGCAACAGGAAATGACATGACACCCTGACTGTGCTTGTCTGTTCTTTCTGATGTGTTCTTGGGTCCTAACTTAAGTGAACATGTGGTCTGGTTGTCACTCATAGCACAGCAAAGTCCAGGTTAATGCAAGATAATGTGCAATAACATATTCAGAGCAGTGTAACTTTTATTTTAAAATTACTTGATTTGACAATTATGCATCTGCTGCTTGTGTGTGTGTGGGGGGGTGGGGGAATGGGGTGGAGATTCACAACAGGGTTTCTTGTATAGCTTTGGAGCCTGTCCTGAAACTCACCCTGTAGATCAGGCTGACCTTAAACTCATAGAGATCCTCCTGCCTCTGCCTCCTGATTGCTGGAATTAAAGGTTTGCGACACCACTTGCCCAGCAATTACACATCTTTTATGTTAGCATGAAAAGTTACTTATTGTGTTTTCTCACTGTTTTCAATTTTCAATCACACACACACACACACACACACACACACACACACACACACACACACACACACACACACACACCCCTCATATCTTTGGCTCATCTGGTGAAACATACACTTCTTTCTGTTGTTGCTATTACTGGTAGGTGTCCCTTGTCACACTCCGTAGTAATGCCATGAAGTGCTGAGTTTAGCTGTTCATAATGATAACCTAAGACTGTAAGACAATCCTTTGTGGGTCAGAAGGCTTTGATGCAGCAGGCTGGCTTGGATGATGCCTCCTTAGAGCTTGTTTTGGTTAGGGATGTCTCCACCTCAGCTTGGGCTTGCATTGCCTCTCTCCAGGAGGACGGTGTGGGTGTAGCCACTGAAAATTGAACTTCTCGGAAGTTTGCTCAGAACAGAGAAGGAACTGGTCACACAACCCAGGCTGTAGAGGAAGACCCAAGGGAAGCTGTCTGAAAAACTACCAGAGAGTGAGGACTTACCCAAGTGGGAAGCTGGCCTCCTGAATGTGAGACAGGGGATGTGAAGGCCGGTGTGGACAGCTGCTGTAAATCCTGAAAACACTAGGGAGCTTCAGGGCTAGGAATACCAAGTGATATTTCCTTAGAAACCTTTTGTTTGAACATAAATAGTTTCTCATTTGCTTTAAAAATATTAACATAATAAAAAAGTATGACGAGTTATTCATTAACAATGGGGTGAAGAAAAACATACATGAAATGAGTCATATAGAATTAAATGAAGTGCAAACAAGAGCTCTGCTGTTCTGACATTCTGGAATGAGTGTTTAATAGGGACATTATCCAAATGATCTGTAGAAAATGTGATTTTATTTAAAAGATGAACTGCAGCACATTCTCAATTGCATTTCTGTTCACTTGCACACTTTATTCGTTCTTTTATTCCATGTGTACAAAGTGATTTGCAACCTTATTTTTCTTCTAACATCTTGGCTTGCTAAAAAGTTGCCAAGTGGAAGTGTTTCTAACATGTAGTTTGCATGCATATTTTACTCCTGTTGCCCCATGTTCTTTGGAGTCATTCATGATTGTGATCTTTGTTTCATTATTTCTAATAAAGCAAACAATACATAAAAAGGGATTTCAATTCTTTCTTCATTGCACAATGTCCACTTTAAATCTATTTTTTATTTCCTAATTTGAAAAATGCAGCATTTTCTCAAACTCTGAGGTGAGCATGCAGAGGATTTGAAGGTCAATTCTATTGTTCTGTCTTTCTTCCTGCCAAGAACTCTGGCTCAGACCAGAAAAAGGAATTCCTTCCAAGATGGTCACCTCTCTGGCCCATTGACTTAGGTGATGTCAGTGAGGTCATGGTGTTATTGTTTCAGTGATGATGGATCATGTCTCCCTTATCTATCTATACCAGTTATGTCTAGATCTTCAGAACCCAAGAACCCATGAGACTCCTTGGCTTAGAGAGACTGACTTTTAGGATGGAAGAAATGTCACTAACTGCCAATTGTAAAATGGAATTTACCTGGGTTGTCCAAATGGCACTTGTGTGAACGCAAGTATCCATAGAAGGGAGAACAAATGAATCCCAAGACACAGAGAGAAACAGATGTAGTTAAGGAATCATTTCTGTTACTGAATAGGGGAATGTTGAAGCAGACAGTGAGCCAAGGACTATGTAGCCTCCACATGCTGAAAACAAGAATTAATGTGTTCACCCACGCAGCCCATGGTGGCATGTCCCTCATCACCATGACCTTAACCAAGGAAATCAACAATAGATTTTAGAACTATAAAGTGGAGATGGTGTGCTGATATACTGTGAAGATGTTAACTTTTTGATGATTTCCCCTAGCAACAAGAGGAAGGGACTCAGATAAGAGAGCCTAGGTTTGAGGGCCTGTGGCTCTATGTAGGTAATAGAGTGTGTAAACTGAACCTCACCACATCAGTTTCTTCCCCTGCACCTAGCCTGGAATAATGAACTTCACTCACTGGGAATATTTGAACTGTGTACTTCACAGACTAGCATTAGGCTTAGCTGTATTCCAGGCACTACACAGGGTGCCAAGAGCACCCACACGAGGGCCACTCATTTCACCATTTTTTCTCCCAGTGGTCCACATGGCTGGCCCTTGCCTGAAAATAGATGCTTTATTAGTTCTTTGACAGTTCTGTAAGGTGTGTTGAAGACAAGAGTCTCATTCCACCTGATCCCTTAGCCATTTAGCCCCAAATAAACACAAAAAGACTTATATTAATTTATATACTGTTTGGACGATGGCTTGGGCTTCTCACTGGATACTTCTCTCTTAATTATTAACTCATAACTACCAATTTATGTATTTCTTCATGGTTTTATCTTACCAGAAACCTTATGGCATCCTATCTTCCTGGTAGGTACATGGTGTCACCTTTGTGGCTGGCTCCTCTCTCTCTGCCTTCCTCTCCTCAGCTTTCTCATATTGGCCAATCAGTGTTCTATTCATCAACAATAAGAGAAACATATATACACAAGAACATCCCCTATCAGTGTGTTTTGATGATACTCATCCCCCCTCTTCCAACACTTTATCCATCTCTTCCTTTTCTACCCAACTTTATATTATGTTATATTATGTTTTCTTTAAACACCTAGCAAGTCCATTTTATGCTGCCCATATACTCTTGGTCTATGAAGCCTGATATGGGAGCTTGGTTGATTAGTCAGGGGTTACGATCTTAGAGAAATTGGCCCTCTGTTGCTCTGCGGCTATCAGTTGCCAATAGCTGCTCATTTGGGGGGTGGGACTTTGTGCCTACCTCCCCCATTCATGATGGAATTTGGTCTGTCTTGGGCTCGCAGACACTGTCAGAAATGCAGTGGAAGCCTTCTTCTTGTCATCTACACCTTTGACTCTTGTAGTCTTCTCTCTCTCTTCCAAAATGAACCCTGAGCCTCTGGGGGAGGGTGTGCTATAGATGTCACATTTAATGTTGGGCATTCCACATCTCTTATATTCTGCACCTTCTCCAGTTGTGGGTATCTGTGCCAATCACCATCTACTGCAAACGGAAGCTAGTCCGATGACAGCGGAGAACCCAACAACCTTGGGTATAAAAGAAAATTTTCTAATTACCAAAGCAGTTGTGCAGGGCTGTGAGAGAAGTAATTAAGGGACAATTAAATTAGCCAATGTCCTGTGTTACTGATGCTTAGCGGTGTCATGTGTTCAATTGGAAGCACATGGCAAGAGCTGCTCGATGATGGGATGGACTTTGTGAAATGACATGCATTTGTCTGTGAGATGTTTTAGTGTTATATATGCAGAAGTGTGATGCCCAGAGCTGCAGAGGTCACATGCCCAGAGCTGCAGAAGCTACAGACCTTTAGAGGAAAGAGGTAACATTCCCTGCTGGAAAGGTTTGACCTGGTTTTCTTGTCTGCTCTCTGGAGGGCATGCTCCTTCTACCACCTCCCCGCCACCACTGATGGAAAGACCAATGTTATTATTAATGCTAATGAAGCAAATTATGCCTAGAATTGGCATGTTTTATGAATGGGGACATTGCTGTGGTGAAGATTGCTGGATGAATTCAGTGTAAGACAGTTTCCTGAAACCCGATGTTCCAGAGTAAAGCTGGTGGAGTAAAGTAATGGAAGTCAAGGGACCCTGTTGTCATAGAGCACACAGCATAAATCCCAGAGTGATTTTGTTAAGTGCATGACCTTAGGCGTGTTGTACATGTAAGAGAGGTGAGGCCTCGACATAGTCATAAGCAGAAAAGAAACATTCATAAAGAGTCATTGTGAGGGTTAATAGCTTTTTATGCTACAAGAGTGAAGACCTTCCATAGTTCCCTATGGACCTGTGTATGTTTAATGCTAGCATGTATTTCAGTCATGTTAGCTTAAGAAGCAAAATTATATCTTTCAACTCCATGTATTACTGAGCAAAACTTGTCTACTGCTATCCTAGTGGGATAAAATTTTCATTTGACATGGAATCCTCTCAATGTTTTTACAGTAAATTTTTTTGCGAAGTGTTTAGTTTTTTTTTTCTTTCTATTATTTTGCTAGTTTTTTCCTCCATCTTGTTTGCTCTTTTTAAAATACCACCATTCAGGATTAAAAATAGAAATGAGAAAACATTTTGAAATGTTAAAATCTGCTTTATGGAGAAGGTCCCTCGCCATTCATTCAGCCAGTGTGCAGGAGATTTCGTGCCTTTTGATTCAATAGGCAACTGCTTCAGTGAAGTTGATTTAGAGTCCTCAGTCAGGTCGAGATCTTCCCACCATGCGGTGGATCTGGGGGATAGAATATCCTCAGAATGACAAACTGAGGATCTAACTCTTGGCTAACGGTCTTCTGTGTATTACACACACAAGAACTGCTCACAGACATGCAGCTGACGCCTACAGATCTCAGTCACATCAACACGTGGCTTTTACAAATCCAGCATCATGGTATAATTTATCCCCAACAGAATAAAGTCGAGAGGCAGCTGACTGTAACCCCAGTTACACACGGGAGACGGATCTCAGCCTTCACACTGGCCACCCATCAACATCCTGCCAATTGGTAACTCCAGTAAGGAGGAATGTATGACACCACTTCAACCCTCCACTGGAGTTCCAATAACTTTGATTTGGTGGCTGTGATCTCTAGTTTTTGCTGTTTGGATAGATTCCTTACTAATTCTTCACAGGCAGGCAGCATCAAAATCCTATTTGGTGTGACGGGGGCTGGGTTTACTGTCAGCTGGACAGAATTTATTCTCTTGAGTTTAAGCTTCACAGAAGCGTCTTTGATGTCTGCTTTAACCAGATTTGCTTAGGGAATGAATTTGACGATAAGGGGTGCATTGAAATACCTTTCAGAGGCTGGAGGGATCCAGGCTCAGTGGTGAAGAGCTAGGGTCACAGCTGTTTGCAATTCCAGTTCCAGGGAATCTAACACCCTCTTCTGGTCTGCACAGACACCTCGTTCTCCTGCACACCCTTCCCTCAACACAAATGTACACACACAAATGAGTAATTAAAAATAAAACGAGTCTAACAAAAATCCAATACATTTCAGATTCTATCATCACATTAATGTTTTCTAACACCTCCCCCCACCCTACAGGTACATTTCATAGACTTTCAATGTAATTGACTATTTAAAGACCAGTTGGTCACTGGTCAGCAGCACTGGCAGCATTGGTCATTCTGTTGCTATTGGATGAAACTTACAGACAGATGTGTATGTATTTACCCAAGGCATTGCTTCCAGAATAATTTCTGCTTGAATTTTCTTGCATCCCTGTGCTTACTCCCTCTGCTTCTTGTGCCTTCCTAATTCATACTCAACATTGCTCCTGTTTCAGAAAATCAAGGTTATTCTTGTGTGTCTGGACTTAGGGGACCAAAAAGCAATGGCTTCATCCTTGACAAAGCCTTAGTTAGGTCCATGGTTGTCAACTGCCACTGTTTTTTTCCCCATTAAAGTGAATTTTGTTTATCTGTGTATCTCTTAAATCATATATAAAAAGAAAAGAAATCTTGTTATAAAATGTATTCTTTTGTCACCTAAACACCAGGACTGAAGACAGGAGTGATTGGCAATGCAATTGTAATCAATGTGTTTGAAGACTAAGAGGTTTGTAGATGGTTTAGCCATTGATTCTTAAGGACAGCTATTCACAAAGGTGCTGGGTACAGTTTGCATTGATGTGTGTTGTTTCAGTTACAATGAGAACACATGTGACTGCTGGAAAAGAAGAAATCCATTTATTCATTTAGCTGGGAAGAAAGTGGCAGGAAGTGGAGAATGTTGTTTGTCTACTCCAACACTGTTATTCTTTCTTGCCTGCCATTGAAAAAAAAATGTATATACCTTTTGAGATTATAGTATCACCCCCTTTCCTTTTCCTCCTTTCAACTCTCCAACATACTCCTCTGAAGAAAGCTTTCATTCCAATTCATGGCCTCTTTTTTTTTTAATTGTTATGTATATGTACACACACACACACACACATTCCTAAATACAAAACTACAATCTGCTTAGTCTGTATAGCATTATTTGAACATACATTTTCTGTTGAGAGTACAAAGGTTCTTGTAGTCACAAATAGATGCTATGGACCAAACATATTAAACACATGGGGTTATGTTTTCAAAGGAAGAAATGTATAACTTTTTTGTGCTCAGAAGACTGGGAATGGAGGTGGCCAATCCTAGATGACCTCTGCACTATGTGTAGGACCAGGCCACACCTGGTTCCCCAAACTCTCCAGGAGTGACCTCTTTGCTATGAGTATGACATGGACCACCCCAATCCTCTGCTTATGCCTTTTTCACACAGGATCGTGTGACATCACAACACTCTTTCCAAGTATACTGTACTTAAATATGACTAAAATAAACTGCCCGGGGTCAGACTCTAGAAGTTCAAAACAACACTGGCTACTAAGGAGTTGTGTTGAATTGACTCCTTCCTGCCTCATGTAGATTGGTACACTCTGCAGGCTGGGGTGCAGAGACACTCATAGTTTTCAGGGCCGGCCATGTAGTATTGGATAACCAATTGGCAAGTTCTTTCCAGGGAAAGACTATTTTCCATGGCTCAACTCATAATCCTTGGAGAAGAATCGACAGCCAGCACTTACTAAGCCATCATAAACCTTAATTACAGTTTAAATATTTGTCCTTATACCAACAGATTCTAGATATGAGGATATGAGATGTTTTTCTTTTTTTTTATGTCCACTGTCTCTGGTAAAGAGGGCTAATGACATATAAAAACAATAAGTCTGTTAAGTCTGTCAGATTAAATCTGGAGAACCCTTCCCTTTTAAATGAGGAGAAAAGACACAGCTGGTTCTGGTGTTCCTGGTCACACATGCCTGGGGCTGTGGTAGCTATCTTGCAAATGGGAGTTATCAAGGTATTGAACTCCTATCTCAAGGACACCTGGTGCTTGAGAAGGATCTCATTTAGCTATCTGAAGTCTTGAGTGATGAACCCTTGTGACAAATTCTGGTTTATTCTGGATTTTGATCATTTGTCTCTCTCTTTATTCATGATCTACATTGCCAGTTCCTTATTAACTCACCTTTTCAATGCACAGGGTACAGTTTTGTAGACTTGATTTTGTATGCCAATGGTCCAGTTTTTTTTTTTAATCATCATGTTCTTTCTTGCATCTAACTTACTTTATTTTTAGAATTTTAAGATGTGTTAGGCAATTATCAGCCTTCCCTCCTCTACATGGGCAATTGGGTTATAATTGTCCTGTATCATTGCTTTGTCAACACACTGTGAGGCTTAATGTGCAACATTACTGCCAGAATTCAGGTCAAGACTTCTAAAATACTCTGTTTTCTTTTTGCATTTGGGGGGTATTCATTCTGTTTGATTTTCATACAACTGGGAATGATTAAGTTTTCTGTATTTCCTTTTAATTGTATTTTATGAATCTTAAAACTATAGATTTAAGGTTGTGAAAATTTTCTATTGGCTTAAGTATTGATCTATATGAAATGTGACTTTGTAACATCGAATAAGATTTTTTTTAGAACATTTCATGAATATTACATAGTCTGTTTATAGTCTAGGTCACCAGCCTCTCTCCTCCAATCCCCCAACAACCATTACCTACTTTGATGATTCTAATTACTGCTTGTCAGTGGAGTCTTGAGGTCATTCTTTGTAGATACCTGGCTTATTTCACTCAATGCAATGTCTCGTGTGTGGCTTGTATTGTCCAATATGTTGGAGTTTCATCCCTTCCTAAGGCTAATATCTGTTCAGTGTGTGCTTCACATTGTCCACAAATCCATCAGTGGACACAGGCTGCTTCAGAGTTTTAGATATTTTGAATAATATGTCTGGGAAAATAAGGCCAGAAAGATGCATTTATGACTCCATTCAGAGGGCTGCGAAGATGTCTCACTTGGGAAATTGCTTGTTGTGCAAAATTGAGAGCCTGAGTTCAGAACTACAATACCCATGTAAAAACAAAACCCAACAAACTGGGTGTGGCAACCACAATGCTGGAGGCAGAAGAGTAAGAGCATGCTATTCAGCTGGTGAACCTCAGTGAGGAACCCTATGAGAACAATCTCAGTGCTGACCTTTGGCTTCCACACACATGTACAGACACACAGACATACACAGACATTGATACAGACTCACAGACACAGGCACACACAGGCACACACACACACACACACACACACACACACACACACACGGACACAGACAGACACACAGGTACACACAAACAGACACAGACACATAGGCACACACACACAGAGGCACACATAGACACACACAGGTACACACACACACAGACACAGACAGACACACAGGCACACACAGACACACAGACACTGACAGACACACAGACACTACACAGACACACACAGATACACAGGCACAGACAGACACAGACAGACACAGGCACACACTGACACGCAGACACAGACACACAGGCACACACACACACACACACACACACACACACACACAGTCACATACCATCTCTGCTTCCCATTCTTTGGGGATATATTCAGAAGTGGAATGGCTGAATGACACAATCATATTCTTTTCATGCCCTGGAATCTGAACCTAGCACCTTGTATGTGCCATGCACATGCTCTGCCATCTAGATACATCTCCACTCCCAGTTTAAGTCCTTTAGCTCATTCCAAAGTGGCCATGGCATTTACCTTCTCACAGACAAGTAAGGTTATGGTCCCTGTGGAACTTTCTTGATACTGCCTACCTTCCACAGTTTTGCTAGCAACCACTCTGGCGAGCACTGAGTGTACTCTCTAGTTTGGATGGGCTTTTGCATCATCTGTAGGGTTGCTCGCCAGCCATTTCACAGATGTGCTTGGAGAAGTATCCACCCAAGTCTTTTGTCTGTAATGTCAACCTTTCAGTCAGGTTATTTTTGATACTCTTGTGAAAAAATCAGATATTAATTACTTTTTAAAAAATTTGCTCACATTAGGGTTTCAGTAGAAGGCCTGATGAGTTCTGACAGTTTATAATGTCATATACTTATTGTTGTCATTAGTACATTGCCACCCACTATAAAATCTCCTGGGCCTACCAATAATCTTCCAAACCCTGATGTGGGATGCCCTTCTTTATGCTGTGAATATGTGCAGCTTTTATTGGTTGATAAATAAAGCTGATTTGGCCAATGGACAGGCAGAATAGAGCCAGACAGGAAATCCAAACAAGATATGAAGAGAAAGAGTCATGAAATACAATGTAGCCACCAGAGAAGCAAGATATGAGGTAACAAGCCACCAACATAGTGGTAAAATATAAACTAAATGGGTTAATCTAATTATGAGAGCTAGTCCATAATAAGCCTGAGCCATTGGCCAAACAATTATAATTTATATTAAGCCTCTGAGTGTTTATTCAGGAACTGATGAGCTAGAGACAAACCTCCATTTACAATACTCACTAATCCTTGGTGGCCAGTGACTTTTTTTTTTTTTAATCATCTCTATAGTTTTCCCATTTTTAGAATGTCTTATAAATGGAGCGATGGTCTTGGAGTTTCAGCTTTATCTGGCACTATACAAATACGATTCACCCAGATCCTTGGGGGAACTTCATAGTCCATTCCTCTTCATGGCTGAGGAAGATTTTGTCATGGGCTATCTCAGGGCTGTTTACTCATTATATATAGCTTTTCCTTGGGTGCTTTCATTTGGGGGCAACTGCAAAGTGCTGTGAACATTCATGTGAACTCTGTGTGGATATGTGTGTTCAATTCAGTTGGCAAGTATTTGGGAGTGGGACTGTGCCGAACAGTGTTAAATGTAAGCTTAGCTGTATAAAGAGATGACAAACACTATGTATGGTACATTCTACCTTTTCCATCCCTAGTATTGCCATGCTAGCTCATTCTCTCTCTACTTTTTTTTATCATGCTCTTAAAATTCAATGGTCTGTAATTACTGCCTTAATTTGTTTTTCCTCTGGTGACAAATGACTTAAAACATGTCCTCTTGTGATTATTCATACTATTCATGATTTTCCCATTAAGTTATGGCTAGATTTTGGTTAGAGATATATTTTTAGGGTTCTTAAACTTTAATTTTTTTATTCCTGATTTGAAAAATTATTTACCTATTTTGAAACATTTTGAAACTTTCTCAAAGAAGTGCATATCTTTAAAGGCTATAGACACTATCTTGTGAACAGAAGGTAACTGTAATGTTGTGTTTTTTAGTGTACTTTACTTTTGGCATTTTCTGTTAAAATTCTTATTCAATTCCATATATACCTTTACCCCCAGGGCATTTTTGTTTTAGTTTCATAGTCTTGTGTTGCATTTGCATGATCTGTTTTGAGTTGTTCTTTGTCTAAAGTTTTAAAGTTTGCAGTAGGTTTATCCTTTGGTTTTTGAACACACGGATGTTCCCTGCTGTTTCGTGACCGCTTAGCCTTTCTCAGTTAAGAAGTCTTGGGACTCTTGCCCCATTCACCGCACCATAATTGTGTGGCTCTGTTTCTGGACCCCCTTTCTACTGGCCTTTTCATCAACACCTCATTGCTTGGCTACTGTACCATAGTAGTAACCTGATCCAGGTGGCTTGTCCTTCATCAAGTGGTAGCCCTTCTTTATCACTGTCTTTGTTGTTTTGTACCCTCTGTCTACCAGTTTGCCTATGGCTGCAAAAGAGATTATTGGGTTTTTGATGTGGCCTTCAAGGACTCTGTAATTCAATTTGGAAAAGACAGACAATTACATTGACTCTTCTAATCCACAGGCCCAGGATGATTTCTATTAGTGATATTTAATTTCCTGTATGCTTATCATTCATGCATTCTTTTAGGTTTGTGCCCAAATGTTTCTTATCGAGGTGCCACACTTCAAAGGATACTTCAAAGTTTTCATTTCCTTGATAGAGTATGATAGTGGGCTCCTGTGTGTTAGCAAGCACCAATGCTAAGCAACATATTTTTCCTGATCTCCGAGGGACACCACCTTCTTTGTCAAGATGGTGATAACTCAGGGTGTTTGTGGCTGACTTTCATTCAAAGCCACTGAATTCTTAATTTGTTGAGGATTCTAAATACACATTTATGTTGGGTTGGTCAATGAAATGATTGTGGGCCTCTGAATGATTTATATTGATTGATGTTTTTTCTTTTAATGTTGAGGCAGCCTTCCAAACCAGGAGTAAATCTCTTTTGATCATGATATAGTATAATTATTGGATTTAATTTGAAAACATTCTGATGAGTTTTGCATCAATATGCACAAATGATTCTTCAATTGCCTTTAAAAATGCCTTTCTTCAGTATTAATATTAATATAATGCTTTCTTCGTGATATGAGTAAGGATCTATGTCTTACAAAGTTTCTGGATGATCGAAATATTGACTAATGGTTAATTACATCTTTCCTGATGTTAGAGACGATTATAGCAGACTAGTGAGCCACTCTGGAAGGCTAGAGCACCAGCTGCCTCAGACAGGAAACCTGAAACCCGAGACTGGGTTCTGGTGATGAATGTATTTTAAAAGTGGCCTCTCAAGGGATCTAGTAGGAAGACAACCTCAGATATTCTGTTTTCAGTGTTGGCTTATCATTATTTACACCTTACCCTTCCTGTTACTGGAACAATTCCCCTTGAATGGCTGAGGGGCTGTTGGGGAAAGGGATGGTTAGTGATGCTTCACCTATTATTATTATAGACCACCACTATTATTTTCTATCAGTTTTGTTGGCTCAGACTTGTTTGAATGCTTCAGGCAAGTCTGTAACTGGTGTATATTTCATGCTGGACTGAGGGGAGCTTCCAATAATTGATAGTCTATGTGCCTTTGTCTCTTAGTCCCAGAGAGAGTGGGGGCAGATGAAGAAGAATGATGAAAATAAAATGCTGTTTTTGTAGACCAGGTCTCAGTGCATCCCTGAAGCAGGGCTTATATCTGGGTTATGGAGAAAGAGAGCCCTTTTTATACCAGACAGATCTGCTGTAGGCTGAGAGAATCATGCCAGGAGAGTCACATGAACTGAGTCATCTCTGGTTGAGAAAGTCAGCCCTCTATTTGTACCATCTCCTCACACTTCTAAGACAAACTCTTTGTGGAATGGCAGGTGTCCTGGAGGCCCAACACATGGCTCTGGGAAGAGCCTTTTCCCGCCTTCAGTTGCTCATCCAACAGAACATGCCAGACAGATGACTGAGCAAATGTTCTATTTGCAGTGATTGATTTTAAATTGTGTTTAGAAAAATTAATTTTAGGACAAAGCATTTTATTATATCAATTCTCTGAGAATTGTATACAGTAGATTTTGATAATTTGAGAGACAAACCATTTAAAAAGATGATTGTATTTTATTCTTATTTTCCAATTTTCTTGTAATTATTATTTCACTATTTTCAAAAGAATTGTAATATTCTTTTGAGTTTATAATAAACTCAAAGCTTTGCACATGTAGAATGGCATATAAGGATCTTTTCCTAGTGTGTGTATTCCATCAAGGAGAAGGCTGCAGCTTAGTGTTTGAAGTAATCACAGGTATGGAGTCGGAATGCAGACATTCCAGACAGCTGTCAACCTAGGAGTCTTTGATGGGCCAATAAGTATCTTCATACCATATCTGTGTCATAATAACCGCACTGATCATCTGTTGCATTGAGATGAAATACTGAGACATAGGAGCTTATAATAAATGCAAAAATAAAGATAATTACCTTCCTCAAGTACCCAATTTTCTTCATTTTCCTTCTCTGTTCTCTGTAACTCCTTCTACCTCCACGTTTTTCCAATTACTTTATTCAAATTCACCACAGATCATTGGTGCTTAATACCCAGGGCAACATCAACATGGAAAATGCTTCAGAAACAATGCAGAAAAGTTCAGAAAAGGGGTGCAATGTACCAATAGACCCAATAGTCTAAAGTCAAACCCTGATTTTATAAGTGGAGACATTTGTTAGCCTCCAAAGATCCAAAATATAATTTTTATGTATATGAGGAGTTTGTATAGCATGTGTAAATGACACCTACAAGCTGACCATATAATAGTGCATGATGCGATTACATCAGAAAGAATGTTCTATGTGTTCATAAAGAAAGCACAAGAGCCAGCTGCATGTGCGGGCTGCATTGTGTTCATGAGGGAGTATGAATTGCCAGTTCAGTGAGCAGGCACCATAGACTCCAGAACAGCTCAAATTAAAGTCAACCAATATCTTAGGGTTAATATTGCTGTGATGAACACCATAATCAAAAGAAACTTGGGGAGGAAAGGGTTGATTTTCTTACAGTTCCACATCATAGCCCATTGTGGAAGGAAGTCAGGATGGGAACTCAAGCAGGGAAAGAACCAAGAAGCAGGAACTGATGAAGAGGCCATGGGGCAGTGCTTTTTACTGGCTTGCTCATCAAGGCTTGATTAGCCTGCTTTCTTATAGAAATCAGGACCACTATCCCAGGGACTGTACCACCAACAATGAGCTGTGCCCTTTCGCATAAATTACAAATGTAAAAAATGCTTTACAGGCTTACCTATAGTCTAATATTAGGGAGGCATTTTCTCAACTGAGGTTCCCTTTTCTCAGATGACTGTTTATGTTGAGTTGATACAGAAACTAGCCAGCAAGTTGACACTTTATAATCTTCAGGTGGAGTACTGGTAAACCCATGGGTAGACAATCACTTGGGGACAACATCTTGCCCATTCCTAGAAAACAGAGCACATATCCTACAGCAATTTTACATCTGGAGATTGCTCTAAAGCAGTGAGTTAATGGTGTCCCAAAATGACTTCTCCATGAATGTTTAGAGACATTTGCTACCACAGTAGGTAAAGCTGGGGAGTGCACAAGCGCTGAGCAACAGAGAGGAGAGGAAAACAGCACAGTATGATTTTAAGTGGATATTATCCAGAGACACAAGGAATACAGGATTGGTGCATGAGACAAATCCTACTCACGGATGAAGTGGATGAAGATTGGTGACCCAAACAAACATGGCACATGATGAAGTCCATGCTATCACACCTTCTTCTGTAGTTATATGAAGAAAGATGAGGAAAACAACTCTCCATGACAAATGTCAGAACAGAGGACTGTATGGACTCTTGAGACACAACAATCTTCCACACCTTGAGAGTTGAACATGTCTGTTGATATTTTTTTTTAAGGCAGACATAACTTTCGTTCACTCCACAGACATATTACTTAAAATTATTAAGCATAATATTTAATTGTAGTTAATGTAACCCTTCTGGAATAGTCAGAGGTAACTTGTACAGATATGCACAACATGACTGTAAATGTATTCAAATATGAATAGGTAGAATTTTAGGTCATGAATCCATGAATGAAACAGAGGACACAGCTAGCTGTGTCACATAAGTTTCTAAATTTTCTATGTAATCGGGGGGGGCTTCATAATAAACTATTAGAAGAACATTTCTTACTTTGGCATGTTGATGTGCCTTTAAGTTCTTCTAAATCTCACAACATATAGAAATAATCAGGACAATCCATTCTGGCCAAACAAATTGATGGTTATGAGAGATGACATTGAGGAAGGTCACCTCATGGAACTGTTTCTGGGGTTCACTTTCCCCTTTCCTATATCTTTCTTAAACATTTTCATCATGTATTTTTTCATACTGTACCAGGGGATACTGAGGAACTTGACTTGGAGGAAAGTCAGTCTGGAGGCCAGATAGGAAGGACAAGGAAGCTAGTCTCAGGGTGTCTGTAGAGACATGTTCCTGAGCCCAGGCTGCCCATCTCCAGTCTTCCTCTGTCAAAACAGGATCTTACTGTTTTGTGTTTAACATACAATGCAGAGTGGATAATTAGCTAATTTAAAAGGATATTTCATTTATTTATTTGTGTGTGTATGTTCATATGCACACATGCTATGACATATGTGTGGTGGTCACAGGACAAGTTATGGCAAACCTGTAGGTGCTGGGGATTGAACATGGCTTGTGACATTTGGTGGTAAACACCATCACCCAATGAGCCCTGTTGGCTAATATTTTACATTAGCTGAAAGAAGAAACTTGGTAGTGAAAATGCTACTGTTACTGCCTAGAAATTAGGCTTTTTTATTGTTGTTAATGTATGCTAGGAATCAGAGGTCTATTGTACCTTTGTCATATGCAACTACTTTGCCTGAAGATTTAATTGAGCATGGGTAGAAGGTGCAATTCAGAAGTCATGTGACATGTGAATGCATGCGGCCTTCACTGAAGTTCTCCCAGGGTAAATAATTTGGTGTAAAGCTGTCAGTCTTGAAGTGGAGACAGGGGAAGGGAGGGTAAACACTATCAGAGTTAGTAGACACTACCTGTAGTCTCTAATCTGTGCTGAGATTTATTTCCTGTTTGCTTTTTTATTTTAATTCAGTAGCATATAAGAAGAATTGGTTCAAAAATAGAGGAAATAGGACATAATACATAACATATATATGCATTCTGAGATGGTTGCAACCCAGTTGTGGAAAAATACACACAGTTTTGCCATAACTGTCTCCTCTTATTCCCAAGTACACAAAGATTAAGCCAGATGTCAATTCTACTTAAACTATTATCTGGCATTGACTGTAAGTTCAGATTGTATAGTCAAAAAGCCTGATCCTATATCACCATATCCCAAATTAATAATTGCACAAATTCACTGAAAAGCAGAAGTTTGAGCAAAAGATAAACTTGCCATTGCAGGCCACTCAGAACATGGTGAGGCTGAATAAACAGTGGGATTGAGGATGCTGGAGACAACTGTCTTACCTCAGAAAATAGTGAATAGAGATACACAATGGAAAACCCCTATAGAGAAATACTTGGAATTATGGAAAGGCGGAGTGGTCTTGGTTCTATGATGGAGTGTCCAGCCTTAAATAGAATGTTTCATCCCAGACCCCTAAGGCTGATTGAACTTCAAGAAAGATGTGGTGTGAAGATGGTGAGAACTGGAGGTCTAGGAGCCCTGCTGAGTATAGTGTCTTCTGGGCATGATAGGGGCATCTTATCCATGAGCCCTGATAGCCTTAGTTTCCTGATGAAGACCAACATAGTGAACATCCCAGCACTGAAGGGAGTGGGTACACGAGGCCCCAACCCCGGCTGAGTGACAGCCACTGGAGATGGATAATCACTCTTTGTTGGGAGTGTGGCCACTAGGAGGTTGAACATGCCCTAGCTGATGACCACACATGTGCACATACTAACTGTATTTACTAGGTTATTTTTACAAAGGGAATGAAGTGATGGGAGATGTTATTCTGTAAATATGTTTCTCATACTGTTTAATTAATAAAGCCCCGTTGGCTAATAGGAAACTAGATAGGCGGGGCTAGGAGACAAGGAGGAAAGAGGAAGTGGGAAGGAGGAGTCAAGATGTAGGGCATGGAGAAGGAAGACGCCCCTAGCTGATGACCACACATGTGCACATACTAACTGTATTTACTAGGTTATTTTTACAATGGGAATGAAGTGATGGGAGATGTTATTCTGTAAATATGTTTCTCATACTGTTTAATTAATAAAGCCCCGTTGGCCAATAGGAAACTAGATAGGCGGGGCTAGGAGACAAGGAGGAAAGAGGAAGTGGGAAGGAGGAGTCAAGATGTAGGGCATGGAGAAGGAAGACGCCCCTAGCTGATGACCACACATGTGCACATACTAACTGGATTTACTAGGTTATTTTTACAAAGGGAATGAAGTCAGTAGACAGATGTGTTGGGGGACTGGGAAGTAGGTGGTGGATATTATCAAAACAAGTGACAGTCCTGGGCTTTCTTCGTTTCTGCATCTCGCTCAGGTATCAACGGTTGTGACAAACACCTGAAGTTCTGAGATATTCAAATGATCTAAGCTTGTGGATGAGGATACTTAGGGTAGATTTTTCCTCAGTGTAATTAATTCTCACTTCCTTCTGCCAACCATAGTGCTGGTGTGATTTGGTCAAATCAACTTCAGGAGGACACAGGACTCATCCTCTTTCCTTGGTGAAGTTTAGTCAGCAACTGCATGAATGTGTTTCACTTTGTGAGGAGGAGCAATGTGGACAAATAACTGTGGGAGCCAGAGCAGGTCCAGTGAGCTGTGAAAACAGGAGAGTCTTCACAGCTGCGAGAGCAGCTGCCATGGATTCTCAGCAGGTGAAGCTGTGGTGATTGTGGTGGGAACCCTGGCTGATTCCACCTGCTGCAACTTCCTCACACTTCTTTCCAGACAAGAACGTAGGGTGGCGGAACCTGATACGGAGGGGTGTTGAATTCATATACAGTTTTTGTTATTATGAGGTTTGTCAAAGCAAAGCCTAGGATTCCCCCATGCCTGGCCTTTTCTTTTGCCAGTGCTATGACACATAGCTTTGAATAAACTACAAAGGTTAACATAAACAATTGAGCCTACTGGAAGGTGAGGCAAGTATCCCTTCTTTGCATAAGGCCTGTGAAATGTGCAGTGGCACTCCATGTGCCTGATGCTGGCACCACAGCATCACACTGCAAAGAGATCAGGAGCCATGCCAGATGAGGATTTGGCAAGCTAGATACTCCACACATCTCCTTCAGCCACTGTTTCTTCCTGGCAGCCATACTTCTGTACAAGAGGTAGAATATTGTGAAGCTCCTTACAGTTCTCATATTATACTTCCAACAGCAGTGACCTAGAGGGCCAAAGACCCTCGAGGAAATCTTCTGAAAATTAGTGTGAACCCTGCCAGCAGAACCACTGGCCTGAGGTGTAATTGTCACCAACACTCGGGGACATTGTCTTTCAGAGACACCAAAGAAAAGCTGCCTCATTTCCTCAAATCAGTTTATACCAAGTCTTTTATTTGATGTGGTTTGTGGGACTTTGGGACTATAAGAGCAGAATCTCTCTGCCTACCTTCTTCTTTGCCCATGCACTGAGGTTGTTTGTCACTGAACAGCTAATGAAGACGAAATAACAAAAGTCAGGAAATCAGGGCAGGAGAGAGAATGAAATAGAAAGTTCAGGCTGTGTTAAGTAATTATCTTTTCTATTTGTGTCATTAGTGGAATATAATTAAGAGACTGCATCTCATCAGGCACTGACTAAGGAAAACTCTAGTGTCTAGCTATTGCTTCAACCAGTGCCTGGAGGAGTCAGGTTCCATCAGCATCTCCAGGTAGCACCAACCGCTGGCAGCAGTGGTTGAAATTGACATCAGGCTTAGCACATGTTAAACAGCTGTTTTATGTGCCATGTGCCAGGGGTAAATTATTCTGTTTTATCCTCTCCTAAGCTTTAGGAGCTAACACTACTGTCCTCGTTTTACAACAAGAAAACCGAGAATACAGATTAACTTCCAGAAAGAAGCCCCACAGTTAGTCAGTGGAGGAGTACAAGAGACAGCAGCTAGCCTGTCTCTAACTCAGGCACCGAGATATGCTTCTCTGTCAACTCAGCAGCTACTGGGAGGACAGCCAGAAAGATGTGAGTCTCTCCCATTGCATCAAAACACCAGCTCTTTGGAGAAGACAAACTTTCCCTTTATGTGGGTTCTCTAGGAAGATAGTCACCTGGAGAAGACCTACGATGCCAGTTAGAAGTTTTTGCCCACAAAACCCCCATATTTGTTACTCTGGTGATAATAGAGGCTCAGTTATGAACACTGCTTCTACCAAGCACCCCAATGGCCATATTTAGTTCACGTAACTTTTGACCATCTTCCACGTGATTGGCAGCTATGACAAGCATGCATGCTAATTTGTTAATGGTAAAGTTGACTACTATGGTATTCAATGATTCTCCTGTGTACAGTGCTTTCTCAGGGCCTTGTAATGGCATTTGTTCTATGTCCCACTGTGCAGTATCTTATCCAGTCCTTTGGTTTTAAGCAGCTGCATTAGCCAGTGCTTGTCATTAGAAGATAACTGAGAAGTGGCTTAAGGAGGATTTATTTTTGCTCATGGTTTCAGAAGTGTGTGTTCCTGGTCATTTGGTTCTGTTGTTTCTGGGCTAATGCAACCTGAGTCAGTGTGGGGAGCATTTAATAAAACAGCTTGCCTGATAGTAGGTAGGAAGCAGAGAAAGACAGAGAGAGAAAGAGGAGGGGGGATTTTGGAACAAGATGTGTCCTTCAAAAGCCAACCTCTAGCAGGTACTCCCAAAAGTCTGGGTTCTCCACCTAAGAGCCTATAAATACATTGATGAAGCTAAACCTCTCATGAACCATTTCATCTCACAGCACCACCATTTGGAAGCATCCTGCAGCACATGAGCCTTCTGATGATGCTTCCTATTCAAATCAAAACTACAGCAAAAATACTAACCAGCCCAAACATGAATCCACTACAGGAGAAGACCGCCCTCTCTAACTCCACATTCAGTCACAGCTACCTGCTTTATCTCTCTCCTGGGCCACTAAGCACATCTCATTCTCACCAAGTCCTGTGTGAGAATCATCTCCATTCACTTACCCCCCACTATAGACTTCCCTGCCTGATCCATGTTGACTCTATCTTTACTGTGGTCCAGGCCATGGATCATCTTTCTTTCATCCTCCATGCATGCCCATATGTCTGAATGTCTCAGAACATCCCATCGGATCTATCTTACTCTTTTCCTACATGTTATTTGAACATACCTTCTCCTCTCTGTTGACTTGCACTAACTGCACAGTGTACTGTCAACTTACACTTGCTTTAATTCTCTTTAAAGGCCAAGTACAATCTTGTTGCTCATTTTCTCAAAACTATATGATGAGTTCCACTTTGCTCTGAAAAACAATGATCTTGGCCAAGTGAAACACATTCTGTTTCTTTCCTCACCTCCAGCATTCTACTACAACCCAACAGAGCCTGCTTTTTCCTCAAGAGCAGGCATAACTTCTGCTCTCTCGGGGGGGCATCTTTGGGACACCAGGCTGAGATAGCCTTCTTCCTTCTTCCAGGCTTCACATACTCTCCTTCTCTTCTTGTGCTTCCTCTCAACTCTACCCTTTTTAATCTTAGCCCCTTAACTGTGACACTGGGGCTTTATCTGAGCAGTGCAGAAATGGAAGCCAGAGAGGGCAAATGCTAGATGTCTCAAAGTGAGGAGAAGGCACAGAACCCCAGCACAGGGTCGTGATTTAGCTCACTCTTTGCCACTCATATTTTATTAGTACTTTGAGAACTGTATACAGTGCATTTGGATCATATTTAGATCCTTCCCTAACTCCCCCCGCCTCCCCCAGATCTATCTTCCCTTCCCAGTCCAACTCACTTCTCTTCTTTATTCCAAAATCCAACAAATCCAGTTTGTACTGTCTGTATACTTTTTGATGTGTCATCTTCACTGGAGACTACCTGTCCTACTAGGGACTTCAACCTTAAAGAGATCTGACTCTACTTCTCCCAAAGTCTACCAGTTATCAATTGTTCCTTAGTTAGAGGTGGGGCTTCATGTGTTTTGGTTTTGAAGCAGCCCTCAGAGCTCATGTGTCAAAGGCTTGGTACTGTGGGATAATCTTCTATACATTATGAATAGGTGTTTCTCTCATTGGTTGATAATAAAGGTGATTTGGCCTATAGCAAGGTAGAATTAGGCTAGGTAGGAAAGACAAACTTAAAATACAAAGAGAAAGAGGGGATGAATCAAAGTATGATGTGAGTCAGTCACCAGAGGAATAAGCTGCCAGAAATCAGGTAAGTTGTAAGAGCTCCTTAATAATAAGTCTGAGCTATAGACCAAACATTCTGTAAATAATATAAGAGTTTGTGTGATTATTTGAGACCAGGTGGTTGGGAGAAAAGAAAAGTTCTGCCTCCATGTACAGGTTGTTTATATATTTATTTATTAAGGAGGGTGTTTGGGGTGTGATAGGGTGGGTCCTATGAGAGATAGTAGGTCATTAGAGGCAAGACTTTGAAGGGGGCTGTGGGCACCCATCTGTTCTTTTCCAGGTGTATTTGTCTCCTGGTTGTGGAGAGTTGGACTGAGTTTTCTACCACATGCTTTTGCCATTGTGTTCTGTCTCAACAGAAGCCAGAACACTGGAACCAAATTGCTGACATCTGTAAGCCACAGAATTCTGTTCTCTGTTTAAGTTGTCTTATAAATGGGGGCCTGACAGCACAGGCTGCACTCTCACTTCCTGTTTGAGCACTCCAGTTCCCTGCACGTGGTCAACTGAGCTCTTCCCAGACTGTTCTGTGAAGAACATGAAGTGGCAAATTATATTCCACGTGTCATCTCAATACTCTGTGAGATAAACAGGACCATGTCTCCCACTTTAGGGAGGTACATTTGGAATAAAATTTTATCTATGTGTCAAAGGAAAGGGTAGGGAATTATTAACAGCAGATCCGAGATTGCAAACTGGCTTCCTGACTTTCACACTCAAAAACTGTCAATGTCTCCTCATCATGATTGCATTCTCTTGACATTATTCACAAAACCACAAAGTCCTGAGGGGGCAGCAGTAGCCACACAGTGCACACTGGGTAATGCTATGCTCCTCTCCAAGACCAAAAGCAGAAAGAGCATCCGTTCCATCTCCTCAGCAAGTTAACCGTCAAGTTGCACAGTGCAATCCGAGACCCCGCCCAAGGTCCTTAAAGATCTGACTTTGTTGTACTTGGAATTGGCAGCAGCAGCTAAGGAGCTACTGTGCTTAGCTAGCAATATGTGTGTTGTCAGAGGCTGCACTTCAAGCACTTTGAGTGAGAAACCAGAGGGCCCCTCCCCCAACCTACACACCCTAATACTCCTTCATGTCAGAAACTATCACTATTTAGTTATCTTTTAAAGATTATCTATCATCTATCTATCTATCTATCTATCTATCTATCTATCTATCTATCAATCAATCCATCAATCTTTCTATTTATCTATCAATCATCCATCTGGCATATGTGTGCTTAAATACTGCACCATGTATATGCAGATGCCTGAAGAAGTCAGAAGAAAAGGTACTAGAGTTACAGAAACTAGAAAGTAACTAGAGTTATAGGCAGTTGTTAGCCACCTGATGTGGGTGCTGGGAACCGAACCTGGGTCCTTTGCAAGAGTAATAAGTGTTCTTAACCTCTGGGCAATCTCCCCAGTCTCAGTCCCGGCAATTGTTATTTTGATCTTGCTCTTTTTTGTGCAACTGTGGGGCTCCTTGTGGAACATCCATCTAGTGAGACTGGCTTTAACTCCTATGGCTGACACTTCTGCTCCTCTTCATTCCCTAGAGGAGGATGGAACCCTTTCTTCAGTTCAGGGCCAAATTTTCACAGTCCTCCACCATGAAGAAATTGATTCAGTCAGCAGAGGAGGAAACTGTTATGTTATTTCTCTGTTGTGCTGGAAATCAAGAATATAAATCTCACAACATAGAATTTTTCAGTTTTTGCATATTTGCATACTGAATACATTTGTGCAATGCTGAATTTCCATGCTTAAATTTTTTTTTAAGAACTTATAGTCTCTCACTAAAGAAAGCCCAGGGAGATAGTCTCAGTTAGGAGAATCGGGTGCACGGCAACCTCAATACAAATAGGACATTAGCTCAACACACAAATGTACACATGTGGAACACAGAAAACAAACACACAGACATGGAGACAAACACCAACACAGACGAATATTCCTAAACACACATGAGCATATTTTAGAGCTTGTGCACATACACAGACATGCATACCAACCCACACAAGTAAAAGCATAAAAGCCTAAACACAGATACACAAGCACACATGTACACACATCCATATATCACCATCTTTGACCTTGGTGCTCACCAACTATTAGTGGTTCCTGCTCCTTGGTGCTCACGAGTCTGTTCTGATGGCTCTGAGCATCACTCCATATATATCTCTTTAGTTTCACAGTGGCAGGTGAATTGATCAGGCAGGTTTGATTAATTATGACTTAAGTTTCAAGTCTCTAATTTCTTGTTCCACATAAGGAAAATCACAGCTTTCATGTACAATACTTCTAACAATATAACCGGTTTCTCTTTGGGGGGAAAAAACTGTCAAAACATGACATGTCAGTTTCATTTCCTTCCACCAACATAACGCAATCTGTTTTGATGGAGAAGGCATATATTTTAATTATTTGTTTTTAATCTGACTCCAAATTTGACATATGGCGCCTTGTTAAGTTCTCTCTACATGTTCTGGTAAAAACAAAAACAAGCTGTAAAAGTTACTCAACTTCTGGCATAAAAGTTATTTTTAAGAACTCCTACTGCTTCCGAAGAGGTTATATGGCTCCAAAAAATACCCTTGTAAGGAGTGGTGACATCAGTTCTCAGACACTTAGGAAATTGATCACAGCCACGTTAGCCACTGGCAAAAAACATGTTTCTTGGCCGAGGACTGGTGTGTAAGAAGATAAACATAACTGGTCCTCCCAGGAGTGTGTTCCCCAAAACTCACACATATTGAGTAACAAGAGAAAAATGTGTGCTATCCATGGATTTTGAAGCCTTCGAAGATTTGGGGTTTTGTCTCAGGAGAGGAAGAGAGCAGAACATTTTCTGTTAGCTTTCAGCAGGCTCTCGTCCTTGTTTGTTTGTTTTGATTGTGATCTTTGATAAAGATGAGGAAATAGTTTTGATGATTTTACTATTGTTCTATTACACAGTGACCAGTCAGATGATTAGAGAATGAGACTGTTAATGTCACTGAAAAATTATCCTTACACCAAAAAAGAATAAAACTGCCATCTTTTGGATTTTGTTTAAAATGTCTCTTTATGCCAGTGATAACACTCAGAGAGTATACTGGTGTTAACACTTTTGACCTAGCAGTTTGAATGACAATTACCTATATTCTTAGAAATGATCACTAAGGATAGAGATATTTATTTATTGGCTTACCATTTGTGCAATGAACATGGACTTCAGAGCTAATGGATGGTAAAGATTAGGAAGCTAAGTCCAATCACTTCTCTGAAGCAGTTCAGAAGAATGCATCTGTCTACAAAGTAGGGGATGCAGCAAAAGAGTGGTACCCACGATCCTCTGTCCCATGCTCTAGCATCTACTTCTGAGGTCATGGGGTTCACTGAATTTTTATGCTAAGCATGCATAAAAACCCACAAAATTATTGCTAAACACACAACTGAACTATTTAGCCATTGGAGTTATTTCTAACACCTTTTTAGATCATAAAATAAAATGTATCTTGCTTCTCCCATTTGACTTGAGGTCCTCCTTGAACACTCATCACTCCTCCCTCTCCCCAGGCATCAGGAATTCTGATCTTTTGCATTAATTTGCATATTTCTGATCTTTGCACTCTTTAACTTTCACCTATATAATAAATATGAAGATAGAAAATGAAACACAGTGCTGGTTAGTTTTATGTCAATTTCACATGAGCCAGCCAGTGTCATTCAGGAAGAGGGAAGTTAAATTTAGAAAATGCCCCTACCATATTGGCCTGTGGTACATTTTCTTGATAGATGATTGATGTGGAAGGTGCCAGCTCAGGCCCATCCCTGTAGACAGAATCATGAATTCAAATAAGGAACATGGACTCTTGACTCATATGTTGAGGATTCAGACATTTTGGAATGGGAAAACAAAAAGAGCTATTTAGTATAACTAGCCCATCAGAATAAGAATTCAGATGAGGGGTGACAATGTCTCTGCTGTCCCTAGCTCATCTTAATGAGTGAGTGGAGTGGAAAGTGATGATGAAGTATCACACAGGTGGACACCAGAGACACCCATATTCTTGTAGTCCCTGTTTGGAAGCAGTGGGTCCCTTCTCCAGTGGAGGAGGGGGTCTCTGTTGCTAGTTACTGCTCACCACATCCTCAGTTACCTGATGTCTTCCTTGAGTTGGTGATGGCAGTCAGGGACCTGGTGGAGCTGTAGGGAGTGAAGATGCTAATGGAGAGATAAGTCCTCACCATCCTGGTTTGTGCATTCTAGAGACAAGTGTGAGGTTAGAGTTTGTGTGGGTGGGATTACACTAAGCCACCTGCCTCCATCTTCTAGTCATCCATAGCCCACCACTGAACCATTCCAAGACATGGATCAGCTCTACTTATCTCATCACAACAAATGCTTTCCTAGTCAATGTGAGGTTCCCATGAGAAAATCTGTCAATAGTTAAGGTAGACATGAATTTTAATGGCTAAATACTTCAATTGAGTGCTTAGCAAAAGGTGCTTCATAACTTTGTAAAACAGTCCTGGAGGCTGTGGCCCTGCATAAGCTAGGAGATTCCATGTGTCACACAGATTCTGTATGTTATCCATCTGTTGCAAAAGAACTAACTAACTACATTGGTCTGTGAGTATAGGGTTAAGTATTTAGGGTACAGTTAGAAATTACTCTTGCTCAGGAAAATGGCAGCAGTAGGTTCTCTAGGGTCTTGGATGTTACTAATCATAGATATTTGGCTAGGTTTTTAGTACTTGGAATAAAATTATCTCTTATTGGATGGGCCTAAGTCTAATTAGAAAGCGTGCTATTACCCTCAAGATACAAGTGCCACCTTTGTACTCTGATGACATCTTGTCTTGCTGGTCATTGTTGGGGCTCACAGGCATTACAGTTGGGTAGGAATATTGACTGCTTTTTTTCCTAAGTGATGATGGCACAGTCAATCACCAGTGTTGATCAGAAGTTTCTTTAATTGCTGGGATAGCTTACATTTGAGAGGTTTAGCGTGCTGGGTACTATAACCACGAGAATGCACAGTAGTGTTGTTTGAGGCTGTGACAGCCCAGATCCAAAGTTGGCCCTTGACTGAGTATTTGAGTTGGACAAGTCATTGAACTCCTGAGAACTAACTAGGAACAAGCTGTGTCAACCCCATGTAGGAATCATAGCTCCATGTCTTCTCATTCCCTATATCCTAAAAACAGACATTTATATAAACTTTTATATAAAAGTTGTGAAAATCTTTGACCATCCAAACAATCTTGTGTATTCTTTGAATACCGAGGATGGAAATATAAACCCTACCTTTCAAGCCACCATACATATCAAGGACAAGCTGAGGAAGCTGACTCATGGGAGAGCTTCCAAATCTATGGTTTATCAGAAAGTACAGTAGAGACTCCAAAGATGGTAGAAAACAGCAATCATTTTCTGAAATGCTAGTGTAATTTTCCACCGGACTTCAGCCTTCCCTGACAACTTAATGCATACTCCCATTCGAGTGAAATCAAGCAGACAATATGTTGGTAGAATATCGACACCAGCACATTGGTGTTAATGACAAAATGCCTCTGAACTGGGATCAGTGTGCAGTGTGAAGTGAATCCCCTCTGTTCAAAATAAAGGGCACAGAAGAAAATGAAGTCTTCTAAAAGGTCACAATATGCGCTGTGTGAAAATTCAACACTTGGTTCGCATACAAATAAAATGTTATTTAGAAAGTGATGTCAGCCCACTCAAAGTTGTAGATGCCCTAGCAGAATTAAAAGCACAAGTTGCTTATTGTAAATCAAGTAAGCCAGGACTAGCATCTTCCAGACTTAAAGTCTTCTCACTGAATGATCTCATAATAGTATTTTCCTAATATGGTAAATAATCTTAAGAAGTGATGACAAAGAAAGACGAAAGGAGAAGGAATTATAGCACCCCACCCCCAAGCCACGTGGGAGTCCCCTTCCACTGTATCTTAAATACTTCTCAACTACCCTATAATGTTTAACATTTTACAGAAGCTGATTCAGAGGCTGCCGTCATTGGAGTAGGGCAGGGATTCTGAGGGCTCTTTTCCAGTGTATGCCAGCTCCAACTCCATGCTCTGAGTGGGTGCTGTTCAGGGCTGGGCTCCAGGAGACATGGAGTACACTTGTGGTAGTGAGAGTGTCCTCCATAGGCTCAGAGGTTACAATGTTCGGTCCTAGTTGGTGTCACTATTCAAGAAGGTTTAGAAGAGGTACATCATTGCTGGACTGGAGGTGGTCTTTGAGAATTAAAATCCTCCTGCTACTTCCAGTTCAACCTCTCTGCTTCATGCTTGTCTTTGAAGATGTGAGCTCAGGTTCCTGTCCCTGCCATCATTCATGTCTACCCTCCATAAACTAGAAATCATAAGCTAGAAAAGGCTTTTGTCTGTATGTGACTTTATATCATTATTTTTATCATAGCAACAGGAAAGTCATCAATACAGGACCTGGGGTCAATTCTAGGACCACAGAATGCAGATACATCTCAACCCGCTGCAGCCTGCACTGGTAGAACAAGAGACAGGCATAGGAGTAAATTTTCCAGTATAAATAAGCTTGATGCTTCACCAAGAACCTACTTAAGTGTCTATTACACATGTCTCCTATCAGTGAATGTTAATAATGTCCCTCGGGCAAACTTGGAGAATGTGCATTGTGGAAGAAAAGTCAGGTACAGGAAACACAGCATCAGTTTGGTATCTACTGGGACCTGCTTCCAACTTTATCACTATTCAATACTTCATGTTGCAAGTGAAATATGTCTGTGTATTGGATGGCACATACAAACATTAAACACATGGTAATTGTGCAATGGATAAATGGGCGATGAGGGCTGTGCATTGCATGTATTAAATGTATCTGTGTTACTCATGCTCTGTTGTGATAGAAATTGAAGATAAATGTGGTAAGATTAAGAAAAAAAAAAGCTAACTTCAGTAAAAGGCATCATTAAAAGAAGGGACAGTGGAAGTGAAATCAGACATTGATGTGAAGAAAAACTTAAGATGATATAGAAAACTAATGAGGGCAAAGAGATAAATGAAAGTGAATTATTACCAGCTTAATGAAAGATCCCATGACCTGGGTCAGGCATGGAGGATGTGCACCTGGGTCCAGATGACACACAGGCAGGTGTGTATTCATGGAGCATATACAAAACTTTTGAAATAAACATTTAAAGTTAGATGCAGTTTTTTCTCTAAGTACTAAGAAAGAAGGAAGAAGGGGATGGGGGATGTATCTAATGTGTTGGCTTCTCTACTGTTCCTCCCAGTGGCACAATTCAGAAATAACTTACAGGAACAATTTATTTTGCTTACATTTTCAATGTTTCTGTTCATCATAGTAGAGAGGGCTAGTGGATCAGAGTAGAGCTCACCCAGAGTCCAGGAAGCAGGGAGCTTATTTAGCTGTTTTTCCTCCCTTATCCTGGCAATGTCACAGTCCAATAAATAGGAGGAAGCTTTCTTCACAAGTTAATCCTTTCTGGAAACATCTACAGAGACACACTCAGATGTGGACATTGCTCATCTCCTACGTATTTTAAATCCATGCAAGATGACATAGAAGATCAGTAATCACATTAACCATGCTGCTTTTATTCAGTGTTATTGGGAGCCAAACAACAAAAGCATCACTAGACACATGAAGGTTATGAAATATTTCCAAGGAAACCGAACAAGATATATATGATCCATGTGTTCTAAACACATCAGTACTTATTGAAATAATAGAGCAGAAGCCACATACTGGAAGTAAGTACTTGCCAGAGTGAAGCTTTGAATTAGCTATGCTATATGTTATATATCCAGTGCATTCATGGTAGCTCATCAAACATTCATAATTTAATAAAACAATGTAATTATAGGGCAGGCAAACAGGCAATTTCCAAAGATGAAGGAATGGTTAAGAAAATAACAGGTTACAATAGGGTCATCATTGCTAGTGATTAGAGAGTTGCAATGTGTTGGCCATTGCTAGTGGCTAGAGAAAGATAAACTTTCAGCATCTTACAACCTCCTGCAAACTACTTCCCATTGAGCAGGAAGACAGGAGAATTTGGTGAGAGATTAGACATCCCATAGTTGGTGGGAATGAAAATATTATAAAATCTTTCAAGGAGGTTTCTACAAAATCAAAACCCACTTCTAATTCAATAATGCTAGCCTTGAGTATTTACCTCTAAAAACTGAAAATACCTGAAGATACAAATTGGCATACCTGACATTTAAAGATTCATTTATAGAAAGTAAATAATACAATTCAAATGTCCAGCATGTGGTGAGTAGAGCAATAAACTGTGGTGCACCCACACACTTGAATCTTTTGCAAAAAGGAAGCAAATGACACGCACATGTACAGGTGCACACACATGCATACACCTCACATACACTCACTCACTCACTCACTCACTCACTCACTCACTCACTCACTCACTCACTCACTCACATTCATGAAAGAACTTCAAGCACTCTAAGCCAAACCAAGCAAGAAACAATGAAGTCTGCACATGACACAGGTTCATAGTGTGACATTTCAGAAAGGGTTAGACTCCAAGGGTAGCAAGCAGTTCAGTGCTTACCGCCCTTCTGACTGAGAAGGGTTGCCTTTTTTCCTGGCTTACAGAGAAGTTTCATATTGTGCTCAAGATGGTGGCTATCTATACAATGCATATTTGTGTTTGCAAGCTTATGAAGGTGTGTGTGTGTGTGTGTGTGTGTGTGTGTGTGTGTGTGTGTGTGTGTGTGTGTGCATGTACTTTCACATGCTTGCATTCATTCCATGCTTTGGAAGAGCCAAAGAACAATTATCAACTAGAAACGTTATAATAGATAGATGTATACCAGAACATTTGTGAGTCATGTTCAGATGTTAAGAAAAGAGTGTGTATTTTCTCTGAGAAATCAAACATGTTCTTGCTAAATGGATTTTTAGATTTTTAAAATACACTTTACTCTTAAATGGCTTCAATCCAGTCATTCATTTCTGTTTATTGACATAAGGAAAGCCACCAACTTTTTCTATGATTTACTCCAACTACTCATTTCTGTATACATAATATAGTTACACGTTCTTCTTTCTTTTAGCTTTAGATTAGCATGCATTACTTGTATTCCCCAATGGAGCTCAGCCTGATGCTTCAACATATAGCATAAACCAATCCATTCTGGATTCCCTTCATCCCACCTCCCCATTCCTGTCCCTCAAGTCATGGCCTATGGCCTCTCAGAGCTTGTTAAACTTTAACATACAGGTCAAGGTGTGTAGGTCTTGTCTTCCTGTGCCTGGCTTATTTCACTTAACCCGATGTCTTCCACTTCTCACTCTTTGCTAATGACATCCATTCTTCTTTGTGTTGAATAATGTGATAATGCATTGGTATATGCACATCAATCACCTTCCATTCATCTGTCAATGGGCTGCACCAATGCATGCATGTTCTATGTCTTGGATGTTGGGAATAGAGCTGCAGTGAACATGTTCATGCACTGGATCACTTTCAGATACTAAATACATGATCATTTAAAGTTACTGTAAAATAGTCTTCCTGTATCTCACATCTCTTTTCAAGTTCTAACCTTTACAAATGTCTTCTGTATCACTTGGATTAGGTATATGCATCTTAAGTTAATTACATCCTTGAATGGGCACAGACTTGTATCTGCTTAGCTTGTTGTTACAAACTGTGTGTAAGCAGGATGTACTTCTTGTCACAGTGCTGTCAACTCTGCCATTAATGGGACTGGTAACTCAGAGACAAACACACTGGGTACTCAGGATGTCCAGGACACTGAACTTTAAATCACTGAGACCTGTACATCAATTAGCGCACATAAAAGACAGGAGGCCATCTTAACAGCTTACTTCTTAGTGAAGTAACTGTTTTCTTGTAGGGATTTTTGATGGACAAAAAGGGCCCTGGGAAATACTAGAAGACCCTCATAATCAGGCATAGGGACTGCTCAACATGGGGGGTAATTGCTGTGGATTTTCTGACCACTGGATACAAGATGACTTAGTTCAGCAAAAAGAACAAAATCTGTTATTGTTGGGGGTGGGGAAGAGGATATGTGATATAAACCCACACTCCTGCCATGAACAAGCTTTGTTTATACAACTGTACAACTGTAATGTGGCCAGCCAGATTGATTTGTAGGTAAAGATGCTTGCCACATAAGGCTGGCGATCGAATTTGATCTACAGGAGCCTCATAAAAGTGGAATGATATAACCAGCTCTCACAGGTTGTCTCGGACCTGTATGCCAATGCCATGACTTCAGTGTCCCCATCCATCCACACACACTGCATGTGCACACACATTGACACATAAGTATAGATTTTAAAAATATAATTATTTTAAAAATAATTTAAAATAATAGTTTCTTGGTTCAGTAGCAAACATGATAGGTCACTAATACTAAACTTGACATTTGATTATCTGTTTTGTTATAATATTCTTTATGAAGTGCATGGGAATGAATGGGCCCCTACCCCTAAAGAAATCTATAGTTATATTCATTTTATGTACTTATATATTTATTTTAATAGGATTTAACATACACAACTCAAGTTCATCTCTTTTTACCCCTAGAGATGGCTATTTCCGAACATATTTTTTCTTTATATTTGACTTTACCTCTGCAGGTTATTTTCCTGTTGACATTTTCATATTTCCTATTAGAACCCATGATAGTCACCAGAGGATTAAGAATGGGCTTATACCTGTTTACTGTAATATAAACAGTAAATTCTTTTTTTTTTCTGGCTACTATGCCACAAACTGATATTCTGTACATCATTAAACTATCTTTTTTTTACCACTTTAATTGAAAACCTTTGTGTGAAGTTTCACTGCTATTAGGAATGATGGCATGTTGTATGGTGTTGACCTTAAGTCATTAACTGTCTTAATAAAAATATAACTGCAAATGAAGTTTGAGCTAGGTTTCCATTTTATTTTATCTTTCCAACAATAACTGTGCCTATAAAACCTCTAACAGCCACTTGACTATGTGAATTCAGAGAAGCATTTTGATTCCTAGTACCCAAAGAGGGGAATTACATCAAGACATGGATAGGTGGTGGGAGGCACAGATGCTCTCCCTCCCAGAGCACACATTCTATCATGTAGTCAGCAGCTCAGACCCTATTTTGTGACATCTTCAAGACTATATAGTCCCCCCACAATTGTTTTGTGTGTACTTTGGTATTGGTATGATTAAATGTATCTTTGCTGACTTGGTGGTGGCTCCATAAGACTGTGACCCCAATGTCCTTTTGGGGGGATTCCTTAATTCCTTAATGTTGTATGGTCAGTATAGGGGCTGGACTTGTAGATGAACTATCAAATAAGTTACAGTCCTGATGTTGCTTGCTGAGGCTCTGAATATCCCAACATGCATCAATATTTCTGCTCCTTTCTGTACAAACTTGGTGGCAAGAGGGAATGACAATTTTCATAAACTCACATATACCAAGCCTCCTCCTTCCTAGGGAAGGTAATAAAGGCCTTCAGTATATATTCACAGAGCACATTAATGTCCTCATGCTGTTGATCCTGGTGGTGAAAGGGAAAGAGGAATTCTAAACTGTGTAGAGTTTCAATCATTGATGGTAAATCAAGACACATATGGAGAACCAGGATGAGGAAGGTGAGGGAAGCTTGTTACCAATGTTGTTATTATATCCCAGACACTGTGGCAACTATTTTTAATAGTAGCTGGCAATACTAGAGCATCCAAAGAAGCTAATGGGTATACATGAGGTGTGTGTGTGTGTGTGTAGATGTATAGGTATGTAAGCCTGCTTATGTGTCCATATGTGTACATGAATGTATGCACATCTATGTGTGGGTGTGTGTAACACATATGTGTGTGCACATCTGTATGTGGGTGTGTGTATTCATGTATATGTGTGTGTAGGTGTACATGTGTGTGTATAATCTATATGTGTACATGTATATATGCATGTGTGTGTTTGCACATAAACATGTATGAGTGCACTCTCATTGCTAAATAGAGTGAAAAGTGAGTGACAAAAGGAGGGGAAATCCCTAGGTTTAATAGAGTACTGAGTGTGCAGTCTCTAAACACTAATATTCAAGGCTCTTCTCATTAGGTTATTCCAAAGTATCACTTGGGGAATATTCATGCTGTGCAATGCAGGAGATGTCAGTTTTTATAGCTTACACCAAAAGTGTCTTTCCTCTGAGGGGACATTAATACCCTTCTATCATTGATGCATTAGAAAAATACCGAAGGTATGGCCCTCTGGAGAAAACAGAACAACAGAGGTGGATGTGCCCACATCCCCACTGACTGTTTTTGCAATGCGTAGTAAATGATATTGGTCATTATGAGGTCCATGTAGGTTCAAATTAAGAAATAATTGTTTGCTGGTCCATGATAATACTCCAAAGAAAAGTCAAGATGTTCTGGAGACCCAAGGCCAATTATGATTTCAAGAACATAATCAAATTAAACCAGTACATAGCCAGCTCCCTTAATGACTCCTCGTCATGACTTCCCATCATACTCTAAAGCTGTGAATGCAAACCTACCTACTCCTTTGTTGTTCTGCTGAGCTTTTAGAGCCATGGCCGAGGCTCCTAGGAAGCAGTGTCCAGGGCAGAGGCGATCAGTAGCTTATCTGAAGATGCTGATGTGAGCTAGTGACCAATACATGGCATCATATCTATAGAGGATCCCAGGACACTTGGAACATGAGGCATGGGAGTTTTCCTTATATAGAAACTACATGACTCCCTACTCAGGGAACCCCACAACATCATCTTTAGAAGGTGCTGTGTGTGACTTTAGGCAGTTATTTAGATGCAGGATCCAATAGACAAGCAGCACCTCTGTAGACCTTCATATGAGCATACTTCTGTTTATACCTCCCTCACTGATGACCTTGGAGACAGAAAGCAAGCATGGTGCACTAAAACAAAGGCCCCTGCCTCACAGGGTCCTTCACAAGAGGAGGCATCCACTTCCTACTAGAGAATGCCAAACCCAGTTCAGTGTTTATCTAGAAGAAATTAACTTGTATTTTCAAGCATGCGGTTCCTAAGTAAAATTCATAAATGTATGTTATCATGGAAACCTGATTATTTTTCCCGAAAAATAAAAAATGACTCTTTAAAATTGTTTTTAATATTATTTGTGAATTTCTGTACTTGCTGAAAGTTAATATGAAACAGTGACTTTATATCTTTCATGGTGGTTAAAATAACCCACATTTTCAAGGCAAGTAATTTGACTCCCACAGAATGTCAGCTAAACAAAACCAATTAATCAGCTAACTGTAACTTTTAAATGTTTAATTTCTGCCTGGTCCTCTGAAATGTAACCAGGGAGATGAATGGCATAATTAATTGAGAAAGAGGGAAGATGTGTGCATAGACTTTTTGATAAAACCCCACAGCATCCACTGGATACTTGCTATTTGCCAGGTGCTGTGGAAAATCTTTTACATGCTTTGCTTTATGAAATCTTTCAGTTTTACAGGATGCAGAGGCAAGACTCTGAGGTCACTCAATGAAGCCACAAACCAGAGGTTCAGTCCTGATACTTTGTGATTTATACTATGACCACTCTGCTTTCCTTGATCCCAACATTTCCTTTAAAATGTAGGACCCAGTAGAAAGCTCTTGATCATCTGAGGTGTTCCATCTAGAAGGGATGAGTTAAGGAACTTTGTGTGTCTCTTGAGCTAGCTATATATTTGAGAGATTGTTACAAAAGGAGCAATATGTCTAGAGTCCTGTTTCAAGGTATGGTCTCTTTGGCCCCACAGCCCCCTGCCATCCTGTGCCAGCATCTATCATGAGGTTCTTACCAGAGACAAGCCAAAGGGATCAACTGAACTTGGGCTTTCAGCTTCTCCAAACCATGAGGTATTCAAACCTTTTTAATCAAAAGGAGCTTGCCTTGGAGATTTCGTTACAACAGTGTGGTAATGACAAACACCTCCCTTGGAATGCCCAAATGGAATATTAGTTTATATTCATCACAAATTATATATCATGACCAAAGAATACTGGCTAATATAGATATTGCATTGTGTTCCAATCAACTGTTTTGTGTTCACCCCACACTTCAGAATGTGACTTTATGTCACACAGGAAATGTATTATTACTTCTAAAGATCTCATTCTGCCTCAGTGTGTACCTGAGGTAATAGACTGCTAATTCTTTCTGGGGCATCAACACACAGAGGGCACTGTGGGGAGGTCAAAGAGGAATCAGGGTGAGGCTTCTTTAAGCCTAGATACATCCAAGGTTGCCAGCCAATCCCAAGGCAGACTGCTTGGAACAGGTGCTCCTCTGTATCCGATGAGGCAGTTGTAGGACATCACCTTAACCCCAAAGTTCTGGGGCCATGAAGAGACTTCACTGCTATGGAAAGTCCCTCAGCTTGTCATGCATAGTTACAGAAGTCCTAGGAACCAAGACAAAAAGTGTAGAGACACATCATCACATGTGAACAATAACATTTAAATTTAAACTCTATTAGAGATGCATGATATAATTAATTATGCTGCAAAGATTAGTAAGGAAAACAGCTAATCTGGGTAATTTGGGAAAAGTATTTTGACTAGATAGTGTGACAAAACAAAAAGTATATAAATATTGCACTCCAATTAGTGAGTGTTTGTTCACAGTATTGGCCAGCAATTGTGAAGCTTTATCTCTTATAGCAAGGAATAGGCAAACAGATCTAGCACTGGATTATGAGTGGCAACTTTCAGTGTCAGAGGAGCTCCTAGTGAAGAGTGAAGGGGAAACAGAGGGCCTGGGGTCCTAGCAGCAGTGGAGAGGCTGGGAGGATCTAACTTATGGGCCAGCTGTCTGTCTGTCTGTCTGTCTGTCTGACTGTCTCTCTCTCTCTCTCTCTCTCTCTCTCTCTCTCTCTCTACCTACCTACCTACCTATCATCTATCTATCTATCTGTCTGTCTATCTATCTATCTATCTATCTATCTATCTATCTATCTATCTATCATCTTCCTACTAGTTCTTATGCTTTTTCTCTGCTACCACATATAACATTTCTATTCGTCATATATTACTTACTATTTCTATATGAGTCTAAAATCTTTTATTTATATATCATCTACTATCAGTTATGCAACTATTAGTTATAATCTGTTCTCTATATGTCATCTATTATCACTTACATACCTATTACTGACCTGCAATCTTACTATAATCTATAATCTATTATCACTAATTTATCTATTAGTCATTAATTAACTCTTTTCTATAGAGTATTTATTATTGATCTGTGATCTACCCATCTATATGCATCATCTATCTATCATCTATCTATCTATCTACCTATCATCACTTATTGATTGTGTATTTATCAGTCATCTATTAGTCTTCTCTATATAATGGTTGTCTTAGTTAGAATTTTATTACCTTGATGAGCCACCATGACCACGACAACTCTTGTAAAGGAAAGGATTTAACTGGGGCTGGATTGCAGTTCAGAGGTTTAATCCCTTATTGTCATGATGGGATGCATGGCAGCCCATAGGTAGACATGATGCTGAAGAGGTAGTTGAGAGTTTCACATCCTGATTGACAAGCAGCAGGAAGAGAGACACAGAGAAACATGGAGAGATAGAGAGATACAGATAGACAGAGAGATAGACAGACACTGGGCCTGGCTTTAGCATTTGAAATCCCAGAGCCCTCTCCCTTATGACATACTTACTTCAACAAGAACAAACCTTGAAACAAAGTCACACTTCCTAATAGTGCCATTTCTTATGAGCCAAAAAAGTCATTTTTATTCAACCCATGATGGCAATCAACAGTCTACCAGAATGTGTATAATTTCTTAGTTCTATCCATTGCTACTTGGTAGAAATGGCCACAGCTAGCAAATTTGTCTTGGGTTTCAATAGATGGAGTCATGATCATTGGGGAAATAGTTGACTTGGTTTCTAGAGCATAGATAGATGATGCAGATTGAGTACTGTGATAATCCCCCAGGACTGTGCTCCCAGGAACAGGAGAGACTACCTGACAATGCATTGAGACATGTGTGACATGAGAGTCCCTCAGCAACTCTCAGTGACTTTTCCCCCTCCTTGACTATGTATGTAAAACTCCTGGCTGCCATCCTCCTCCAAAATTTTGACATCTACCTCGCATGCTGGGTTTGAGTGCAGCCTTAGGAGCTGCTCTGGCTGAACATGGGAACTGTGGAAAACAAAATAAGTCCAACCTCACTTGTTTCCAGTGATTTTGACTGCTCTAATGAAGGAGAGGTGGTGTGAAATGGCTCCATGTTGACTTAAGACAATGGAACCTGCATCATGCTTATCCTCTGTGAGTCGTTAACTCAGCTGTGTACCACAGTCACCCCTAGGGCTTGCCAAATTCCTCAGTATCTGCAGATCAATTCTTGTTCATAAGATAGCAACTAAGAAAGTGGGACTACACATGAGATCCCAGAACATTGTCTTTTGCCAATCCTTCTACTCTGTAAGAAGAGGCAGGGGAATCATTTAGTCTCCTGATGTGCCGGATGAGGGAATTCCATTCTCACTGGACAAGAAGAATGTCACAGCCACTAAATAAACACAATACTGTGGTTATCACTAGGTAGAGAAGACTTAACAACATGCATTTAAATTTTGTCTTGAATGAATGTGAGCAGAACAGGAAAACTCCATAGAGGCGCCACAAGTGGGAATAAGTCATTGACAAAACCCTACTTTGTTTATCTGCTGTCAGAGCAGCCTGGGAGGATGCCTCTAGATGCTTCTAACATACTCCTCCTCTTACAAGCTCCTCCTGCATCAGGCATCTTGTGTTAGTGCAGATGTATCCCAGAAAAGATCTTAAAGCTTTGACTCCCACAGGATGGCATTTAAATAATTCAGAATGTGCTATTGATGTTGGGGTGTTTCATGTTTAATAATCTAAAGCCAGATCTGGAAGCATCTTCATCTATTCATTCATGGGTGAAATCAAGGCTCAAGTAGCCTTGATAGATGAGGCCCCAGCGGATCCCATCACAGTTGGCTGTCAGGAACTACATTCTCTTCAAAGGTTGTTCTGCCCAGCCAGGTCCAGTTCTTCCCAAAGATCCCCTGAAAAGCCATGTCTGACCTGGCTGGTAGAGAGGAAGAGGCTGCTATGGAGCCAATCCTACATGGTCCCTGAAGGGCCTTAACTATACTTATGTGGGAGAGAGACAGCAAGATAGGAGTCTCAGTCTGTTTACCTCCTGTTAGACCATCTTATACAGGTATCACATGTCATTCCTATGAGTCTTAACTATGTTATGAAATAAGCCCAGGGAGTCTATGTAACTGGTCAGGCCATGAGCTTGAAGCTTTGTCATGCTTTGGAACCTGGCCCCACACTGCCTCTTACAAATGTAATTCATTCATTTTACTACTTGCTGAATACCTACTATGTCCTAGGCAGGAGACCCACATAAGGGTTTCTGGCACCTAAGAAACTGATAAACAATTTTTAAGAAGTCAAATTGTAAAACCTGGAGAGATAGAGCAGTGGTTAAGGCTAGGAGTGTTCTCTGTTCTATGGGAGGATTTTTGTTTGGATATAGCACCAACACCTGGCGGCTCATACATCCTCACACACACCTGTATCTCTTGCCCTAAGGGGTCTGATGATGTCCCCCTGTGGACTTCATGGGTATGTTTTCAAACATATAAATATGAAACCTAGAAACACTGCCAGGCTGAGCTCCTGGCCATGTCCTCTTTAAGCAGATTCTGTTGACATGCTCTGCATCTTCTTTGCCCTATGTGGAAACAGTGCAGTGGCACATAATCTAAGCCTTATCTTAAACTTGGTGTCTATTTTTACAGTTAGCATATCAATTTTGAGACCATTCTTTGAGGCAGAAGGTTACCCTATTTGGTTGCCCATGTGGACACCGCCTGGGATAGCCATGCTACATTGGGACCTGTAGAGGCGCCATGTAGGGCTTGCTCATGGGACATGTCAAGGAAGCAGATACCCAAGGTTGTCATCAGCACAGGACACATGTGTTGCTCAGCTTTCCTGCATAGTTTTCAAGTACAGGGCAGTTTGATGTCTGTACCCTGGACAGCAGAGTGACATAAAGATCAGAGTACAACCTGTGTACCTCAGAATGTCCCCTTCTGAAAGGAAGGGAAACAAATTCAATTTCTTTTCTTTCTTTTATAATTTTTTAAATTTAAATTTTGAAACAAGCTTGTTTTACATGCCAATCCCAGTTCCTGCACCCTCCCATCCTCCCCTGTTTCCCCCACCAATTCCCATCCAATTTTTGCTCCTCAGGAAGGCGGAGGCCTTCCATGGGAGTCTTCAAAGTCTGTCATATCATTTGGAGCAGGGCCCAAGCCCTCCCCCATGTATCTAGGCTGAGAGAGTATCCCTCTATGTGGAATGGGCTCCCAAAGTCCATTGGTATACTAGGGATAATACAAACTCCATTTCTTAATGTCTTCTCTTCTTCTGGTAAATCACCTTCTGGATTTTGAGACCTAAGTGCTATGCCTTAGGGCATTCAAATTCCCATCGCCTTCACTAAGACAGGAGAATAAAAATGGCCAGGAGGTGTGGAAACTGACTTAGACCGCATTTGCTTTATAAGAACAATGGCTTCATGCAAAGCCCTGCATGTGGAACTCCGCATCCCGAGATGCTGCCTCACAAGATTTATTTGGTTGTTGGGAACAGGAGCATCATGAAGGGTTCTTGTGAAGACACCCAGAAACCACTGCCCTTTTTCTACTGAGGTGGGACTCTGGGGGGAAACCAGTCTGAGACCTTCACGGGAGTTGGAAGAGGAGGTGGGGGCAGGGAAGAGAGGAGGGGGCAGCAAATCTCCAGTGCAAAATCATCCAAACGCAACTCATCCATCAAAGTCACTTTTGCTCCCTATTCACCTGTCATTTTAAACATCAGACTTCCTGGATGCCCAGACAGTGGTCGTGTGAAATTGACAGCAACACAGATTTAATAGCCTATTTTAATTTTCTAATTATTGTTTGAGTATGTTTTCATGTCAGTCCAGTCTCCTAATGAGCTACTTTGGGTGATCTGGCAAAGTACATAGGTTCCATTGTTTGCCTGCTTGTTGTCAGATCCCTATTTTTCAAATGTGGAGGCTCTTTTCATTTCTGTTTTTCCATTGAGGTAAGAATGCCAAGAATTCTCTTATCTCAAACCTCATCTCTTTCTCTGAGAATTTCCCAGCATAACTGCCTTGGTGAGACACACTCACAGTGTGTGACACTCACTTGCTAATCACCAAGTCCAGACTTGGCCTCTGTTCCTATTTTACTCATCAGCAACCTAGGTAGATGCCCTTGGTGCAGTCTGAGTACTATTCTACCTGTGAGCCTGTTGGAAATAGAGATGACTCCCCCATGGAGTGTACTACACTGCAGCCCAGCAGCATCATAGCTTTCATAAGAAACATATTTCTTTTCTTTGGAATAGACGGGGAGTGAAGAGAATGCAGAGGTCCTGGTAGTTTGCTGGGTCAGTAGCATTACTCAGTGTTGGTTGACTCAGTTGTCCCCAAATAGAAAGGGAGCCATGGCAGAGATGAGGTAGGTGAGCAGGCGGAGTGGAGGGGGTGGCCACACCTGCAGCCCTCTAATTCTAGCTCCAGTATATGGGGGAGACTCAAGCTCAGGGGCTGCCATGACTCATGTGGACAGGAAGTGGAGGCAGGCAGGTCTCTGCTGTCTTTGCAGATTTGTCAATGACTGTGGGTGGTTCTTCCAGCCCATTACCATAGCCACCATGGCAAGCCAGCAAGCTGTAGTCTAAAATATACATCTGCTCAACCGAGAGTGTAGGTGCACATCCTGAATATGACATCATTTATGTTCTTTAGAATCCTGACCATCCCCAAGTATGACATCATGTGTATGGACCTATGTCCACAGAGACAACTTCCATTGAACATGTAAACTGAACTTTTGATTAAGCTCCTTAGAAATGATTGGATGCTCCAGCTATGAATGTCAAGCTCATAGGTGCTGGGCATGATGTACAGACTTTCCTTTTGTGGTTCCGGGATCAGCTTTTGTGTCTGCACAGAGGCCCATGTGCTGCTATCATTCAAAAGGTCACACTGTGAAAGTCAGTGTGTCATGCTTGGGCAGAGAGCATTTTGCTGAGGAGCCCTCTGACAAGGTTTCATTTTTTTTTTTTTTTTTTTTTTTGACCTGGGGTCCCACTCTGCAGTTCAGGCTGAACTGGTTCACTGGAGTCTTCCAACCTTGGCCCCCTGAGAGACAGGACTGGGGTGAACCACATACTCTGAATGCCATTTTCTGTGCAGTTTTACTCTTAAAGATTTATGTACTGCATTAAACATCACTTGAATTATAGTCCAACAATTGTTTGACGTAGAAAATGACATTCAAATGTCCCCAATTTAGCAGAATACTTACATCTGATAATTTGTATGCCCAAGGCTATCCTTTTCTGCTTTAACTTTTTTTGAAAACATTTTAATGAGTTTGCTTATAAAAAAAACAGTTACAGTATAAAGAAAAGCAAGGTTTAAATATTATAGCATGTATTATTTTGTCATTGTTGGTAGTTAAACCTATGACTAGGGGTATTATTTTATAGATGGCATAAAGATTGAATCTGTGTTTAGACCAAGAGGTATTTTGATAGTAATTAATTCATGACTTGTTCTTAAACTCACTTTATATCATAAGAAAATGTTTGCTTAATTAAAAGTTTTAAATAATTATGCTATCATTAAGAGGATTAATTTTTACTGTGCAGATTCTCAAAGATCTCTTTGGCATTAACTCTTAGAAGATGAGTCATTCTACCACCCTGATGTCACACTGCCCCTAACCTGGGCACTGGCAATTTCATATAGCAGAACAGTCTAATACTGTTTACATATAGGACACACATAGAAACCACAGCTATAATTCACTGCTTGGAAAAAAAAATCTCCTTTTCTACAACCTAGTGAGATGGGTACATTCAGACTTCTCAAGTCCACAAGCATGGAACTCACCCTGATGTTTGGAGGAGCCCACCCTCCCCTTGTACATGCTGTGGAATGTATTGATCACAGTTTTTTTCACATGGCATTTCCTGAGCCATCATTTCCTCATAGAGTGGAAACCCTGCCACACACCAGCGGGAGGTCCCTTGTTCATTTCACAGACTTCTACCAGAGGTTGATGCTTTACCGCTAAAGGGCACACATTTAATTTAGAAACTTGCAAATAAGCATTCATGATAATTCTGTAGAACTGAAACACACTTTCTAAACACCACTCAACGTAAGAGCTACAAATGCAGGAGTGTGGAGGTCAAAATCAACTTATTAGTGAGTTATGACATGAGCAGAGTAAAGGGAAACCACTGGGGTGTGGAGACAGCTCAGCAGTTAACAGACAGCACTGGCTGCTTTTGCAGAGGACCTGGGTTTGGTTCCCAGTATCCACACAGCACCCCTCAACTTGTGGTCACTGAAGTCCAAGGGGGTCTGGAGCCTTATCTGGCCATCCCAAGCACCAGGCACACATGTGTTGCACATGTAAATGTGCAGGCACACACTTATGTGCATCAATAAAATGATAATTATTCAAAAGACTAAGATTTTAAAATTAAAAGGAAGTTGAGTGACTAAAAAGGCAGCTTACTGGTCAAGTGCAATGGCTGCTCTTGCAGAATACTCTGGCTTGGTTCTGAGGACCAATGTGGCAGCTCACAACCATCTATAACTTCAGTTTCAGGGGATCCAACTCCCCCTTCTGACCTCCTTGGACACTGTATGCAAGTGACAGACATGCAGACAAACTCTAGATACACATGACTGCAATTGTACCATCTGTGAAGGGCTGGCCATGTGCTTCTCCTCTACCACCCCACTTTCTCACAGTCAACATTTAAATCTCCCAGCTAGGGCATAGTTTGGACATACTACCTTATAACTGTCTCCATCCTACAGAAGTGAAACTGAGGCAGAAGACACTCATGAACTTCCCCAACCATTAGCAGACACGAGCACTTGACCTCAATAGCCTTTACAATGAACCACTATATTTAGTATTACCTTTGGGCAAGGGGTGATGTGTGTTTTATCATTTATAACCAATTCAACCATGACCCAAATTACTATAATTACCTCCACTGTAGCAATACAGATAGTCACACCATGGGGGCGTAGGCATCACACTCACCAGACCATTAACAGCTAATGCTCCTGGGCTTTAATTTCAGAAGTATATTATTTGTTATCACATTTTGTCTAGAATCACACTGCTCATATGTAGGCCCTTGTGTCTTTACATGTGAAGGTTTAATTCATGAAAGTACACAGGGGCTGTGCTTTAAAAAGACTTTGGAAATGGAAATGCATTTCAAAAATATGACTGCAAATGTTCAAACCAGTAGATGGATTAACGGACAATCTGATGTGTGGATTTTGAAAGCAATGTAAACTATTACACCCTGCTAGGTGCTAGGTAGGAATGTTCTAGAACAAGTTTGGGGAGTGGCTGTTCTTTCCTCTTGCTTCTATTCACATCCAGTTTAACTTCTTATTCCATTAAGGCAAAGGTAACATTTACAGCATTGTCCTATGACTCCATTCACAGGTGGAAATGCAAACTTGATTTAGACATCAAAGAGCTTGGAGAGACTCCTTTCGAGTGCTCAGACCTGAGCAGTGATTCTCTGCAGGTTGAGGGACTCTGAGGCCCATGGTTTCTGGAGATCTTTGAAAGCCTGCCCTCTGAGGAAGGGCTTCTATTTGGCCATTTTCAGTGTAATGTATTTCAAAGTGAGTCCCCACAAGGGGTGTTCAAGAGTGTGTTGTTAAAGAACAGAAGTGTGAGCGAGAGGCCCATGAAGCCCCAGATGGCTTTGAAGCAGAGGCAGCCATGCGGCAAAATACCCGTTTCTACATGGAATTCAATCTCTCTCTGCTCTTGGAGTACAGTGTTCAGTTCTTTAATTTACTTACATTCAAGACAGATGTGTTGCTTTCAAAGCACAATGCTGCAAGAAGTCTCCACAGCTCAATAGAGAGGACGAAAAATCAAGAGGACCCAGTAGTGTTTTTTGGAGCTTGAAGTTAGTTGAGTCTCTTCATGCGTGTGTGTCTGCAGGAGTTTGCTTGCGAATGTGCATGTGTGCACATGTGTGTTGCTGCCATTCTGTTTGCTAACTTTTGGTCCTGCCTGGCCACCTTCCTTACAGTTCAGACAGACCGAACACAGCACTATTCATTATGCATCATCGTCAGTAACCCACAGTTGTGCATTTTCTTTGTATGTGTCACAGTCACTACACTCAGACACAGCTCTCACTTCTAGAAGTCACTCAGACTGGAGGCTGATTAGAGAAATATTGTCAGTGCAGCAGAGGGGGCTATCCCTCCGCTACTCAGAATTACATGTTTCTAAAATGACTTTGGATTCAAAAGACCTGCCAATACTAGTAATTACTAATTCTTTACATTACAGCTCTAGATTTATTGAAATTCAAGAAAAACAACACAGTGATGTTAGCACACAGACCACATTGGTGAAGGTCAAGAAACAATGGCTCTGGTCTGCGGGGTACCAAGACTTGTCACCAGCCCTGCTCTAGAAGAAAAATTAGTGATGGTTCAAATGGGTGTGGCCTCATCTCATGATTTCATGAGCTTGATACAAGGACAATAGTGAGAAATTTGCAGTTGTAAAGATTTTTATAATTTTCTAAAGTTGATTATTAACTCACTATGCACCCAAAGTCTCCAGTGGACAGTTGAGTCCACTTTTAATTAGGCTGATATTCACCTTGATGTAAAGTAATCCTTCTATTAAGTTCTAATAATTTGAGGTGGGTCCCATTGATGAGCTGTAGCACTGGCCATGCTTTATCATCTGAAAATGTTATTGAGGAAAATGCTTTCTGCATTCAAGTGAGAACTTACACACTAAGTTACCTGCTTAGTGGGTGTTCTACAGTAAAAACAAGCCCTGTCTGAATCACTTACCCTCACTTTCCTTGAGATAATGAGTAGATTTTGTGTGAATACAGATGAAAATGTTGAAGGCTGCTTTTTCAGCCCTGGAGAAGTTCTTTTCCTGAGCAGCTACAGGATGTGTTTTGAACAAGACTTAGGGGGTGTACTCTCCAGCTTGTGGGTCTAAGAAGGCAGTGCATCTTTCAAGAAGTAGAGAAGAGTGGATGAGGTCACTGTCACCATCGCATCGGATATTGCAATCTCAGTTCTTGTGTGTCTGTTTCTGTGGAGACACCTTTGCCAAGTGCTCTTGCCACAGGAACTGAGACTCCACAGATCCAATGCAGGAGACTACACAGCCTGAGACTCTGTGCTGAACCCTCCTTTCCCCATGCTTAATTGATCAGGAACAGGCCCTTTTTTGGGCATTTATTTACAATAGACATTTGTATTTTCTGCTTCTCTGTCTAATAGAGATATTCAAAGAATTCTGTATTTGCCAATAATTTATAATTTTATATACATATATAATGCATTTTGATCAAATACACTTTGAATTTCCCTCCCACTGGGTTCCTCTCCTGTCTCTCTACAATTTTTCCTCCAAACTTCAAGTGCTCTTAAAACCCACTGACTATTGCCTACACGGCATGGGTGTAGGACCATCTACTGGAACATAGGTAAGCTCCCTCTTGTACTAGCCATCAATAATAATAATAGCTCTCCAGCTAGGGGAGAAGCTTCATGAACCCTTCCCCATCCATACCTTTATCTTGTACACACCTTGTGCATGCAGCTACAGATACTTTGATTTGCATGTGTGCAATGCTCTGCCATGCATGATAAATACTGTTTCACTGCAGATATTCACTAGCACTGGCTTTTACAGTCTTGCCTTGGCAGGGAGATATGATATAATTGTCTCATGCAGAACAGCCTCATTTTCTCTGCATATTAAACCAGTCATGTGTCTCTGCATTCATCTTCATCTTCTGATGAGGGGTGCAAGAAAGAGGTGTATGTGTGGGGGTCAAGGGATCTCCAATTCTTCCCTCTATTGACTGCTATGAGTCCAGTAGTTTGTCTAAAGACAATAAATCCCCTTGTCTACCTGACTATGAGGAGAAGAACACAATGACTGATTTACAGCATATAGCTTAACCCCCCTGAAACAACCTCACACTCAATGGCTGATTTTGTATGCGCTATGGCAATGACAGGGATCCCAGCCTCCTCCTCCAGGAGCCACAATAGATGGCATCACATTATTAGCTTGTCAGCTTTAGTTTATTATTCTCTTGAGAAAAATTTAAACACAAAGCATAAGGATTGGTGAAATATTAATTATAATCTAACCTATGTGTATGTGTGTGAGAGAGGGGGAGTGCAATGCCCAAGAAAGTCAGAAGAGGGCATTGGATTCCCTGGAGCTGGGGTTATGGGTGATTGTAGCCTGGGAAGTGGGTGCTGGGAACACAAGACGCTCTCTTAACTTCAAAGCTGTCTCTCCTCCCCCACCCATGGGTGCTTCTTTAAGTACAACTGAAATTAAGAACACAGGACTTCATTGTGCATTTACTCCTAGGGTGCCAAGATCCCCAGAGAAATTTGTAACCCAAATACTGGGTCCAATAAGAGGATGTAAGTTATGCTTTATTTAGCTTAAGAAAGTCTAAGTGCCTTCTGGGAAACATGTTAATGTTAAACAAGTAAACAAAACAAACAAAACAGCTCTGACCCTGTGTGATGCATGTTACAGTGAAGGACTTAACTCCACACATCCACTTTTCTTGTTTCCTGATACAATCCCGTCAGATTCCACTCACCAATTTGATGATGGGTTGTTGCTTCCTGGGTGTTCTCGACATCACTTCTTCTCTGTGGGAAAAGACATCTGTACAGACTTACTTAGCTTTTGGGATTGAGATACTATTATTATTAATTAAAAAATAAACTGGGTTTATAGTGTAACAATATCCAAGTGGTATTTATTATCCCAAGTTTGGACCACAAGAAAAATACGTTAGAATGTTAGACACTTGCTCAGGTATAGGCTTCAGTGAGTCTAATTTGATGAAGTTGAAGCATCACCAAAATTTTACCTTTACTGTATAATTTCTAAACAAATTTGTTGACATGCAAATTACAACTTGTCCTGCAGACTTCTTTTGCTAATTAAAGCTTGTAGAAGCCCAGGAAAGACTGAATAATTAATACACTGCTGGCAAGTTCCTTAGTGAAGTATTACCAAATTACATGTCAGATTAGGGAAAACGAACTATTTAAAAACATGTTTAATTTTTGAGCTCCCATTCCTTCTGCAATGTCTGAGGAGCCCTATACAAGGCTGAGGCCATCACACCTTCAGTCCCTGAAGCCTGCTGGCTGTTCTAACCCAGGTGCATCTTCCCTGACTCTCCTTACTCCACCCCACCCCACCCCACCCCTGCCCCTGCACTGGAAGCTGTGCAATACTCTCAGGTTTAAAATATAAGACCACGTTCATGCTTGTGTGTGCGCATGTGTGTTTGGAAGGCAATCAGAGAAAAATGTGGTTGATAACTAAAGGAGCATACAACTGTGATGTATATCCTCCTTATAGTGAGAAAAATATTTCAATCACATAAACTTCAGGGAAAGAGGATCCAAGAAAGCTGGCAGAAACAAGACCCAGGACTGTCCAAAGAATGAACAATCAGATGTTGAATAATCTGCATGACCCCAATAAAGTTATTGTGCTGGCCAAGGCATTACTATTTCTATTTGCAACTGTGTGTCTTGATCTCCTGTAGGGGAGAGTGTTTTGACTACTTTCTGGTGAGTGTCTGGTGAGTCCCATCCTCCTAAATGTGAACATAAGTCATGCAGCTTAGGAAAGAAATGTGGCGAGGTGGTGGCATCAACAAGTCTGTACCACAGCTGTGTGTTGATGATTTATATTATGGTTCTTGTGGCACCTTCAGCACAAGCCCTAATCATTTCACAGTTTTACATGTTCAACATGTTCTTAAAATACTACTGATTAATAAGCAAGGGTTGGGAAAGTATGTACAGGACACCTGCTGACTCCAGGTTGGATCATACTGGACGGAACATTGCAGGGGGTCTGAGGATGTACAAGATGGTTACTGATGGCTGCCTTGAAAGCTAACAAGTAGTGATGGCAGAAGCATGGCTCAGAGGCTAAAGAGGAGCTAAAACTCCTACTGTGGAGCAAATGTGGGGCACACAACAGAGAGGGGAGTGAGGAGTACGTTTGCATTTGCAGGGTGGGCCCCCATGCTGTCGGACCAGACGATGGGTTGTGTCCTCACCATGTCTGGGCCCTGGGCATTGGTGATTGTCACCAGACTCAGAGGTTTTAGTCATTTTAGGCTTTGGTTTGACTGTGAGACATTATTAAGTGATGTGTTCTACCAAACAGTAATTGAGCTTAAGAAGCTTCCTGCTCAGACCTTTCTTTCCTTTTGTGCACAAAATTTGGGTGATAAGCAAATAATATATTAGCTTACACTGTCAGTTAACTGAGACTCAATGAAACTCATTTTGTATTTTCCCCTCAATACATACAATGATTCTAAGGATGCTAACTTGAGTAGATTCTTATTTGCTTCAGTGAGTTATCCATAGTGACTGGAAATTTAAAAATGTGGTCATCTATTAAGTCTTTTGGCATACAGATTGATCCTTGATACTTAGTGTAAGTTATACATAGCAGGACAAATTCAAATTGCCAGCATTTACAGTAAAGGAGCTGGTAGATACCTCTGTGTACATGCTTTGTGCTTTAAATTGCCCATTTAATTGTATGCTAGAAATGAAATAAAATATATAAGCCCATTGGGAATATAGGTCTTAAATAATTATTACATGTTTATTTGTATATAAATGTCAACCACTATCCTTTGAACACTGCTAATTGCTCTATTTCTATACCTTATGATAATTATTTATAGTTCTAGCTTTTCACCACATCAAAGGTTTGAATATCAAAATAAACTTTGTTTATTAATAAATAAATTGAAGTGATACTCAGCCACTGTGCATGCATGTGCTGACTGAGACATCTGGTGACATTTTCTATTAGAGACACTGTCTTCTCCACACAGAGGGTGTTCAACTATTATCCAATAGTAAATGACTCGCAGAAACCTTTCCTTAAACATGTTTTCCTCTGATCAATCAATCTGAAGACAGTGCTAACTGCACTGTGTTGGGTGAAGATCTTGGAGAGTATGATCAACAAGTGGGTGGGGTTAAGTGCTTAGGAGACTAGGCCTTGGGGACAAGACAAATAAGTAACAGCAAGAATAGAAGTGGACAGCTAGGAAATGCTTACTCCCACCTTAGTCTATGGTGCACCTTAGTGGTGTTTCTGTGACACCCATCGAAGTTCATGTGCACACTGTTTTTGCTATGTCTGTCATAGCTCATGGGTGCATTGTTAGTGGTGTGATCTATGATGCTCACTGAAGCTCATGGCATACTGTTAGTGCAATGTCCATTGTAGCTCATGGGTTAGTCATTAGTGGTATGACACCCATTACTGTTTATGCTATCCCTTTAGTAGAAACACCCTTTGAGGGTGGTTCATGGAGAAGGCATAACTTTAACACAGAAAGTGAAATTTGGACAAAGTTGAAGAAGAATCAGAGAACTAGGCATTGCTTCAGATGGTGCTGACTTCCTGCTCATCGAGGATGCTGCTCAAATGGACTAAATCCAACACCCCAGTGCCAGGTCTTATTGAAATTGGAATTTGAAATGGCCCAAATCCATCAATTACATTAGGATTACTGTAGTCATCAGTGCAAAACCAACAGTCAAACCATAAATCTTTCTGCATTCAAGTGATTTCCTCCTGATTAATGTACCGGGGATTCTGTGTGGTTGGTGTGCTTACCTATAGAGTTAATTGAAGTGAGAAAAGCAGGAAGAATAACTTCTTGCATTTTTTATTATAAATGCCATTCCAATAAGTCACTGATGCAGAAGGGGAAAGCATGGTAAAATTACCAACTGTCAATTACACTAAAGCCCATGAGTGTTCAACATATGGATTAAAGCAGCTTGCTCTCTCCCTTAAGGGATTCATTCTCAGGAAAATCCCCATGGCTTACATTCTTATGGCACTTGGACAGGTGGGGGAGGGCTCTGCACAGCCTGCAGTGAGCATGCTCAGCCTTGGCTTTGAACGGTGTTTAATTCTGGTTCATGTACATCTTTTGTGGTGGCTCTTCCCACCCTGTCCACAATCCAGATGGGACTCCCTTTTTTCTAAAATTGATCTTAAAATGGGGGTTTAATTAAAATCACACCATGCTAATTACTAATATGTTTAAATCCAGCCTTATTTCCATTACTTGAGCATTTCAAATATAATTGGAAAAACGCTCCTTTTCAGGCACCTCTCCTGTTCTATATATTTCCCAAGTAGTTTCTATAAAGATAAATAACAGTTGCTCCCGAGAAGAGCCCAAATCTAGTTAGGAAATAAAAATACCTTAAATGTAAATGAACATAATTTTGTAGAAGTGCTTATATCTCAGGGGCTGTCAGTTCTTGGAAATACATCAGCTTGTCAGGTTTATGGGGCTCTGGGTGGAGCTGGTCTTCAATCAGTATGAGTGAACGTGTGTGTATGTGTGTGTGAGAGAGAGTGTGTGTGTATATGAGTGTGTGTGTGTGTGTGAGAAAGAGAGATTTACTATTTGAGAGCTGAGTCAAAATATTCACATTTAATCAGACTGATATTTTACTGTATTCTGCCACATAACCTAATATACAGCCATTTGGAGAAGGCTGGAGAATGAGAGAGGATAAAATGAAGGAATGAACCCATCAAAGCAAGTGACCCAGCAGAGCAGCTGTTGGTGGTGACAAACAACACAAACACAAGAATGCTCTGATATTTCTTTAGGTGTTCTCTGAGTAGCTTTGTTGAACCCAGAGACACAAAAACAGCACTGCCAACCTAGATGAATTCTTCACTCAATCTTTCCAGGGGATCTGTCTGCTCTAAACAAGCCCCACCCTCTGGTATTGTTATAGAATATTATTTTAAGATGTGTCACATTTGTTTGTTCTCTGGAACATTTGTTAAATAATGAAAAGATGTGTTGCATTCTTCTATGTTGCATTTGTTTCACTCTGTGAAGCTATGATTCTTTGCCGAAAACACCTGATGGTTTAGTAAAGAGCTGAATGGCCAATAGCCTGAAAAAATAGGCAGGTCTGGAAGGCAGAGAGAATAAAGAGGAGAGATTTTGGAGGAAGGAAAAAGAAGGAGCAGGAAAAAGATCAAGCGATGAGAAAAGAAGGGTCAGCTACTCAGCCACACAGCTCCCTCGAAGAGTGAAAGTAAGAAAAGGAAAAGGCCCAGAGGCAATGTTTAGATAGGATCATTTAAGTTAAGAAAAGCTGGCTAGAAACAAGCCAACATAAGACCAGGCATTTATAAGAAAGAATAAGACTCTGTGTGTGATTTATTTGGGAGCTAGTGGCAACCCCCCCCACAAATGTCAAAAAAGCCCAAAGAGTAAACAACCAAAAACAGGCCACATTTTCTAATCTATGTCAGATGCATACCTCTATCCTTTCATGAAAATGAATGAGTAAGTTGGGATGGATCTGAAGGTAGTACTAATGGGATCCCATCCTTGTTAAGTCAATGCCTGTGATCCCAGACTGGGAAGGTTTCTCTTGGACAGTGTCCTATGATGCTGAGAAGATGGATTCTTTCCCATCTATTGAGTCACAAACATGTATTTGGACATGAGTAAACTGTTTATACCGGTACATGAAAGTATTCACAATAGAATTAGTCCTGATCTTCATAGGCACCCCAATTGTTGCCCTACAATCCCCAACAGCCAACAACTCCCTCTCTTCAGTTCCTTGAATCTCACTGTTAGTGCCTCCTGCATCTGGTGACTGTGTGTTGAGTCCTGCACAAGAGTGGTGTCTATCATGAGCAATCAAAAGAAACCCAAACTTAATAACAACAATGAAGAAAGAGCAAGAATATGTCAGAAAACCAACCTTGCCCTCGTCATGTCTCTTAGCTTTCACTAAAGCGAGGAAAACTTGCACAAAAGAACCAAGTTTGCAAACATGTACAGAGTGGAGCAGGGGCCAAAGGAACTTTTGCCCAGGCGCTCACAGGGTAGGGGCAGGCGTTCAACACACCAGAGGGCAGCACTGAGCTCTACTTGTCTGGGTTAACTGTCTTTTGGGAGGTTCTCTCCCAAGTACTAAGTCTGGCAAAATGCAAATGGTGCCTTTTGCTGACCTCCCACTGGCCCACGGCCAGTCTCATTAGCCTTGGCTTGCGAACACAGTGTGTTATGCCTGTGGATAGGAAGCCTTCTTTTCTCCGAGTGCCCTTCAGTGCTGATGATCTCCTGGAGCCTCAAGTTGAGGGTTGTTATCTGCTCCTATGCTGGGTACATGCCCTCCTCTGATATTTCATCATACTCCCCAGCAAGACTTCGCTGAATGTGCCAAATGTTAATCCTTCAAGACTCATGGAAGTAAATCGCTACTCAGACATTAAATAACCTAAGTTTGTGTGGGTGGGGGTTCCAAAACTGCCATCTTCTATTTATTGCTCTTCATGGTGGCTAGAAATCTTGAAAAATTCTACTTCCATCTGGTTCATCTTTCTTTTAAGAAAGATCACAATTTATATACATAGCTCTGTGTAAATTTTATCAAGTAGAGGAAGCATACTGCCTGTTGCTTACAAAATACAGTGTGCCTATGTTTATTTATTTCCATGTTTTTTCATATATCTTGTTTTGAAATAGATGGATTTGGCACTCTATTTCTAAGGACAGTGTTATTTTTGTATGTCTCCTATTATTTCTTTATCAGCACTCAAACTTAATGTGTACATGTTCATTATCTTAAATCTTTGGAAGAAAAAGTTTAAATAAAATAGGTTGATAGACTATGTCCAGATGAATTCAAAACTCCCCGCTCTCCCAGCTGTATTGTTGCTTAGGTCTTTACTCTAACATTACTGGACACTAATGAAAGATGAGTCTTGATACTAACTCTATCACAGATACTGGGAGACGTCTGAGTCTTACTAAAGCCTGGCTCCAACAAGGTTCAAAAATATGTCTATCAGAATCTGCAGAAGCTACCCTGGGGATCATGTCCCAAGCAAAAGATTTCATATAGATGGTATCTGAACCCCTGCCCAACTCTCTTCCCTAAACTTTTGGACTTTCCATATTTAAAATCAAATTTCAGTTCATTGAATCCGTAGAAAGCAAATAGTCAAGATATTCCCTTTTACATGATATTTCCATACTTAAGAAATGCTAAAGATAATACCAAAAAACAGTTAGAACTGAATTTTTAGTAAAGTAGCAGGCTTAAAAAAAATCAGTCACTTTTTAATATGTCGCTAGCAAACATTACTAAGAAGCTAGAAAAGAAAAAAAAAAAAACCCAATCCTATTTATAACAGCTTCAAAAACTACCTAGAAACAGATAAACTCAAGGAGGTTAGAGCATTTCACAAATAAAAATTTTTAAATGCTGAAGAAAGAAATTTACAGGACAGTTGAAGATAGAGAGACATCTATACTCACAGGTCAGTGCAATTAATATAACAAAACAACCACATTACCCAAGCAGTGTATGTATTCAGTGCAATTCCCATAAAATTCAAATGACATTTTTTTTTTTCAAAAAAGAAATAGAAAACTAAAACTTCAATTCATACAGAGGCCAAAGCAGCCTAGAGAAAAGAGAAAATGCCCATTTGTCACAATACCTGACTTCAAGTTACACCACAAACCCATAGTGAGAAAAGCAGCAACGCAGTACTGACTTAAAAACTAATGTGAATATCAGTGGAATAAAATAGAGGGCCAGATATAAACCCACCACTGCAGCCACCCTAAAGTTTTCAAAGCCACACACCAGACAAAACACAGATTCAACAAGTGGTGCTGGGCAAACCCACACTTTGTGAAACTAGATCTTTTTCTCTCAGTCTGACCGAAATTAAAATAGACCGAAGGCCTTAATGTAGCCCCAGAAACTTTGAAACTCAGAGGAAAGCAGGTAGACACTCAAGCTGCACACACAGACAATGACTTTCTGAATAAATCAAACTGAATTCTAAAAGATGGGATCACACAGAATTAAAAATGTATCGTACAATGTTGCGGCAGGCCTCCCGGTCCTGCCGCCACATGGGCCCACAGCCGCGCCAGCCCCAAATAACACTCTGAGACTCTGTATTTGATACAATCCTGTTGGCCAGTTACCATTACTGTTTATGGGCTAGCTCTGCCTTAATAATTAACCCATTTCTACTTATCTAAGTATTTCCACTTGGTCGTCTTATCGGGGAGCCGCGCGGCAGGCTTCCTGCTTCTTCCAGGGCTACATCTCGACTCCTCCTACTTCCTCTCTCCTCCTCCTGGTCTCCTAGCCCCGCCTATCTTGTTATCTCATTGGCCACAGTGCTTTATTAACCAGTATGAGAAACATATATACAGAATAACATCTCCCATCAGTACAATAAATGGGATAATTAACCAACTGAATAGACAGATTACAGGGTGGGACAGTGCTTTTAGTGACTGTATAGCTAAAAAAAAAATTTATATTTGCCATATATAAAGAATAAAAAAATCCCACAGATCCCAAGCAATTTAGCCACTAAATAGGATAATACAATAAATACAAGCTGTCAAAAGGTGAAATTCAACATATGAAAGATTGTTCAGCATCCTCAACTATCAGGGAAATGTAAACCTGAGATTTCATCCCACCCCAGTGAGAATGGAGATCGATAGGAAAAAGATGATGACAAATGCTGGGGAAGATAGAAAAGGGGAACATTAACACACTGCTGCAGGTAATAGATTTTATTATTAATTAATTTTTCATAAACTTACAAATAATAATTTATTACAAATTAATTTATAAATTTATTGACAATAAATTAATTATAAATTCGTTGTAAATTATTAAGCCATTATCATGAATGAGCAATTTATTGTGTTTATTATTAATTATAAATAAATTAATTTATAAATTTGTTGATTCATTTATAAATTAATTTATTCTCCATGGAAACCAGAATAAAAGATCCTCAAATAACTTAAAAAATATGACTACCTTATGAGTAAACTATACAACTTCTAGGAACATTTGCTTTTGTTTCTCTAGGGCCATTTTAAAGGGAGTCACTGAACTTTTAGGTTCTTTCTAGTGTCCTAGATGCTAGTGGTCACATTCATTAGTGGCCATGGGCTCTACAGATGACAGATTAGATGCATTTTTTGTGTGTAAAAACATTATTGTCTTGGATCCTTTCAAAAGTGCGTAAATTACTGAAAGAGCCTGAGGAGTGTGATGGATTTAGTTCTAGTTGGGATAGGAAGTAATCTCTTAAAGACACCTGCGTTAATGGTGTGGCTCTGATTCAATTATTGGCAGGTGATGGATCATGAGGGCTCTGACTGACCTATGTATTCATCTGCTGTGGACTTTTATGGCATGTAGAACAGTGGAAACTCTCTGAAGTGGGGGCTGGTTAGAGGGAGTAGGTCACTGGGAGTAGGTAAGTCCTTGGGGGTCTACAGACATTATAATCCCTTCTCTTTGTCCTGTGGACACTGTGAGGTTAGCAGCATCATGTGCTATTTCCCATCATCATGACATTTTGCTTCACTTCAGGACCAAAGCCATAGATAGATATAGCCAACCTGGCATTGAAACTTTCAGAGATGAACTAGATTCTCTTTCCTTTAAAGCTATTTCTTTCAAATATTTGTCCCAAGAATCAAGAAGCTCAATAGCAGAGAAATATTCTAAACAACTTAGCTGGAAGGTTTAAGAGATTAAGAAAATTTTCAGTTGGTTCATCACTGGACAAATGCAGAAAAATGCAGCAGAATTTTAATAACTACAATTCCCCCTCAATTCTTGAATATTCTCCTTAAGAAGCCATATTTCATTTCAGTACTAACAAATAAAGTCTTCAGCAGCATGCTACCCTAGTGTGACTCTATAGTATAGACTCCTGCAGCCAATGCCAGTAGATGTAATACGCTTCTTTTGACATTAATTGACATGTCACAGCCTGTCCAAGGTGTTAGTTCCTGGGAATCAGGGAGGTTGGGTGTGAAACAGCTTCATCCACAAAGATGATCAGACACCTGACATCTTGTGTCACATTTTTGCTGTCACCAATTTAAATCATTAGAGAGGATTCTTTGGAAAGAATATTGGTGATAGCGAATTTCTAGAGGGTAAAAATAGGCTATCAGAATATCTATGCTGCTGAATAGGAAATTGTATTCCACAGTCAGTAGGGAAACCTGAGGTACTATCTATTGGTTGTTGGATTCTGTTTCTGTTTAAGAAAATACTGAATTATGAATTAAGATGAAGAGTCTTCAACAGGCTAATGGATTCCAAATGTGGTTGGCTGCTAAGCTTACATGAAGGACAGTAAACAATGGCATAGATTTGAGGGTAGTCACCCCCAGGGGCCAAATCGAGACATCATAGCAAACTTGGAAATGTTGAGACAGTTGGTTCTCTCCTTCCACCATTTTGAGGGTTTGTAGCATTGAACTTAAGTCTTCAGGCTTGAATGGCAGACACCTTTACCCTCTGAGCCATTTCATAGCCCTATAAAGGAGAATTCCTAAGGATGATCAACTCTCCTTACTCATAAGGAAGATGAGATGAGGGTTTAGTGAGTGCACCAGAAGACATCAGGAAAGCCAACTAAACCTAAATAATTCAAATAACCTAACTAATTTAGATTAGCATAGCCGGAAATGGATTGTAGGAGCCAACAGCCTAACTATAGCATTGGAGTTGGAGTGACACAGAACAAAGCAGGCTTGCCTTCTGGAGGAAGGAACCCTTGTCAGGGTGCTACAGGGAGACCAAGACAATTCAGTGATGAGCACAGATGAGCATAAGGAAAATCTCAGATCCCAGAGTTAAAAATCTCTGCTGGAAAGTTCTGTTTCAAGAATGGGGGAGGGGCGGAGTGGGGGAATGGGCAGTGTGGAAGCTCCTCCCCCAGGATCCTGGGTTTTATTGTCTGACATTCTTGGTATTCTAGGCTGTGCTCTGTGTGTTCAGTCCTGTGAGAGATAAACTCTTTTGTGCGTTTTTCTATGATTAATTTTTTCATATCTCTTCAGATGAACTATAACTTTTATATGCATCTAGCTCTTCTTGCCAGTTCATTGAAGATTCCTACAGTAAAATCAGTTTATTTTTATGACATGTATGTATGTATGTGTGCAGGCATGTGTGTATGTATTTAGTGTGTATGTGCATGTGTGCATTGGTGTATACCAGGGTGAGCTAGTGGAGGTCAGATGACAACTTCAGTTTTCAGGGGTACGTTTCAAATCATCAAGCCTGGCACCAAGTACCTTTATCCACTGAACCTTCTCTCCAGCCCACCACATTAAGGAAAAGAGATTAAGGAAAATTTCAGTTAGCTTGCCAATGGCCAAATGCAGAGAAATGAAACAGGATTTTAATAACTACAATTTCCCCTCAATTCTTAAATATTCTCCTTAAGAGGCATATTTTATTTAGCACTAACAACTGAAGTCTTTAGCAGCCTTTAAATTGAGGTCTGAAAGGATCTCAGCGACCTGGAAGGGAGGAGATAATTTGTGCAATGCTCAATGAAACAAAGACAAGAGATACAGTCTGTAAACAGATGTTCATGTGGATACAGTAGAACATGTCAAGAGAGGGACAAGAAAGGGGTGGTATTAGGTGCTGAGGAAGAGTGGAACTCAGGTAAAGGACATAAGTCCTTCAAGAGATTTAAAGCTGATTGTGTGCCTGAACACTGTCATGATTTTTTTTTTACATAGCGAATAAGTGCAACAGGCTACATTTGGTAGTTAAAGTGTGAAGTCTGACGTGGATCTCTACAGCTCAGAGTGGCCCTCTGTTGTACAGCTTGCTGAGATGCGCAGACTTTAGGTGGGTTAATGTTGCTGTGTGATTTCTTTGTTATTTGAAAGTTCTTTACAATAGAGTTGTACTGGAAGAGAAATCTGAATCAAACATGGCGTTGCTGCTGAGGACAGCATTGCACAGCAGAGTTAAAGTGCCAAGTCTTGAAGAAGCTAAGTAAGTTCTTTAAAATAGAGAAATGAGAATCAAAGCATGGTGCGGCTGCTGCTGAGGACAGCACTGCAGGGCAGAGTGAAAAGGCAAGTCATGGGGAAGCTAAGTCCTTGCCCACCACAGCATCAGAGAGTAACTGCTGAGCCTGCCACCTGTCCTTGGTCTCCTCCCAGGGGATCCTGGGCTCCCAAGCTCCAAGCTGATTCTGGGTAATTCAATTTAGGAACAATTATACACTCTCTGAGATCTTTCAAGGGTTCTATGGAAGCATACATTAAAAAAAAAAAAGAATTGTAGGGATGGCATTTAAGTACTAAAGCATTCTTTCTGTAGCAAAATGAAGATTCCTTAACTCAGTGGCCCTCAACCTTCCTAATGCTATGACCGTTTAATGCAGTTCCTCATGTTGGAGTGACATCCAACCATAAGATCTTTGTTACTACTTCACAACTGTAACTTTTCTAGTTATGAATCATAACATAAATATCTGTGTCTTCTGAAGGTCTTAGGTGACCTTGACTAACAAAGGGGTTGCAGCTCACAGGTTGAAAACCATGACTTTAACTCACAATATATAGCATTTGCCATGAAGTAAAACTTCAACCCATAAAACCATGAGAAAAAATGTTTCCATAAATTAACTCATTGTATGAAGTGAGGTATATTCATGCAAACTGCAGCGTGTGACAGTATAAGAGAAGGATGCAGCAGCTGTATTTAAATGAGACACTATTCTTCCGTATCAAAAGAAGAACCAACAATGTGATACACTGTAACCATATTTGTATAAGTTAGGTTATTTTAATTTTGATCATTGCATAATTCTTAAACTTCACTGGACAACAATTTTGCTTGATAAGATTGCTGAAAAGTCTTCCATCCCCTGCTCAGGCTGAAATAGCACCTACAAGAATTCAATGTGAGTTTTCTAGCACCTTCTATATCGATGGCTCTAGTTGTAGAGGATGAACTGAAAAGCCCGCAGAATCATCTTCAGTCATTTTTTGTGTGCAATTTCAGCCCTGACCAAATTGGATCCAGGCTGAAATTGCTTCCAATATTGCCTTCTGAATTGAATTTCAATTTTCTGGTGTGTGTGAATACACCTGTGCTCGTGGAATAGCATGAGTTTTCTTTCTCTCTAAAAACTGTCATAATTTAGTGTCTAAAAGGACTTTGCATGGACAGTGCTCAGAAGAGCCCATCAATAGGCTCAGAAGATGTGGCTGCCTTAATGGAACTTTCAATATAGTGGACGCATAATAGTGATGATTTACAAGAAAATCTTTTGTTGCTCAAGAGATTTCAGGTTTAAATTAACCTAGAATTTACCACAGAAGAAAAAAAATGACCCAAAATGCTACAATTTGTAAGTAACTATTTCCAAGAATTGGGAATGCAATCATGGAAGCATCATGAGTGGCTTCAATATAATAACATCTAGTAAAGATGGGACCAAGTGTCCTTGGAACACCCCAAAGCCATATGTGCCCCCACCCTCTTATTTCCTTCTAATGCCTTATAAACTTTATATATATGCATAGGTATACATGTATACATGTGTGCCTGTATGCTATGTATGTATGTGTATATAAGTATGTGTTACAATTCACATAATTCCTTCCATGTATATATATGTATATATATACATACTATGTGTGTATGCATATGTACATTTGTGTTTATACATAGTGTATATGTGTATACACATGTGTCTATTGACTGCAAGCTAAGACAAGGAAGAGCACATTTATGGTGAGATGCAAATGTATTCTTAGAGAGGCTGTGGTGATCAGATAGAAGATGGCCACTGACTGCTGTCCAGCTGGGGGAAAAAGATGTGGAGTCTGGTGTGGACTACACTTTTACAAAAGCAAACATGGAAAATTGAGATCAGCAAAAGCTTATTCTGAGAGCCCATCCTATACCCAGTGCAAAACAACAAAGCCAGCATTGTGAATCTGGTTGTTGGTGGCCATAGCCAAAGAGGAACCTGAGGCCAGATGTGGCCATGGCATTCAAGTTTGTATTCTGCCATGGCTGTTAGCCTGGAAAGTAGTCACCTGGAAGCCATGACCTTACTCTTGCCTTCTTGGGGTCATTTCTGGACATTGGCTTTCTACTTGAAGCCCTTTCTGATTTATTGAGAGCCATTGTCTTGTATTCACAGACTGTATGTGAATCCTTTATAGAAAGTACCTGGGGCTTCCATCACTAGTGATGGTGATTATGGGATGGGCATGTGACTAACTGTAACTATATGAATAATTAAGGGAGAGACAGTGCCAGCTCTGACACTCACAGTATAACTCCCAGAGCCACACCAAGGCTCCAGATCCATCCTGTCTGTATCTAGGTAACACCACAATAAACTCGACATATAAAATGCACACTAATGTAAATGAAGATCTTTCTCAATATTATAGAGTACTTATAACTTAAAAAGTAGTTTTATAAGACACATATTTAAATGTATTTTCATCACTAAATAAGCCTTGGTAAGGCCAACCCTGGGGCTGGAGATGGAGTCAGCTGTCTGAGTCCTGGGTTTTCTTTAGTAGCTGATGCATCAGACCTAGGGTACCAGGCAGGAGATGCATGCATGCCATATTAACAACTTCATTAAGCACTTTCTGAGTACAAAGTGCTTAATTTTGTGCTGTGGTCATGTGCATAATTTATGTGTGTGTGATTAAAAGTATACACACACATACATACATATATATGTATACATATAACACACACACATATATATATATACATATTTCAGGGCATATTATATATTTTTTCAGGGCAAGTTAAGATATTAAATCTAAATTATGGTTCATATATGAGAGGTCACTAATATTTAGAGTTTAAGAATATTTTCAGATATATTTAATATTTGGTCTTTGCAATAACCTTCAAAATATGCCTTATTTTTGAGAGTTAAACTATGTGTGTTCATTGTTCATTATTGAAACTGTAAGGAATACATAGACACCTTTATCTCAGATGAAGCTGACCAATGTGCACATTTAATCTAAAATACCCCAAGGGTTAAAATAGCAGCATCAAGTCATAAAACTAAGTTCTGTTTTATTTAAATTTTGTTTTCAAGAACTTCATACATGAGTATTCTATTTACATCTTTCCCATCATTCCTTTTAATCCCTCCAACTCTTCCTGCCTTCCACCTTTTCCTGTACCCATCCCTTCCTTGTTCATACCCCTTCTCATCTTCCTAGCCTCCTCTACACACACACATTCACACACACACACACTTTGATTAGAAAGTAATTTTATAAATGAATAAGTTGTGTGAAAATATCTTTGTATGTGGTTAAGAGAAACCAATTATTCTTGAACAACAACCACATCAGAACAAACCATTATTAGAAGGAGGTATAGGAGACCACAGAAGCAAAACAGATTCCAAAGAGATCCAGAGGAATGTGGATCATTCTGAGCGCATGCTGGACCCTTTGGGTACCTCCTGTAAGGCTAATACTGTGCTCTCACTGCATCCATAGGCCAGCCTCCTTGAAGAGCATGTTGTGATGAAGTTCCCACCACAGACACCTCCTTTACCCAGACAGTATTAGATAGCCCACTTCCAGGGTGCTGTGTTCTGCATGTTTTTGGCCCACAAGTTGCCTTGGAAACCTCATCTCCAAAGTGCTTCTGTTAGCTTGACACAGAGGTTTGAGATCATGACATCACTAGAAAGCCCCAATCTACCCTCAAAAGAAGTCTGAAGAGAGGTACCCTCTTCCACCATGAAAACAAACAGAAAATATCCTCTAGGAACCATAAGCGAGACTCTGAGTCCTTAATTTTGGATTTTATAGCCTTCAGAAATTTCTGTTGCCTGAAGGCTGTTTCAGAGTAGGCAGCAGATAGCAAACCAAGACACATGATCACCCAAATCCTCCCAAAGGACAAACTGTAGTTTTGTTAACAGTCCATGAGCTTTTATCAAAAGGACATGCACATCATGAAGGTGAGAGCAACAGGCCTGTTCATTCTGCAGAGTTTGAAAAGTGACAGAAGTCTTACTTTCATGGTAGACAAACCTCAACCTGCCCAGCTGCATGTTTTCCAAGGTGTAATGTTGCTTTTCTATGTTGTCTTCAGATACTATTGGAAAAGACAGTTATCAGGGTAACAAAACAGCATCAGAGACCTTTTTGTAACCCATTTTCAGAAGAGGGCAACTCACCATTCCAGTGGTTTGACCCAGAGTGTCCCAGATAAGCTCTGCTTTCAGTGTGGTAGCACTGTTTGGGTAGGCTTGGAGGTGTGGCCTTGCTAATGGAAATGTATCGCTGGGCTGGGTTTTGAGATTATATAGCTTCATTATATTTCTTTGCTCTTCTTTCTCCTGGGAGAAAGAATTTATTTCACGATGATGGTAGGAAGCACTAAGAGGAATTTACCTGAAGAAGGAAGAAATTTGGGATTTCTTTCCAGTGCATGTTTTATTTTAGGTCAAGGAGATGGATTAATGGGTGAAGTGATTAACTGTGAAACTATGAGGACAGAATGAATATTAGATCTCTAGTACCTAGGTGTAGTGACTCAACTATTATAATTACCATGTTCCCTACTGCATCATGGCACTATGTGTCACTCATTGACACACCCTGTTACAGGCAGGTTTTACTCTTTGTTCCTCCCCTCCGGCCTCTCAGTCCTGCCGCCACGGTCCTGCCACCACCGTCCCGCCGCCACGTGAGCCCCAAATAACACTCAGAGACTCTGTATTTGATACAATCCTGTTGGCCATTTACCATTATTGTTTATGGGCTAGCTCTGTCTTAATTATTAACCCATTTCTACTTATCTAATTATTTCCACGTGGCTCATCTTATCTGGGAGCCTCGGCTGGCATCTTCCTTCCTCCCTGATCTACATCTTGACTCCTCCTTCTACTTCCTCTTTCCTCCTTCTGATCTCCTAGCCCCACCTATCTTGTTTCCTATTGGCCACAGGCTTTATAAATTAACCAGTATGAGAAACATTTACAGAATAACATCTTCCATCAACACTCCTGTTGGATAGGGCTCTAAAAATTTTGGACAGACTCCCTCCAGAGATTATAACTACCATGTTCTAGTATTTTTATTCTGCTCCCAGCAACCCAGGAGTAGGAAAACACCCATGTATCATAGATCAGGTGATGTACATGAATTCACAGACAGGAGGCATACAAGACACACCCCCAAGTACAGGAAAACACCTATACATTACAGAGCAGATACAGCTCTGAGATGCACATGAAGTCACAGAAGACACACAAGACACACCCCCAAATCTTATAAACCTAACACCTCTGTCACATCCATATACCTAAATCCTGCAGATTTGGTGAAGTTATACTTATGCAGTTTCACTTAAGCTTTTGCTCATCTTCCAAGAAGGGTTGTTTCTTTCAGACAGTATTCTAGTCCCTTCCCACTGCCAAACATCTCAGATGAAGTTCAAAGATACCTTATGGATAGAACTGTGCATGTGTGCATGTGTGTGTGTGTGCATGTTCGTGAATACACACACACACACACACACACACGTCCCTCACCACTAGACAGCCAGTCACATTCTTAGCTTTATCAGACTGCAAATACAGCATTCAAATGAAAAAATGACACATTTTTTGTTCTCTTGCAACTATGATTTTTATTTTTTCACATAAATGGAATCCTGGCTTGGCTGCCAGCAGATCAAAGGCAGAGTTGCAGTGAAGGGTAGTCAGGTTGCAGAGACTGGCTGGCTTCTGAAGCTTCTTGGTGGCTTTGATCAGATTACCTATCAGCACAGAGAGGTGCTTTTTCTTTTCCCCCTTTGCCTTTTGTCTGAGTCAGGAAATGAGAGAGATGATAGCAGCCTTTTGGTCCTAATCCTAACTGCCCTGCTTGACAGGAGATGAAAGGTGTAGCAATTACCACTGGTAACAGCCGACTGCAGCGCAATCATTATCTTAGTTACCATCACAAATTACATGCTATTCTCCTATACCTGAGGAAAGGAATATTCAAATCCAGAAAACTCTACCTGTGCTGTTTGATGGGCCCTGGAGAGAAGCATGTTCAGTTAAAGCGTTTTTCAGCACAGTTTCACCCAGCAGAGGGACTCAAGTAATGGCTCCCAGGTGGCACCTGCATTTGCCTGTTGGTGATGGCGTCCACTGGAGGCTTGTGTTCACAGGGAACTATGAACAGAGAGGACACGAGCTTCATGCAGCTGAGTTGCAGCTCTTTTATTTAAATACTTCCTTAGGGTCAGTTTATGCTGCTGCTCTGGGTGCCAGTGTGAGAATATTAATTTTATGGCTTATCAGCTCTACATTCTGTTTCTGAAGATATTGATCCCTAAGCCAGGGGAATTTTTCCTTATAGGAGGATCTGAGGCAAAAGTCATTGTAGTCATTGTAATATTATACCAGTGACACAAGTAATGGCTTTTCCATAAGAGCGTGTGTGTGTGTGTGTGTGTGTGTGTGTGTGTGTGTGTGTGTGTGTGTGTGTGTAACACATGCAATGCTTTTCCCATGAGTGTTGCATGTCTATGCATGTGCGTGTGTGTGCATGTGATCATGTGCATAGTAGTGTGTGCTAGTGGGAAGGTGTTGCAGTTTGTTCTCTGTTGCTGTGAATACGATGACCAAAAACTAACTTGGAGAGGAAAGGTGCAGAATCTAGGTGCAGGAAGCAAAGAAGAAACCGTGGGTGAATGCTGCTTACCACTCTGCTTCTTGTGGCCAGTGCTCAGCGCATCCCACTACCCAGGGATGGCACGACACACACCAATCAGAAACCAAGGAAATGCCCTGCAGCTGGTGAGATGAGTCTGTGGTTAAGAACACTTGCGGATCATTCAGAGGAGCTGGCTCTCTTTCTAGCACTCAGATAGTAGCTCCCAAATGCCTGTAACTGCAGTTCCAGGATCTGAAAGGCACTGCATTCTTGCCGTGCATATGCAAACATACAGACAAAGCACTCACATAAAATAAAGATAAACATCTTTACAATGTAATAAATATGTATCATATTACAGAAAAGCCACTTGCAACCTAGTAGAAAATGACACCACAATTCAATGTCAGCACCAACACCGTGTGGTATTTCAGTTGTCCTGGAATCCCTAGGGCACACTAGGGTTCACTTGAAACTCACTGGTCCCAGATTCCCAGATGGCCTCTGCTAGGCTGGTACACACTACATGATGGGAATTCTTCTCAGTCATTAACAGTAAAAGCCATCACTTCCCCAGCCCTGACTGTCTCGCAAGATGGGGCATACATCATCTCCTGACCTGCTGTGTCTTTGTGGGTGGCATGCTGTAAGTCAGAGTGAATAGTCTAGTCCTCTGAGGAGTTGGGGACTCTGCTTATGAAAGGGAAAGGCAGAAACTCACACTGAAGCAAAGGGGGAGTTGTCACCACCTTCCAGAGACACCTGCCAGAACCCTCAAGGCTTCACACCTCAGCAAGCCCTGAAACCTCAAGAGTCTGCAAATGACAGGAGATCTGCTTCCAGGAGACAAGGTGTCAGCCCTCCCAAGAAGCCTGTGAGTATCACTTCCCTTCTTCCTACCCTTCTTCTAGTCCTGACTAGAGAGAGATTCCTTTGGCCTCACACTCCCATGGCCCCTGGAAGGAACAGTGCTCCCATGGTGAATGGTCATCAGTGGCCTGCAGGCAGCCTAACTGAGAGCTCTGCTTTTCACATACAGTAGCTGGAGCTTGGCAGATGCAAGGTGCCACACTCATAAACCTTAAGTTCTTGTCAAAAAATTTTGACATCGAGGCAGCAAATAGTCCCGTTACACATGGCTGTGGAACTAAACAGGGTGTCCTCAAAGGAAGATATACAAATGTCTGCCAAACACTTTCAAAAGGGCCCAGCACCTTAAAATGTGAGGGCAACGTGAACCAAAACAACTTTAAGACTCATTTCACTTCAGCCAGGATGGCCATCATTGTTAAGAACACAGTGACAACGAATACTGGTGAGGATGTGGAGGAAGGGAACTGTTATTGACTGTTGGTGGGAGTGTGTGACAGGGGAGTCCTTCTGTATATTTGTTTCTTTTATTGGTTGATGAATGAAGCACTGATTGGCCAATAGCCAGGCAGGAAGGATAGGCAGCACTAGCAAACCAGAAGGCTGGTTAGAGGAAAGAGACAGAGGCGACATCATGTAGTGGAGGAAGGAGTAATAGGTCTGGATCCTTCTCCAGTAAGATGGCACCACATGGAAATACTTAGATTAATAGAAATGAGTTAATAATTAGGAGAGAGCTAGCTAGTAAGAAGCCCTAGCCATCAGCCAAACAGTTTATAAACTAATAAAAATCTTTGTGTGTTTATTTGGCTGCAGGACCAGGTGGGAAAGAAACCCCCACCTTCAAGTGTGAACTGGTTGCAGCCACTTTGAAAGTTGGTCTGGATGTTTCTTAAAAATCAGAAATAGAACAAACGTAGGAGCCTACAGTGCCACTTCTGGGCATGTTCCCAAGGGGCTCTGGCCCCTACTACACATACTATTTCTTTTTTCACCCATGGTCTTTGCTGCTCTATTCACAATAGCCAGGACATGGAGACAGCCTACATGTCCATCGACAGACCAGTGGATGAAGAACATGTGATACATACACGAGAGAGGGGGGGCAGATTTTACTCAGCTGTAAGGAAAAACAATACTGTGGAATGTGGAGGTCAATGAGTGATTGAAACAAAGAACTCTGTTACTGGCAGGTTTTCTCGCAGGCGCCATCCTGCCTGCCGCCAGTCTGGGCCCACGGCCCCACCAGCCCCAAATAACACTCAGAGACTCTGTATTTGATACAATCCTGTTGGCCAATGACTATCATTGTTAATGGGCTAGCTCTGTCTTAATTATTAACCCATTTCTACTTATCTAAATATTTCCACGTGGTCATCTTATCCGGCCGCCGCCGGCATCTTCTTTCTCTCAGGTCTCCATCTTGACTCCTCCTTACCACTTCCTCTTTCCTCCTTGTCTCCTAGCCCCGCCTATCTTGTTTCCTATTGGCCACGGTGCTTTATTAATTAACCAGTATGAGAAACATATTTACAGAATAACGTCTCCCATCAGAACTCTTCTGAGTAAAGTGACTCAGGCCCAGAAGGACATAAAGAGTTGGTTCTTATATTTGCACCCCAGCTTTGCATTTCCAGTTTTGTGTGTTTAACTGTGAGTATCTCTGAGTGCCAGGAAACCAGGAAGTGACCACTGGGAGGGTGGGCAGTTGAACACTGTAAAATAAACGTGGTGAAGGGGACTCTGGGGTGGGAAAGTTTTAACAGGGAGGGGATTGGGGAAATCAGAGAGAATAGGTTGGGGAAGAGAATTAAAAGAAAATGTATTTGAGAAGTAATATAGACTCTACTATCTTGTAACCTTTTAGAAATATAATTTTTTGAGCCAGGCGTTGGTGGTGCACTAGGTAGTGCAACACTAGGAGGCAGAGGCAGACAGATCTCTGTGAGTTGGAAGCCAGTCTGGTCTACAACAGCTAGTTCCAGGATAGGCTCCAAAGCCATACAGAGAAGCCCTATCTCGAAAAAAAAAAAAAAACCAGAAATACAATTTTTTAAAAGGGTTTGAAGGGCAATATCCTGCACGGCTAAGAATTCTAGTGTGCAACATTTCCCAGGAACTCCTGTTCAGGGCTGCCCCAGAGCTGCCATAAACACACAACACAGGTTCGCTCTGGCCATTCCTCAAGGCTTCCCACTAGAACTAGATGCAAATATCCTAAACATGATGTTTTTGGAACTCTTTACTTCTAGGCGACATGGGAGCCTTCACTAGACACATACCAAAGTTCTGAGTGGCCCAGTGAACTGAAGAATAAATTGCCACAAAGCCAGACCTCATTTCTAAAGCCATCTGTCTTGTCTTCACTGTTTGTCTTTTATTCAGATTAAATTATGTGCCCAAGATATGATGCTTCAGAAGGTCACTAGTTTAAATTAGACAATGGACCCCACGTTATGATAGAACTGAGTCTTATCCCTTCAGCCATGAAAGTTGTCCTTCCCAATTGCAGCTCCCAGAAGACAATTAACTTTGGGGCAGTGGTCCGCATTGCCCTCTCCCTCTCCTATGCTGTTGCTAAAGAGGGTCTAGCTGAATACACAGTGCTGTTATTATATACCTTGAGAAAAAAACGAGGTAAACCTTTCATTAGATTCCTGATAGCTCAATATAGTATTTGGATCTGTTTGCAAAGATTCAAAATAACATTAATCTTTAAAGGATTGTGTATATAAATGATACATTCTAAAGTATCTACAAAGCTGATAGTAATGTCTGTCCTAATTTTAAAATGTGCTTAAATTCAATGATGTAAATCTTGGCATCTTATGTTAGCTCAAGAACTCAAGAACCTAATCATTGGTAAATGAGTCAGATTATGCATCAAAATTATATTTCATATATTCTATAGGAAATTAACATCATAGTGATGTCAAATACAAATACAGTGCTCACATAAACATTTTCAAAATATTAAAACAACAGTACTTGTCAAGCCATTTTATCTTGTTTCTTTTGCTATTTGATTTCAAAATAAACACAGAATCTTGCCCAAATTTGTAATTCCTGTTGGTAGGCCCAGAAGCTATCAACCAATATTGGCAGAATTTACCAGATCAAAAGCAGTTTGAGGTATTACTTTATCTGCCTACACAGAATTGAATAAATTAGTATGAAAGGGAATAAAAGCAAAGAAAACAACAATGAAAAGAAAACCTTACTTGAGCTCAGGATGCCATCTGTCTCCCAGAGACACTGATATAATAATGTGGACTCCCCACTTAACATATACATTGGTTGAAAGTTGCAAGGAGCCTTGGTGATCTGGAAGTGTTTATTTACTTAAAAATACTTACAATGAGATATGTGGTGATTAATGAGCTATGTGGTGATATTTTGTTTATGATCTAACAAATAAAGCTTGCCTGAAGATCAGAATGCAAGGCTAGCCACACTAGTCAGCCACAGAGGCCAGGTAATGGTGGCACACACCTTTAATCCCAGCAGCCAAACTAGTTAGCCATAGAGGCTGGGTAGTGGTGGTGCATGCCTTTAATCACAGTAATAAAGAGGAATATAAGGAAGGTGGAGATAGGAGTGGCGTGTATGCAGTCACATTGAGGACAGGATCACCGGGGCCTTGGTAGAGGTAAAAACTCTCTCAGGGTTGGCTGCGTTGCTTTTCTGATCTTCAGCTTGAAGCCCAACATCTGTCTCTGGGTTTTTATTATTCGTGGTACACATATGGAGGGCACAGTTATGCTCTTAAGAACAAAGGCAGGAGCCAAAGTGAGTGCAGGCTGTAAAACCATCTGTCCAACAATTGACTGCTGGCCAGAGTCTTTGGAGAAGGTGGATTGAGGTCTTGGACAGTGACTGACATGCATGGTGCCAGCGCTGAAACACATCTCCCCTCAGTCTGTGGGGGTCAATGCAACATTCTGTACTGTATATCAGCAGTGTCACAAATGAGGGACAGACATTTGGATTCAAAGGACAGAAAACTTCACCTCAGGAGGCAAAATAAAATATCAACTGATGTCTTTTCCAAACAGGAAGTCTAAATGTGCTCCTGCAGCTCCCAGCTTCAGCTTCAGAGTTCCTGAGTTGCATCTTTTAACACCCTTTGTCCTATGGTTGCTCAGTGGTGCAGCCAATCCTGGGGCTGTATTAATTCATATTCAAGCCAGAAAGAAGGAAAGATCAGTACAAGAATGAAGTAAAGAGTAATGAGAGGAAACCAGCCAGCATATGTGCTGCACACAGAGAGTCACTGGAAAAGGGTTTCTGAGGTCCCAGGTAGGTTTAGCAGAAGCGATTCTCAGCTCTTATGGCCCTACGTCCCACATCACCACTGAGTATCTTCCTCTAAGGATGTTTCTGAACTAGAAAAGGAGCCTATGGAATGCACAGGCAGCTTCCCCCTGTGGGCTATTTCTGGAGTAGGGTTGTTCCTAAATTGAGCCTGCTGACTAAGGCTTTCATTATGATACCACTTGAACCTGTTGACTTGGACAAAAAGTTCGGTGTGAAAGTTAGAGATTGGCAGTGGGATTCATCAAATGATATTTAGTTTTGCAGAGTTCTGCTTCTTTGCGTTGTGCTAGAGCATTAGTCTAGAAAATGCTAACACACTTAATGGACACAAACTAATAAGCTAGCTGTACTTGTAGGAAATGGGCAGTGAACCCCAAAGAAATGCCCATAGACAGCAATAGCCAAGAGAAGACAAATATCTGACAGGCTCTTTTCTGTGCAGCCCAGAGTGTGCTGCTGCACATCAATTTCCTTTCTTTATGCCTCAGCCCAGAGTCCTTCCTTCACAGAAGTGACTCAATTACTCTTCACTGGAATCGCAGCTCTGTGCCAAGTATTTGCTGCTGAAGGCATCACATCCCACCACACTAACTTATGCACTATCTTCCCTTCAGAATCAGGGATTAGATTTAAACCAAAGCCCTCATACACCAAAGGAGTCTGTAGTAGTTTCAGTACTGGGGACAGAAGTGAATGGATAATAACGAGCCAGAAAATGAAGGAAAAACCACGCACAGGCTTGTTGGTGATCCAAGTGGATTGAGAAGACTTGGGCACATCTGTCAGGTACAGTCCTGGCCATTTAGAGAAGAAGAATGACTTATACAGGCTTATCTGCAGGCAATGGCCACTGTGCCCTGTGGCTCTGTAACCAGAGATAAGATTTCCAGGGGCCGTTTGTATGAGGAACATATGCTGGTTTCCTCTGACCGCTCTTTAAAGCCCTCCCCACAACACCATACTTACTTAAAGGTTTACACTTCTTTTAGAGATGCAATTAATATATAAGCATCCTAACACCTAAGAATCAGAAACACATCCACACACAGAGGCAAAATAGGCTCTGGAGCAAGGCACAAACATGGTTCCTTATGCCAAACAATCCAAGCCATGCCAAGCCTCATGCCAAGCAATCTGTTTTGCATTTTGGTTCGTAGATTATGCAAGCAAATCTTGCACACTCTTTGGCAGAATGAATGAATCCACTGGATGGCAGAGGGGCTGGGGACCCTGGCCTGGCCATTTGCTGTCAGTGGCTCATCTTCCTCATCCTCAACCTGTTGGTCCTATTCTTTCTAGTTTTCTGCCTTCCGATTTTATTTTTACTTTTGCATTCTTTAAATCATAAGTATGCCAAGGTGGGCGCAGGAATAGGAGATCCTCAGAGTCATTTGTCCCTTCCAATCTCTGCACTGTTGCTACAATTGAAGGTCCAGCTTCCTTCTAAAGTACATTAAAGTATCAAAACTTCTAGATGTGTTTTGCAGATGTGTAGGCTCCACATCCATTGGTTTATGCATTGCGGTGTTGGGTGACTTCAGGAAGTAGATATCTTGGCTTCTGTTGCACTCAGGGGACCACCCCAGCAGTAAATAACAGAGTGTGAAGTGACCTACTTGGCAGCAGGCAACCTTCATTTGCTGTTCTCTACTATCTAAATATTCTCATTTGCATCTTTCATTTTCTCTTGCTACCCTCCGGAGAGTTTCAGCTCCTCATTACTCTTGGAATGACAGAAGCAATTCCCTTCTCTGGTAGAGACCTCACTGCTTCTCCCTTCCTCTTGCCAGCTGGTGAGGCTGGTGAGTCCATCTTATTCTGATTCTGTCTCTCCTTCCAATAATACACACCACTTCCTCAAACTCTCTCAAGCTCTTAAACACCAAGTCACATCCCACTCTGTCCCATTCAGAGACTACTTTCTTAAGTAATGTGTACCCTGGATATTTTAGGCAAGTTATTAGTCTTCATGGATCGGCTTAAGCATCTCAGGTATCTGTGGCTTTCACATCATTGGCAACTGCTGATCTCTTACAGCCAGCCATTGGCCATTTATCATTCCATTCATCTTCATACCTGAATGAGTGGGTACACATTCCACATCTCATATATGCAAAATCTGCAGCTTAAAAGATTTAAGGGAAAATTGCTAGGAAGGATAGATGATTTGGGCTTTCTCATCTGTGCCCAAGGCATCTTCAATCTGAACTAATGTTCTAAATATAGAAACTCATGAAATAAATATTCTCATTGAAAGACTCTAGAATTCTAAATATAGGCAATTGTGGCTTTTAGACCCTGACACTTCATCTATTCCTTAATTAAAAGAGAAACTTCCCTAGAAACAAGAAAAATAAAATCTCACAATGAGCAATCTTCCCACAGTTTATTAGGCAGCAAACCAGCTCCATTAATTCCTAAGAGACTGGACACTTTATGCCCTGATCTCACCACTGTCTGCCTTCCTGTACTTACTTGCAGCTTGGTGGTTGGGCTGCAAAGCAATATCCTAGTAGTTTGGTTCTTGCCTGCACCAGGATTTAGTTCTTTCCGATAAATCCTCAGGCAGGATTCCTTGGAACACTGAACAGAGAGCAGACAGTGATTCTTGGAGGAAGATGGTTCTCAGGGCTATGTGTCCTGTGGTCAGCCAGTTCCTGAATTTTCTGTCAATGGGCCCCTCAGTATGATGGTGTGTGTGGAGGGGGGGGGCAAGAAGGAGAGAATGAGAATGTGAGTTGTTTACTTTTCCTTCAGTTCTGGATGGATGCTTTTAATGTGCCAGGTGGGAATTCAGGAAGCAACCCCATTTCACTAACATTCTTGGGGAGGCATATCCACAAACCCAGAGGGTTTGTTTAATGTCTTCATTATTTAATCTTCTCCCCCGTGATGAAATGTCTTAGCACGCTTCAAGTACAGAAGACATTGATTAAAAGCCACGATTGAACAGCCCCCTTGACTGCAGCATAAGCTTTGGAAGATAGGTACCCCCATTCCTAAACACACCAGAAGGTCTTTTAGTTGTTGCCAAACACCAAGTGCCTGAATGGTCTCTGGTTACAACCTCATCTGCAGTGTCTGTGACACTACAACACCTGAAACTTGAAATGGCTCATCGGTAGTCTACCTCGCATCAGCCTTGCCACTCTACATAGATAATCCTGCATTTGCTTCCTGAGAAGAAAGTATGCTGAGCAAGCCCGGGGGAACAAGCCAGTAAGCAGCTCCCCTCCATGGCCTCTGTATCAGGATCCTGACCAATTTAAGTTCCTATCCTGACTTCCTTCAGTGATGAATAGTAATGTGGAAGAGTGAGCCAAATAAACCCTTTTCCTTCCTAACCAGCTTTCTGATCCATGGTGCCATCACAGCAATAGAAACCCTACTAAGACAGCAAGGAAACAGAAGATCTACAATTAAGGATCCACAAGGTTCACATTCTCACTCCAGGCTTCTTCTGAGACTGGTGCTATCTGTGTGGGGGAGGAGCTGCACTCATGTTGCACTGAAATCACTACGAACATCAGGTGACATCATTCACAGGAGTCCGCAACAGTATCTTCGGTCATGTACATTGTTTGACGCTTTTTGTTTGAACTGTCACGCCTGCCATTTCCTCCTCCCTCCTTCCATCCTCCCCTCTCTTTCTTCTCTTTCTCTTCTTCCCCTCTTTCCCACCCTCTTTCTCTCTGTCGCTCTTCTCTTACTTTCTTTTTCTTTATTTTTTGTTTTGAGGCAGGATCTCTATGTGTATCCCTATCTGGCCTCAAATAAGAAGCAATTTTCCTACCTCAGCACCCCAGGGGCAGATGTGAAGCCACCACATGCTGCTTACACCTATCACTTCTAAGAATCATGACAGTAACAAGTAGATTTCCCTGGGGCAAAGATTCAAATATTTTACTTTTAAATCTCTGATGATTATGACCAAATATAGTTCATAGAAAGATGTGGTGACGGGCTTCCTAGTGGCAACTGCCTAGCTAGTATCAGTCCCATTTTAGTTTAAACTAAACTAGGTAACGGAGCCCGTAGTAGCATTGGTACCAATTGTGGTTGTCATCCACTGGTATAAACTCTTGTTAATTGCTCACTCTGGATCTTTGTGTCTGTGTTTGACTTTCTTTTTCTTGTTCTCCTATTTTCTGTATGTTGATTGGGTATGTCTGCCTGGTTCCTTAATTTATGAGTCATGACTTGCAGCCTTGACTGCAGCCAAATTTGAAAGTTGCTTTTGGATTCTAAATATATTATTTTTGGAGTTGGGTCACCTAGGACTTCTATTCTGGATCTAGGCTGAGAAAAATGTTGCCCTACTCACAGGAATTGAAAAGAAAAAAGACTAAATTTTTATGTACACTTGTATTTTTAAAGCACAATATTAAAACAAAACAAAGTGTGTGTGTGTGTGTGTGTGTGTGTGTGTGTGTGTGTGTGTGTGTGTGTATGTGTGTGTATTAGTGTATTGACCTGTGTGTGGAATTTGTTATGAAAGGTAAACTTTTTAAGTTATTTAAATTATGGTTTGCAAAGTCTTTATAATGTTTCAGTTAAGTATTTTACTCAGCAACAATAATACATTTTTAGAATTATAACATGCAGTGGACAAAAACCAAGTTTTTTTGCTTTTTTCAGTGTTTTCACATTCTCAGTGTGCTGACTTTGAGATTCAGGGACAACAAGTCAGCATATTGGAAATTCTTAGATTCTCAAAATTATTTCCTAACATATGCCCCAAATCTACACCACACTGTCAAACTAAGAACAAAGCAATAAAACTCCAACAATTAAATCCATAATATTGTTGATGAATTCTACCTCCACCCACACATGTTGGACTGTCTATGACTGTGGTTGCTGTACTAAAACTCAGCTGGTTCTCACATTTTTTTGTAGATTGTATGTCCATCTTCCCCTGAGTTACCTTAAGAGCTGCTTTCTAAGTATCTGGAGAAAGTACTCTATTTTGTTGTCTACTGGGCCTCAGCCACATATCCCTGCTGTCTTCCTATACTGGATTATTTCCTAAATAATTCCCCAGGCTCTTTGTCTTAACACATTTCCAATCTCTGTTCAGCTCCCAGCTCTCGTTTGAACACTAGACTGGGTCATCACAGGGGAAGCCACAAAGCAAACCAGACAGAGAGCAAAGCCTTTCTGAGGCTAGGAACTGGAGTTGGCCAGGAGTTGGCAAGCAGGAGTTGACCAGGCATATCCAGAGAAAAACCTGAACACTCTTGACAGACAGCAACAAAGAAGCAGGGGCTGGAGAGATGGCTTAGTGGTTAATAGCACTGTCTGTTCTTCTAAAGGGCCAGGGATTCAATTCCTACCATTCACACAGTGGGGGCTCACAACCATCTGTAACTACAGTTCTAGGGGAATTGACTATCTCTTCTGTACAAGGAGAACACTAGACACACCTATAATGCACAGACATATAAACTGGTAAAACATTTACACACCACACAGCTTATGGAAATAGATGCAGACACACAGCCAAACATTAGGTGGACCTTGGTGGATTCCTGCAGAAGAGGAGAAAGGATTGTTGGAGCCAGAGGGGTCAAAGACACCATAAGAAATCTCAGAGAATCAACTAACCTGGACTCATAGGAGCTCACAGAGACTGAACCAACAACTAGGAAGCCTACATGGGACTGACCTAGGCTCTCTGTATATATGTTACAGTTGTGTAGTTTGGTTCTCTTTTGGGACTTTTAACAATGAAAACAGGGTTGTCTCTGACTCTTTTACAGGCTTTGAGGACCCTACTCCTGAATCTGGGTCACCTTGTGCAGCCATAATACATGGCTTAGTCTTACTGCAACTTGATATGCCATATTTTGTTGATATCCGTGGGAGACCTGCCCTTTCTGAAACAGAAATGGAGAAGTGGATGGGCAGAGTGGAAACAGAAGGAAGTCCAGGAAGGGACTGGAAAAAGAGGGAGAGGAAACTGCAGCCGGAATGTAAAATAAATAAACACGTTGAAAAAATACACATAAATTAAAATATAAAGAGAAAAGGGAAAGAAACTAAAGTTAGAACTGAGGAATCACAGCCCAGAATCATGGCTCACACCACTGTTGCTTCTTCACAAAGCTGGTGTTCAATCTTGTGCTGACCACTGATGTCGGAGTTCTGGTCTACCCTGACTTATAAGGAAATACCACATTATTACTTTACTAATGTTTCCAAGTAAATAGGAAACAGAGCTGAAGGTGACTGAGATGTGATAAAGCATCTAATTCAACACTGAGGTTGTAGGACACCAGTCTCTGGTAAACAGATGATGATAGTGTCTGAGTATGCAGCCACAGAGCCAGAGAACAGAGCAGGAGAGTGCTTCACATTGGGCAGGCTGGGACAAACAGAACAGCTCCATCCAGTCTGGCTCCTGGGATGGGAGGAGATAAAACAAAAATAAATGAAGAGCTCCTAAAGGATTAGTATCCTAATTCCCCTCAGAATGAGAAGACAAGAAGGCCAAGGGGTCAGATGACTTAACCAGAGTCACAAGAGCTAGGATTTTCCTGAAAGTAGGCTCCTGCCTGGAGAAAGCCTTCAGTCCTGAGCCTGGGACAGACCACTGTCCTCTAAGACTCCTGTGCTTAGAAGGGCCTGGCTGGTCGGTTACTGTGAGATGGAATATGTGTTTAGAAACACACACAGGACAGAGACCAAGTTCAGAGATCTCCCTCATGGTTCTGACCGTTCATGGAAATTTGAACTTGGAAGGAAAGCTCAAGGATGTCAGAGTCCCTCTTACTCTGAGGATGGACAGGCAGAGATTTGAAGTGATTTGAAATGTGTGGGTTTTCTGACTTGTTCTTTAATTGACATCAAAGAATAAACATTACCATATACATATAAAACATACTTGTTGATTTTTTTCATAAGGAACCACAGGCTTTTATATGTAATCTTATTCTACTCACTCCAAACTAGCTATCTTCCTGCCTCAGCTTCTCAAGCTGGGCTTACAGCAGGTGCTGACTTGGTGAATAACCATACTATAATAAATTTGTGCCTTGATTTCATGATGAGTATAGTATAGCATTGTTCCTTTTTTTGTTTGTGGGAGACAAATTTATCCTTTAGAAAAGAAAATGGCATATAGTTTGTTTCCCAAATCATACACTGTAGAGTGTTTGAAACTATATTTGGAAAAGTTTATTTGCATGGAATGGGAAGAACCAGGCTACTTTTCTCCATTCAGTTCTACCCACATGACAAAAATACACATTTATAAATTCATCTATCCATCTATCCACCTGTCCATCCACACACCTACCCCTCTACTCACCTATTATCAACCCATTCATCCATCCACCCATCCATCTGTCCAACTATCTAGGTATCCATCCATCCACCCACCCACCCACCCAACCACCCATCCATTCATCCATGGTTTATTTGTCTATCAATCCATTTACCCATCTATCTACAATACATACACCTACCCATGGATCCATTTATCACACAAATTTCTATTCAGTGGGGACATATCCCACATATTCAAAAGCTTCATGATAGTAGAAATGCAAACAAATCATTCAAGATGGCAACCTCTTCATAAGGTTAGAGAAGAGTGTAATCCTCAAATTTATAATGGACACACATGCTATTTTGTGGATGTTTTACAGTAATCAGTCCATTGGAGTAGAGATCTAAAATTTCAAAGCATAGGTGATTGTCAACTGGGTGTCTTGGATGACTCTCTCATTGGTGAAAGAGGCATTCCTGGAGCAGAGAAGATGCTCCTTCACTACCTGTCATAGCCAAGTGACTACACATGGTTCTCATGGAATGGGACTCAGGATGCCCAGCCTTGAGGAGTCTTGTCAGTTCTATTCAGACTGCCACCATCTTCACAACTTCAGATACTGACCTAATTGGGGTGACAAGGAAATGAGGAAAGGGCTACCCCTCAGTTATCTGACATTTAAGATGCCTGCCTGCCTACCTACTTGTTTTGATAGCCAGGTGTGGATGCTACATTATACATTCACTTCAAATATTTGTTCCTTTGGACATTTGCTTAGTCTGGATTCTTTGAAGCTGCATTTCAAGATGAAAACTGGGGACTCCCAAGATGATGTGACAGAGACTTTCAGTCTGGAATAGTGATGAAAACTAGGTCACTCTTTGGGGAATAGGGTGTCTCCTAGAGTGAGTCTTCCTAAACCTTCATGCTATTTGTTTCATATAGCTCTGTATAAGCATTGCTTTGATAGGTAGTTTGTATAATTACTGACTATAATAATAATTATTATTTATTGGGATTAAACTCTGTCCTTACATATGGTAGACAATTCCCCTACCACCGAGCTACATTCCCATCACTAGCGTAATTTTTTGGGGTAAATTAATTGTATTTGTTTTACTGTTGGTGTTTTTGTCTTTTAAGAGCCATCTGTCAGAAGTTTTTCTCTATCGATTCTTGTTGCTAACATTTCACTAGTTATATTTCTAATATAAAGTACATATCCACCAAAACACTTTTAATTTTTGTTTGGCTTTTGGCATCTCTATACAATCCCCTTACCATTTGTAAATTCATTCAGTAGTGTTTTTTTTTTTTTTTTTTTAATCTTATTCTGTGCCTTATTGAACCTGTCTTTCCTTGTAAAAACTTTACATGCCTTGGTTTGGCCTGAAGGAGGGCAGAGAGACTTTTAAAGTAAATAATGTGTTTGAGTAAATATTCTACAGACCCAGTTTCCCAGTTATCCCCTGCGTTATCTTCGAGATCTAACATTTGTTATGAAGTTCAGTTTAACACAGTAACTGAGAGACTGTTGCAATGCTGGGAGCCTGGGCTAAGTGGGAGAGTTTGAATACACAAAATTCAAACTTTAAGACAGAGGCAGCCATTCCAACAGTGTGGTGCTAGCTGAGGATGTCAGTCCGTGGTCTACTTGGATGGAAGCCAGTGGGGCTGTAGTCTATTTCAGCTTTCTTAGAGTTTATCGGGCTGATGCAGCTGCTGTTTTCTGTAAAGAAAGTGCCAAAAGGAAGTAATGAGTTCAGACAGCTCTCCAAGAAGTAAAGAAAAAAACAAAACAAAACAAAACAAAAAAGAAAAAAAAACCCTGGAAAAATCAGAGATAAGAAAATTAGAGAACTCAAGGAGCCCTGAGGGTTCTGATAATTCCTGTTGTGTATTTATTTACCTACCCCTCCCCTAGATGCTTCTCATGTGGAGATTTCTTCCTAGAGTTGTCTGCTTAGAAGATGCCCAAATCCATGCCTTTTCCTATCTTCTTCAAAACTGCCACTGCATTGAGAATTCGAGGCGCAAAAGGCTGCAGTCCCTATCTGCTCTGAACTTGCTTCCGGCTCTTTGGCATGAACGCAGTGCTCAGGAAGGAGCCCTGCTAACCCAAGGGGAAAAGAAAATGCAGACAAATCCCTTCATTTGTGTAAGTGCAGTGCCCAGTTCAGTGAAAGGTATGTGATTTCACAGGGTTCCCCTCTGTCCTCTTGAGATAACGAGATGGGAATGCTCTAGTGAAACTTGGCTTGTTGGGGTTTTCATCTGTGTCTCTGGACCTCCTCCACAGAACATTTCCATACAGAATGATATCTGGATCTTGTAAAACCTGGCCCTGGTCCACCTTCCAGGAACAAATATGGCTTCATTGCTCCTCATGGGACATTATATAAATATGACTGAGCTAGCAACTTCAAAAGTTGTTTCTTTGAGAGAGTACGGTCTTAGGACTGCCATTAAATAATGTTTTTCATACCTGACTTTGGAATTAGAGAATGCATGAAATGTGTTCCATGTGCCTGATATTCTAGTTTCAGATCATTTTGTAAGCCAGTAAGCCTTCTCCTGCAATACCATTTAATCAGGCAAATATTGCCACAGGGTCTGAGAGAGAATGTTCTGGAAGGACATGTTAAAACAATTTCTGTATGTGTGTGATGGTGTGTAGGGTATGTTTATATGTTCACACACGTGTTTGTACATGTACAGACCAGAGGTTGACTTCAAGTGTCTGCTTTAATCGCTGTTCACACTTTGAGGCAGGGTCGTTTGAATGAACCCAGAGCTTTGTAAGCTAGACAACTTGCTCCCAGGATCCCCTGCCAACACCTACTGAAGATTGGGGCTATAGGTGTGTGGTCATTCTTACACAGCTTATAAAGGTTCTGAGGATCTGAACTCTGATCCTCATCATGATGGGTTAAGTGATCTTTCCTTGAGCTCCCTCCCCAGCCTCTGTCCAGATGCATTAAGGAATTGCATGAATTCTTTGTACTGATTACTGTCTCTCTTCTAACTACAACTCATAGAACCTTTGACTTTAAGACATTGTGAACTGGTTCATGAACATAGAGAAAAATCAAGGGCATGACACCCAAGGCTGAGGCAGGAAGCATGGGTTGCTTTAGACCAAAGAGTCATTTCAAGAGCAGACTGTTGAGCAAGGCAGTGTGGTCTAAAGTTTGTGGTGTCAGAGGAGGGAGACCTGATGATGCACCCACAAGAGGAAAGCAGGACAGAGAAAATGCTCTACATTGCTTACAGCTATTTCGGAAAGAAAGGGTTTTAATAATGAACTCAGGTCACTTCATTCTTTTCTGCTCTTTGGTTTATTCTGTCTTCAGAATTACAGTACTGTAAAATCTAATGTTAGAGTTGGGAGTTTAAGGGACAAGCCTGCCATGAGTCAGTCCAAACACTGACTTGTGTGTGCACTCCTACATTGGGTGCTTGCTCCCATAGGACACTCTTTGGAAGAAATGAAAGAGAAACCTGACCCTCTGACTTTGGGACATTTGACCTTTTGATCCCTGGACAAAATAATAAGTCACTCTTATTCCCAGCACAAGAAAATTAGTAAGCCAATGAACCAGATGAATTGGAAGTGTTAGATTATTTCTTTACCAACATAATAATTTTTTACTTTTTATACAAATCAAATGTGTCTGGGGACATATCTAATGTCCAGCAAGAACACTGCTGAGAACAAGTGTCAAGGGACAAATACCCTGACCAGGCACCTTACTTAAAAAACCTCTTTTTGGACTTTTGAATCACAGATTTAAGTATATACAGCTTTGTGTTTTTTCTGGAGACTCTTGCTCTCTTAATATGTCAGGCTGGGTTTTGAAATACGATTATTTTAAAAGTAGGCCATTGCAGGCATTGCAAAATGAATTTTGATGTACAAAAATGATTATCATAAATTTCCCAAAGTCCTTTGCAGTCTGTCCCAAGATACATAAAACTATCCAGCGGTCTTACAATGAAGACTCCTAATTCCTCTAAGCAGAAACTCCCATGGCATTAGAAAGTGAGTCGCATATCATGGGACTTATGTAAATGCCTGAAAGATAAAGATTACATAAATCAAGAATGCTTGTAGGAATTTCTATGAGAAATATAAAAAACAAAGATAATAGTTAAGATTAAGACAAATAGATAAGAGAAAGAAAGTCTATTGTCATGAGAAAAAAATCAACAAATGAACAGCCACTAACTAGCCCAGATGTTAAAAGAAAGGGGGGGGGGAATGCACTTAATAACATCCTAGATCCACAGGGGAAAGCATTAGTTATTCAAAGAGAGATCACTAGAATTTATCGTAACAGAAGGGAAGAGAAACAAATCAAAGCAAACTAAGGCTGGAAGTAGCAAGTCAGGGTGAAGGAGTCTAGTGTTGGGTCCCTGGAAGCAAAGAGAAAATGGTGGGCTGGAGAGATGGTTCAGTGGTAAAGAGCACTGACTACTCTTCCAGAGTCCTGAGTTCAATTCCCAGCACCTCCATGGTGTCCTCTAGAACACTGTATACATAATAGACAAATAAATTTGGGAACATATATATAAAAGGCTGTTGCTCAGAACTTTCCAAATGGACTCAAATATCAGCAGAGCATTCACTTAGGAAGCTCAGCCCAGGGGAGACAACAGCTACCAACACACAGCTACACAAACACAGGCACACAGTTCAGACATACCTAAACCCGTGGTAGAAAGTCAGATCTAGGGGAATATCTGGCTTCTTATAAGGGTGGATGCCTGAGTGGTAGTGTTCCATGCTACCTGCAAAAATATAAGTTCGGGGCTGGAGAGATGGCTCAGCTGTTAAGAGCACTGGCTGCTCTTCCAGAGGCTCTGAGTTCAATTGCCAGCAACCACATGATGGCTCACAACCATCTGTAATGAGATCTTCTCCTGGTGTGCGGGCATACATGCAGACAAAACACTGTATACATAATAAATAAATCATATATATGTATCTGTGTGTATGTATGTATATATGCACACACACACACACACACACACACACACACACACACACACACACACACACCAGAGTGAGATGTGACCTTCCATAGACCAGAGGAAGGGGACAATAATATTGAGAACCTTAAGTAGAAAGTGAGGTTTGTGAGGCACCAGTTTTCTTGGCCTAGGTTGCTGACGAGTCCTCTCACCTCCTGGGATCCAGATGAACCAGGAGTGGAAAGTGTATGTGTGTGTGTGTGTGGGGGGGAGGTGCACTCCACTGCTTTGTCAGCAGAAAAGCAGATTGGAACATAGTTCTAGCGCAGGAAAACATCAGGAAACCTGAGCATTCTGTGGGAAAAGCTCTGCAATACAAGAATCACAGGACGAACAGCCCATGAACACAGCTGAGGAATCTGGAGGGGCATCTACTTAGAGACAGAGTTCTGCTTTTATGAATTTCTCCACAGTCCATCTGTGCATGGTACAGCAGACAGAAACAAGAGTTTGGGTGTTTAAATCAGAAGCTGTGATGAAATCTCTGAGAGCCTAGCTTTTACTCAGGTTCCTGGGTGAACAAGCAAAGTCAGGGCCATAGAGTGAATTCCACAGAGTGGCAGAGGGGTGTGTGGAAGCTCAGAGCAGACAAAATTGCATGTGTGGGTCCATGAAGCTAATGAATTGAAACAAGAGAATGAATTTCACAGAGTTTATTGTTGCTCATTTCCAGTGTTCAGGGGAGGAAATCCCAATGACACCCAAAGACATGGAAAGAATGGCATGGAAAACAAACCAGGAAAATCAGTACTAATTAGGTGTGGTTGGCCCCAATAGTAGGGTTAAGTAGGATGCAGACCTCAGCTATTAAAACATATGCACAGACTTCAAGGAAATATGATCAACACATTAAAGAATATGCAGCACTAATGATTTAATGATAAGTATAGTCACAGAGAGTGAAAAGTTATTTTTTTTTTCCTACTGGTGTGCCATAGCAAAAGCAGGTCTACACAAATATAGTTAATTGGATTTTAAGGAAGGTATAAAGTAATTCAGTGTACCAGGATTACCTTTAGCTATATGCCCATATGTAAACAAACAAGTTAACCAACTAGAAAAGTCAACCTGTAATTTATATCTTATATGATATGAATGTAATCAAACAGTTGACTGTACAATGTAAAAGTGTAAAAGGTCTAAAGGACTATGGGATAAATCATGCATGACCTTGGCTAAGGGTTTTTGGATAAATCACGAGAAAACCTCAGTTCTTTAAAGTGTACTCTTCAAGGCAAGCAAGAGCATCTCCGACTGACAGTGATGCACTAACTCAAAAGATGCACATAACGGTTTATGCTTAAACACTCAACCCTGGGAGATGCAATTATCAAAAGAAATTTAAATATGTCTCAAGTTGATGTGTGTTCATGGCTGAGACAGTTTCAAGATGCAATTTATCTTTCACTTAAAATCAATGAAGCCATTTACACAAACAATTTAGGGTATCGAGTGAGACTTCTTTCAAATTACCTAGGGTGAAATGAGGTAGAAGAAAGTGAAATTGTCGACTACATGAGCTGTTGTGATAGGCAATGGAGGCTTAACTCATACTTCTTCGTAAAAAAGTTTGGAGAAAGTGGGAGGTCATTTCAGGCACTCATTTTTCCCTGAATATATTATTGGATATCGGTTCACAGTTTAAACTACTTTAACCTACTAGTATCTAGTATATAGGCTTTTTTAAAAATAGAAAACTTTGCACTGTGCCTCACAGGTGTGTCCATCGAGTTTCCTGATGGCTGCATGCAGCCCATGGCTGGAATGCCTATGAATGTGGATCAACTTGCCAAATAGAAAACTTACTTTAAAATATTATGTTTTTTTTCTTGTGATTTGATTGCATGCTTCTTGATCCTGAACTTCATAGCTGACACTGCAGCCAAGACAAGCATAAAGGTTGAATACTCCTGAAACGTTAATCTAGAATCCGTGATTTCTGAGACTTTTAAGGGAGTCACAAGAGGTTGTCGAAATTGGAAAGAGGGTTGGGCCTCTTTGCTCTCAAAGAGATGACTTCAGGGAGGAGGCCACAGCCACAGGTGGTTTGGGATGCTCTGTTGGTAAATTTTGCAGCATCACTACACTCACTCAAGCCTGTGTGTATTTGCCACCTTTGCCTTGGTCTCGACTTTGTGCTCCTGACATCCCCTTTACTTTGCAATATAAAGGTAATTAGCCAGTTATGGGAGGCCAGTGGACCATACTTGTTGAGGACATGGGTGTGTGTGTGCCCTGTAAGGAAGGTTCTGATGGCCTCGGACGCTGAACTTTAGAAAGTCTGGGAGATGTCTGCCTTAGACCTAATGATGACATTTTCCATCCTGGCTCCACCCACATCCCCCATCTACACTCACCAAGGGTTCCCTCCTTTGCTCATGTGCATATTTTTATGGGACACTACATCTGTGCACACCTGACCATGCATGGAGTCCTAGGGGGTGAGATCCACCAAGTTGTCATGAAATAGTTCATACCCAAAGTATGGTTTCACAATAGAAGCTGTAAACTTGTTCCATTTGTTGATATTTGTAGGTTACATACTATATGTTAAGAAGAAAGGCAGTATGAGAGGGACAGCAGGAAAGAGATTAGGGAGGAGGAATATAGAGAGATATAAGTGTATAAATATAGATGGAGTATGGCTGTGAGGCACTGCAGTAGTGCTTAAGTCCTAGCACGAACCAGCATAAAGATAGCCTAACAGATTATTTAAACAGTGTGGGCTCTGGTGCTTGATAAACACAGATACCACTAGACAAAGAATGAGATCCAAGTATTGGTTTCTAAGTAGCTGGAAACCTATTGAAGGTGGTTTCGAGGCTTCAATTGAAGAAACAGCTATAAAGTTGGCATTGCTTTATCTTTGTGTACAATTCTGTCTTTGTGCTTCATAGATACTATGTTTTTTACAAAATGAAGGTTTTTGGTAATCTGATTCCATAAAAGTCTAGTTTCATTATATTAACAGTGTACACTTACTTTCTATTTTTGTCACATCCATCAATTCTCACAACATTTCAAATCTACTTATTATTATATCTTTTACACTGACCTGTGGTCAATAATTCTTCAGGAGTATTATTATAATCATTGTGGGGCAATGTGAACCACTCCCACATAGATGTCAGACTTAACTGATCAATGTCATGTGTTCTCTCTGCTTTGATGACAAACAATTCCCTCATCCATTTTCCTCTCCAATATACACTCTGTTTTCTGAGATACAACAATATTGATAGCATGCCAATCAATAGCAGCAATGGCTCCTAAGTGTTCAAGGGAAAGAGGCACAGACCCCTTACTTGGTACCAATAGGTAGCAGTGACTGAGTACAGATAAGAAGAGGTGTCGAAGGCAAGGTAGGTAGAAAGGCAAGGCAGGTAAAAATGAACCTCTGTGACAGTCAGGTTGTGAATACATGGGAAACTGTTGAAGGAAATAGCAAGTTCTCCTTGAGGGAATACACAAGTGGTGAGAAAGAGAAACAATCTTATTGCTTATCTGGAGATGGTTCTAATAACTTGAAGAGAAGATCAAACCAGCTAAGGCCTGTTCCAGAACAAGTTTACAATTCTTCCATTATGTAAAGGCAGAGAGAAGACAGTAGCAGAAATAAAGATGGACACTGGCAGATGGGGCTTCTAAAGTTTAAAAAGTTAACATGGCAAAATCCTGAAGCCTTGTCTTAGGGGATGAATGTATGTCCAGACCAAAGAAGCCACAGGAAGCAGGCACCCATGGAGAAGATCCAGGAAACCATTTAATAATGGGATAAACTAAACCACAAAAATTCCAATATGAATTAGGTCATTTTCCATTGGACCAAGATACCTTCTAGAATTGTCACAGCTATGGAAACCTATGTCTGACTCCAGTCTCCCAGGACACATTGAGCCATTAATACAGGTGCTAACTTTTAGTGATAATCATTTCTGCCATTTTTGAAAAATTCTTCCCTTTCATCTCAGAAAACATTCTACCAAATTTAGATATATTATTCTTTTAAAATATCTAAGACTAACATTAGAGTGTAAATGTAGTATAGACCCTGGTTTGGCAGACATTATATAGATACATCCTGAAATAAGGATGAGTGCCCTGTTGACCGTCATTCCCTCAGTCACAAGTGTGTCACAGGTATCTCATCTCTCTATACATAGACTTAACCTGTGCTTCTGAAGCTCTTGATCACTCACTGCTAGCAGACAGGCAAGGCTTGTCAACCCCAAATTGGAGTTAGGATCACAGGGTCTTGTGGTTTGGGAGTTTGTGTGAAGTTATGAAATTATCTTCATAGAGAAAGAGTGAATTTGTGCAAGAAAATTGTCTACCCATTTGGCTATTTTAAAAACATCTTCCATAATTTCCAAATACTCAAGCCGCAGGTAGGATGACAAGTTTTTACCATAATTGTGATCGTGAGCAATGCTGAAATGTCACAGCCTGGGGAATAAGATTTATAACATGTAAGTGAGCTTTTCTACCTGGGTTCCTTGAGTTACTTCTCAGAATCACTACTTATAGCTGAAACCTGGAGATAATTAAGGGCGCAACTAGTGGCATGCATCACCTCAGCAGGCAGTAGTCAGGGTCATGGAGAGATTGAACACTGTAGAGATGCATGAAGTGTCCAGTGAGCCATGGGATCAAGGAGGAAAGGAACATAGGACATGGCAGTTAAATGAACACCATCACTCCACACATGCAGAAACAAAATTGGAGAAAGAATGTTCTCGATCTATTGCCAAAACCAGCTGAGGCAGGAGCAATCAGGTATTATCCTTGTGCTGTGGGTTGTTTATATCATATTCAACAGTCAAATTGTTGCATCCATGTCCATATATGATATGCTCACCATGTTTATGGCTCTCTTCGTATGAAGTCACACATTTTTCTATAAAATGTTGCACATTTACTATCTTTGATAATGACCTTTTGTTTAGCTCAAGGCCAATTGATTGGTGGCTGTGATTTCATCTATATAATTCCATTTTTCCCATGTAATGTACACAACTACTAGGGTGGTTCCACAGAGTGTCAAAGAGACTCTTAGTACCTCAGTGATCTGGGAAACCTTAAGAAACCATGTTGGAATTTTCTCTCCTATGATATGAATAATTCTAACTTCTAGGTAAGAAACAAATCTAAAAGACAAATAAATGTGAATGCTGAATTCCTCTGTTGTCTCTCAGACCCTTTAAAACTATGGATGACAGAGCTTGCTTGGTGGCAGATCAGTCAGTCCTAGTCAGCTGGTAGACAGTTGCCCAGTGACTTCACTGTGGCCACAGCTCATCATCATCAAGCAAAGTTCATGGAGAGTATGGTGTCAGGAGAACTAGCCCATTTTACTAAATGAATGGTTATTGCAAGGATGAGATACTTTTTGAATATTGAACATACATGGTGGGTCACTCTACTGTCTTCTGTCTGTCTCATTGTGTCCCCACACACTGCTCACAGTCACCCAGAATGACATTTAGTCTCTCCCTCTCTCTTCTCTCTCTCTCTCTCTCTCTCTCTCTCTCTCTCTCTCTCTCTCTCTCTCTCACTCTCTCTCTAGTGAGAGGTTTGTGTAGGGTGTGTGCCTGTTCCCCAGGGCCTTTTTTAATGCCTAACGTTCAGCAGGTGTACACTTCAGAGTTCTGGGTGAAAGTGAAGGAGACTTCATTAGTATACCACAGAGGCCACCTTTAGGACCACAACAGTGAGTGTAGGGATGGGACACCCAAAGACACAGGGTAACTGTGCAGCTTATCAATGTTGAGGTGGCATGATTCGCAGCTGTGGCTAATAATCTGCCCTTCTCTCCACGTGCTCCTCTCAGTTTGCCTCTGTTTATAATGAACTTTGTGGTGAAGCATCCTTATGTGCCAGATTGGACTTGAGCATAAGCTTTTGGCACTGTGTCCCTCAGTTCTTTCAATGACCTCCAAGACCACACAAGTGCTGAGTTAATGACATCATTCCTCTTTATGCATTGTCACTTGGGATAGAGGAGTGTTCCAATGACACAAGGTCATCTATCTCCTCTATTGCAGGTGTTAACTAAGAAAGGATGCCTACATATGACACTTCTACCTGGAACGTCATACTTTTCAACTTTCTCCATTGACTGCGATACAGGAAAAGTTGAAAGGCTCTTAGCTTTAGTCAGTGAGAAGTTTGAAGAGAGACAGAAGACTAAAAGGGAGAGGAAAGGGTAGACCCATACTTCTAGTGTCAGAAAGAAAACATTTAAAGCAATGGAAATCCTGAAGCCTGTCTTAGGGATGAATATATTTCCATACAGAAGGAGCCATGGAAGCTGTGAGAACTGGTGTAGCCCATGAGAGCTTTCTGAATGGCATAGATTTATCAAGTTCACATGGCGGCTATTTCTTGTGTGCAGAGGGCCCAAGTGATATATCATTGTGGGTTAAAAAAAATCACAGCTGCATATGAATATTTATTTTTGTGGATTGAATAAAAATCGATGTTGTAGTCTAGCCTCCTTGCTCCAGTGAATTTGAAGTTACAGGGAAATGGGGTCACTTCAGACACTCAATGGGCAGTAATCAACTCAGAATAAGGATATGCTGGCTGAAGGTGAGTCCTAACAACAGTGTTTGTATAAAATACATTTTAGTTCAAGGGAATGAGACAGAGCTCTGACCATCAACTCTATGACACCGACCCTGTATTCTTTCAACTGCAAGTGTGTTCAGTATGCTTTTTTTTTTTTTAATCAAAATTCAGTTTCAAAGCTCTAGTGGAGAGCTCTGCCCATGGGAAAAATATCTCTAGGATCTTAATCATTCTCCTTTACGGTTGGTTCATTAGCAACAAGGAACCCCTTTTTCCTGTCTCCCTCCTAAAGTGCTGGAGGGATGCTTTCTCCTCACCTCTTCTCCTTTGCTTGGCCTTTGACTTATAATTCAGCTCTTTTCCTATGCCTGGAGCTGGAGTTTCTTTTCAGCCTGGACCCATAGCCATTTAGCCCCAAATGAACACACAGAGGCCTTTATTAATTATAACCTGTTGGGCAATGGCTAGGGGTTCTTACTGGCTAGATATCTCTTAATTATTAACCCATAATTAGTAATTGCTGTATTTCCACATGGCCTTATCTTACCAGAGAATGCCTGACGCATCCTGTCTTCCCAGTCTCTGCATGGTGTCTCTCCCTATCAACCTCTCTCTCCTTCCTCTCTACCCAGCATTCTCCTTGTCTTATAGCCCCACCTATACTACCTGCCTGGCTATTGGCCAATCAGGTTTTATTTATCAATTAATAAGAGATACATATATATCCTATCATTTGCCCATACTGAGGACAACTGTGTCTGTGTCCACACTGATATTTCCTCTTTCCTGAGGAATAGCATCTTGATATCAAAGCAAGGATGCGTACTTAGAAGTCAGCATAAGCCACTCCCACAGCTCTGCTTTTCTTTGTCACAATATGCCAAATAGTGCAGACTTTGGCCCCATTAAATCATTATATTTTATGGATCTTCTCAGCTGACTGGTGGGCAATGATCTCTTTGTCAGCCATCATGGCTGAGGAGATAAACAGAGAGAATCTGAATTACGTTTTTTCAAATGCCTTGACTGGAGATTTCTATATAAAACCCATTTGGATGAGGAAGGATGGGCTAGTATTCTGTGGGATCAATGTGTAGCTTGCTTCTTAATTCCATATTCATCATTTTCTCCCTCTTGGCTTATGTCTCTTCATTTAGAAAAAAGCAGAGGTGGAATTATGCATTCTTTAAGACTAGTTCCAATGTTAACACTCAATAATTTGGTGCCACTACTAATGTGGTTCTGTATTTATATAACAGAATTTCTGTTATACTGGATCTGTACAAATGTGCCCCCCAAAAATAGCTTTAGTCACAGACATCACAAAAATGTCCAGGAGTGTTTGTTTTATGTAAGAGCTAAGAGTTTAATCCCTCCAGACTGAATGAAGCATTTTGGCCTAACACACTTCAACACAATCTATTTTCATGTTCATTTCTTAACTTTTCTTCTTCAACAGTCAACATTTTGATGATCTTGTTATGTTGTTGTTTTTCTCTAAATTGAAACATTCCTCCTCTGGAGGGAACAGTTAAGCTTCAGAAAGCCAAAGAGACTTACAAGGCTCAAGAAACAAACAAAAATTACATGATATGGGAATATCAGAAAGATTCATAAGGCCCCTCCCCAAGGTTACACAGGAAGTGAACACCTGCAGAGGTTGTAAAACTGACCACAGGCTGGGCAGAAGCTGCAAGGATGTAGTTTTTTCATGAGCAATTACCAGTTCTGGCATGGATATTTTAGTGATAACAGTTGCCTGGGAGATGACCATGTTCCTGTAACTAGCAAACATAAACTTATTGCTTCATCAAGTTTGAATTGGTTACAATCATTTTGTTGTCTTTCATTGGTCCCTATCTGGGCTGAATAGATATTTGGAGAGGTCACACCAGCCAAGTCAGTCATGTCCATTTAGACTCTTACTGAAGTGGACCAGCAGGCTACCCTTTGCTTTGTTTCCAACTTGGACCAGTCAACTAAGGAATATGCTATTTCTGCTATAGATTCCTGCCTTTATATTTGCTTGTAGTTTGTTTTTCACTGAGTGTTTTAGAGTTTGTTTTGGTACAAATATCAGTGTATCAGGGTTCACTAAAACAGTGTTTTTTAGGATGTGTAATGATTCCCTTGCTTGAGACACAGCACGCCAAGATCGTTCAAACACCATGTTGAATATGTCTATGGGCAAGGTTAGCATGTAAATCTGTGCTTTCCCTAGCATTGGATCACTGAAGGAAGTGGCAGTGTTCTTCAGCACATTGTAACTGGACCTGATTTGTAGTCATTATGCTCCCACCTTCAGTGTTTGCTGTGAGGACTGTGAACCATCTGAGCAGGTTCTTCAAAATCTCTTACTCTTCCTTCCTCTCCTCCATCACCCCACATTTCACATTTTCCTCTTCTTTGGAGCATCCTGAGAAGGCAAAATACTGTAATTTCTTGGAGTATTCGTGGAGAGAGCACAACATACAAGAGTAGAGGTAAGTGAGAATGGAGTGGCCAGGATAACATGGCATGGAAATAAAGTCCTGATCCAGGAAAGAAATCAGCTCTGTCCTTGGACAGTGAAGCCTAAGCTGGTCCATTCTGCATGGCTCCCTGTACTCTGCCTCACTTTTTGCTCAGCTTCAGGTAAATGCACAGCTAGCTGTCTTCATGAGTGCACATGCTATGTTAACACACAGTATAGTCCCTGGAAACATGGGCTGTTTCTAGATGTCAATTTTGTTAATAGTTCCATTCTGTAATGAAATAAAAACTTGCTGCTGTGAGCCAGTTGGCAACATGCCTAGAAAAAGCCATATTTAATACCTTCTTAGTCATGTCTTTGCAGTGCTGCCAATCTAGACTATACACGGAGAGGGTCATCTCCACTTCTTTATAAAATATCATTCTGTCAGACCATAACTTTTGTAAGTCATGGTCTTGAAGCGAAAACCCCACATCAGTTGTCTAGGTTATCCTTTTGCTTTTCTAGTTTATTTGAAGTTTTTAAAAAATCAATATATTTTATTTGGTCTGTGAGAATCATGTAAAGAATTTTGACCATATTCATCATCTCCCCCAACTCTTCCCATCCCATCTCTTCCTCTGATTATCCAACTTGTGTCCTCTGGTCTTGTTTTTCCACCCATCAAGTACAATTTGTGGTAACCAACTGGATGTGACCTCCCATTAGAACGTGGTAAACCTTTCAGTGGCAATACTCCTAAAGAAAATCGACCCTCCATTCCCCAGGACCGACCCTCCATTCCCCAGGGACACCAATTGCCAAGAGATCCTCAACTAGGCATGGGATTTCATGTTCGATTCTTCATTCTGGGATTTGGTTATATTTGAGGATACATGGGTCTTATATGTGCTACAGTGATGGTTGTGGGTTCATAGTTATAGCTGTCCTGTTGTCTTCAATGAACACCATTTTTTATGTAATCATCTACCACTTTGGCTCTTACGTTCTTTCTGCCCCCTCTTCTGCAATGGTCTCTGAACATGAGGTGGAGAATGTTCAGTGTAGGTGTTGCAGTTATGGCTGAAAATTCCATACTTTTGTATTCTCTGCACCTTTTCCACTTGTGAGTCTTTGTGTTAATCAACATGAACTGAAAGTACAAGCTTCTTTAATGAGTGCTGAGAGATGGATTGGTTTGTGGGTATAAGTTGTTGACTAATACTGTACCTAGTTTGCAGCACAATAGTAGCACATTCTGTTTAAGTATCAATGTCCTGTATAGCCACAGATTCTTAATTCAACAATGTTGCCATAGCTTAAATCCAAGAAGAAAGTTGGTTGCTCCCATGATATTCCTGCTACCATTACAACAGTGAGCATGTCCTGCCAGGCCAATTTCTCCAAGTTGAGGCTCACAACTTGGAAATAGTTGGCAGGATTCCCAGATAGGAAAAACTGATGCTTATTCTCCTATGGTAGTGTGCATACCACTTTTCAGAGCTAAGAAAGTCAGTCAGTATTCAGTAGGAAAGAAGATGGTGAAGTTTTTTTTTTTTTTTTTTTAAATTTAGTTTTTGTTTTGTTTCTTGTTTTTGAGGTCAGAGGACTTTAGAGATTATATATGCTTTTGCTTTTGACCTAAAAATCTTAAACACATTCAAAGATGAGATTCTGGGTGAATATGCTGTTTACAACTTGGGTCAATACTAGCTTCTGGAGGTTACTACCTCATCTGCAAGAGCCCTTTCTCACCATGGTAGAAGAGCTGTATCATTTATATCACACTAGGTGTTTTAATTAATATAGAGATGATTTAAAGTATTCAAGAGGACACATGAAGGTTTTATATCAACACTTCATCATTTAGTAAAATCATCTTAAACCCATATCAGCACATTCTTCCTGGGTCTTAAAAAAATGTAATTTAACCTAGTTACCATAACAATTTGACGTTGTATAAACACAGTATCTTTAGTATTCTCATATTGTACAATAAAACAGAAGAAAGGCTTGAAGAGGGAAAATAATTCTTTCTTGAGGGTGTGGCCTCTGGTAAGCTTTCTATGCTTCATTGGATGGCCCCACCCAGAAGCATATAGAGAACACTAAATGGAATTAGTGGGTTGTCTTAGCTATGGTTCCCGTTGATGTGATTAAGAAAAAATCATGACTAAAAGCAATCTTGGGAGGACAGGGTTCATTTCAGCTTACAGTTCTATAGCACACTCCATCATTGAGGGAAGTTTGGCAGGGACTCCAGCACAGCAGGAACTAGAGGCAGGAGCTGATGGGTGCTTGCTCCCCATAGCTTCATCCACCTCCTTTTTTATAACATCCAGGATTACTCACCCAGGGAAGGAACAGCCCTAAATGAACTAGGTCCTCCTACATCAACAACTACTCAAGGAAATACACTATAGGTTTTCCCATGTGAGCCAGTGTGATGGGAACATTTTCTTGGTTAAGGTTCCATTTACCCAAAGGACTTCAGATTGTGTCAGGTTTACCAAACAGTAGCCAGAATATGGACTACAAATAATTAAATAAAATAGATAGAAAAATCAATAAATGATAGGGGCTTTGAAGGAGGGTGCCATGTCAGGGGGGGGTTAGAGGGCTAAGTGGGTATGGAAAAGATCATGTATATGTGTATGAAATTCTCAAGACAAAAAAATTAAATATAAAATGAAATGAAATTACAAAACAAGTGCAGAAATGTGTGGATTTTGTACATATTTGGATCACATATATTAGTGGACAATCATTTAGGAAATATACTATCCTATATATAGAAATTTTAAAAAGCTGTTATTGTGTGGAAAGCTGCATATTTTACTTTATTTAGAACAGTATGTTTTAAAGCCTGGGGAGGAGATGACCTTTTGTGAAGAGAGAGCATAGTGAGTCATTGTGATACAGACTTAGCAATTCTGGAGTTATTATTAATAAATGATACATTGTTTGATCACACAAAACAGACTCAACATCCACCAGAGAAAATTATGTTTTTTGAGTATCTTGAAACAGCATTTTGAGGGGAGATCATAGAGTTTGCTGTAGACAAACGAGTATTTGCATTTATGTAGGCAAACAGAGGTAGCCTCTCTTAGACTCCAAAATCACTGGTATACTCATGATATCAAAGCATTTATAAAGTATAATGGGAAATAAGATAGGATAGTTATATGTAGGTGTTTTTGGACATATTTTCTTATCCTATTTCCTTGACTCTCAGATTCCTTGTCTTGAGTATGTGGGTATTCATCAGTTTGCTAGATTTTGTAAGAATTGAATAAGATGCTTGATCAAAGTGCTGAGGATGACTGTCCCATCCTGTAGGTTCTCATGGACCTTCTTCACTTCTCTGCCTCTCCAGCAGTTCTTGGCTGTGCAAAGCTTAGGCAATCCAAACTGGGCATCCCTGTTTGACTCTGAGTTCCCGGCCCTCTCTTGATGCTTGCCGTGTGGACCAGAGGTCATATTCCTGCTCTCTACGCTATTCCATGACACTAAGTGCAGGTCAAAATGAGGCTTTTGTGCAGACACATGGGAAGTACCACCCACTAGCTGCTCAGCTACCTGGAGCCACCAGGAGTCCCTGAGTTGGTCTGGCTGCTTGCACTTCAGACCTTCAGTGACCCTTCCTAGGGCTATGACCTGTAGTGGTTTTTTTGTTCTGGAATCCATCCCACCAGACTTTTCCCAAAATGAATCACTAACTTCCCTGTTTGACACGGTTTTCTGTTTTCATTTCCAAGTGTTTTCTGTCTCCTTCCTGGAATCCTGAGTGACATTTGTCTTCAAATGCTTGTTTTAGGTTACTTAGGCTGGGGGAGAGGAAGGCAGGGGATGAAGCAAGTGTTTGGGACCATTACTGAAAGGGTATTTACCTGTTTGAACACACTATTTTGAATAAAATGAAGAGGGATTCTAGGTACAACAGCAAGAAGAGACTTATCTGGGTTGTACATATTCTGGACACATACGCTCAAGATATGTGGTGGGATGGGTCTGGGTGAGGGACTCCTCTGCTGACAGAAGCTTTATAGCATGTTACAGTGTGGGGGAAACTAGTTTGATTGACAGTTCATCCTGAGTGTGGGGTCACTGTATCCACAGAGCCAACCAACACTGTAAGGCATGAGAATGCATGCAGGCTTTATATCAACACCGTATCAATTTATCCACTGTATGAATATCTGAATCTGTCTGTCTTATGGGTGCTGGCACCAATCCCTCAGAGCACCAAGAGATCATTTATTTCCCTCTTTCAGCTTGTTTGCTATCTCAAGTTATATGTTAGGGTGTTGCAACCTCTTCCTGGATGCATCAACAGTTACTTCATGGGCTAGTCACTTTGAAACATTTTTTTGTGCATATATAGAGAAATGCTTTACATTTAATGAAAAAAGAAAACATTTAACAAAAGAACATTATAAAAAAGCAGGCAGAAGAATCCATCGAGAGACTGCGGGGTGTATGAAGGAATCAGGGATAAAGTGCTATAAAAATAATATGCTATTATGTTAAGATCTCAGCTAACTTTTCAGATGAGATTAGAAAATAGATTCTCTTAATTTTATGGAAGTCATTTAATTATGTTGCTCCCCAAATGCCTTTATAAGAGCAAAGGCTTTGTGAGTTAGATTGCTTTATTACAAAATTTCAACAGGAAGTATATCTTTTCCTTCCTCCATCCTTGTAACCAGACCTGGTGGAATCCGAAGAAGATGGACTGGGCAGGTTATGCCTGACCTGAAGTTGACCTTGCATCAAGTAAATCAGGCTTCATCTAAGTAAGGGCTTCTCCTCAAGCAGAACAGGATACATTTTTTTTTTTTTAAAAGCTGGAGCCAAAATAAAACCATGTAGAAGTTACCATTGTGAGAAATTTTAATCTAAAGCAGGACACACACAAGATAACTGGGCTGCTTTTGAAACATTTTTCTTTCTACATGAAATTATATTTAGTAAAACAACCAACATCATCATCTCTGTCTTCTACGGTCTAATCTGTCCATCACTTCTGGCTTAGATTCTTTTTCTTCATCTTGTAAATTACTTTCCTGAGAGTTCACACATTTCTATTGTGTGTGCATGTGTGTGTGCATGCGTGTGTGTGTGTGTGTGTGTGTGTGTGTGTGTGTGTGTGTGTGTGTGATCTTACCTGAAGCTTGGAGAACCTTCTTTATGAAAGTGTTTCTGTGAAGACCTTTGCCTGGCTGGCTCCTCTGTACACAGCTTTCTGGGGGCATGGCCTCTGTGTCTCTCAGATGAGCAAGCAGGTTTGGTGGCATGTCCACACACACAGCTGATAAAAAGCATGGCTTCCTCTTCAATGGTGTTTCCATCTCTGTCAGTTCCCTTTTCCTGGACTCTAAAACCCCTTTCTCCCTGATTAGTGGCAACTGCGTGGTTTCCAGGCTAAAGCCTGAAGTTTGTCTGGGAGGGCACTGGAGGGGGACAAGGGCTAACTCATCATGGCAAACAGTGGCAGCTCCTGATGCAGGCATGCTGTTGCTGTAAGTCCTCTGTGCCTTGTGACAGTTACCACAGCCTAGAGAGCAGGCTGGTTGGGGAAGGAAAGGTCACAGGAACTCAAAGCATTATTGACTCCTGGCATCTTTTTGTGATGCAAACCCCTCCTTGAGGGCCTCTGTCTGAAGTCACACTGCAGAATTGGCGATACTGAGGCATACGCCATAAAATTATGCTGGGGAAGCCAGCATTGCTGTTTACCCCAGTTTACAGATGGGGAGTTGAAGATCAAAGGTCAACCATAGTGGGGTCATATGAGAAAAGAACTCTACTTCAGTGGGTGGATAGTGAATGGAAGCCTCTAGATACTGTCATGTGAGAGAAGAGTCTAGGTCAGGTATCAGTATCCTGAACCCAATTCTTATGTTGTTGCTCTATGTCTAGCAGCCTGTAATATTCCAGACAGAATGGCTGGACCTTCTTCCCTTATCAGTCTTCTCATTCTCGTGTGTATTTCTACAAGGACCCAGGACTTTCTCTATATAAGCAGGCTTCATCATAGACACTGTAAATAAATCAATTAAAGAAATCCATCATATGGCAAGCACTCTAATCCCAGTATGTCGATTGTCCAGACTGTGCACTATTGTCCTATATTTTGAAGCCATCTGGCTTTACATCTAAAACTGGACTTTGTTTTCAGTCCTGGGGTCTTGTTGTTCCAAACATAACTTGTTCACATGAAAGCTGCATGAAGTTGGTTTGGATTCTCAGGGGTAAGAGCCTCTCATAGGGTCTAGCATGAGCATACTTCTCTAATGGCTTCTCCATGCTATATGGATTATATGAAAGCTTACATGTACTGAGTGCCTACTTGTTGTCAAGTTCTCTACTAAGAACTTCCTTGTGCCATCTAGGTCATTGGGTTGTCACAATAACCCAACCATGATTGGTTTCCATTAATCAGCTAAAAGGCTAAAAGTGAGTGCCCAGACGGACATGTTAAGAGGCACTCAAATCTGCATGTTCCTATTTCCAGTACTGGGTTCTACATCATGAATCATTCAAATCTATCTTTATTTAGCGTCAGCATGTAACTTCATATTGAAGCCACTTTTCAGTTTAAAAGTTTGTTGTATATCCATTAATTTTTTGTTCTTATCAAAAAAAGATAAGGCTTCTCTTTTAAAGGGGAACATTTAAAACCATTTAAGAAATCCACAGTAAAACCATTCATGACTTTTAGTGAACTATTTAATTTTTTAAAGATGTCTTTATTTGTTTTTATTTCATGATTATGAGTGTTTTGCTAGCATGTTTATATGTGCACTGTGTGTGTAGTGTCTGAGGAGGCACAATGAGCAATATCTCTAGCCCCTCATTCGTGATTTTTGTGTATAAAATATAGAACAGGTAAAGAAAACTAAAACTCCCATGATCCCATGATCCAGCTCTGTTATAAGATACCTATACTTACTCATATTACATTGGAGTAACCAAAATAATCATACCCACACCTACACATGTACACACCCACTAACACATACACACATATATACATAATACATATAATAATATTTTGTAAATCACATGTAAGGTCAAAATAGGAGATGGTGAGAGGCAAATAAAGAAGCTATCTGGGATATAATAGAAAATAATGATATGCAGCCTGCACCATGCCACACTGTGTCCAGGGCTGTGATAAGTGGCTATGGTCACCTCTGCTTCCTGTCTACTGCGAGGATTTCTATTCCTTGAGAGTGAGAAACAAATGCTTAGCACACCCAATCCTATGTCTCTTCCCTGAGCCCATAGGATGGCAACATGGGTTTTGCCAGCGAATCATTTTGCATCAGGTTGTCTTGATAGAGTGAATCACGTTTAAGCATGGTTATTCCATGCCTATGCTGGGGAGAAGAAAGAGCCAAACAAATCAGCAGATAAAAAACAAAACACACACACACACACACACACACACACACACACACACACAAAAAAAAAAAAAAAAAAAAAAAAACAAAACAATATGGGCATGACCTCTGTTCTCTCTAGAACCAAGATGTCCTCAATCTAGACATCCAGGTCACCGATACAGGGTCCATCAAGGAAACTGTCCATTTATTTTGTCTAGAAATATGTCATACCTTTTAACTTTGAGAGGGCTTGAGGTAGGGATATGGTGATGTGTGGATAGGGAAAGGAAAACAGTTTGCCAAACACCCTCTTGTCGAGTTTATTTCCTTTTTAATGTAGAAAATGAGTATAACCTACTTTATTCCCAGCTTCCTTATTCTATTATCACTGAGTTTGAACAAAGGAGAGGAGCCTGTGCAACTCACTTGAATTTTTCATTTTCAACTTCTGTATCAAACATACTACCTAGTTAAAGGCAACAGCACCTAAGAGTTCCTTAGGACTCAGAATTTAAGCACCATGCTTGCATGTTTCTATGTATTTCATTGCATTCTTAATTCAGGGGCATCATGTATATATGACTTTGGCAAATATGCTGAAGGATTTCTCTCTATTGTTAATCGGTATTCCTTTCCAAAACTGCCTCACCTCCAGCTTCAAAGCCACAGACCACAGGGTTTTAGTTGCTTTGCACCGTGCATTCCATCTTCTGGGGGAGTCCTGAGACTAACAGAGACTTGTGGAGGCAACAACCTGGGTGATCTTGAAAAGTCATAGTCACCAGTGCTGCTGGAGGTGAGGAGGTGAGGGATGTCCTGCAATCTCCTTCCTGGTATCCTGTGCTTTGTGGTTCAATGTGTGTGTACATCTTTTTGCCACATTCCAACACTTTGCCACATTCCAACAGCTCTTGCTTTCTGCGCAAAGCCTCTTCACTTTGAGCCACACTTCCTAACTTCGAAAGGGTTTCTTTGTACACAGTCACCAGCACCTTCCTGCTACCAATTCTTAAGAATTGGTTTCAGCTGCTCAACTGGCATCCACGTTCAGACCAGTCTTGTGAAGAATTAAAACATTTGCATGTTTCTAAGCTGAATAGGGCAAGCCGGCAGTGGTGATGGGTGTGCTGTTAGCCTAGAAACTGCAGTAATTCTGTTTTCCTACATGAGATGTGCTGATTAATACATCGTACAATTAGTTAGCTCCAGATCGCACAGCTGTGTTAATTGATGAGCAGACAGAGCTTAGGGCTGTGTAATTATGCACACTGGAGTGCTGAAGCGGGAACTGGCTTTGTGATTTGTTTGGCTTACATGGAGGATACTTATTTAATCCTTTTGAATCAGACTTGGGTGCCAAAAATGTTAGCTACATCTCTCCAAGGCAGTGCTCTTTTGCAGTATTTGAGGGGGAAAACTTTAATGCCTCTAAAAACTGCAGACATGCCCAGCTATCTGTAGGAAAAGATGATTTTTCTTGCTCATTTATGAATCACACTGGACATTTTGATATTTCCTAGCTGGTCTCCTAATTAACCTCTGTACCATAAATAAGTATAACTCCACAGCTACAGTGGGACAGACTCAAGTTTACTCTTAGGATTGACTGTCTCCATAGGGCAGCAACACCAGACAATTCTTATGCAAAGAAGAAATGGTAACAAGAAAAATCTTTGGCTCAAGGGAGTGCCACACTACCACAGTGTAAATACTTCCACAGGACATGCAACTCAACAGTGGAGCCACTTTTGATGGACAGCTGAAGTCTGCCTGTTTAAGAACTAAAGTTAATCATGGGAAAGCACATTGTGAGTATGGTGAGCATGATAATATGATTCCCTCAGTCACCATATCCCCCCCCATACTTAAAGTGTATGAGTTAAATCAATAGGATACTCTTTAGACAGGATGGCCAGTATGATAGATCTCTCTCTCTCTCTCTCTCTCTCTCTCTCTCTCTCTCTCTCTCTCTCTCTCTCTCTCTCTCTCTCTCTCTTCTCTCTCTCTCTCTCACTCACTCACTCTCTCATCCACTTCATTTTATTTAGGTATTTACCACCAAATCAAGTACATAGACCCTTTCCCTGCCTTTGTTCTGCTGCCTCCTCTCCTGACATAAGTTTGAGGCTTATTAATCATTAAATTTAGATCTCAAATTAGCTAGAATTACATTCACAAATAATATCTCTAAACACCAGCATCAAGCCTGCATTACTCACAGAGTAGACAGGGTTGTAAAGCCATTCTGCCCACAGTCCAATCTTTCCTATTGCTCACAGCCTTCCAGCTATGGGTTTATTCTTTGTCCCCTAGTCCACCGTGTTTCCCTTTTCATGCTGACTTTGCTTTACATTAATACTGAATCTAAAAGTCTCTCAGGGAGCATTTTTTGCTACATTACAGGACTGCATTCTCTCTATGGAGACAGGTAGCTGTAGTGTTGTATTTCCTTCATGGTCCAATGTCAACAATAGAGAGCTTGGCACTTACAGAAACACAGTTTGGAATTTGAATATCTTAGGGTTTTGTATTTAATAGAGACTGTTTGGTTCTTATAAAAGAATATGGTGTACAAATAGGCTACTCAATTCAAGGGATTAGTCCTGAACACGTGCATATGAGCAGTTCTGAATCGACTTGGTAGTGTGTGCTTGTGTGTGTGTGTGTGTGTGTGCATGCGTGTGTGTGTGCATGTCTGTGTCTGTGTCCATACATTTTGGAGGAAGAGGGAAGGAAACTGGAAGGAGGTGGAGAGCTCTGGTAGGTAGAGATGGGTGGCAGAACCATGTATGAAACTCTTAACATTCCATGCTTACAGTTACTAAGCTTTTTGAGCCTAATAGTCACTGCTATTTGCTGGCTGTGTAATTTTTGCTAATAGTTACTGGGTTGCACCACACCCCCCTCTCCTGGGTCACACTTCCAGTGATCCTCCCATAGGAGAAATGAGTAAATGTTTACACATTGGTTAACATAGGTTATAAGATTTGACTAACTTTAGAAGTTTAAGCTGAAAATAAAGTTCCTTTCCCTGAAGTCTTTGCTTTGTGACTTCCTGCACAAAGTACCATTGAAGGTCAGCTGTTCACAGTATCTCATAAGGACACTGGTGATGGGAGATGTTATTCTGTAAATATGTTTCTCATACTGGTTAATAAATAAAGCACTGTTGGGCCAATGGGAAAGCAAGATAGGCGGGGCTAGGAGACAAGGAAGAAGGAGGAAGTAGTTAGGAGGAGTCAGCATGTAGAGCCAGGAGCAAGAAGATGCCGGCCCGCCACTCTCCAATAAGATGAACATGTGGAAATACTTAGATAAATAGAAATGGGTTAATAATTAAGGCAGAGCTAGCCCATGAACAATAATAGTAACTGGCCAACAGGATTGTATCAAATACAGGGTCTCAGTGTGTTATTGGGGCTCACTTGACAGCGGGACTAGGTGGCTGGTGGGGAGGAACAAAGAGTGGGACCAGACCAGCGGCTGGGAAAAAACGTGCTTGCTTGTAACACACTGGTATGTATATTATACTTTCTGAAAGATTTAAACTAACACTTTTCTGCAATACTCTAGCATTCATAAGTATTCAAGTAATGAAGGTGTTTTAACTTTTTAACCCTATTTAACCTTTACATTCTTGTTTTGTCTTGTTTTGTTTTCTGAGACAGGGCTTCTCTGTAGCTTTAGAGCCTGTCCTGGAACTCACTGTGTAGACCAGGCTAGCCTTGAGCTCACAGAGATCTACCTGCCTCTGCCTCCTGAGTGCTGGAATTAAAGGCATGAAACTACCATTGTACCAGGTAACATTTTACATTTTTAATCAACACATTTTGGAAAATCCCCTGACATAACTGTTAAATACCTTTTTCTTTTTATTCCCTCAGTCATTCTTTGTACCAATTAGTAAAGACCCAGAGACAGATGTTGGGGTTCAAACTTCAAGCCAAATATCAGAAAAGCAAAGCAGCTGGCCACTAGCTTCTTGCCTCTACCCGAGGTTGAATGGGTTGATCCTGCCTCCACAAGCTCTCACCAAGCCTCAGAATGTAACCTCTCCTTAGTGTGGCTGGAGAATGGATGATTCTACTGACTCTTGCCACATCATATATATCCCCTAGTGCTGGGATTAAAGGTGGGTGATGTGTTACTCTTTTAGACTGATTCAATCTCATGTATCCCTGGGTGTCCTTGAATTCAGAGAGTTCCTTCTACCTTTTAATCCTGAGTCCTAGAGTTAAAGGTGAGTACCACCACCTCCTAGCTTTTGGCTGCTGGGATTAAAGGTATGTGCCTGGCTTCTATGGCTTGTGACTGACTTTGCTTTCTGAATTCTCAGGCAAGATTCAATAAATCATTAATACTGTATCACTACAGTTCTTTATTTTCATTGTTTGTTATTCTATGAATATGTAATGTAGGCTGTATGTTCAGTTTTTCTGTTTTGCTAATTATACTTTCCATTGCTCAGTGAGGCTTTCTTACCTTCTATTTATTTTTTATAACCATGCACTTTTATTAGTATATATTCATTGTTCAAAATAATGAGTTTTATTATGGCATCTTCATACATATCTATCATGTCCTTTGACATTTTTCATCCCCATTATTCTCCACTGTACCCTGCAACTACTCTCTTTCCTTTTCTCAAATGGCTCATACTCAGCACCAAACTTATTTCTAAAGTCTAGATTATGCTTTTTTAAAAAAAAAATTCCCCATTTTAGAGCAAACACAATATTTGCCTTTATAAGCTCCACTTGTTTGTGTGTGAAGATGGCTGACCTCAGATTCAATCCACTTTTTGGTAACAGCACATTTTTGTCTTTCTTTATGGCTGATTAACAGCCAGTTGATTGTGTACGTGGACACAATTTTCTTTAGACTCATCTGTTGAATCTGTAATTTGGTGTTGTTCACAGTACCACAGAAACATGACTATTCACATGTCTTGATTGCATTCTGACTCGAAGCCCTCCAAATATTTACCTAGTATCAGAGTAGCTGAGTTGTGTAGCAGGCCTAACTCTGGTTGAGGAACATATACACTTGTTTTCATAGTGGATGTCCTTGGCAATGAGGATTTGGTTTCCACTGTCTGTCACAGAAACCTGGCTTCCTCAGCACCATTTGTTGAAGAGTAACCTTTTCCTTCAGTTTATGTTTGGGGTACCTTTGTTGAGAATCATATGGTGCAACTGTGTGAATTCCTTTCTGTAGAGAGCTGCGTAGTGCCACGCCTTAAAGTGGCACTGGCTTCTGCCTTACACCTTTCTGCTGGTGAAGACTCTCTGGGTAAACAAGCCCTTAATTGGTTAAGTCTGTTCAGCCTGTCTGCTTCCGCATTAGAGTAGCCTATCTGCAGGGTCCACCTGGGTCACTGGGGTTGGTTAGCTCAAGGGTATTTAAGCCTGTGCAGGGGTACCCTGGGTCTCTCTCTCCCCCCACCCCCCCCTCTCTCTCTCCCTGTGGGCCAGAAGCAACATGTTTAAAGGATCCTGATGAAAACTGCATGAAGAAGATCTACCAGGAGTCGCGTCTTCCTTGCTGGCGAGGGCAGGCACATACAGATGGTGGTCCTGAAAGCCCCCCGAAGGGAGACCTTCACTCAAATCTCGGGAATAGCGCGCACCCAGTGAGGCACCGAGACTGGACTTGCTGCAATCACACAAGGAAGTTTATTGAAAACGGAATTGGATGAGATCTCAGGCCAGCATGCTGCGGTCGAGACTCATACACCCACGCGGGGTAGAGGAGTTCGACCCTGACCCAAACTTGTGACAAGCTTATAAAGGCAAAAACCGCAAAAGAGGGGAAGGAAATAGGGGAAGTCCAAAGTTACACGTTTACTCATCAGCTTACTAGGGAGGGGGTAGGGGAGGTCTGGAGTTACACGTTTACTCATCAGCTGACTAGGGAGGGGGTAGGGGAGGTCTGGAGTTACACGTTTACTCATCAGTTGACTAGGGAGGGGGTAGGGGAGGTCCGGAGTTACAAGTTTACTCATCAGCTGACTAGGGAGGGGGTAGGGGAGGTCCGGAGTTACACGTTTACTCATCTGCTGACTAGGGAGGAGGTAGGGGAGGTCCGGAGTCATACATTTACTCATTGGTTAAGCTATGTATTGTATTAAGCAAGGCGTTGGAACATTCCACAGAGGTCGTTGGGACATCCTGGAGTTATCTCAGGAACTATTTTTTCTCAAGAGAGTTCCGTGAGCGGCCACCTGCAGGGGACGGAGGTCCTAGGGTGGCGAGTTCATGTCCCTACAGACAGCTAGTAATTTTTTTACTTTTCAGCCCGTACCGGGAATTTTTCAGATCAGAACTTCTTGCAGTCAAGGCAGCGCTGGCAAGTTCCCAAGGTAAGTTGGGACCAAATTTAAGGCCCTCGGTAAAGAGGCAATAAGGTCTCCAGTAAGGAGCTATAAAGTCCCGGGTAAGTTGGGACCGAGTTAAAGACAGTAGAAAAAAGCGGCAATAAAGTCTCAGGCATTGAGCGAGCAGTTGTAACAAACCAAAAGTAAAATATTTAAGATGGGGACTTCCTAGTCCAATTTTTCTGGCTCTTCAGGAGCTACTTTTGTCAAAGAAACTTAAAATAACAAGCACACTAGAAAGATTCCTGAGTGAATTCGATGCCATTGCACCTTGGTTCGCAGTTTCGGGAGACATCAAGGTAGCATGCTGGGCTGAGGAAGAATTACAAGCCCTCATAATAGGAGTTCAGAAACAATCCCTTAAGGGGCAGAGGGGGAAGGGAGAGGAGAAATAGTGATGTGGGGAGGGGAAGGACCCTCCTGGAACAATGCCTTCGGGGCCTTCTCCTGATCACAGAGGAAGGGTGGGGCCCAGGTACAGGGCGTTCCTTTTGCCACGAGGTCTGGAAAGTCTTACAAAATGACTTAAGTCTTGAACAAGTAAATGAGATTGCCATAAAAGCATGGAAGTCATTACCCAATAAGGGAGAGGTGAATGGTAACCTCACTAAGATACTGCAAGGTCCAATAAAACCATTTTCAGATTTTGTGGCCTGTTTGGTAGAGGCTGCAGAGAGAGATTTTGGTATTACAGCAGCCATAGTTATCTCTTTTATAGTTGTGGGTTTAGTCAAGCCTGCTATGGCTATGAGCACATCAGTGCAAACAGCCTCTAAGCTAAATGAGTTGTCCAAGAGTGTGGCTACTGCCTTGGATTCTCAATCCACAATTGGTGCTCAACTAAAAGGAGGCTTAATGATTGTAAACTAAAGAATTGATCTGGTGCAGGAGCAAATAGATACCTTGTGGCAACTGGCTCAATTGGGATGTGAAATGAAGTATCCAGATTTGTGTGTTACTAGCATTCAGTATGAGAACTTTACACGTGCTGCTAATTTGTCACGACAGTTGTCTAGCTATCTTTTAGGAAATTGGTCTGCTGACTTTGATGACCTGATGGTACAGCTGCGAGTGGCCATCATTGCAGTGAATTCAACACGTGTGGATGCAGGGTTGGCTGCTGGATTGTCATCATGGTTCCCGTTGCCATGGATCATCTGAAAGAGTGGGCGGGAATGGGAGCCATGGCTCTCCTCTTGTTGCTTATCTCCTTCGTGGGCCTGTGGTGCCTTTGCAAGATGAGGTTTGCTCAGAAGCGGTATGCAGCTATTGTTGTCCAGGCATTTATAGCCATTGAGGCAGGACAGTCTCCCCAAGCATGGCTCTCAGTCATGAACAAGAATTGATCCTTCACGCTTAGGTTGTATGACTTAGCACTGCACTCTGAGTTAACTCTGGAAGTGAGCAACTCCGAGAAGGGCAAGTTTGGTTGCATGTGGGTTGGTGTCAGAGGCCCCACCTCCAGGAAAAAGATGCCGGATGGGTGTGGCACTGACTTGGCTGACTACCAGGATTCAGGGTCATTACAATGTCCACTGCTTTACGGGAGACCAGACCACTACCCTTGCCTGTTGCGTTATTAAAACAAAAAGGGGGAACTGTAGAGAGCAGCAAAGTGCCATGCCTTAAAGTGGCGCTGGCTTCCGCCTTACACCTTCCCATTGGTGAGGGCTCTCTGGCGTAAACAAGCCCTTAATTGGTTAAGTCTGTTCAGCCTTTCTGCTTCCACATTAGAGTAGCCTATCTGCAGGGTCCACGTGGCTCACTGGAGTTGGTTAGCTCAAAGGTATTTAAGCCTGTGCAGGGGTCCCCTGGCTCTCTCTCTCTCTCTCTCTCTCTCTCTCTCTCTCTCTCTCTCTCTCTCTCTCTCTCTCTCTCTCTCTCTCTCTCTCTCCCTCTCCCTCCCCCCCCCTCTCTCTCTCTCTCTCTCTCCCTATCTCTCTCTCTCTGTGGGCCAGAAGCAACATGTTTAAAGGATCCTGATGAAAACTGCATGAAGAAGATCTACCAGGAGTCGCGTCTTCCTTGCTGGCGAGGGCAGGTGCATACACCTTTCTGAATTCCCAATTCTAGTCCAGTTGTGCTAGTACCACTGTTGCTAATTATCTAGTGAAATATGAGATCAGGGAGAATAAAACACCCAGCATCATTCATTTTGCTAGTGATTGTCTGGGATGTTTGTTCAATGTCTTTCTCTTTTTATTTTAATGTTCATAGGAACATAAGAGTTAAAATAACACCTTCCTGGCAGCATTTGTGATATGATACATTAATGAACTAAATTTTATGTTTATGCTTCAATGTGTTGACCTATCCTAGAGATGGTATACTGACATTACCCATAAGTCACAGTATCTAACAGGAAGGTCTGTTATAGACAGGAAGTGCTGGCTATATGGCCAAGTCAGCTCATATAATTTGGGCAAAATAGCCAAGATTTTAACAGGCTGAGTCAGAAGAGCTGAGTATCTATCTTAGTGTTACTTCCAGGTATCACTGCACTCTAGAAACCTCATTACCCAGTCACTCCACCTACATTCTTCGACACTGAGTCCTGGCTACACACATGCATGCTTGTGGGTTAGCACACCTGCTCATTATTTAGTTTCTGATATAACAGCTACAGATGTTGTGTTTATCATGTTCAAGATGATGATCTCTAGACAGTGTGCTGCAGTAACAACCAAGGAAGATGTAGATGTAAACAGACAGGTATCATTTCCCCATCACCAGAAAGCCTCACCTTGCACATTGTTAGTGTTCCCTTATACTGTCTCTGCCTCCTTTCTGAGTATCTGCCCATTGTGTGGCCCTGCAATGAGGGATGCTCTTGGGCACAGAGACCTACCTGGAGAGCTGTCAACAGAGAAGACTGGTTTATAGTTACTGCCATGAGACACAGAGAGTATTTGATCTTGGAGGAAGGATAGTCTTACTTGACAGATGCTCCAAGGTGTCTGATGATGAGTATGGCTGATGCTAAGTGTTGGCATCACCAGTTCTTACTAGATGAAGTAAGGTACCTGAAAATGTAGCAACAAAGATCATATCATTGAAGTGGGGCAGCTATCACATGTGCTCTGGAAGCTTTGCAAGAGCAACAAATGGTCTTAATCTTTCCAGGCCCCACCTGGTAGAAATTGTCTTCTAAATGAAATGCTTTTCCATCTCATCTCTAAATCATCTAAAATAGCTAACTGCACTTCTTTACAAAGGGTGCTGTATCATGACTTAGAAAAATAACAGTGGTAACTAAGGATAAATAGCATGCGTCATGACCTTTCATACTCCTACTTACCAGATGTTCTTTACTAGGCAGAGGAATGTAAAAATTATTTGCAAATATAAAACAATTGATGTTTTTCACAGTCATACATTCCTTTCTGATTACTGATATAGTGGCCTCAACTAAGGAAATTTAGTTCCTTCATTTGCAGACCAAAAGCCAGTGTAGATTAGATGAGGATGGTACTTGCTGTCAATGGCACTTTCTCTTTCCCAATTCCATCCTCCCAAACTCATTTTGAGAACCATCTTTATTATCATATTTGATGGAAAATGAGGATCTCTATTCAACCATCCAATATCTCTTAGATGGGTTTAGCCTCTTTCCAGACCTTTCTGAATGGCATACATGCTATCTTTTTGAGAGATGATGTTGCATACCACACTGTGTAAACAACACCATATTTAGGGTAACAATGGTAGGACCAATCGAAGTGGCAGTTGGTTAATAGATAGTGATTTCCAAAATCTTTAGCATCCCTGGCTAAGAAGGAAAAACAATTAACTCATGCTTTGCTATTGAGGAAATCCAACCCAGGAGAAATTAGAATCCCACCGAGTTATTGAAAAGATGTGAAATCAGATGCCTTTCCCTGGTCTAAATTCTAAAACATGCATGGCTAATATGTACTTATGGTACATTGACAGGGATGAGAAGCTCCGTGGACAGGCTGGGTTGACTCACTATTATTTTATTTCCATGGAAATTAATCTTTAATTTGCTCATCTCAAAAATGAGCACTGCCTGACTGCGGTTAAGGCAAAAGTCTGATTTACTAATAGGCATCTTTTCACTTAGTCTTGACTTCATCCCATTAGCATCGAGCTGGTATTGATCAAGGGAATATGCAGAGCCCAGGAATATGCAGAAAATCTTATTAATTCCCCAGGGGTGTCCTGAAACACCTTTCCCCAAAAGATAAAATCTTGTATTATGCATCAACCTTCAATATGTGTTTTATGTGTTTGTGACATGTTTCTTTCATTCATGACATAAAACCTCCGGTGGCTCATTTATAGCTGAGCAGAGCTTGATGTCTTAAAATTTGGCTATTGGTTCAACACATTTGTGTCAGTATATTCACCAGTGACTCACAGTGTATCTGGCACTATCTATTACTAATATTTCCAAATTAAAGGAAAATGGTATGATTTACATTCAGAAAATAAAGAACTATGGCATCCTGGTGTTCTAATGTAAGAATCAGACTCGAATTGGCATTATTTCACAGGTGGATGTTTGTGCACTGGGAATCATGCTTTATTGTAGCTTTGGTATTGATGTCATGATTTATAACACTTCCACCTCATTGTTCTCCAAATTAAAAGATGGAGAAAGCAATAATCCCTTTCTACCACACTTTCAAGGGAAACAAGCCCTTATGAGACTTTCTTTCCCCAATCAGAGTTCTGGTAGAGCTAGGCACACCAGAAATGTGGTGCTAAAAGCCAGCTGTAGGCTGTAGACGTTTCCTCATGCACTCTGAGAGACAGAATTCTTTCTCCAGGGTTTCAGGCTAAGAGCAGAAATGGGTAATATTGATCACTGTCAATGAGAAAAGAGGGTTGTGCAACAGGGCTATGCACACTGTGCAAGGATGTGGGACTAACAATGTCTTCTCAAAAGGGTTGTCAGAGGGAGCAATGTGAGTTTGGGCCCACACTGGGAAGTGGTATCAGAGCAGCCACTTGGCACCAACACAGTGCAGCAGGCCAACAGTGCTCAAGGCCCCAGCGTTAGAGTCTGGAAGAGTCCATCCTCCAGTGGTCATTGTCCAGGAGCACCCATGGTAAGACCACCCAGTGCTGAAATTACACTGGCTTACTAGGTACCTTTTGCTCTTATCTCCTAAGTATTTATTGATTCTGGCCACATTTTTGTACACATATGTGTATATGCAATAATACTATTCACATGTGTGAGCCTAGTAGTTGAATGCTTTTCTCTGTCTCACTGGTTCCTCTGGACCAGTTTCTCTCCTGCTTGTGAGTCCCCATAGCTACTTATGAAATAATCACTCAGAGGCTAATATAAATATAATTGTTTGATCAATGACTCAGGATTATTACTGGATAGCTCTCTCTTATAATTTAACCCATTTTTAATAATCTGTGGATCACCACATGGCCATGGTGTACTAGTAATGTTCTGGCATCTTACCCTTTGGCAGCTACATATATCTCCCTGACTCTTCTTTCTTCTGTCTGTTTGGATTTTTTCATCTAGCTATATTCTGCTTGGCCATTGGCTAGATCAGCTTTATTTATCAATCAAGAAAAGCAAAACACATCAGAGGATTTGTGTGTGTGCATGTGTGGGTACAGATACACATGTGTGGCACATGTTGGAGGTGTCATTGTATACTGAGGTAGGAACTCTTGCTGAAATTGGAGCTCATCATATCTGCTAGCTGGGCTAGTTGACTTGCTGCTAGATTTCTCCATCTCCTCCTGCATGCTGGGATTACAGATGCTCTGCCATGTTTGCCCAACCTTTTATGTGACTAGTGGGAACCTGAACTATGTTCCTTAGCCTTACCCATAAACTGTTTTATCCATTTATCCACTATGTCCTTCCCCAGACCTTGCTTATATATTTAAAAAAAAATTATTCACATCAGTGGATTTCCTGGCTGTAGATATTTACCACTGGTTTGTAATCAGACCATCATTAGATCTAGATTGTTTAGGGTGTGTTGATGGGTCAGAGGGCATTTAGTAGGGTGAGTTTCTCTCTGCCAGTGGGATTTTCTTCTTAACTTGCTGTCTCTGTCTTTGACACCTGAGTCTCTTGCAATGAGAACAGCAGAGGGGGCTCCACCAGGCAAGGCTTATCTATCCTCTATTTCTACTTCAAGCCTGATTTTGTGGGACTTGGGAGAGCTGGATTTACATTACAGGTGGTAGACAGTTCACAGGAGGAAGTATGTGGTTCTGAAATGCCCTAAATACTGAAATAGAGTTGAGACTAAAATAGAATTGCTATATGCATCCAATTTTCAACTATTTTTTATCTCTATCATCTATCCCTGTCTATGTATCATCTATCTATTCATCCACTCACTCATCTATACATATCATAAAATCAATGAAGAGAACATTATACCATGAACTAGAAGACAGCACAATTTAAATTACGTTGCCAAAATTATGTCAGAAATATTTGTAGATAAGACAATGAATATATGGACTGACAAAAATAATTTGAAAACCACACATGATAGTCATTATAAATATATGAGGAAGGCACATAATCCAAGGATGATCAGGAAATGAATCCTGATTTCAAAATAGACAGAGGGCCTAAATGGATATATTCAAAGACACATATAAATGGCCAATGGCTATATAGAAAAGTGATCAGCATAGACAGACCCGAGGGAACTGTAAATTAAAATCACAAGGCTATATCACCCTACAGCTGTCGTAATAATTATAATCAGAATGACAAGATTTAACAAGTGTTGGTGATAGTGTGTTCAAAAGAGAACCCCAGCACAAGGGATAAAATGCAAATGGCTTTATTATTATGGAAACAGTATAAAGATTCGTAAAGAACTAAAAAAAAAAAGTTGCCAGATAATGGCGGCATCAAATGATGACGTAAGGAAATAATGTGCACAACTGATATGGGTGTGCCATCATTCATTGCACCACATCATCAACTCAGCCTATGTGCCCTTGGCAGATGTGGAGTATACATGATAGGAATTGATCAGTCTGAGAAAGAAATGATGTCCCTTGCAACAGCATGCATTGTTCTGAAGGACCATATGTCAAGGCTAATGAGCCAGACACTGAAGGATGGGAACTCTACCTTAGCCACATGTGGAATCGAAGAACAAATTCATAGAAATAGTGTAAGGTTATTGGTGTTAAGGAAAGAGAAACTCAGGCAGATGTTGCATATATATAACATGGGACATCACATCTATGGGAAAGACACTGGTCCAGAGAGAGGGAATACAACATGCTGACACCATTGAACAGCAAAGTGTTATAGACAGACCTTACATATTCTGCCATTTAATTATTTGATGTAATTGGCTCTATGCTATTGCTCCACTCTGCCTACACCTTTTAAAAGATCACACTGTCCACTGTAGGTACTTAAAACCTGTATTTGTTCTTTAATTTAAAATATGAAAATCGAGACATGAGATGAGTTTTCCCCTTTAATTCTTTGCCTACTTGGGTTTGATGAGACTGTCTGATTTGGAAATTTAGTCCATTCTCCCTACCATATCATTTCTTGAGAGTGAGCCTGAACTTAGGAATGAGTCTGTGTGGGCTCCCATGGGCCCTCAGAGCAGAGCACCTCTGAGGGAGCTTTCCTCCCGCCTCTTCTCAATTTAAAATGACAGCTGCACTCATTGAAATATAATGGTAGATAATTGTTGGTTTCAAAGTCAATGAATAAACTGATGATCTTTGCACATCTAGTGTCTGTGTTAAAGCCCAGCATGGTATTGGCAATCAATTATATTTCTGTCACTGGTACAATTTCTTCATCTTGACTCTAGCTGTGTTTTGTATATGTGTACACAGATGCATATGGAACTATATTTACATGTAACCCCTTAGTGATGGGAAGTAGCTGTTTTTATTGTAATATTATTATTACTTACCACAAAGCAGTATCAGCATACCATCTCTGAGTAGATAGTTTTAGGAAGAGTGGAGACAGAAGTATCTACATGTATTTATCAGTATATAAAACCAGAATAATAAATCAGCAAAAATATGAATGGTTAAAATCAGATTTTAGAGCCAGGAGCACACATTTAATCCCAGGAGGCAGAAGCAGGCAGATCTCTGTGAGTTCGAGGCCAGCCTGATCTACAGATAGAATTCTAGGACAGGCTCCAAAACTACACAGAGAAACCCTGTCTCGAAAAACAAACAAACAAAAAATCCCCAAACATCCCTTTTCTTAAAATCTTTCTGTGTTCATTAACCATGGCCATGGTCTCATGCAGGTCCAAAAGCTCAAAGCCAATGTCCCAGGGTTACTATCCCAAGCTTCTGCTTTGCCGAGGACATTTTCTAAGGACCAATGAGGTTCCCTCTTGTACTCCATTGGCTGCTGGAGTTTTCAAGAGACTTCCATTACTATGCTAGGTCCTACAAGTGGGCTTGCTCATATCCCTGTGGTGGAATGAATGAGAGGAGGCTTGGCATGTGGATCATGCACATTCTCTGTGTGGAAAAGGTGACCCTTTCTCCAAAGATTTACATTATGTAAAGTCATTAAAGTAAATATTGTAAGGAACTTGGATTTATGAGAATGTCCCGGCTTTCAGATAATCTGTTTTTTTATAAAATAATAACAAATGCATAAGCATTCCGTCATTAGTTCTCAGCTTCAGGAAATATAGTGTCACTTAGTACTAGCTTAAAATGCATAATGTTGACCTAGTTTTATTATCTGTACCCTCAGCTCATGTGATGTCATTTGACTGAATTAAATTTTCACAATTGTCTTTTACTAGATGTAAATTTAAACCTCTTGGATATCTTTAAGAAATATTTCCAGAACTTACACAATAAATTCTAGAAGAAGCTCAAGGCTGTCAATAAATCCCCTCTTTTCAATCTGAACCCCCATCTGTGCAGAGAAGGAAAGAGCCATTCAGATGCAGAAGCTGTCTATTCAGCTGCGACTTTCCTTACTCATGAAAATTTCAGGTTCAACATTTTTATCAGTAGTATTCACAGAATCTTAAATTTTATTTGTATATATTAATATCTGAAACCATTATGTTCATTTCAGAGCTGTTATTTATTTGAAAAAAATGCATGGGGCTCTGGCGCTCACAGAGTCCACACTGCAGGCTCCACTGGAGAATATGTATATGATTTTTGGAAGAGCATTAAAAAAAACCTGAAGTTTTCCTAATTAGTCCCTTAGAGAATCTTTAAAACAAACAAAAGTGTAAAATTTAATCCCCCGGGTGTCGTTTAACAGCATCCCAGTAAAACGTTACGTGCTCCAATGGAGTCGGAAAGCTCAGGCAGGCGAGTTATGGGGCTGTAATCAGGAGGCTGGCAAAGCTGGATGCTTGAGAGCTATTGCATGGGGGAAGAGGACCATTGGGACAGTGGGTCACTACAGCTATTCTCACTAGCTTACTTGTACTCTTTCCCTCTGTGTGCCTCACACCCTATGCTTCTACCTGGTAGCATTAGAATGGAAGAAACAAACTTGCCTCCATGCCCTATGTACACACCTTTCAATTCTCAAAAACAACATCTAATAAAGCAGTGACTCGAAAAGGGATCCTTTACATTCTTAATTCATTCTCAGACCATGACTGCCAGCAGTGGGAGCAGCAGACCCAGGAAGATGGTGGTTTCTGTTTCTTCAACCCTGCCTTTAAATATGGAGGCCACACATGAGAAATGGAAGGGCCTGGCTGCTGGTGGGTGTTGTTGGCAAGGCCTGCAGAGGGTAGGTCCTGGCTTCAGCTTGAAGACTTTTTGTGTCAGTGACAGCTTTGTCTGAATTGATTGTGGTCCCCATGACAGCCAATCTCAATAATTTGAGCTTTCCACAGCAGGGATTTTAAGGGTCAAATTATTCTTTAAATCACCTGGTTTTCCATCCCAGAGCAATCACCTTGCATATTGGTTATTTGAGTGCTGAGATTGCCTCTTTATGAGAGAATATTGGAAATGCTTTCCCACAGAACTATTAGCATATCAAAATCCACACACACCAACTCCTCAGGGGTTTCTTCCCCGCCCCCATCTACATCTGCATGGATCGGACTTCGGAAAATGATTGCTTTGCTGTTGTGCTTCTCTGTGAAGGTTTTGAAAAAGTCAAGGATGTGTTTTTGCCTGTAAAGAGAATGAAGAAAACGTCTTATTGAATACTGACATCAAGACCTGTCTAGTAACTTGGCCACTTCCTTATTCTCCCTCATGGGTACTTTAAAGCTCATGATTTTATTGCATGAGTCAAACTAGCCTGCTTCTGGCTCATGCTGCTACATAGAAACTGTGATTAACCGCTCTGTTTAGCAATGCCGCATATCATAAACAGAATCCTAAGTGGTTGGATGAATCTGACAGTGTTAAATTTTGTAGCCATCTCTAGACATTTTGTGTTAGATGACAGAGGCAGAGCATGTGAGGTATATTCCAGAGAACTATATGTTGTATGGAAATGATGCACTGTTCTTATAAAGCCTTACTGGAGTCTGAGTCGGTCCAATGCTGGGTTCGCAGCTATCAGTCTGTGCACAATAGGACTTTGGGAGCACGTTCCCCATGGAGGGAGACCCCCTTAATCTAGAGGCAGGAGGAAGGCCTAGTCTCTACTCCAAATGACTTGACAGATTTAGATGACCCCTCCTGGAAGGCATCACCCTACATGTGGAATAGGGGGGATGGGATAGGAGGGTAGTTGGGGGGGGGCGGATATGGGAGGGTAGAAGAGAGGGAGGGACGAAGAGGCAGAGAGGGAACTGGGATCTATATGTAAAATAAGGGAAAAAAAGCCTTATTAGATCTCTGACTGTGATAATTGAACAAGGAACTGTAAGTTTCAGGACAAGACTTGTGTGCTGTGGAGGTGACATGCTAATCACCGATGCATGTATATGCATCACATGCACTGTCCTTGGAATGCATTGCATCTCAGAACTCAGAACCCTGACAAGAAGGAATGGTGTGTTTCAGTGGACTTCTGTCACCTAAGTTTTTCTAATCTCTGCCATTTGTGTCTCTGCCTGAGATGTAGGGCAAGAACTTTGAGTATGAACAATCTAAGCTGGCTTGATAACACACCCCTATAAATGTATCACTTACAAATGGGGATAAAATACTTTGTGAAAATTAAAAAGAAAACCACATGAACAGTTACACTTACATGAGATGAAAAGATTTTAAAATTCATATAATAAAGAGACAATGGAGGATATTACATAATGTCAGTTCTGCAAGGAGAAGCAATTTTTTTTAACATGTATATGCCCAACTCAGAGCAAGCAAGCATGTAAAGCAAATATTCAAGAATGCAAAGAAGGGATTAATTTCCATACAATAGCAGAGGACTTCATCAAGAACACCATTTTGAGGCAAGTTATTCAGACAAGAAAGTCAACAAAGAAGAGGCTGAATCAATGAAAGCCAGGAGAAAGAGATCTGAGAGAAAATTCTCTCAATGATCTAGAACACACATGGTTTCTACTAACATGCATGATACATGACAGGTCATTTAATAATTCACACAAGAAATCTTCACAAACTATAATCAAGTCAAATTTAATTGAGTATCTTTTCTCACCACCAATGCAATGCAACAGAAATAGACATTGACTCCATATTGTCCTCTGACCTAGAATAGCCCCCACCACACTAAATGAATTAATGAACAAATAAATAAATGTAGCTACAAAAAAGGAATCTTAAGATGCAAAGGAAACAGTAATAGTTGTTAAAAATCCAACACAATCAAAAATTTATTCAGCAAAATAAAGAGTGCAGAAAAAAGAAAATGGATGGGGAACTACAGGAGATAGGAGCATGGCCTACTTTAAACAACCAATCAACTATGAGATTCATGCAGTGTGACTGAAGACCTTAGCTACAGGTAGAGTTTATGAACTTGGGTTACAGGAACTCAGTGATGCATACTGCACACAAGGAAAACACCACAGTATACATAAGCTGTTATAAACACAGTACACACATGCTAACACAGGTAGTGGGATAAGATACAACCTAATAATGATCCCAAATTAAATTGTCAACATGGCTCTATCTGTATCTGTATCTGTATCTGTATCTGTATCTGCATCTGCATCTGCATCTGCATCTGCATCTGTATCTGTATCTTACCAAGTCATTTCCAGAACAAACCATTTTCTTGGACTATAGAATATAAATTAACACATAGTGACTGGTTGCATGCACACACAGTGAAATAAGGTATACACTGGTGTGTGTATACACACTGTAAAATAAGGCAAAGTGGGTAAAATATTACATGCATGCACACACAATGAAATAAGAAGAATCAAGTAAAATCTGTACATATCATCAACACCTTCACTTGATTACTCATAGGACAGTCAGTCAGTAAATCAGTACAAACATAGATGGTTCTAACAACTCTACCAACTAGGGTAACATAATGGTGATGGTTCTTTTGCCTATGGGACATTTCTCAGCTAAATTCTTCTTTCTTTTCTCCCCTACTCTTTGTTTCTTTCCTTCCTTCTTCTGATTGGAAATGGTCTTATGTGCCCAAATTGCCTTCAAACTCACTCGAGCCAAAAAAAAAGCCTCTAACTAATTTCCTGCCTCCCCATCCCCATCTGTAAGTGCTGCATTTATAGGGGTGTGTTATCAACCCAGCTTAGATTGTTTCGTGAGCTGGAAAAATAAATAGAAGCTAAACCCCTTAGAAAGAGAACATGCCATGGGGTAGGTAGGAAAGATAATGAGGATCTGGGAGTAGTAGGTGGAGAATTGGATTGAAAGACATTGTATGAAAATTTCAAAGAATTAATACAAACATTACTTAAAAAACAAATATAACCCTATAACCCCTTAATTAATTATAATGGTTGAATTCTTTATACCATCTTCTCTGAAATCATTTGGTTACTGATGTATTATTAAAAATCATAACATAATGATATATTACTATGTCAAAAACTTGGAAATAACAGGCTGTAAAATGACCCGTGTCAACAAAATTCTCAATGAAAATAAATATTTTAATTATATGAAAGCAAAAATATAACATGCCACCCTCAGAAAAGCTGCCCATTCAACAGTGAGAAGGAAGTTGATAACATTTGGTGTTTTTTTAAAATATCTTTTTTTTTAATTTTTTGGAGTTTATAATATAATTACAACATTTCCCTCTTTCCTTTCCTTCTCGCAAACTCACCCACATACTCCCTCCCTTTCTTTTCAAATTTATGGACTATTTTACTTTAGTTTCTGGTGTATGTGTGTGTGTGTATGTGTGATGTGTGATGTGTGTGTGTGTGTGTGTGTTTGTACTCTAAATGCATAAATTCATCCTGCTCAGTCTGTCTATTGTTACTTATTATATAGCTTTAGTGCTACCTCTAATAATGACTAATAACTAATTGAGCCCCATCTCTGGGGAAGGCTTTTTTTTTTTTTACCACTCTCACTCTTCCATAGTTGCCTACAGTTGAGGCCTCATGACCTTCTCCCTACTGTGTTAGCATATTCACCGGAGTTGTCCTTGTTCCAGTCATGTTTAGGCATCCATATTGGTGAGACTTCATGAGTGTAGCTTCTGGCATTTCTAGGAGAGACAGTCTTACAGAAAACTTCCCACTCCATGGACTTTTACAATCTTCATGCTCCCTTGATGGTTATTTTTAGAAACATCTTCTATAAAAAGCTATAGCACATAAAGATACCCATGCTCTAACCCTAAGCACTTGACAAAGAAAATCAAGTCAAGTCTGCAGTGAGCAAAAGGAAGACAATACAGCTCTGACAGAAGACTGTAAACCAGAAAACAATAGAGTAGACCTCTGAAAATAGGTTGACTATCCAAGATCAACTTCATTGCCTAGCCAGGCTGATCAAACAAATTAGCAAATGAGAAAAATAAAAATTCTGCCATGTTAGAAAATGGAGAAATTGTATCAAATTATATTATAAAAGCAGTTATAAGAGTTAAGAGATATTTTGAGAAGTGCTTTTACTATATAGCTTGAGTAAAACTGGCAATTAGAAAATCTTCTATGAAAATTCACTTTAAAAAAACCCATTAGTTCCTAGTTATTAAAGAAATCGAATTAATACTGCCAACATTTCCAGCCAGAGTGATGTAAGGCCATGCTCTATAAATCAAAAAAAAAAATGTGAAAAAAATACCCTGAGGAAGTACATACACTTACAAGTCACCAAAGTTCATTCTATCAGAGACAGCAGAAACAATCACTGCACACAAGTCCATCCCAGACCACTCCATGAGCTCATCATCTCCATAATAGGGAGAGACAGACAGTATGGGGAAGAAGGAAAATGTATCAGGCTGGAGGCAATGTGCTTCGTGTACACAGGTGCAGTAATTACAAACAAATCAACAAGTCAAATGACAGGACTTGACCAGATGATAGCAGTGGGGCTGATGTCCATGATCAATGAAGAGACCCATTAAGCTAATGATTTCCACCTCATATACTCTAGAGGCAGACTGAGAACTGGATATGGAGGACAACATCCTTCCCTCAATAGAGAGACTTTTTAGTCTTATAGCTACCTGGGTATGGTATGTGCCAAATCTGGATACCTGTTTCTGAAGCCTGGGATTGGAGTAAGGCGATCCTCGGTTATGTCTTCTGCTCAATAACTAGCTAAAGGGTTTAAGTAACAACCTTTATAAAGCAAGAGAGAGAAAAGAAGGCTAGGCTAGTTTTAAAATAAAGCCTATGGTCTAAAAAACAGCTCATGATCAACAAAGCGAGGAATATAACCCTGCCCCATTGGACAGGGAAGGTACCCACGAATTCAGCACTAACATTTGATAGTAAAATATGCATTATTATTTTAACGGTTAAATTAATAATTTCACAATAATTTTGATGATTAAATTATTGTGTTTTCCAAATAAGACTACATAGTTGGTAAAGGAGAACTCACATAAAAAGACTGATGATACGGCAATATTTAGCTAATTAAAGTTCCATGTTTGTGTGTTTAGTTTTCATCTAAGGTACATTGTAATAAAATTATGTCATCATACTTTATTACTGTAGCATCTAAAAATAAAGGCAGAGTTAGTGCCAACATAGAATGAGCTTGGAAGTCAGCACTTGCTTCATAATAGTAAGAAAAGAATTGGAGACAACAATGATACAGTTTTGAACTTGGGAGAGAAATGAAGGCAAGGAGTAAAGAAGAGACCCTGAAATCCAGGTAGATAGGCTACTCCAGAGAATTCTAGCTATAGGCCATTTGTTGAAGGCAGATCTTGATGAAGCGAGGAGACACTGGGACACCACGCTGGAACTGTGGACTGTGAGCTGGAGGCTGAACATGGCCAGTTTACCTTGATGACTCCAGGAATTCCTTCTAGGACAGCATAGCCCTAACCTCTGACTGTCAGGTGTCTCTCTGGTTTGGCAAGGAGACAGTCTCAGAAATGTGTCCTGAGCCTCAAGTTCAGCAAAGACTGAACTGTCAGCCATATACGGAACTTAAGAATCACTATGATGAGTGTTTAAAGAATGTTAATGGATTGTAGGCTCTATGCATAAAATCATATATATATGAGTGAGAACATACTGTGTTTGTTTTTTTGTGACTGAGTTACCTCACTCAGGATGATTTCTTCTAGTTCCATCTATTTCCCTGTGAATTTCAGTATTCCGTTGGTTTTTCCGATGAGTAGTACTCCATTGTGTAAATGTACCACATTTTCTCCATTCATTCTTCAGTTGAGGGACATCTAGGTTGCTTCCAGGTTCTGGCTATTACAAATAATGCTGCTAGGAAACAAGGAGGACCCTAAGAGAAACATACATGTTCCCTGGAGAAGAGGAAAAGGACAAGATCTCCCAAGCAAACTGGGAGCATGGAGGAAGGAGAGGGAGTTAGGAGAGAGGGAAGGGGAGACGAGGAGGGGAGAGGTGGGCATGAGGGAACAGGAAGATTGAGACAGAGAAAGAATAGAGAACAAGACAAGAGGTACCATAATAGAGGGAACAATTATAGATTTAAGAAGAAATCTGGCACTAGGGAAATGTCCAGACATCTACAAGGAAGAACACAACTAACAATCTAAGCAGTAGTGGAGAGGTTACCTTAAATGCCCTTCCATGATAATGACAATGACGACTACCTTATATGCCATCCTAGAGACTTCATCTAGTAGCTGATGGAAGCAGAAGCAGGCACCCACAGCTGAACACTAGCCGAACTCCTGGAATCCAGTTACAGAGAAGGAGGAGTGATGAGCAAAGGGGTCAAGACCAGGCTGGAGAAACCTACAGAAACAGCTTACCTGAACAAAGGGGAGCTCATGCACCCCAGTCTGGTATCAGGGAAACCAGCATAGGACTGGCCCAGCCCCCTGAATGTGGACATTAGTTAGGAGGACTGGGCAGTCTATGGGGCCTCTTGCAATTGATCAGTATTTATCCCTAGTATACAAATGAACTTTGAGAGCCCATCACACAATAAAGGGATACTCTCTCAGCCCAGACACATGTGGGGGAGGGCCTAAGCCCTGCTCCAAATGATATGACAGACTTTGAAGACTCCCCATGGAAGGCCTCATTCTCCCTGGGGAGTAAAATGGGAATGAGCTGGGGAGAGGATAGGATGGTGAGGGAACTGGGATTGACATGTAAAACAACCTTGTTTTAAATTTAAATTAAAAAAAGGAAAAAAAAAGTGTCAATGGAGATGGTAGACATTTTCATTTGCATTCTTTTGCTGAAATAAAACATCATGACCAAAATCAGCTAAGGAGAAGGACCAGTTATTTCTGCTTCCTTTCTCTAGATACAATCTGTTGTAGGAGGTTGGGGCAAGAACTCAAGCAGGAATTGGAATGGAGGCCATGGAAGATCACTGCTTACTGGCTTTTTTTTTCCTGGCCTCTGGGTCTGCCTGCTTTCATATATAATTAAGCACCACCTACCTCAGCGTGGCACATCCATAGCAGGCTCTTCCTTCAATTAACAGTCAAAACATGTCCCCAGACATGCCCACAGGCCAGTGTACTAGGTCATGTTCCAACTGAAGTTCTCTCTTCCTCTGTGATGCTAGACTGTGTGGAGCTGACAGTGAAAACTAACCAGGACAGTAGACAATGTACAAGAACAGATGGGGGATATTAAGTTAAAGCTGGGGACATGTTAAAAATACCAAAAAGAAAAAAAAACCCAGGAAGACTATAAGAACTTCTCATACTAAAAATAAAGACAAGGTGAGGAGGGGGAAATATGCAATGGCCAACAGCTGTAACATATGGTAAACAGAATATTCAAAGCAGAAGAAATGAAAAATGGGATCCAATATATTTGATGTAATAACACATGATAGTTTTCTAAAATTAGTAATATGTAACAAATTATCATAGATCCAGGGAACTTTAAGTACTAGACAAACATAAAAAAATCTGTACTTTGTCAAATTTAAACAATGAAAACATCAACTTAGAGCAGTAAGATCAGGGACTGAACAGAGTTCTTGTGAAAACAAGAACAGACTTACATAAATGATGAAAGAATAAGGTGCAGCTCCACACCAGGTAAAGTTATCCTTCAATGGTGGCCTAGGAGGACAAGACAGGAGAAATTTAACGATTGGTGGGGGAGGGAGAGGCATTTTCTTCAGTGAGGTACACACTGTTGCCCATGCTTCTGTAAGCCAGAACAGTCCAACACGTTGGCTTACTAAAGAAAGAGAAATCATGAATGGGAATAAAACTCCAGAAAAACAGAACAAGAAAGAATTCATTATCACATAATTATCTCTCTAGCACCCACTGCCACAAATGAACAAAGTGCTTACCAAAAGAAAGAATAAAAGAAAGGAAGGGCAGAAGAAGATGTTTATAGCATTAAATGCCTGTAATATTAGAAAAGAAAAGAAAAAAAGAAGAAAAAAGCAAATACCAAAGTAGAATCTTAGCTTGTACCTGAGAAGACCATAGAACACACACACACACACACACACACACACACACACACACACACACACACACACACAAAACTTAAGACTATCAAGCAGAAGAAAGAAAGAGTAAAATTTATAATTGAAATGGTGAAACTGAGAAGGCAGAAATAAGATAGGGAGCTAAAACTTGTTTTGGGAGACAAACAATCAAATAGAAAAAGCCATGGCCAAGCTCACCACAGAGTAAATAGGATATAAACTGCTCATAGTGGGGAAACGGCTGTATCCAGTAGAGTTCCATGAACATTGAAAGACAACAGATTACTACAATGATTTTATGTTTATATATTTGACCACAGATGAGATAGATCCAATTCTCAAAAGAACAAACTGCCAAGGCAGGTGCAGGTTATGTTTGTGAATATATAGCCTCCGAGGCAAATGATGATGATGCCATCGTAGATAGCCTTCTGAAAGCAAAGCTGTGAAAGTGAACTCCTTCAAGTATTTCAGGAAAATTGCATCAAGTCTTCAGATTTTCCTTCAAAGAACAATGTTGAAGGGACACTCCCTCACTCAGACATTCATCTGGCTAAAATCAACTATGTGCAAGATTTAAATGAAGAAAATTATAAACCCCCCAAAATAGAAATAAAATAATATTTGAATAGATGGAGAAACAGTTCTTGGATGGGTAGGGTCTATATTGTTAAGATGTCAGCTCTTGCCAACTTGGTCAATTGTGTTGATGAAATTCCAACTGAAATCTTGGCAAGCAATTTTCTAAACAATGAAAAACTGATTCCTGAAGTTTGCAAAAAAAAGAAAAAAAAAAAAAACTATTAAGCTCCCAGAACAGCTCCCATTGCACTAGAGAAGAACAGATACATTGGAGGAGTGATGTCTCATGACTTCGAGACTTATTGCGAAGCTGTGGTAATCAACACAGCATGGTATAGCTGGTACAATGGAAATACAGTAGCACTATGATCAATGTACAGAACTGAGAGCCCAGAAATGCATGCAATCAAATACTGTCACACCAGTGGCAATGCTCGAGAGAAAAAGCACTCTACAAGCAGTGCTGGAAAAAGCCCTCATCCACCTAATTGTAGATGTGTATCCTAAACACTTCACAAAATTCATCTTAGCCACACACATAGATATGAAAACTCAGGGCCATATAATTTATGAAATAAAAGATGAGAGAAAAGTTGAGCTTGTCAGTAAAGATCAACAATAGTAAACTAAAGTTCATGAAAAATATGTTAAATCGATTTTTTCTTTTATAATTCACAATTTTCCACTCTGTGAAAAAACAAAATCAAGCCACAAGCTAAGAGATAATATACATAAAAACATTTGATAAAGTAGTTGTATGCAAAATATTTATAGACGTCTCAATATCACAAGGGGAAAATAGTAACCTAATTAAAACAGTTAAAATGAATGGAGGAGATACTGACAGATCTAGAAAAAGCTGACAGAGGTATTCGTCATTAATGAGTGAAATTAGATAAAAGGAGAATTTGTGTAAACTCATAGATTGACTAAAACAAACAGACAGAAACCTCAAATCCTGCAGAGGTTGGGAGCTATAGGCATCCCTGGATGCAGGGTGCACAGTAGCACCCCTGAAGCTGCTTGAGTAGGGTCTCACACAGCTCTCAGTATGGCTGTGTCATTTAATGAAAATCAGTGCCTTTGACATTTATTCTACTGACAGAACATGTATGATTACCACAGCCTGAGTCATAACTGACCAAAGCTTGTAGAAATTAAGAGTCTACTACGAGGATGGCCTCTGAGCTGTGAAATACCATTCAAAGATAAAAAGCAGCACATTTGAGCATGAGTTAAAATGGAACACCGTTGAGTATCTAATGAATTCATCTCAGAGAGTGACAGAAATCAGTCCACCAGACTGTATGCTGCATGGTAGCAATTCCTCAACATACCAGAAAAGGGGGGGATGGTTTTCAGTTGGCACTGTTATTACGTCAGCAGCAGCCAGCCATATAATGAGAACCAAGAAAAAAATCTGTGATTTTATGAGGTACAGATGTCCTGTCTATGGTTGCACTACCCTGAATTTGCTGCATCTCATTGGATTTCAGGAACTCATCAGGGTTGGATGTTTTGTGTGGTTCTGATAAGGGTAAATGCTGATGTCATTCAATGGCCAAGATACCAAGTTGTGTATCAAGCAGAGTGAGCTTCACTGCATCCAAATGAGAACATTGATGTAGAAGGTTTGTGGGACTGCAGAAAGGCGTGGAGTCTGTTAACTAGAGGGCTCAGTGTCACCAAAAGCCTACATAATGGTGTGGGGAAAGGTGCTAGCCTCCCTGGCTATGGAAGTGTCAGGAGACTATAGGAGTGATACGAGAGGAGGAACATTTCCAACCACATCCTAGTTGCCAGCATTGCTTCCCACAGGGGCCCAGATGACAACTGACTAGTGATCCTTGCTGGAGCTAAGCAATTAAGTAAATGAGTAGCAGAGGGGGGAAGCCCAATTTCTCCCTGTCCAAGTGGGGGCTGACAGATGTACAAGACAAGGAGGCTGGATGGAGTCCTGTGGTAATTCATTAAGCTTGGAGATGCACTGAAGAACTCAAGCTTAACCAGGTACAGTTACAGACAGAGATGTGTGAAAAGGCAGAAGTATGTAAGAACACAGGTCAGAATACAATGTATGTCCTCTGAGGGCTGCATTGGGATATATGAACGAACCCCCACTGGCAACAAGACACCTACTACATGGGTTATGATCCCTAACACCCATTCTCTAATGGCTCAAAACAGTCCAAACTGGTTCTGACTGGTTCAAACCGGTTCAGACCGGTTCAATACAGTTCTGACCAGTTCAATTTGGTTCTAACTGGTTCAATCCGATTCTGACTAGTTCAGTCTAATTATGACTGGTTCAAACCAGTTCAATCCGGTTCTGTCCGGCTCAGTCCAGTTCTGACTGGTTCAAACAGGTTCGATAATCCACTGACTCAGCCATGAAATTCAATACACATTAGTTGCTCAAGCACTGCTGGTTAAAATTTATTTTTACATCCTATGTCAACTCCAGATGCAAGTAACATGGGAGGAGATGGGAAAGGAGAGTGAGGAGGGACAGGGAGAAAGGAAAGAGAGAGAGAGAGAGAGAGAGAGAGAGAGAGAGAGAGAGAGAGAGAGAGAGAGAGAGAGAGAGAATGAATCATGTCTTCCTGATGACAGCTCTCTGGATGGAATTTGAAGCCTGAAGCAAGAGAATTCACACTCCCTAAGCAAGCTAATTTGGGCTGCAGCCAACCCTCTCCAGTGCGATGACAACACAACAAGCTCCTCCGACTCCCTTCCATGGCTAATGAGTCCTTGAGTGACAGCCATGGTCTCAGAGCTCTGCGTGACATCTCAGCCTGCAGTGTCAGAGCAGCTGCTCTCCCCACCCTGCTGAGTGAGGATGTAGAGGACAGGATGTGACAGTAAGATCACCCAGGACACCTTCATGCCGTCCACGTGCATACCTGTACACACACCTGTGCCTAGGCTTACCTCTCAGTGATGCTCAGGACAGTGTCACCATGACAACATGAACTGTGCCAATAGCTGGGCCCTCTAAGCGCCTCTGCTCTTTATATTGGGGCATTAGCCCTTCTCTTCACAATGGGTTCATTTGACCTACAGCTTCTTCATTCTTCTATGTATGAAGGCTGCTGTGTTTGATTTTCTTTCTTTCCTCTTTCTTTTAGAAGAAATCTTTACATTTCACTCAGTTTGATTTTTAAAAATCTCTGTTACATAATCTTTTCCCTCAAATCAAAAAGTTAGTTGGCCTTTTGTAAATGGAATTTCTGTCCCACCTGGCCCCACAGCCATTTACTCCCAAATAAACACACAAGGGCTTATATTAATTATAAACTCTTTGGTCAATGACTTAGGCTTCTTACTGGCTAGCTCTGTCTTAATTATTAACCCATAATTATTAATCTGTGTATTTCTACATGGCCTTATTGGAAAATATCTGGCATCCTATCTTCCCACATGGTGTCTCTCATGTGGCTTCTCTCTGTGTTTCTCTTCCCAGAATTCTCCTTGTGTGGTAGCCCTGCCTATACTTCCTGCCTGGCTACTGGTCAATCAGTGTTTTTCTCAAGGAACTTAAGAATAAGGAGAAGTTCACACCAGGATTTGCTGTTCTTATCTCACAGTGTACCTAGTCTCATTTTCCTCTACAGCTTCACCAATGGAAGGAGTGGGAGTGTGAAAGGCCGTGGTGGATATAGGTGGACAGATTGGAGTCCACCAGGATGCAGACTCTGAGGGCAGACAAAGTAGGCTGCTTTCAGCTTGAAGTTGTCAGGAAGGAGGGACTCCAGGCTGATGGGTAGAAAGGAAGTGCCAGGCAGAGGAAGCTGCACTGCTGGTTCTAAGGAGACAAGAGCAAATATCACTCACTCCACATGGGGTCCACCTTAATGAACAAACTCATTTTTTTAGGTTACTTACAGGGGAATGGGTGATGACTTCCAAAGGTCCAGCTTGGTACATCCTGTAGGCAGAGCTTCTGGAGAGCCTTGTCTTGATTGACATTTGATTAGTGCTGTATAACCTTAGGGAAGAACTCTCTTGCAAACTTCTAGTGGGGAAATGGCTACAGAAGAGGGGCAGAGGGGTTTATGAGATGGCTCAGTCACTAAGGCTGCTCTTACAGAGTATCTGGGCTGTGTTGTCAGCACTCATGGGGCAGCTAACAACCTTCTCTAACTCCAACTCCTAGGCATGACTGTCATCTTCTGGCCTCTGAGGACATCAGGCACACGCACACAGTATGGCGGCACACAGGAAGACAATACACTCATCTGTGTAAAATAAAAATAAAACAAACAAAGATATTCAAACAGCAACCAAACAGAGGCAGGAGCAGAGGCCAGGTGGAGCCGGAATCCCAGGATGCTGTTTGTTTGGTTGCTCCTCTACTTCAAGATGCTCTTATCTCCATGGGGCTACAATGTGTCAGCTCTGCTGCTTAATAATGTGAGGTCCTGGGTGGTAGAGAGCATGTGCAAATCACACAGCCCACAGTTATAGATCACCCCTGTCTGTGGCTTCTGGGGTGTAAGAGTCATGTGGGTGTCCATGGACCAAAAGTATAACATGCTCGGGGGCTACTGCAGGTCTAGCATCAAAAGAAGTTAAAATGAAGACCTACTTCATGTAAATATGTATCTTTTCTTCCACAACACTGATGTGGGGTGCCTAATTGTCAGGTGGGTCAAAGAGGAGAGAATCACAGTCTGCTCATCAGAAATGTAATTTGGAGGGAGGCTTATGTAAAAAATTGTGAAAAGAACAGTGAATTTTGAATAAAATGATTAAAGACAGCAAGAGATTGTAATCAGGCTATTCCTTCTCTTGTTCTCTTTGAAACTTTGTATTCATATCTATAAATTACTACAATAATCAGACTTAACTTACATTTTGTATTAAATGAGGTCATTCACATGTTCAATGTAAACTGATAAAATCTAAATTTGCTTTGAACTTTGTCTTCAAGTCTCGTAATGTCCTGCTAACTTATATGGCTGAATTAACTATTGCAATTAAAACGTAGATCTGGTGAAATGGCATGGTGGTTAAAAGAATATAATAACCTTGCAGGGAACCAAATTCTGTTCCCATTACCCATATCAAATGGTTTTTAAAAAGCTTGTGACTCCAGCTCCAGGGAAGCTGATGTCCTCTTTTGGATTATATGGGTGTAGTACTCAAGCACATGTACCAACCTACTCAGAGATTCACACACATAGATTAAAATAAATCTTAAAAAATAACAATTTACATCTTTCCCTCACTGATTTATTAATTAAATTATTGACAAGATGAAACTCTTTAAAATAGTGGGCATCATACTATTACACCAAATGTTTTTTTTCAAATAAATTTTATTACAAAGTATCTTCCTTATAAGTAAAAACATCAACACCAAAATTAACTAGACCTAAAGACCATGAGACTTAATGAACTTATATACAAATAGAACTGGCATTTAAAATGGAAGGCATGAAGCTTCTCATTAAATTTTATATTTTCAGTATAGACTGTATTTTGTGGACTTATTTACCACAAGAGTCAAACAATCCAGAGTTGAATAAGAACTGGAAAACCATTTAGCATTAAGTGTATTAAAATGTCCTTGGGCATTCAGTCCTTCCTTATGCCCTTATATTTTAGCTTTCTCTTTCCAACACACTATGCCACACTCACATGTACATTTGTTTCCATATACACATATATTATTGGCTAGATAGTACTAAGATATAAGGAAGTAAATAATCTTGAGTTTAATTGGTTTATAAAACTTGAATAGTTTTAGGCTTAAATTCACACAAGGGTACAAAGGACAGACCACATATGGTCTAAATGTGCTAGTATTTTACAGGAGACTGTGAAAGATAAGAATATCTAACTTTGGGGAAAAAAGGCTGTTTTCAACCCAGGGCTACAACATGTTCAATTGGCTTTCTTAGAAATCACAGAAACAGTGTCCCTTACAAGTTCTTCTCTGAAGTTTAACTCCTCACAATTGACTTTTTTTTTTTAAGAGTTTCTTTGTATCCATTTCCTTTCTGAGACATAGCCTTCAAATGTAACCAATAGCATTTAGTCACTGATGTATTTTGAGTGTCCTCCTGTTCCCCTTAAGCTCCTGCTCTTCCACACTTGGTCCAGAGCTGCTGGAAGGGTTTGGAAGGGTGTGAAACACTTAGAAAGTGTTGGTAGAAAACAGGATGGACCTTGAGGCTCATAGTACGCCCTACTTCCTGCCTGTGTCTGCTGCCTGTTTTACTTACATGTGAGCAAGCAGCCCGGCTGACAACCACTCTCTGCTACCACAATTCCCCCCACCATAATAAAATAGATTCTCCAATCACAAGCCAACATGAACCTATCTTTCTTCAACTTGGTTCTTGTCTAGTGTCTGGTTACATCTTTGACAAAATAACCAGCACATCTCTTAAAGGAAGGCAGTATTTTTATCTTCGAGTGTTCATTTAAGTGGATAATTAGGAGGCAAGAGATTGTGTAGAGACACAGCTGAGAGCCAGAGGAGAACATCAAGATGGCTGCAGGAAGAGATCTGATAAATGATATCGAGAGAAGCACTCAAATAGAGGGGGCTGTATTCCTGGACTTCAGAAGGGGGTATGCAGGAATATTGTTTTCTTTTCTGACTATAAGAGAATATAGTGACTTCTACATTACCAATTTAGGAAGATTAGATTTTTTTCCCCAGCATTGAATTAGGTCATCCCTTGCCATTACAAGTTACAAGGCAATAAATCCACATGCAGATTCTTATAAAGTCTGTATGAGGCCAATTTCATCTCTCAGGCTGAGGTAGAATTTCAGGGATTCTCTCCCTGGTTTAAATTTCAGAATTGCCTGGATGCCCTTCAAGGTGCATTGGTGGCCTTAGATTTGGATACCCTTGGCTTGGTGTTGAGCTTGGTCTGTGTATATTGGTGTTGAGCTTGGTCTGTGTAGAGCTAGGTCATGGTTAGAATGGAGGTCCATGTTGGTCTAGCCTATATGGAGGCTCCTGAGTAACTTTACTCATTAACTTGTTGAACTGTTTTCCTAAGCATTGTGTAACCTAGGTAGAAGTAGATGGGTGGTACTGGGAAAGAATTCAGGAGCCCTCAAAGCAAAGTGGTCCTGATGCAGAGCACTGGAGGAGAGTTGATGGAGTTAAGCAAGGATGAGTATGTGCCTTGTTCACTGTGCCTTTTTTCAGGAGACAAGACTCAGTTTTCTAGTCATTGCCTCTAACAGAGAAAAGAGACTGTCAGTTAAAAAGCCAGGCATCTCCTCAGAAAGTTGAGGTTCCTGAAACAGAGAGATCCATAGCAAGATTCCAGATAACAATATCAGTGAGGGTTACAACTGACATCTTCCAGAAACATGGATTCAACTCCATCAGTCCCTTGGCCTATTAGCAGTAAATGGAGACTAGCACCCTCCATAGAGGAGGAAGTCTGCCTACTGAGTATGGCACAGATTAAGAACAGCATCTCCTTTGGCAGTGACCCCTCCACAAAGGGTGTGGGGGTGGGTCCTGTCTTTCTGAGGAGCATGTAATCTGAGTCAGCATCCCCCTTGGCAGTGTGTGGGCTTGTTACAGTGTTTTTCTGAGATTTTATGTCACAGACCCATGACTCCAGGTCTTGCCAGCATCTTTCTCACCCAGCACACTGGCCTCGCTTAGGAATGAGCAGTTTGATTTTCTCAGTCCTTATTGTGGATTTTTGGATGTAAGTTTGCATTAAAACTCTTTCTGTGCAAATAGAATTTGGGCATAATAAGAGTGTCCTGGTGGACCATTGTGGAGGCAGACACATCATCTCAAATTCATGCACTCCATACTGTGGCTTAATTTAAAGTCTGGGTTACTAGGAAAAGCATTTATTAAGTCTGACCTACTTTTAAATATTTAATATTCCATTTTAGCTTCCCTGCAGCAAAAGAAGCGTCAAGGTTTTCATGTTCCAGCCAGTCTTTAAAGCCTCAATATTGATTCAGATAGCGAGAGACTGTGTGACCTGCCATCCTCAGGGCTACCTCCAAGAGTGGCATTTAATGGAGTTAGTGGCTCACAGACTCTTACTTACACTTGGACTCCCACAAAGTTCTGGCTATTTGTCCTTCTGAAAACTCTCCTCCCCTCATCTGAGACCACTGTTGCTAAAATAAAAAGCAAAACTTAAAAGAAATGTGTGCTGTGTGCAAACCCCACAGACTGGACAAGTGCTGTGTTGCCACTAAAGCTTATTCCTTTGACCAAAAGTTATCCTGATTTGAGCAATAACAGACAGACAGGCAAAACATGACTGCACATTATTGAAGGATGGGTCTGGAAAAATACAGAGAGAAAATGAGAGATACTATACAATGTAAATTGTGAATGTTAAGCCAGATTAATATTTGCATATTTCTTAGGTCATTACTAAGAGAGGAAATGTGCAGTACCGAAACTCAGTGGAATAAAATAAGGTAAAAAGAACTCCAGTGAGCAAACATGAGGAGTTTGTGCCTGTGCGCCTGTCAGGCAGAGAGATATTTTGTACAGAATTTTATGCACCTGGAGTTTAAGTTTCATGGCAACCAAAGTAAAGATAAAATATGACAGTAATATGAATTAACTCCATGAGGCTGCGACATCCAGTCAAGAAGTACAGCTGGCTTTGATCCTAATCTCATGTCCGCTTTCTCTAGCAGATCATGTAACAGGAATGTTTGTGATGTGGATGACAACAGACAGCAGCTTGCGAAGAGCACAGTGATGAGCGGGGTGCAGAGCCAAGGTGTATTTATTTACAGGAGAGTTGTCTAGCCATGCACAGACTTGCAGTCAGCTCTGGAAACAGAAAGATGAGCTAAGTCATCTAAGCTGATTGTTTCATTTTCAGCAGAAACAGCCTTTGTGCAGACGTGAGGCCCTGGTGGAATAGAGGCCTTCGTCCCAGCTCAAGAATGCATGCCTGGCACACATGCATGGACATGCTTTGCAATAGCAAAGGATTCTACTTTCATCTCCACACTTTCAGCTCTCAGTGAAAAGAAATTGATGGTGACATTTACAAAGACTTTAATCAAAGAGGCTGCAAGAGTCTAACACGTCTTTAGAACCTGAACAGAGAAAAAGGGACAAATTAAGAAGGCCAAGATTGGAGATGTGTGACGGGGCCCCTGAGAAGGGCTTAATACTCATCATAAAAGTGACAAAAATCCTTATAATTAAATAATAAAAATGTGCTATTTGGTGACGGGGTGTGAATGGGGAACACATTTTCTTCAGCTTCTATTGCATACCACACACTGAACTTTCTTTCCCTGGAGACTGCATCTGTGGTAAATTTGTTCCTCAAAAGATGAAGTCTGAGCTGGTGAAACAGTTCAGTCTGTCAACTGCTTGCTACACAACTTTGCCCAAGGCCCGTGTATAAAACCTGAGTGTGGTTCTACATGCTTGTAATCCCAGCAATGTGAAGATAAGAGTGTTTCTGAGGCCCACCAGCCAGAAAGAGAGCGTGTCTCATAAAACAAGGTAGATAGCTCCTAAGGAATGACAACTGACCTCCACGTATGCATACATGTATTTTTTATCTATAGACACACATGTGCATGTATGTATAAAAATAAACATACACATATACACATATGTACACATTTACATGTGTGCACACATGTATACACACATGTGTATGTATGCACACACACACCACATTTTAAAACTTTGAACAAGCACCTGTGCATTGAACTGCCTCATATCTTTTGATTTCAGTGTTCATCCACTGCGTGTACTCTGTATTTCTACTTCTTGTACGATGTGTTGGCTGTAACTTCAAGAACAGTGTTGAATTGCATGGATCATAATGAGCTTGATTGTTTTTGCCTGATTTTAGCAGGAGTTCTTCTGAGAATTACACTAATGAAGATGCTTGAAACCAGTTAGAGATACTTTCCATCTATCAGAATGAGACATCACTCTCATGCATTTAATGTGGTGATGACATCTCCTGTTATTAGAAAAATATTTTATATTTTAAAATTAATTTTATTATCACCCAAGAAAGTGGGATGGATTTCTTTTGTTTCTTAGATAATACATATTAGTTGGAAAATGGGCTTTAACATTTGTACCATTAGATCATCCTTGTAATTGTACAATGGCAAATGTGAGGGGCGTGCCTAGATATACTCATGTAGGTATCCCCACGGAGATATAGCAGCATTCATAGTACAGCTCTGGACCCTGTAAGATGATTCTGTGGTTTGTGGCTTCAACAAGAAGCTGTCTTGTCACTATTCTGAGAATGGACATCAGGAGCAGGAGGCAGACAAATTTTGTTCTCGGTGTGTGAGTTACCTCTTCCCAGCTTCCCAGATGTCTGGCTACACATGTCTCACCCTTCCTGCCACCAGTCTACTCCAGACCACTTGTTTTTTTCTGTTCTCACAGCAAAAATTTTGCAGCCATTCTCTTAACAAGCATTTTTGCCGTCCCCTATGCCATTTTGACAGAACCCAGGAAGATGCCATGGAAGAAGAAAAGAAAGTGTGGTTTTGCTTTATGTTTGCTTAAGGTCTGAAAACTCACCAGAGTGTGCAGGTAACTGGTCTACCAGGTCAGTGCTCTGAAACCTGTATTGTCCTGAGGTTGGATTTTCCACCCCATGATTACTGCTTTCTATTCACACTCCTCTTTCTCTTCCAGCAACATGTTTTCTTCTACTCTGTTTAGTCGCTGTCTAATCATTTTATTGGTACTTCAAGGAGCAGCCTATGAACTTATTAGTACCTTTACAATTTCTATCATTGTTTAATTATTTTGTACTGTTTTTCCTCCTTAACTGAGATGATTCAAGGAACCCAGAAGTTATCTTACCATATTAACCTTCACATTTCCAACACCTGGTATCTAATGCCTGGAATGTGAAAAAAAATTATCTACGAAATAGATGAAATGCATAGCAACTACATGGAAATAAATAACAGAGCCTGTGTGATATTTGATTAAGAAAAGGTGTGCTCCTAAAGAAAACACCGAGTCTTTCAGAATTTCATGAGTGCCTCCTGAGATCATTAGATTGAAAATTAATTACTTCTGCAAAGAAGTTCTACCAAAACTCTTAATATATATAAAGGTAGTAAATTCTATTTATCTTTCAACATCCCAATTCCAAACTCTCACCTCCCCAAAGCCTTCTTGAAACTCTTCTGCTGTGAATGTTAATGAAGCATCCTCTTATTGTCTCCCTCCGCATCCAAAAGCTCTATAAGGGCACACATTTTCCTTTTGTACTTTGCACAGCATTTTGTGCATATCAAATAATCATTAAACCTCTGCTGAATAAATAAATATGTGCAGGGCGATTCATTACAAAAGACAAATCATCAGCAAGTGCTAACGGTTGATCCAGACATCAGAATAGACTATAATTCTGCAAAATGCTAAAAGAAGAAAAAAAAAGAATATAAAACCCCCATCTTAAAGACCTAATGTGTTTACTTAGGGAGTCTTCTAGTCTATTTCTGCTGTGTATGTATGATGCCATGTTAAGCCCCACAATGTCCTGATGCCAATACCTCTTAGGTTCATTCTAAGATCCTTGTTAATGGCTGAAACCACATATAGCAAAAACCCTAAGATGGATTATCAAATTGAAAGTATGCTTGCATAATGACTCTTTCTTATTTACTGGAAATCCAGCATACCGTTTTTAACTATGCTTACGATTAGTTGTGCCACAAAACTCTGTTGCATGGATGCTTGCTCCTGTAGGATGAGCCACACTTTGCTGTCTATATTCTACAGAGAGCTCAAGAGGATGCTCTGAGTAATCATTAGCATAATATTTCCATTAATTTACATTTCCATATAATCCTATTAATTTTACATAAGAGGTAGTCCTAATTGGAAAGGCAATAAAACATAATCTAATGGCCCATCAAGAATGATAGCTACTGTGAGAAACTGAATAAAAAATTGGTCGAAGTGAAGAATGTAGAGATGTACTGGAGATGCTTGCTCTGCTGTTCAAGGGCAGTTATTTATACAACAGCCATGTGTGTATTACCTCTTCTGATCCCCTTAGAGTTTCTGGATGAGTAGCTCAGATGTCACCAATCTCAAGAGTGTTCTAGAAGGCTGGCTGCATCCCAGGTCCAGAAGGCAGTGTGATGGGATCCCAGATTGGTATCTGGAACCCAATCTCTGGACTTGCCATTTCTCTTAGCAGTTTCTGGGCAGTGAGCATTTAGGTCTGTGACAGACAGGAAGAGGTGGCTGGGGGATAATGATGTCTTATGACTGTCACCATCATGACCAGAAACTGCTGTGATAACCTAGAATGCATGGTGTGGTAGTCATGACAACACAATAAGTAGAAACATGCAATGATTGTTAGGGTCTATGGTAATATAGCTGTTTACATTCCCCACATATGGATTGTGAGTACCATTGAACCCACATCTTGGATTTTACCCATCCTGCAGGTATACATGGTCTTGGGAGGGCTGAAGTCTACAGCAGATAGAAGTAAACTAAGGTGGGGGCTTCATGACTCAGTTTCCATGAAGTTGCCAGGTAAAGGCAGAGGATGTTTAAATGATGCAGATAGTTTGAAACACCCATGCTCCTGTTAGTGAAAGTCTAACAAACTTATTGATTTGCTGGGTGAAGCCGTTGCTTACATCTGTGCTCAGTGTTCAGTCTGACAGGAGTGTAGAATGTTCCATAGCAACCAGGACAATATTTCATCAAGGGTTACATCATTCCCTCCTCAATGCTTTCCTCTTGCTCTGAAATCCTTCCCTCCCTCTCATTGGATGCCAGAACTTAAGATGGCCACTTACTTACTATCAAATTAAATTTATTATTAAGTCAAAGGTACACACTTTCTGGAAACTTGCATATGAAAAATGTTTTCTTGTTTGTATAATGGGATGTAATATGAACTTGTATATATCATGTTTGATAGGAGCTGAGCTAACTGCTGATTCTTTTCTATGTTAGCATTTACTCTGCTAAATAAAATTTAGTCAAATTCTCCTTTTTTTTTTCATTTGTTTGTTTTGTTCTTTGACCAGTGGCAGGGGCGGGGGAACTTTGACATGGAAGAATTAGAGACAGGATGGCTGATTTTGTAATGTTTATGTATTTATTTTGTGTGTGTCTGTATGTGTGTGGTTATGCATGTATAAATCAGAGGATAATTTCTGGGAGTTAATTCTTTCTTTCAAACATGTGGGTTTTGGGTTTCAAGCTCAGATAATCAGAATTGCCCTTCACTCACTAAACTATCTGGTTGACCTGACAATGCTGGGACTGGCTGGAAGTGTAACCTAGAAATCCAGCTCTGGGTTGGGGACTTAAATCCTTGTGTGAACCATACTGTGTTAGACATTGGGAAACAATGCTCATGTAGAAAAGAGAGTTGAATAATCAGTGGAAACCAATCCCCACTTGCTATTGTCTGATATACCATATTTCCCCCAATAGACAGCCTGAGGCATTTCTAATCCTTCCAGCAAATCCACAGAGAAGTTACTTTTGAGAAATGCAGCATTTAAATAGATGACATAACTTACCCAAAATCTCTAGGTGAAGATATAGCCAAGTGGACTCAGAATACATACGATCTCTTCAAGTCTAAAGTCACTTTTTAATCTGATCTTTAAAACTGTTAGGCAGCATCACCAAAGATGTAGAAGATCAAAGTTAACATAAAGCCTGGATCATTTGTCTTATATTTTATAGCAAGGAGAAGGAGATGGGGTGTTGGCTAGGCAGGGAGTCTAGAGCTGGCCTTTATTTTTCTCTGATGATGTGGGCTCTGACTATTTGCTGCTTTCTCTTTGGTTATCAGCTTATCTTTGTCCTTATGCTGTCTCTCTACCCACACTCTCCACCTAAGAATTTGTGAGGAGTTTTCTGTATGGGACACAGTGGACAATATTAATCAAGAGAATTGTGCCAGTATATGACAAGCTGGTGACAGGAAACACTTAGCGGTCAGTACTAGACACCCATCCATTGTGCAAAACTCCATTGCACTGAAGGTAATGTAAGCTCCAATCTCCCCACATGTGGAATAGACGATAGTCCCTGGACTGTGACATAGACATCCTCAGATTCTCAACTTCTGTACCTGTACAGTGGAACTGTTAAAGCCCACCTCATCTAGCTGGGGTGATTAATAAATGCATTTTCAAATATAATTATATTTTTCATTAATTAATAAAATGTATTAAAGTTAAATGACAGCGTTGTCTTATTTTTGCTTCATTACATACAGTTAACCAGTTTTATTTTTAACTATATGTGTGCTCACATGACTAGTGCCTGTGGAAGTCAAAAGAGGATGTTGGGTACTCCTGGAACTGGAGGTACAGGAAGCTGTGAGGGCTCCCAGTAAGGGTGATCTGAGTTAAACTCAGGCTCTCTGCAAGAGTAGTACATGCTCTTAACCCTTGAGCTGTCTCTTAAGTCCAATGCAAGCATCTTGAGAGCCCACTTTGTCACATATAATGGACCTATTAATATAAGAAAAGATGAACTAGATCATTTGGAAACACTTGCCCAATATTTTTTTTTCAGCGAAGGGTAGGAATTAACTGTGTGGCCAGGATGTGGGAGTTGTGCATGTAAACATTTTCAGTGCACTTCATAAATTCTCAGTACCTTAACACTCATCTACTTGGTTTCTTTCCTCTTCCTCATTGTGTAGTGAATATGATGCTACATTTGAAAAGCAAAGATTTGTTATAATATAGTGGTAGGACCATCAACAGTATCATTTGTGCCTCATACTCACCTTGTATGGAAAGTTCCATCTGTGATAGAGAATATATGTGTGGCTTTATCAGGGTGATCAGCAGGCCAGCACAGATCAGTGTGCCTTGGTTGAACTCATCCCACAGATTCATTTCCTCCTGGCTTTTACCTCTTGAGAATGAAAGCCACTAGGAAATGTCTATCATGATGACATTAGCTTATGCTATCTGATTTTCATAAGCTTTATCTCAATATTGAATTATTTCTAACATCAAAGTGGAACTTACATAAGATAATAAGCACAGATTTTAAGGGGGGGGAGGCATATAAACACACAGGCATCTAAGCTGCAATCACATTCCCAGAAGGTTCTTTCTTGTTTCCTTCAATTATATGCTCCGGAGAATCATCATCTTTTAAATGTTCATCTTCATGTACTAGTCCATCCCTCTGGGGGCTTTCTTTAAATTTTTGAGATTCATTCATGTAACTTTATGCAGTTGTAATTCATTCTTTTTAATCAGTGTGTTATAGGCAATACTGGAGACAGACTGCTAAAACTCATAAGGCTCATGCCTGGGGAAGACACCGAAGGAAAAGGATCAGAGGGGGTTATTTTGAAACTGTTTGGAAGCTCTTGGAATAGCTGGGGCTGATATTGAGAAGGAAAAGTGGGTCAGGCAAAAGAGAGCCCAGAAGCCAGTGACTGATGCATTATCAACAGACAGGAAAAACTCAAGGGCAGCACTAGACTCAATGCTGAGTTTTTGTCTAAGACGAAAAGATTTGATAGAGGAAAAACTGGGTTCTAATGTAGTTGTGCTTGGTGTAAGATGCCTTCAAAATAACAGCTATGTTAAGAGCTGACTGAGAGCTGCAGGGTGGATGTAATGAGCTCTCGGCATCATGAGGCATCAATGATTCCCAAGGCATTGTGAACTGGATAAGCTCTCGGTAGCTGTGGACTCATTCCGGCTGCAACGCTAACAGAGGAGATGAGAGTTCTTCAGCCTGCATAACCTGTTACCTCGGGTGCTGCAAAGTCTGAGAGCAACACCTGTCCCTTTGGGAGCTCATTGCTGCTTCTGAATGTAAGGTCTCCTTCCTGTCTTGTTGTGTGTAGGGGCCCTAAGTGTCTTTCTGTCAAATCAAAAGAAAATTTCAGTGTCACTTTATTTATGGAGACTGTGGCTGACTGATTGAACTTTCTCCAAAGCCAACTCTTCACAGAACCTCTGACATTGCTGCCTCTATGGAGGAACTGTAGCTTGTAGTTTATATAGAGAGACCCTGGACAGAGATGATCATCTAGGCTGGATATAGTTGCAGTAGCAGGGAGGTTACAGCATGTTTTTGAGGACAGGTAGGTTCCTGGGGTCTCTGGGTCAAGGCAGGTTGACCCTTTGAAGGAGAAATCATTCAGAATTTAATATATATATATATATATATATATATATATTATACTATTTCCCATTTCTATGGAGATTGTTTCTGTATTTGTGATTTCAGAGACGGAAAGTTTCTCATGATGGTTGTGCTCACCTTTGCAAAATTACTTGTGAATCAGACAAGAGGAACAAGCTGTAAGGGAGGCTTATGAATGTGGCTGAGTCATGCACTGGGTAGGAAGAGGTATCCAACTTGGGTGAGCCACTCTCAGCCTCATACAGCAGCAAATCAAAGCTTCACATACCAGGTATTAACAAGAATCTTTCAACAGAATCTGCCAGACAGACACAATACTAGCCCTGTGATGGGAGGTTACACTGAAATATGCCTCCCCCAGCTCCGATGTATATTCAAGTGGCATCCAGTGGGCTATTTCTATTTCCTAACAATACAGAGGGTGAGCAGCTACAGGTGAGTGCAGATGGACATTTTTGCTTCCATGGACAAGAGAATTAGGTGAGAGCACATGAGTACAATCATTAAATTGAACTTGGTCAGAGAAGTAGAATTCACTGTAAAAATGGTGGCTGGTGTGAACATCTCTCTCTCTCTCTCTCTCTCTCTCTCTCTCTCTCTCTCTCTCTCTCTCTCTCTCTCTCTCTCTCTCGTGTATGTGTGTGAGAGAGATTTGAATGCCAAATCCAGGCTCTCTCTCTTTCTCTCTCTCTGTCTCACTTTGTCCCTTTCCCTCCATCTATCTCTCTATCTCTCAGTCTCTCATTGAGTAAAGAGGGTTGGCACAATAATTTCTCTGTGTTTATTCTATTACACAAGGGTAAACCTCACTGTAAACACAGGGCTCCTTGGCTTGTCTAATACTGTGTAGACTTATATCTGTCCAGGTTGCAAATGTAAGAAGATCCTAAGGGAGGATAAGAGAATTGGTTTATTGATTAGGACTACAGAGAAAGAAGCAAATCTGGCTTCTTTGTCACTGACTGCTGAAGGGTCAGTCAAGTGAGGGTACAGAGCCCCCTAATGGTGTGTGAGGAACCTGAGCCCCCACAGTCCTGTTTTAGGTTTGGTTGTGTCCAACTTGGGCTCCATTAACACATGCATAAAAATGCGATGGCACAGTTAAATATTCCTTGAGAACACTTTAGACAGAATTTTAAATATTGTGTAACATTAACTGTGGAATGCAATCTACACTTACTACACAATTGATGTTTGTAATTTTGTTGGGCTTCCCTGAGGTCACAATAATTTTTCAACTTGCTGTTTTGTTCCTTGTAATTCTGGTTTAACAATTGCTTTGCATTCAAGTTTCTCAAACATGAACTTATTTCTGACACGCCAACTATTTCTTTCTTTTAAAAATGTATGTGAAGAAGCACTCAGTGGCTCTTGAAAAAGTAGAAGTTTTAGTTGTTTTATTCCTCCCCTCCTCTTTGTGCTGGGGACTGAACTCTGGACCTCCTGTTCATGTATCACAATCAGACTCTCTGCCACTGACTTTGTAACCCTGCTGATGTGGCTCTAATATTTACACATAATGCAGCCATGGCCTTGCTTCATTGTTGAATATTTTATGTGTGCCTCTTTCAAAGTACAGAAATCTCAGAGCAAAATTTTATTTTTGTTTGACTTTCACAGCCACACAACATAGGGAAAAGTTTTGATCCATTAGTGAAATGGTTATAGTAACCTAACATGCTGGCAAGAATGACTGACATGTCAATGTAAATATTAGTAATAGGCAGAAATAAAAATAAGAAACTCTTTTTTTAATTAAGAATATTTTTTGTTTTGCATACCAACCCTAGTTCCCCTCTCTCTCCTTATCCTCTTCTCCCACCTTCCCCCTTCCCACCTATCCCCCATCCTCTCCTCAGAGGAGGTAAGGCCTTCCTTGAGGAGTCAATAAAATCTGGCATACTATGTTGAGGCAGGACCAAGGTCCTCTCTCCTGTATTAAGGCTGAGCAAGGTATCCAAACAAGGGGCAGGGGGGGTGTGGTCTAAAGCATGATGGGGAAAACTGCTAAGACAGCTGACTTGAGCTAGTAGGAGCTCATGAACTATGGACTTAAGCAGGGGAGCCTGCATGGGACTGAACTAGACCCTTTGAATGTGGCTGACAGTTATGTGGCTTGATCTGTTGGGGGGGGGCCTGGAAGTGGGACCAGGACCTATCCTGGATGCACGAGCTGACTTTTTGGAGTGTATTCTCTATAATGGGATATCTTGCTCAGAAATAGGAAACTCCTAGGAAAAGCACTGTAATGGTCCGGGTGCTTGAAGATGCTTCCATCCAAGTGCAACATCACATGACCATGCATTTAATTGTTGTACACAAAGATGTGTTAGTGAGATCATGCACTGAATAGAAATGACATACAGAGTGATTCATGCATCTATTTGGTAACAATACCAATTTTTAAAATAACCACTAAACATAGCTTTAGTGGATATAATATTGTATGGGTGAGCACATACTACAAAGAGAATTTAAATTAAAGCCTCTGATCTACTCCTAACACAGTGGGGACACTAGCTCTGGAATCTCTGTTAGATGTGCAATGTGGGTGGTGCTAAGACTGTAGCTGCCTTCAGACAACCCCACATCCACAGTAATAAAGGGGAAACAGTCTGAGAAACTTTACTATTTTTCTTGATATCAATGACAATGATATCTGGAGAAGTGAAATTACAAAGTGATCAGCAGAATTTGGAATATGAATTATATAAAATAAATGATCTGATCCTTTTATTTTAATTATTAAAAATTTACATATGTGTGTGTGATCATGTGTATGCATGTGTACATGCATGTGGGTGCCTGTTGAGGCTGGAAGAGGGCAGCACACTGCCTGGGTGGACTTGCTGACAGTTGTGAGTGGTCCTGATGTGGGTGCTGGGAGCTGAACCTAAGTTCTCAGCAAGAACAGCCAGTGCTTTTAACCACCAAGCCATCTCTCTCTAGCCTCTACACCATTCTTTTGGTTCAGAGTGAAAGCACAGCTAATTAAACTCACATTGACATTTGGAATTCTGAGTTTTCCCCAAGAGACTGGAGTGATGGTGTATCCCTACCAGTTGCCAATAGATTTAACTTTTGATGCTTTTGAAAAATTTCTTAAATCTTAAACCTTTTTTTGTTTCCTTATATTTTTATACACACACACACACACACACACACACACACACACACACACATCTGTGTACCACCTGAGTGCCTGTGGTCCTGGATGTCAGAAGAGGCTATCAGAATCCCCTGGAATTGGAGTTAAATATGGTTGTGGAGAACCATGTAGGTGCTGGGAACCTGGTCCCTTGCAAGGTGAGCAAGTGCTCTTAACCCCTGGTCTACTGTTGCAGTCCTCTAACACTATCTTTTCAAGAAATGAAGCAGTACCAGCAACTGCTACCATGGCTGTAGGTCAACACTGTGCTAGCAACATAGAAGAACTTTGTCAGTTCTGAGCATTATGATATCTTATGGTTGCAGGTTGCAGTCTAGTCTACACAACTGTAGATTTGACTGTTTCCCTCTGTGGTGCCTTGAGTCTCTGAACCTTTCTCATTCAGGGTTCTGAAGGAGACTGATTCAAAACACAGCACATGGAGAGCTGTGTATCTATGTGAAAATGGGGCAGATCTTTGAGTCTGTGTATCACTATATTTTGACACATTGTCTCCCATTTCCACATGAATCATAGCATAGAGTTATCTAAACATTTCCTTCTATACTCAGCTTAGCTAGCCCATAGTCTGTCCCATAACCCTTTGCCACTGACGTGGGTTTGCCACTTCAAGCATGCTTCCTGTCCCTTTAAACAGGTTGTCGTGTAAGACCCGCTGCCTGCTGGAGGGCTGTGTGCCAGAGAGTCAGGTAGTCTCGATGAGTGGAACTTAGTCCTAACTAGAGTGGTGGTCTCTGGGGTGTGGGAGGCAAGGGACTATAATTACCACATGCAGAAGACATAACCTGACAAGGAGGCTCAGCGGCAGGTTCCTAGGGCCCTGAAGCATGAAGTAAACTCACCAGTGTAGTCCAGTCTCAGACTCTGCTTTCTGTCCATGGCTAACCATCTCCCTGGGAAAAATGTGACTTTCAGCAGTCTGTTCCTTACATTCTAGCATGGGAAGTGGCAATTGCTATTTTCACGCTCAAGCTGTTGGCAGGCAGCCATTTGCAGGAGCTCCATGTTAGACTCATGTCGTGGTACAGTCACTCACTGATGCACTGGGCTTCTAATGTGAAGGTTTTCTTGGCTCTAATTAAGAGCTCCAGAGCAAACATGAGTTCCCTAGCTGCTATTTGTACATTTCAAACTCGAGTATCCTTCACCTCACGACTTAAGCTGAAATTACAGTATTTGATCAAAGGAAGACTAGAGGTTAGGGTAAGATTTTTGATGACGTGTGGAGCTTGATTGCCCTGTTGAGACTGGACACATCCATGCACTTAGCACCTCTCTACACCTTGATTTCATCGTCGCTGGGAAAGTCGATACAAAGATGATATGGAGCATACTGCAAACCTTTGCATTGCTTCAGTGTTTCTAAGACTGACTCTCCCATAAGCACTGAAATCAAAGCTTAGAGGAGACTAAGAACACGGATATCTCCGGTTTCAACAGGGCACTCAGCCTCCACACTGCATTTACTATCATCAAGACTCTAACCCTAGATTCTAGGTGTCTTTAATCAAATATTTACCCATGCTTCAGAAAATAGCTCCCAGCTGGAGACGTAAGTGAACTCCGTGTCAGCGCCCCACGGGGAGATTCCTGAAGTCTGGGTACTCATGCTTTACATTCTCCTATTTGGAAGGGTTTAGGGTGAATTAGAATTAAATTAAAATGTTCGGTACAACTCAGGAGTGAAGCCACGTGGGCCAGCTGTTTACTTTGGAGCAGTGTTTGGGGTTGGGTTTATTTTAATATGTTTTGGGTTTGTGCTTCCTTCCTGATTGTCTTCATTTGGTTTAGGTCTGCTGCATCTTTGTTACTCAGGTTAAGTTATCTCCATCTTTCCAGGAATCTTTCTATTTAATCTAATTTTTCACCTAAAGTATTTCATGAACTCATCTATTATCTCTATCTTTTCCTGGAGTCAGTGACAGTCTTACTGCATGTGATACTATGAGTCTGTTTTATCTTTTACTTTCTAGGTGTGGCTAAATACTAATTAATTTAAAGAGGCCCTTGACCTGGAATTTACTCTGTAATTGGTGCTGGGGTTCAAGCTTCATTCCTCCTGCATCAGCCTCAGAAAAGTTGAGTGACAGATGAGCCCTGTCTCATCCAGCTCCAATGCTGTTTGTTCTCTTTGTAAATGTGATTGTGTGTGTGTGTGTGTGTGTGTGTGTGCATGTGTACATGCTCATGTTGGGACCAAAAGTTGACAATGCATGCCTTTTTTTTACCCTGCTTCCTATTTATTTGTTTGTTTGCTTTATTTGTCTGTTTATTTATTTGAGAACCTGGAGCTTACCAATGGGCTGTCCAGGAAGCCCTCAAGAGATCCTCCAGCTTTTGCTTCCCTAGGGCTGGAGTTAAAGGGTCATGGTGCCATACCCTGCTTTAAGGGAGCTGGGGACCAAACACTGTTTTTCAGGCTGTACAACAAGCAGTATTCCATAATGAGCCATCACTATTCCATAATAAGCCATCTCTCCAGCCCCGTGTATGAACTTTTTATTATTTCTTCCTATTGTCTGTTTGAATTGCTGCTTACAGTAGGGGAGATGATGGACATCTGTTCTTTTGTGTGTTGGAATTTCGGTCATGTAGAAGCTTCACTATGAAATCAATACAACCTAATGTTTGTTTGGCATTCCTGGGGGAACTGCACTATCAGTGAGCATCTGTCTCAAAGTTACTTGCACAGGTTCATATCTTTTCTCCAGTAATTGTTAGGGTTTCTAGTGTGGTCCCTCATTCCCTCCTTCTCCTGTCCTTTCCTTTCTAGAAGATGCAGTCTCCAAGCAGACATTCTGACCCTCTGGTTTATCATCTCTCTTCTCCCTCTCCTGCATCGTTCCCTGAGCCCAAGTTCAGGGTTGTGTTGTAAATCTAGCTTCTAGCATCATGTGTTCTCTGTGCTTTGGCCAGCTGTGGCTTCCTGACACTGCAGATGGGCACTGCCCAGCCAGTCATCTCCCAGCCCTGATTATATATTTTTGTCATCTTCTTTCTCCCTTCTCTTCAAATTGTTGATTAAACTTGCCAGCTTTTTACTCTGTTAAATGCTGTTGTTGTATTTTTATTTAAAATATAATACTTTCTGTTTCTAGAATTTCTTTTTCTTTCTTTTTTTTTAAAATGTGCTTTTATTTTAAAAGAAGGATCTCTTATCCACTCACTCATTGTGACTTTTCAGTGAAATTCTGGATCATGTTCGAGGCAGTTGCTTTAAATTCCTGATTTGTTTCAATATTTGATCACTTCGGGGAGTATTTATATATTGGTAATTATTGTGTTTCTCAGCATAGCTCTTACTCTTACAAATTTATTTATTTGTTATTACAAGGTTATCCAAGTAGAGGGTGTGATGTCATATACCTTGAGGGGTTTGATTTTTTTTCTGGGAGATTGACACTTCCTGTTTGTCTTTTCTATTGCTATGACCAAGGCAACCTATAAAGAAAAAGTTTATTGGAAGCTTTCTTAAAGTTTCAGAGACTAATCTATGATTATCATGTTAGGGTTACAGCCAGCGATGGTGCTAGAGCAGTTTCTGTGAGCTTATCTGACCCGTAAACAGGGGTCACAGAGAAAGCCAACTGGAATGGCACTTGGGATTTTGAAATGTCAATCCCCCATCTACAGTGACACATATTCTCTAATAATCCCACACCTCCCAGTCTTTCCCAAACAGTTCTACCACCTGCAGACCAAGCATTTCAATATATGTGCCTGTGGGTACCATTCACATTTAGACAACCACAGTGTGTATGTAGGCATCTAAGTATCTGATCACTCTGAACTTGAAGCTTGGCTCTCTGCATGGCTAGGACTGAGTATGGGGAAACCTGGGGTATTTGATGAGCTGCTTTATTTTGCATATGTCAAACTCCAAATCCTATTACTCTTCGGCCCTGCTCTACCACGTCTCCCTCTGGAATCTGGATTCTCTGGGACTGAAATTCAGAAGTCGGGGTTTTCCATGCTGATTGCACTTTCTCCTAATTTCGACCTATTTTCTACAACACCATCTCTGGAAACCTTCTGATCTTAAACTTCATGACAATGTGACTATAGCTTCCTGAGTTCCAGGCTCTCTTGTGGCCTAGACCACAGAGTCCTCTAAGCAGAAGAGCAACACACAGGGAGATCTTACTCTTACGAGGCAGAATCATCTTTCCAAAAGGACAATATCTACAGCTGTCTTTAGTGATGCCAAATATCAGATTTTAAAAGCACATTTTAAGGGGGTTGGAGAGATCACTCAGCAATTGAGAGGACTTGTTGCTCTTACAGATTCCCATCATTCATAACTATAGTTCTGGGGATCTGATGCTTTCTTCTGACCTCTTCAGGCACCAGTAACACACACATACATGAGTATAAAAGTTTACACATGTAAAATAAATTTTTAAAGAGAATAGTGTTTCTATGTATATATATTTAGTTCATTACATTTTAATTAGAATGCAATTAAGTCATGTACCCTTCCCTTTCATCCCTACATTACCCCCTACTCTCAACATAGTAAGAGGCATCCTGTGTTCCAAGTCTATTTTGCCAACAACCAGTCTCCTGGCTTATTTACATAGTTTGCTTTCTGATTCAAAGAGCAAGAGGCCCTTGGCAGCCAAAGCCTCTGCTTCTAAAGCCTCACTTCATGGGCTGTTCCCATGGCAGACAAACTCCGGTCTCAGCATTCAGCTTTCTTGGCATTTCCATCTGGCACAAGATCAGCAGATTATCCGGGACGTCTCCTTCTGGATAAACATTGTTTACTAATAATGCTTCACCAGAAACAAAACCAGCCCATCAAAGAGGTGTTCCTATAACAAGGTGTGTGTGCATATAGCAAAGTGCTATTGCCATACTACCAACAATGAAGAATGCAGGAAATGGAGTTCCATGTCCATCTTGAGGGCACACACTAGAGAGCATGTCTCACATCCAAAGGCACAACAATGACCCTTTCTTGATGTCTTCACTGCCTTCTGAAAAGGAGCTGCTTGTGGTTTCTAGGGATGGTGCATCCTATTACATGCAGTGATTGTGAAGACAGGGGGATGGCTCTGGGGAGTACCTTGATACCCTGACCCCATCTTAAGTATACTTAACCTGCATGGACACCAGGGTTGGTGAGTGTTAAATTTCAGTTGACATAGAGATCCTTCCTTAGGAGCATTGCATAGGCTTTCTTGGTAGAAACTCTAACATATTAAAACTAATGGTCAAGGGTGTCTTTCATGTTGGTGGCATCCCATGTGAGCTGTGATGGAAGAAACATCAGGATGCAATTATATAAAGTAGCCAGAAAGTTATCTCTGAAAAAGAAACAGGTCAGCATAGTAAATATAATTTCGTATTCTTTTAGGACAGTCATTTAAATCAACTTGAATTCTTTTTTATGTCCATCTATCATCTCTCTCCTCTCCTCTTCACTCCTCCCCTCTACTCCCCTCCCCCCTCCTCTCTTCTTTTTTTCCCTTCTCTCCTCATCATATCTTTTCTTTTTCCCATTTTACAAGAACAGGAAACTTTTTAACATGTCATTTTAAGACCACACTCAACCATAAATAACCTTGGAAAATTTCTTTAGAAGGCTACGTAACTAACCCTCAAAATAGAATATTACTGTTAAAAGCCAAATGGAAGTCTACCTACTTGGTTGTAGAAAAGATCTCCTTTGGGACTATGATGATATGGTATTTTTTATTTCTTCCTTTCCTAAGAAAGAAAGTACGTAAAGATATGTAAACATATCAATTAAGTGAAAGTTCAGAAAAATTGCTAAATGTCCATGAGGCGGCATTTTCCTCTCTGTGTGCACAAAGACATGTCTATGTCTATGGGCATAACCATTTTGCTTTATGGAAAAATAAACTTGACCCACAAAGGAGAATGAACTTCACAAATAAGAATCTCTTGAATAAGACCGTAATTCCATAGTGTTTTCCAAGTCATTTCATGAAGTGTCAAACACTGAATAGATTAGCACATGATAATATGTCAACATTGGAGCCAACATGGGCATCATAAAGCTGTAGGAAGTGAACAGAGAAGAGAGATCCAGACTGGGGATGTCTCATTGTTTCCAAGTAGAAGCAGCACAAACACTGGCATTTATAGTAAATTCTGCCCTTGGAATGAGGTAGCTCAGGTATCATTTTAAGAGCTTTAAAACTGTTACTATGCTGTATTTATGAATAAACAGTGTGCCACTTTGATATTGTATGTGGCATGTAATTTAATTTTCAAATCAGGTTAGCATGTCTATCTCCTTAAACACTTACAAAAATGATATATTTTATTTAATAGTCACCTATGCATACCACATGTTTTGAACAAATCCACTCTATATTATTTCTCCTGCAAATTTCCCTCATTACCCCCAACTTTCCCTTTCTAAGTTCTCTCTCCTCTCTCTGTTTGCTCTCTCTGTCTCTCTTCTCTGTTTCTGTCTCTGCCTCTGCTTGTCTCCCCACTGAAGCTACTTAGTGCTGTCTTTGTCCATGGATCTGAGATCACCCACTTGGACATGCACAGGCCTTCAGGGTCTGAATCTCTGAAGACAACTGGCTCTTCTCTGCTCAGCACTCTTCGATTGCCAGTCACTTCTAAGCTAATGAAGGACTTCGGGAACCCATCCTCCATCCACACTATGATTTGGGTTTTCCTTATTTGGTGCAAGTCTTGCATAGTACACATATTTGAAGTGCAATGTGATATTTGGATGCATGTATATGCTACAAATGGTTACATTATTGTATCATGTTAATATGGCAGATGGCACTTACTCTACCAGCAGCCTATCTGTTAGGCATTTACTCACCCCAATGCCCTCTCCAATGGCAATATCTAATACAAATGAAATTCTAATACAAATGAAAATAATAATAATAATGACAATAATAATAATAATAAAGTAAAGAATGCCATGCACTTCTCCAAAAAAGACAGAATGAAAAATTATGTTTCCTTCTCCTAAAATAGTCAGAAGAAAGAAATGGTCACAGAAGCTTTCAAAAGGGAAGCAAAATCCCAACTGAAGGTCTGACAGACCTTATAGAAACAAATCACACCCTGTCCTTAACATTTCCACATTGGGTCCCTGGGAGTCAGAGATGACAAAGCAAGGTGTTGTGAACATTGTAGACTCTGACACTAACCAGTTAGAAATTGTTTTGGTTGCCAGAACACAAGCCCTTTCATAAGCACAGGCCAAGAAAAAACATTTTAATACTTTATATCACTATATATAACATACACATATAATATGCATATTAATACATATTAATCAATGAGTGGGGGCAGCTCAGTTGCTCCTGCGAGGTGACCAGAGATGGTTTAGGATGGGAACCATATAGAAGAGCATAGCTCCAGTTATCACAGAAGTGCTGTAATCACATCACATACCTGAAGGCTGTGGTGCTCTCAAAATTCAAACTGTGCAGGGCCTGGAAAGAAGTGATGGGAGTATAGTAGGTGGATGGCAGAGAGCTGAACAGCTGTAAGGGAAAGAGACCTCTGCATCGTACCTGAGTGGCCTAGTGTCTAGAGATGAGAGGGAATCAAGAGGAACCAGAGGTCAGGGTGTCAGGATGGGCAAGGAGGGTGTTCTATGGAGTATAGGGGCAGTTTTGTTTACAAATAAACATTGGTACTCATTTTTAGTCATAAATATAAACATTGAATGGTGAAAATACTTGATTTAAGAGAGCATGGTGTTCTAGTCTACCAAACGATGCACCCATAGTTATGGCTAATAATAACAGATGTCAGTGTACAATTAAATAAAAATTGCAACATCATGGCTGAACATCTCCCCAAAATGAAACGAGATCCTTCCATATAAGTATATGTGTTTAGTTGTGAGGACGCCTACAGGGTACAGGAACCTAGACAGAGGACAAAATGATCTGGAATCACAAAGACAGAGTAGAGACATGCAAAGCTGGTTACCACTGCTCTTCTCTCAGCCTTGGATGCTTGATGGAGCTGTTTCCCGGTCCTTCCTCCATTTTGTGTGTCGTATGACAAGCGAGGAAGACTCATAATTTCCTTGCTGTCCCTGCATGGTTTTTTATCTTCTCTCTCGTGCTTGCATGTCAGTGTCTGTGATGGCTTGAAGGTAAAATGCTCCCTGTAGGCTCCAGTGTTTGAATGCTTTGTCCTCAACTGGTGGAACTGTATGGAGGGATTATATGGTGTGGCTTTGCTGGAGGAAGTATCTCACGGGGCCGGGGTTTTAGGGTAAAAGCCTTTGCTGACTTCCTCTGCTTCATGTTTATGGTTCATGCTCGGCTTCCTGATTCTGCCTTCATGCTGTCTGCTGCCATGCACCAACCCCCACCATGATGGACTCCTGTCCCTCTAGAAATATTAGCCCAAATAAACTTTCTTCTATAATTTGCCTTGGCCATGATGTTTTATGAAAGTGAAAGAAAAGTAACCAAGGCAGAACTCCAGGAGCATTTAGAGATCCCCAGCAGAGGAATCTCTAAATGTATTTATTAAGACTCAGAAATAGGCTGCCAAGGAGAGGACCCTGCCAAGGACAGGGCGTGGGTGCAATGTGTGGCTTTAATCAGATTGTCAGGCTGGTAGCTCCTAGCTGCAGCTAAAGCCAAGTTCTTATCCCAGTAGCTAAAATGAAATTGTTTACAGAGGGAAGCCACTTCCTGAGGGCATTCCACAGACAGTGAGTGGATAAAGTGTGGCTGCCAGGTGTGGCCATCTCTACATCAATATCACAGTTATTATGATCAACCATACATCATAAAGGACACAGTATGCACAATTAGGATTGCTCATATAAGAAAGAAGTATTGGATGTGTGTTTATTGCCATCATAGCCACCTAAAATATGAACCTGTATTTGACAACTATGAACTGCTATAAAAGACATGTTCCTTGTTTGAAGTGACAGAATCCTTGATAAAGATGCAATGTAAACCATTTGCCTCTGAGTCTGGGGCTTCAATGTGAGGTCTTGCACAATGGTGCTGGATGTTTTTATGACATTTGTCTGTGTTTGGAAATGCCATTGTAAAACAATAATAGGAAAGGAGAAGTCCAAATTTTCCTGTGAACCTAGCACTTAGAAGGTACAGTAGAAGCACTGGGGATTAAAAGCCAATCTTAGCCCACCATATCTCAAAACAAGACAAAAAGTAAATTAATACAGTTTCCACTGCAGTATGATGGTTGAAGGAGAAACTCAGAAGTTGTGTTTCAGCTCAATGACTTCAGAAGGCAGCACCTTTGAGGAAGGTGACAGGCCAGGGAAGTCACAGTATTGAGGCTACATTTGGATACCTCCACCAGTTCTGCCATACTGGGTGCTGTGAAATGTGTTCACACACAAAGATCTGCAAAGATGAGGAAATGGGAAAAGCGAACAGGGAAATGCAGAGGGCTCAGAGGAGGCAGAGAGTCCTGATGAGAAAGCCTATTCCAGATCCCGAAGTCATTTTGTCCAGGGCAGGAGCACCTGATGGGGACCGCATCATTGCAGGTAGAGTTTTCTATCCTGCCAGCCAGCTCCCAAATAACCACACAGAGACATTATTAATCAAAATTCTTGTCTGATAGCTTGGGCTTGTTATTAACTAGCCCTTACACCTTACATTAACACATATTTTTATCTATGTTCTACCATGTGGCTAAGTACCTTTCCTCGGTAAGGCATGCTCATCTAACTTCTCCCTGTGCATCCTGGTGACTCCGCCCTTCTATATCCTTGTATTCTCTCTGCCCTGAAAATCATGCCTAGTTATTGACTGTTCATCTTTTTTATTAACTAATCTAAGTGGCAAATCTTCACACTGTACAAAAAGGTTATTCCACAACATGTGGCCATGGCCTGACTCATGTCCACTCACCCCTCTGCTAAATGTGACTTTTGTTGCCACCCATAATCTGACCTTATTTGTGTTTGTGGATGGGGTGGGAAATGGGGACTGTAGAGGCAAATTTTCCCTCTTTGTCTGTTTCTGAGTGAGTAAGCACACACCTGTGTGCCTAGGAGCATTTTAATGCAGTTTTTATTGTAGCCATTACCTTTTACTAAGAAACTATCATAATTTTGATGAAGATACTAAAAGAATATGACTTCCTGCTGAGCTGTTGCATGCCTGCAATCCTAACATTTAGAAGGTGTAGGCAGGAGGGTTAGGAGGTTTAAAAGCCAATCTCAGCTATGTATTACATTTTAGGACCCTATCTCAAAACAAAAAAAAAAAAAAAATAAAATAATGTGATTTCTACCAGGGTGTGATGATTGATGGAGAAATTCGTGGTTGAGCTGGAAAGCACAGGAGTGAGCCCAGCCTGCAGGAGACATCTTTGAAATGTCTCTATGAAGGCGGTGTCTAACATCTTAGAGGTCTGTCTCCATGCCTATGGGCTCAATTGGGGCAGTAAACTGTATTTGAGTGGCAGCAGCTGGCATATTCATCACAACACAAGCACAGAGCCCCCACAGGCTCATCTCAGAATAAAATCAGAGGCTTCTTCCATTGAAACTTGCATTGGAGATTTCCACCTATTTCTCATGGATTGTCCTTACCATTCTTTAATTTTATTTTATAACTTTCCTTTTCCCATTTGGGAGGGTATTCTAAAACCATACAGACTACCTTTTTGTTTTGTTTTGTTTTTGTTTTTGGACAGGGTTTTTCTGTGTAGCTCTGGCTGTCCTGGAACTTGCTCTGTAGACTGGGCTGGCCTCGAACTCACAGAGATCCGCCTGACTCTTCCTCCTGAGAGCTGGGGCTAAAGGCATGCGCCACCAATGCCTGGCTCAGAGTATCCTTTAATTGTGGTTCATTGGTGCTTTTGGTTTGAGGAACAAATGAGCTGACACCTTAGCACAGGAACTACTGAAAAGAGGGAGAATGCCCACTGGACCCCAAACACCTCAACACTCCCCAGAGTATGCCAGTTCCCTGGAGAAAAAGTCTGCCTTGCTTCTGTTTGAATATGCTGACACACACAGCACTATTTTATGTAGTTTTAACACTATTTTATTTTCACTTTCTCTCCAGTTTTATTAATTATACATTTTAGTAGGTTTCATTGTGACCTTTCCATGCACATGCAGTATATATTTTGATCATATTCACCCACTGTAAACCCTCTCTTGTCATCCTATGTCCTAGTTTGATTCTGTTGCCATTTCAAAACACTCTGACCAAAATCAACTTAGGGAAAGAAAGGATTTATTTAGCTTATGCTTCCAGGTCACAGTCCATCATTGAGAGAAATCAGGGTAGAAATTAAAATTCAAGCAGGAATTTGAGGAACAAATCACAGAGGAAAACTGTTTGCTGGCTTATTCACAAGCTCATACTCAGTTAGCTTTCTTAAACATCCCAGGACCACCTACCTGTCCAGGGAGTGGTATCGCCCTCAGTAGGCTGCCCCCACCTCCAGTACAGCAACTAGTAATCAAGATAGACATGCTCATAGGCTAATCTGATCCAGGCAGCCCCTCAGTTATCATTATCAATAACCCCTGTTCTCTGCCTAACTAGCTTCTCTTTTACTTTGTGTGTGTGAGTGTGTGTGTGTGTGAGAGAGAGAGACAGAGAGAGACAGAGAGAGAGAGAAAGAGAAAGAGAGGGAGGGATGGAAGGAGGGAGGGAGGGAGAGAGAGAGAGAGAGAGAGAGAGAGAGAGAGAGAGAGAGAGAGAGATTCAGTGAGCATCAGTAGGGTTCCTCATAGATGATGAATAGAGGTTTGTTTACATGAACTCATGGATCTATGCCATTGAAGACCCACCTACTACTATTTGCATATAAATCCTTAAGGGCCTCTGAGTTCCTCCCTTTTCCACAGCAAGTGTTGACCAGCCCAGACTTGAAATTGTCCACAGGAAGCCACAGCTGCTGGGAGTTTGAGAGTATAACCCACAAATACTGGAGACCTATATTCCATACCACTCCCTCTGGCTCTTCCCGTTTTTCGCCCATTTCTCCATGATGCTCCGTGCTCTAAAGGGTGATGTCGATTTCCCATTTATGGCTATGTATTTAACAGTTATTTATTTTCTGAACTTCAGCTTTGAGTCTCTTCTGTTACAGCTGCTCTTACTGCAGAGACACCTAGGCAAAGTGGATAGCACTGACGTAACTATTAGAAAGGACTTCAGTGGGTGCACTGGAAATAGTTACTACAGCAACAGGAGTAGTTTCCTCACTGGGGTCTGTGAACCAGTATTTGAAATGTCTGTGGTTACATGAGAGAAAAACCTTTCTTGTCTAGAAGTATCTTTGCATAATTTTTTCTTAGAGTATTCTGCACTGTTGCAATAGAATACCCAAAGTTGATTAATTTACAAAGAATAGAAACTTGTTCTTCATTTTCCTGGAGACTGGAACATTACCTGTAGGATGCTGGCTTCTTGGAGAAAGGAGGCAAACTCCTTTCTTTAAATACTTTTAAAGGTGCTAATCCATTTGTGAGGGTGTTCTCATAACCTAAATTCTTCCAAATGCCTCTCAGACATCCTTTGGCATTGTTTCTAATGTATTTTTCTTGAAAATATTCTAGTTCTATGTACGTACCATTATACAGACCTCTTGGGAGGCTAACACATGTGTTGTGTTCCTTCTCTAAGCTCTACTTACAAGTGTTTTTTTTTTTTGTTGTTGTTTTTTTGTTTTTTGTAGATAATTAACTTTCACTTAATTGTGTGCCCCAAGAACAACTTTCTGAATCCTCATATGAAATGGTCCCTCTCTCATTTCAGTTAAATGAATTTATCATTTTCCTACAGCTACTTTCTGGGAAAAATTAAACAAAAGCAATCATTTCCTCTATTGAGGTATTTTTATGAGTGCAACAGGAATTACTGAGGGGCTTTAAGCAGAGAATAACGTCACTCAAGTCTTATGGCATGAATGTACCTGTAGACACCAGACAATAAGGAGTCTGGGGGAAATGAGGGAGCCAATTAGGAAACAATTCGTGATTCATATGAGAAAGTGTGAAGGATTAAACCGAGGTGCTGGCTCTGGGGGTGGAGGAGACAGACAGATTCCTCCACGTTGCAGGAGGAAACAATAAAACAGCAGATGTCTGAGGGGTCAGACCAAGGTCAGGAGCTTAGAAACTCAGGAAAGGACCTAGCACTTGTGGCTGATGGTTTGGGAAACTGGGTAGATGTTGAGTTAATAAGAGTCATCGTAGATTTCTTACTGGTGGCTAATAACAGTAGCGTCAAGCTGCATTCCAGCCTCCATCTCCCAGATGGCATGCGTTTTATTTTCCTTATCGTTTTGGTTTTGTAGCAGGTAGAATTGCCTACTAGGCTTGTGACTCATGGCTATTTTTGTTAATAGGGTTTTTTATTAGAATATAGCTAGCACTACTTATTTATGATTGGTTCATAAATTTTGGGGGGCTGAGCCAAGTAATTATGATGACAATGACATACAAAATCATGTCCTCTTGGAGACCAGTTTGCCAGCTCCTGGTGTGTCCAGTCAGATGGTTAGACTAGCTGCTCATTCATGGCAAAAGGAAACTGTTATGATCCCTCCAGGGAAAGTGTACCTCAGAGGTTCAGTCCAGAGAGGGAGAAGGAGGATAGCTTAAGGTTTTATTAAAGCTGTATCATTCCCGATGGAAAGACTAACATATGTGCTAAGCACTGAAATCGGATATCTGACAGCCAAATGTGAAACAAAGATTTATAATCCATAACAAATAGAACTTAACATGGACACTTGGAATTTGTTGTCAGTTTTTAAAACTTCCACACACAGATAACATTTGTTTGGAAAGTATACCAAGTGCTGTACACAGTAATTTATATTTCTCTATTGGGGATTCTCAAAGCCCCTTACATGTGCTGTGTCTCGCTCCACCATCCGTGGTGCATGCTATTTCCCTTAAAATCACTCATAACTGTGAATGACAGGAAAGGCTGCCTCCCATGGTGATGCTGGTGTCAGACAGGCAGGCCAGTGTGGCGGCTCCAGGAAGTTTCTAGATACCCAGCCATTATAATACGCTGACATCACATTTCCATATTTGTGGTTCATTGACGGGTCCTGAAGGCCTGGCCATTGATCTTACACTGTGGCAGGAAGGAGGGACAGACAGGAAGGGGCAGCAGTCACTTCCTCGGTGGTGAGTCAGTCTACTTGATACAGAATTGTTTGGGATTTACAGCGAGGCTCGTTTCTGTGGACATGGAATGGAGCACTCAGATCTTTGTGGGAGGCTGGGGCAGTCTTTGCTGTGTGTTCTGTCCGTAGAGAGAGGAAGAATAGCCACTTGTCAGCACCCTGAAGGCAGTTATGTCAAAGGATGAATGCTTATGGCTGAGTCCCCTTAACTGTCTTCACTGTATTGTACCTTACTCCTGGACTGGTGCATGCCCCCATATAAATAACACTTTCCCAGCTTAGCTGTTTCCACTCAGTACCTGTGTTTGGGGTCTCACATTCCAGACAAGCTGCAGGATCATGTCTAGTGTGCTGCTCAGACACTGAGTGGTCACACACACCCTTTCAAGATTTCAGCCCTTGTCATACATGGGAATGATTCTTCAGTCCCCCCCCCCGTATTAGGCCACGACTGATATTACACTGCACTGTCCTAATCACTTCTCCCAAAGTCATTCCTGACCCAACCCCGTGCTCCCACCCATTCTTTCTGCCCCTTTCAGCTCACCAGCTCCCACATTTTTTTATGCTTCAGAGTGAAGACAGCCTGTGTCAGTGGGACCCCAAACTTATACTCTTTGAGGAAATAAGTCTTAAGACTGAAGAATCTTGTTTGTCATATGTTAAAATTAGCTACACATGAAGGAACACAATCAAAGGTTGAAAAGCACGCATCAATTATTAGGATACTAGCTGGCACAGGTGGAGAGTGCTTAGATATGGTGCAAACTCAGTGTGTATGCTTTTCAGAAATAGTGAATTCAGAGACCAATGGTGAATCATTACAATAATAAAATAACTTTGGAATGTAATCAGACAAAATGCTATATAATTGTATATCTGTGTGTCTAATATAGGAATAAACACACACGCACACACACACGCGTGCGCACACACACGTATATGTATATTATAATAGTCTGAATAGAAATGTCCTCTAGAGATGCAGATATTTGAACACTGTTGGAAGCACTGTTCAGGGAGGGATTAGGAGGTATGTCTTTGCTGGGAGAAGTTTGTCTCTGGGGACAGGTTTTTGACTCATCACTTCCTGTTCATTTTCCATGTTTGTGTGTTGTAGAATATTAGTTAAAGATGTGTTACATTCTTGCATGCTGTGGAATATTTGTTTAATGATGCAAACATGTGTTGCATTTTTTTTATGTTGCATTTGTTTAACTCTGTAAAGATGTGTTACTTTGCCTGCTTAAAACACGTGATGGCCTAAGAAAGAGCTGAATGGTCAATAGCTAGGCAGGAGAGAAATGGGCAGGGCTGGCAGGCAGAGGGAATAAATAGTTGTAGAAATATGGAAAGAGGAGATTGAGGAGCGAGGGAAAGAGAAGAAAAAGGAAACCGGGGTCAGTCACTCAGCAGCACAATGAGCCACAGAGTAAGAAGTAAAGAAAGGTATATAGAATAGAGAAAGATAAAGCCCAGAGGCAAAAGATAGACAGGATAATTTAAGTCTTGAAAAGCTGGCTAGAAATAAGCCAAGATTAAAGCTAAGGCCAGGAATTCATAAACAAAAATAAGTCTCTATGTTTTATTTGGGAGCTGGGTGGTAGACCCCCCCCAAAAGAGCAAAAGAGAGAAAACAAGACAAAACATTTGTGTCTTCAGTTTAAGATATGAGCTCCCAGTCTCCTGTTTCTGCTTTCATGCATATTGCTTGATGCCATATCTCTGAGCCACTATGGACTCTAACCATCCTGACCCAAAAGCCAAAACAAACTCATTCTTCTTCTATAAATTGCCTTTGCCATGGTGTTTTAATATAGAGACATGAAAGTAACTAATACAGTGTGTGATAGAGTAACTCAATTAACTGTTAATCAGATGATTAAATTAAAGGGAAGAGCCAGGTTCACAGGTGGCTCCAGAGATATGAGTCAGAAAACCTGAGAGAGATTTGAAGAGATGAGGGTGATAAGGTCTATGGGAAATTTCCCAGCATTCCAGGAGAGACTACAAAGGCAAAAGGAAATGAAATATCTGAGCCAGTGATTATAAGACATCTTTGGAAATAATGAAATACAGGATGTCAGACAGATCCAAACATGTGCAGTGAGCTACAGGTCAACTGTGCCTAGGCCAAGTGAAGTGAAATCCCAGACCCCAAGTTGAAACTGTACATGGCCTGCTATTTCCATTCTAATAAAAAAGGGAGGCGATTACATGCAATCTGTCTCCACAGTAAGGACATAAAATCTGTAAATTACTTTACAGAAAGATGGACATTAAATTAGGTAAATTAAAATAATGTAGTCTCATGCCATCCTCTCTCTGCATAGCAGCAGGTACCCAGATAGCCAGATATGGGTGGGGAAAATAAAACAGAATATAAGGCCAAAAGGCTTTTCATTATCTCTGATGAAGTACACAGCAGAAACTTTATAAATTATTGATGATTATTAAGATCTTTTAAAGTATCAAAATATTCAGAGTGTATGCTTTGTTCTATAAAGGAGAAGGGAATATAGAGATAGAATTGTATATGAAAACAGTCTCCATGGAAGCAACAAAGAACACATTTCAGATGCACAAAACCCAGAAGAGTCAGGCAAACATGGTGGGTGCTGGTCATTCCCAGGTTAGGAAGGTGGAGAATATGTCCCCAGGGTAGCTAGACTAGCTGAACCTATGACCTTCTGGGTCCAATGAGAATCCCTGATTCACTAAACACAATAGAGATCTAAGGAAGAAGACACTGGATACCTTATTAATGCCACCATACATTCTTACTAACTTGGGAACATGCACCCCCACACACATGTGAACATGCATACACAAATTTGCACCTGCACACACATGCACCACTCTCACCAATGGATAGGGCATCCATCCAAAAACTAAAGAGAGAAATACTGGAGCTAACAGATGTTATAAACCAAATGGACCTAACAGATATCTACACCCAGACTGGAAAGATTGTCCCTCTTCTCAGCACCTCACTGAACTTTCTCCAAAATTGCTCAGTCACAGAGCAAAAAGAATCTATCCATTTAAGGTAAAGTGAGAGGATAAAGACTGACTGACAGATGAGGACAAATGGTTGAAAACACCAGTGTCAAGGATGAAAGTATGAGAGACAGGAATAAGAATGGATCTATAGCTGTGAAGCAATAGTCACTCAGAAACAGGATAACAAACAAACAAGAGAAAAGGGCTCAAAAGGTGTCCTGACTGTTACTGAACCATGGGCAGGACAATCTCAGCTGGCCAGGGCATGGATTCTTTGAAGAAGGGGAAACAGAAAGAACATGAAATATTATCTCCAAGTATCCAATTTTGATAATCATGAACTCATACACCCTAGATTCATAACACTTGTTAGACACAATAAAAGAAGAGAAAACCATGATCAGGTATGTGGTAAAGTTCTTAGATCTAAGGAAAAACATTCAAAAGTAACCAAGTGTGATCAATTATATGTAAAGAAACAAGTTCGCGATCAGGAAAATATTTTTCATTTGAAATAATAAAAGCCAGAGCACATTGGAGAAGCTTCCTTAAAGGACCAAAAGGAAATATGTCAGCCATTTGCTATCCTAAGAGTCCTTGTTTTAGCAAAAGAATCTTTCAACAGTTCAGGAAAGAATAGAGATATCTTTCACTTTTATATATAAAAGAAAACTTCTATGATAAGAAATGTTGAACAAAAGAGTGGAATCTGCAATGCCAGATAAATAGCTTTTTACCACCTTATCTATATGTGCAGAAGATCAGTTGGGTCCCATGGAACCCAACAGAAAATGAAAGAATGAGCCACAGGAGGGAAAAATAATCACATATGATATATCAGAGAAAGCCTTCTACTCAAGGAGATTAAAGACCTCAAAAACATAACTAGAAAACAAACCTATTTGTAAAAATAGCTTAAATGCTATTTAAATGTGTATGCAACCCAAGGAGATATTGGAATGGATGGTGAGTATACAGAATGTTGTTTGACATCATTGACCTTTTAGAAAGGAGAATTTTCTGTCACAGCCAATTGTTTATTAGAATGTAAAAATGAAGAGAAATAATTTAAGACACTAAACATAACTTGTGTGGGCTAGGAAATGAATACAGAACTCCCAAACTCTGACTCATGAATTTTTAAAAGAACAAATATAGGAAGTTGTTTTGCATTTTCTTACATCTTTAGGCTTCCCCTGGTCTACTCTTAGGAAGTCATCAAAGAGAATTTAACATATGTGGCCATGCAATCCTTGAATGTTCAATACAGCTTTATTTCTAATGAATACAAACCAGGAATAACAGAAATAGATATTAAATGGTGAATTAGTGAACATATTTTTGTAGACTCATTAAATGAAATAAAAGTGAATTTAACAACTACATGAAACAACAGGATTAATTTTCACGTAAACAAGGAGAAAGAAAAACAACCCACCCCTGCAAGAAACACAGCCTGTAAGATTTGGATAGAATGTTCTGCATATGCAAATTAATCTGTTGTGCTCATTGGCTGAGACTGGAGCCATGGGAGGGAGGGGAGATAACAAATTGTTCAGGATCTTGACTTTGGTAATGGCTTCATGTTTTCATAGATGAGTCAAAACTTGTCAGATTGTACACTTGAAATATGTTGGTTGTATTGTATAGCAATCATGCCATGATGAAGCTGTTAAAAAAAAAACTTAAAAGAAACATATTGCAAAACACTCACAGTGACTATCTTAACAAGAAAGAATTTCATCAGTATATCATAAAAACAATGTGCAGTCTTTACAACAAAACATCCCTTAGGAAAAATACTATCCTTCAAAACGGCAGATATGTTATGATGTTATGATTCATTTCGACGTGTTTTGGTTCACGTGTGACTGTGTGACTGGCATGTTCATCTTCTTTCTATTTCTCTCTCTCTCTATATATATATATATATATATATACATACATTGATATATATATATATATATCAATGTATGTATATGTGCCTGTGTGTGCACAATGTGATCATACTCATGAAAAGGACTCATTCCCTTAACTAGGCAAAACAGTCACGATACCAGCCACTGGAGAAGGCTTTAGTTACAGTGAATGGGAAGCAAGAAACCCAAGGCTTGGTGTGGAGCCCTGTCCCCTGCTGGTGTTTGAATCAGCAATTAAGGAGTATCCCTTCCTAACAGCCTGCACTCATTCATTCTGACCTAGGGATCAATTGGTTTGCTTGGCCTGAAAGCCCTGTGTGGAACCTCTTTTTTATTTTTTTATTATTATTATTATTACTATTATTATTATTTTATTATTTTTTCTCTCTTCCTCCCATGCCCCCCTACCCCTCTCCCATCCCATTCCCCCACCCACACTCCACAATGTGGGTGATGCCTTCTAGGAGGGATCAACAAAATCTGTCAAGTCATTTGGAGTAGGGACTATGCCCTCCCTCCTGCCTGTGGAATCCTTTATAGTTCAAATGTCTTTGTTTTTCTTTTAGAATGACCTCGTGAAGTTTGAAATGGGGGAACATTTAAAACCCCTTTTATCCTTTACTACAAACCAGAAAGGTGTGACTGCAGCAATCACTGGCTTTGAGTATCTGGGCTAGGCGGTGAGCCTTGTTCTTTCCCATTTTCATACTTTTGCAGACATGCAGTTAACATCAAAACACATTCTACTGAAATCATGACTTAACTCTGATCTGAGACTGACTAGGCCATCTCCTCTTAGTGTGGGTTGCTGCCTTGGGTGGCAAGCTAGGCTGCTTTTGATGTTTTCATAGACTATGATGGTAGAATTAATTTTAATCAGTGCTCCATCTTTTCCACTCATTTGATAGAGGTTTGCTATTATTTAAAAGAAAAGAGCCCATACAAACAACTGCCTGTTACAAAGAAAACCATAGCACCCATAGAGTATCTCAAAGAACTTCAGGTATCTCTGCCTTCTCCTGACACACCCACCAGTGAGAGTTCTTTACTTAGAGGCTAAACCAGCAAAGGCCCAAGATGCAGGGTCCAGGAACAAAAAAAGCAATTCTTCTCACCATCTCTTCTGATGAATAACTCTGACCATTCCATCACCAGACCTGATAGCCATAGGCATAAGGACTGTATTCCAACTCTCAGGAATCATAGAAAGGCAGATGTGGTGACATACATGCAGAATCCCTTGTGTCATGCATGCCCACACATACATGTGTGAGTGTACACACACACACACACACACACACACACACACACACACAGAGTGAGAGAGAGAGAGACAGACAGACAGACAGAGAGATAGAGACTTTTAAAAACAAGACAATTTTATGTAAAATATTTATCTAAAGCCCTTGGAGTTACTTTAGTTTAAGAAAACTTCTCTTTTAAAAATTAACTGACAGCTTTGGGCACACCTCTTGTCAAAACATCTCCCACCAGAACTGATATAGTTATAAGTGTTTCTCAGCTCTCAGAGGGTACTGTCTGCTTTTTGGAGTTTCTGTGACTAAGTCCTGAAACTGATGGGTCCTAAGTGGCCTGATTTTCCATGCCCCAGAGCACACCAGACACTAGGCTTTGTGACTCATTGTGTCATCCTTTTGTGACATAAGTGTATACCTTTTCTTCTAAGCTGTTCCATGAATGTCTGCACACAGGTTCTCATAAAGAAAGCAGGCGAGTTGTTTGGTTTAGTAAGAAAACAAAACAGAGATAGAGCCAAGGAGGTACTGGGGAAGAGACGATGTGTCCTTAGAGATAGGGGCTCTTGGGTTCCCCTACAAGACCAAATACAGGAGCTTATGGCCTCAAATAACCTCCAGACCCAAAAAAAACATCAGTAATGACCTTGGCTTGACCCTTTCCATCTGCAGCTGCTGGCCATCTTAAGTTCTGTCATCTAGTCCATTTTGGCATTCTGCCCTGTCTTTGTTTGTTTGTTTGTTTGTTTGTTTCTTCCTTTCTTTTTTCTATGCACCACAGAACCGCCACCTCTATGCAAATGGTGGCCTATTTGCCCTTGTGTAGATAGCCTGACTCAGCCTTGTACTTGAAGGTATTCTGAACTTTCCCAGAAATATAAATGAATTCTTCTGTGTCGCCAATGAGTGTGCATGCTCTTACCCTCTGCATGCTCACTGTGTTCGTGGCAATGGCCCTAACTTTGCTGAGGATATCCCACTGGCCTCTACACCATCAGCTGGCACACAGACACTATAAAGAGGAAATGTTTGACTCAGGCACACTCAGAGATTTTTGCCCTGCCTCACTCTTGATGCTAGTGGAAACAGCCACTTTAAAGTCTGAATATGGTGTCCATTGTGGGCCTGTGGCTACATGTTTCAGCCTCTTCCCTCATTTCTGGTTTAATTCATTTCCAAAGTCTTCCCTGCAGCCTGTAACAGCTTATGAATGGTGCCAGGTTAGACAATGACTAGGATGAGGTACAGCTGCAACCCAAAAAGCCTCTAACCTAGAAGGCCCGTTTATAAGAATTTTAGCCTCCTGAGACAGATAAGGAAGAAAGGAGACAACTGTGATCAATTATCTGAGGGGTCAGCTTTTTAGAAGGGTTGGCACCGGAGTAGAGGGAAGAACTGGCTGTTAATCCCTTGTTTTCCTTGGGTAAAAATGTGAGCCTCTCTCACCAAAATTTTGCATAATAAAATGATATCGGTATCATTTTGTTTACATGTTAAAGAGGTCGATTCAATTTCATTTGCATATTAAAGATGCCCATAAGTTAGCTTTGGTCCCTAAACTCTTACATTGAAGTTGAGGATGTTGGACTTAAGGATGGGGGACAGAGGAACATAATAACACCAGTCTGAGGTTTTAATGACCTTTTGCCCCCACAAATAGACACTACATTTTATTCTCCTCATGGCTATTTGCCCCAATCAGCATGTTTCCATACACTGCAAAGAGCAGAGGAGGTTGGAACACTCACTGTTAAACTGGCCTATCAACAATGCATTTAGACAGAGATTCCGTCCTTTTCAAAGACAGGACAGATAGGCACTTTTAGACCAATAAAAATGGTACGGAAGGGGAATCACCAGACAGGACACACCAAACCCAGATTAAAACCCAGTCTCCTAGAGTCACTTGGCTCCCTATTTCTGGGACTGCCTTCTCAGAATTCTATAGAACTTTTCTGTAAATTTCACTTTCATCTTTTTCCTAACTGTTCTCTTGTCTTTTAATTCTCTAACTGGTGGAGAAAAAAGAATCCACTGGTTAACTGTTATCAAGATCTTACCCCACCCTGGATGATATCAGGAAGTGATGGTCCTTCCGGGGTGGGTGAATTACAAGGGCTCAGATCTCATGGTGGAATCGCTAGAGAGAGATTTCTGCCACATGGAGATTGTAGAGCATGTCGTTTTCATTGATGGTGAAAACTCCAGCCCTGATGGCATTTCAGCCTAAGGTTTCCTGGACAGATTCCAGGGTGTGTGATGCTTCATTTGCCCATCTATAGCCTGTTACCACAGACAGACAGACAGACAGACAGACAGACAGAAAGTGTTGAAGGCAGTGAAAATGATTAGACAATATTTCACTTATATATGTCTGATTTTTCTGATGGGATGAACAATAACGTGCCAATTTGTAGCCCTCAAAATCAATAAAACACTCTTATTATATACATGTATTTTATGCCCATGTGCAGATTTGGTGTATGTGTACATACTTGTGTGTGTGTTCTATGTGCATGTTCAGGTGTGTGTGTGTGTGTGTGTGTGTGTGTGTGTGTGTGTTTGTGTGTGTGTGTGTATTCTATGTGCATGTGCAGATGTGAGTGTGGGTTTGTGTGTACATGCACGGTTCTGGGGAGGCCAAGTAGATATTAGGCATCTTCCTCAATCTCAGCCCACCTTACTTCTTGAGCCTGAAGCTGATCAATTCGGCTAGCCTGGTTAGCTAATGAGCCCCAGAGACCTGCCTGTCTCATCTTGCCTGCTCTAGTATGCAATTATTGATTACGTATCTACTTATAACTATGGCAAAATAGTATCTCAGGCCATCTTGAAACCAATTTGAAAGGCTGGGAAAGGTTTAGTATCATGTAGCATGGATGGAAGGATTTGTATGAGATGACTGCTTCATGTCACATTTTACCAAACCAAATGTTTTGCTTTAGCTGGACTCTTGAGGCTTTTATTTAGAACATTTGTTTTGTTTTTAACAATGTTAAGTTTATCATTAAACCATCGAGTTCTCTTTATAATTGGATTCTATGTAAAGGATCACATTTGCTTCTGGAACTCTGTCCAGGAAAGAGAGACATGAGAACACCCTTCAGTGTTCCTGGTATTGCTTGAGTAAGCTTGGAGAAGCTCCCTGTGTGAGGGTTATGCATGCTTCACCCCTCCCCCCCTCCTGTCTGTATGGTCACACACAGCTTTCTCCATGCCCAGCTCCCCTTAGTGTTCCTGGCTGACCGTGGTCATCTAAGCATCTACAGAGGTCAATGAAAGCCACATGGGCAGTTTGGAAACAAGACATCCCTTCTTGTTCTCTGTGCAGTTGTAATCCTTACAAATGTCAAAGGCATGGGGGCCAGGCCACTTCCTCCAGCAGCCACAGGAAGTAATCTGCAGTCATAACAGCAAGCACTTTGTGGCTTTGCCAGCCCATGTCAAGAACCCCATTTGTTCTCAGAGCACAAACACAAAATCCAGAGGACTGCTTTATGTGTACAGTGCTTTTGTGTGTCTAATGCTTAAGCATAGCTTTAAATTCCCAAAATTTAAAATTACTTGTTTAATTGTTTAAATGTTATTTTGCATTTTATTTAAAATGTTAGAGGTATCATTCTGTCTATGTCTTCATGGTACTAATTATTGAACTCAAAATCCTGGATGAAATGTCATGTTTTCTATTTTTTTTTTTTTTTTTTTTGGTACAGACAAATCGGTTAGAGAATTAGATGTACAACTTAGTGTTTTCTAAATCAACAGCAATTATCAATAAGCAAATTAACATAATTAGTGTGATTAATGTAATCTGATTGTGATACAGTTACCACAGACAAGACACCCAAGTTTGGGTATTTAGACACCACAGCTCTACTTCAGCTATGTGACAAGCAGGCTTGACTCTGAGTGCCACAGAAATATGCATCTCTTTCCTCTGGATACAAGGCTTTAGGTTCTTATTTATATGAAAATAAAAAGTCACATTTCTTCAAACAAAAATACCATAATCCTGAGAGTTTGTACCACTCAGATTGATAATTTGAAGATTAGATGAAATTTACTACCAGAGTAAAGGAAAGAAAAAGGAGTCACTGACTTAGTGGTTCCTTAAGATTGTCAAATTAATAGAATCAAAGACTGTGTAGACAGACTTAAAAACAAAGACTGCTTTACATGTAATGTAGAGGTTTATTCCACATCCACTTCTGGATTACCATACTATTCCCACTGTATTTGATTATCTGTTTGTAAAACTCAGTACTCTAGAGCTAAAGAGATGGCTTGCCTGAGGACCTGAGTTCAAATCCTCAGCACCCATCTCAAAGCTAGGCACAGTTACATATGATCTATAACTCCAGGCTGTGGGAAGTAAGGTGGAGGCTTCAAGCTGGAGTCAGCCTTCTTCCAGGTTCAGTAATAGGCCTGTTTCAAGCAATAAGGGGAGAGGCTATTGAACTGGACACCCAATGTATTCATCCTCTGGCCTTGCCATGAACACATACAGATTCATCACACACTCACAGAGGCTCACACACATACATGAAACAAAAGCATGATTTTAAAAACTCGGTGTTATCAAAATTAGTAACCTATCTTTCTTTTACCAGACCCAAAGTTTTTATCAGGCCACTGAGGACTCAGGTGCAACCCCAGAAAACTCTACCCACTGGACCACAAGCAATGCTTGGGAGCCTGGACTGTGTGCTCTGACCTTCACAAATCTTCACCTTGAGCACTTTCTTTCTGTGACTTGGCAGAGCTCAGTTGTTTGGCATGAAAGATCATAATTCAATTTCCTCCTTGTAAATCCTGCACCCCGTCAAGGTCCAGACCACAGACTTCCTCCAGCAGGAAATACTTGGGGTCACCCACTCAAAGGCACCTTCCTCAGAATACTCTGTGGACTACTGTTGTGGGGTAGTCCGTGTCTCTTGTCCTTGGCTGTTTGGTACATGATTGTTAATGCTCATGTACTTTGTTGTTACAGGAAAACAATCACACAAGGCAGTGTTGATTGTGGATTCTTGCCTCTGCCTTGCTGTGGGGACTAGTTTGAGTTCAGGTATCATTTTCTTATTTTTCCCCCATTTTGTTTAGTGTTTGATTCTGTAGCTTTTATTTTTTTTAATTAATTTATTTTGCATCCAGGCCACAGTTTCCCCTCCCTCCTCTTCTCCTAGTCCCCTCTCTGTACCTCTCCACTCTCTCCCCCACCTACTCCTTCCAGAAACAGAAGGAACATTGCTGAATTCTTTCTGAGTCCACGATCACTCTGATATCAGAACTACACAAAGACTCAAAAAATAAAGAGAATTATAAACCATTTTCACTCATGGACATTGATACAAAACTACTCAATAAAAATTCTGGCAAAATGAAATCCAAGAATACGTCAAAAAGATCATCCACCATGACCAAGTTGGCTTCATCCTAGAGATGCAGGTATGGTTCAACATACAAAAATCTGTCAATGTGAACCACCATATAAACAAACTGAAAGAACAACAACAACAACAAAAAAATGGTTATTTCATTAGATGCTTAAAAAGAGGCCTTTGACAAAATCCAATACCCCTCTTTATGATAAAAGTAATGGACAAATCAGGGATACAAAGAACATAGAATACCTAAACATAATAAAAAGCAATATACAGCTCTGTAGCTTTTTAATTGAGTCGTTTGTTTCCTTGATCAGTTTTTTTTTTTAATTCTTTATGAACCCCAGACTCTATTCAGTTGAATATCGGGAAACTGTTTTCTCTTTCTGTGGGGATACATCTTCCCTCACTTCAATGCTTCCTTTGCTGTACAGAGATTTGTGTGTTGTTCGTCTTATTTCCTATGACACCAAGGTCTTATTCAGAAAGTCCCTACCTGTGTCTACCAGCTGAAACACACTTTTTCATTTTTCTCCTAACAGATTCAGGGTATCAGTCTTATTCTGAGGTCCTTGATCCCTTTGCATCTGAGTTCTGTGCATAGCAGGACATGAGAATCTAGGTTTACTACTCCGCACAGTAGAACCCAGTTTCCCCAGAACCACTGTTGAAGATGCTCTCTTTTTTGTTCAATGGACGTTTCTGACAGCTTTGTCAAAAATTGGGTTACTAAAGGGAAAAACCATGTGAAAGCTGATTATTTCTCAACCCAATTTTAAAAATGTAATATGAGGAATAGTAGAATGTAGCTAGTTGTTTTCTGCCAGCCCGCCTGGTCTGGTCCTGCCGCCACGCCAGCCCCCAATATCATGCAGGGACTCTGTATTTGATACAATTCTCTTGGCCAGTTACTATCATTTCTTATTGGCTAGCTCTGTCTTAAATATTAACCCATTTCTACTATTCTAAGTATTTTCACGTGGCTCATCTTACTCACCAGAGCGGCTGGCGTTCTGCCTCTCCAGGCTCTCCATGTTGACTCCTCCTTCCTACTTCCTCGTTCCTCGTCTCCTAGCCCCTCCTATCTTGCTTTCCTATTGGCCAACAGTGCTTTATTCATTAACCAGTATGAGAGACATATTTACAGAATAACATCTCCCATCAGTAAAACACACATGAGAAGATAGAAGAAGGGAGATATTGAGGATCAACTGATTAAGCAAGAATAGGGTTGGGAGTGGGGCACAGTGAGGAGGGGGTGAGTTGTTGGAAATAGCTTGTGTGAAAAAGCCTTGTAGAAACTCACTACTTATCAAGCTCATTTCAAAACCAACTTAGAAAAAAAAAAAAAAAAGAATTTGAGTAGAATTGGCCCATCTGGATGGGCAATGTTGAAAATCTCAGTACAAGCTATGACATACTTCCCAGCAGTTCATTGGTCAGAGAGGTCCAGAAGTCTTTGCTATAACACATGCTATTGTCATTACCCTGGCAAGCCACTATAACTACATGGTGAGACCCTATTGCTGAAGACAGTACACACTTTGGCTTGGCAGCAGGACATAGAAAACTCAATCTCAAATGAACGTGGAAATGTCTTCCCTCTTAGCTGGCTTCACAGTGCTATGTATACAGGCTCTGGGGTGGAATAAGCATCAGAGTTCTTACCCAGCACAGAATGACATATGCTGCAATACTATCCTGCCTGGAAAGATATGCTTATGAGTGACTTAGGGTGACTTAGTGGCATGACTATTACAGGGTCAATAACCACATTCTCATCAGATATGAGGCCTGGTTCATAGGAGAGCATTTCATAGCTGGAAACATAACTACGTCAAAATTCCATGCTGGGGAAGGCATAGACCCCAAGGTAGAATGTGATATTGTTATTTTTGCAGAATGTGTATTTTGTCCTTTCCTGCTAAACATTCATGTTAATACTTATAAACAAAGGCTGCTCTCAGCCTTGGTGAGAGAAATTCTTTCTAGAGTGGGCGGCAGTCAATGGAGAGATGCATGACTAGTTAAAGTGTTGGGAATGAGATGGGACACCTATATTAATCCTACCACCATTAAGACTCAGGGAGCAGCTGGAGAGATGTCTCAGAGGTTAAGAGAAATGACTACTTTTCCAGAGGTTCTGAGCTCAATTCCTAGCAACCACATGCTGGCTCACAACTATCGGTAATGAGATCTGGTACCCTCTTCTGGCGTACAGGTATATATGCAGGCATAACGTTGCATAAATAAACTAATTGAAAGAAGTGTTTATAGTGCATGAATGGGCTTTGGGAGCCCATTCCTCATGAAGGGTTACTCTCTCAGCCTAGATACACAGGGGAGGATGTAGGTCCTGTCCCAAATGACGTGACAGACTTTGGTGATCCCCCTATGGGAAGCTTCACTTTCCCTTGGGAGTGGATGGAGGTTGGTGGTGGTCATGGGAGGAAGGAAGGAAGGGAGAGGGAACTAGATTGGTATATAAAATATAATTGGTTTTAATTTAAATAAAGATTAATTTAAAAAGATTTGAAGCATTATGGAATGTAGGCAGAAAGCATGTGAGAGCTAGAGCAGGGGAGGGTGCTATGAAATGCTATCTTCTGGTCATGGCACAATCACACAGCAGCTGTGGTTACCTACACAAAACCTATACAAGATCAAGTTAGTTATAATCCCAGTATAGATGAGGTAGATGTTCTTCAGGCCCCACCCCTAACTGAGGAGCTATTGGCAGAGGATCATTTCTGGAGAGGGAGAATTATTCTCTGTTAAGGATATGGCCACTGGTAGAATTCCCATGCTGTCACAAATGGCTCCATAGCCAGGCGCATACAGACATCACTAATGAATTTAGTGAGAAATCAAAAATTTAGAAAGATATGAAACTGCAAGAGCCATGTTGAGGCAATTTTTGGTAGAGTTAGAAGGCAAAACGAGGTATATATGAGCATACAAATATGAAATTCTCAAATACAGAAAAGATAAAAGGACCATTCTGAACTCCTCATGAGGGTCTGCAAGTCCATCAGTGAGGATGTCAGTAGAGCACAAGACAAAGGACAGAAATACAGCTTTTGGTTTGACATAAATACACGAGAAACCCAGAGCATCATGAATCTCTTCTTTGTCTTCTTGGTTTTATTTAAAGGTGTTCAGGGCACCTCTCCTGCTTTCTTGGTTTCTTTTGATACTTCTGGGTAAGAAGTGTGATGTAATCTAGGATGGCACTCAGAGAAAGTGCCAGACTTCAGGTAAATAGGTAAGAATTGTTCAGATGGAAAGTATGTCACATTGGACCATGGTATGCTGGCAAAGAGGAAGGCTATGCATCAACATATAAACACAGACTATCTACTGCAAGTACAGGTCGTGACTCACCTAGAGGAGCCATATGTGCCGACTCAACTTTCTGGTTCCTTGGTCTGAAACAGAATTCAAAACACAGAGAGCTGATGATAAGGGTGGCTCTTCTCAGGAGCAGGAACAGCATGTTCAAGGACTTAATTAAAGCTACTTGAGACAGTAGAGAGCTAATAGTGATCCTGTCTGACTTTTTAACATCTCTAGCCTATCCTGTGTTGTTCTAATACATCATTAAATTACATAACCTGAACATGTTCTTTTTGTGAAACTAGAAGTTTATGTCCCTGGGAAGGAAACATGCCCGGAGTAGCTTGCCCTTGCTCTGTGTGTGTGTGTGTGTGTGTGTGTGTGTGTGTGTGTGTGTGTGCATGCGTGTGCATGTGTCTGTGTGTGTGTCTGTGCATGTGTGTGTGCATGCACACATGTGCATCTACAAATCATGACGTGAGGACAGAGCTTCACTGGGCACAGAGCAGGCTCCAGCTCTAGCTGTACTCTGATCTGTTCTCATTATGCACCTGTGCTTTCAATTATCAATATTTTCACTTTCCTGGTATGAGCAGAGCTTTATTTACCACTGGGATTGACAGATAAATACAGCATAGCCTTTTCCTCATGGAGTAGAGGCAGAAGACATGCAGATAGATACAAAAAATATCACAGCTTTCAAAGTCAAAGAAACCATTGAGATATTGTGGGATGTGTTAGTAATGTCACCCTAGATTTAAAAAAAACAACAGGATCAATGACTATATTAATTTCTGGAGCTGGAGAGATGGTGCCAGGGTATTAATAGCACAGGGTATTCTTTCAGAGGACCCACGTGCAGTTCTCAGCATGCACGGGTAGCGGCACTGGCCATTCCCATTTGGAGTTCATAGGTGAGCACGTGGTATTTGGTTTGGGGTCTGGGATAGGCTTGCTCCATCTTGCTCTTGATTGGGTCACAGGGTTGGGGGCAGCTGATGTGGATCCTCTGAGGAGGGACTTGTGGCAGTCATCTGCATCATGTGTAAGTGATTTCTCCCCTAATAAAACTATATTATCTATATTTGGGCCAGTCCCATGAATCTTGTGCCGTACATAAGTTATCTACTTCACATATGCACATAGTTAAAAATTAAAATGAAACCTTTAAACAATAAATAAAACAATAATTAAATTAACTTACCTTCAAATAGTAACATCAGTTGCCTTACACCTGGTTGTCACTCAGTCTTTGAGGTGGGGTGGCTCAGCAGTTAGAGTAATCATCCCACTGTGCTGTCTCTCACAAGGCTGGGAGCCTCTGCAGTCTACAAGGCTGGGAGCCTCTGCAGTCTACAAGGCTGGGAGCCTGTGCAGTCCACAAAGCTGGGAGCCTCTGCAGTCCACAAGACTGGGAGCCTCTGCTCTATAAGCTGGGAGCCTCGCTAGGTCACAAGGCTGGGAGCCTCTACAGTCTCAACATAGTATCAAAAGTCTGGAGGAGCTGGTAAAGCCTGGAAATGCTGGTTCTCATTTCAGAGAAGAAGTCAACAGCAGTGATGGCAGCAGCAGCAGTAGCAGAAGAGATAAGTCAAATTGGGCTTCAGCCAAGACCCCAGTTTGATCTTGAATAAATCAGGCTGGAGTTATAAGAAAGTTTGGGAAACCTGCTACCCTCTATCCACCATTCAGTCCCCACACCTCCTGCTCCCACAGGGCCTGAAATCTTAGGGTGTTTAATTTGGTCTGGTAGTTGGGCCAGTTCTTATGAGTGGCATGGAAAATGTTGTCTTGCCATACATGAGGGGTAGCTATGAAGGCAAGGGTCCATTGCCAAGTCATAAAAGGCTCATGAGTCACAGCTGACAAGATGAGCCCAAGCCCAGTCTTTGGCCACAGGCCTCGTGGTCTCTATAGCTTGAGGTACAAAGGAGGAGGTAACTCCTTTCTGTGCCCACGTACACACATATTTATACTGAAGTCATAATCTTGACTTCTGGGTGTGAAGTAATTTCCAGTCTCATTTCTCTAAAGCCCTTAGCATCTGGGGCTTGAAGATGGAGGTTCTAAGAGAAAGAAGAGGAAAAGATAAAAGACACAAAGAGTCACTGCCAAGAGTCTTCTATTCAGAATCCTAGGTGATCCCTATGCTAATCACCCTTAACCATCAACTTGACAATTCCCAGTCACCTGGAGAAAGAGTCTTAATTAAGAATTGTCTAGATCAGATTGGCCTCTGAGCATGTCTGTGGGGGCACTCTCCAGATTGCTCACTACTGTAATGAGACCAAGCCTATTGTGTGGGGCACCATTTTCTAGGCTGGAGGTCCTGCATGTACAAGAGGAGAAAGTTAGCTGAGAGAAAGTGAAGAAAGATCAAATATTTACTTCTTTCATTCTCTTGACTGTGGACATAATGTTCTTGCTTCTTGCCTCGATGCCCTGCACTAATGGACCATGACCTGGAATTGTCATCAAATGACACATTTTTTTTCTCCAAGTTGCCTTTCATCAGGATATTTTATCACAGCTACAGAAACAAAACTAGAACATTTTGGCCTCAGAACACATCTTCCACAAGATTTAATTTTCCCTAATGTTCTCACTTAATTTAGGAAAGCACTGGGAGTGCAATCAGCTGGTGTAAGTTCTGAGTGTGCAATCAGCTGGTGTAAGTTCCAAGTGTGCAACCAGCTGTGAATCTGCTACTTCTACGCAGGGTCCTTGGCACTGGAGAGTACAGAGAATGGGTGTTCAGGAAAGATACATACACATGAGTCCTTCTGTGGCTCTCAAAGAAGTCTTTACCAGATAGGGAAGACACTATCTATAACAAGATTTTAGAATCCACTCCTTATACAAGCAAGATAGAGGCTGGCAGTCTAGCTCTGTTGTCTAATCATCAGAAAGGAAAAAAAATAAGCCATCCATTCAGTGGACAGTATAAAGCCTGAAACAATAATTCATCTATTTTCAAAGGGAACTGTGTTTTCTGGTGAGGTACAAATTAAATGACATTTCTATCACTGAAATTCCCTTTCTATCAGTAAAGTAACTTCTATCCATGGTGGGATCATGGGTCTCTTCTTGTATGTTTGTGAGTGGAAGAATCATTTTGCTATGAGTATAACAAACTCATTTTGTTGGAAATCAAGTAACAGCATAAATATCATACAATATATAATATATATATACAGTATATAAGATGTTAAATAGGAGGCCAGGAGGAATATGAAAAGTTATTCTTCTTGATTCCTTTCTATAATATATATTAACACATAAACATATATTACTATATAATAATGTAGATAAACATTTGCATATATACAGATATGTATGTATAATATAAATATATACACACATACAATCAGCACATACAAATATAAACATATAAGTACAACATATATTTAATATATATATGTGTGTGTATGTATGTGTCCATGCGTGTGTATGTGTGTGTATTACAGCCTTTTTGTTTTGAGACAAGGTGTCACATTGTTGTCTAGGCTGTCCCAGAACTCAATAGCCCAAATTTGTTTGCCTCAGTCCTATGAGTTTTAGAACTATGGACATAAGATATCATGTCTAGTCTATCACAAAGTTAAATGAAAAAATATATGGGAGAAAATATCAGAATCAAACAGATTTTCTTTAAAACTTTTATAGGATTTCTGATTTGAATTACTGATTAAATATGATTGAATTATGTTAAAAATTGGTGGAGGACTTGTAAATAACTAGTAATATTTTTCCTGAAGTAAAAGCTCTTTAGTGGTACAGCATAATGCTGATGGTGGACACAGCCTACAGGGATGGATGTGGGCTTCTATTTCCATCAAAGAAGTTCCTCTGAACTGTGCTGAGCAAGAAGCAACTGTGCCTATGGGATGTTTGGCAATATCTAGAGACAGCTTTGACCACATCAGCTAGAGGTTGGGAGACAGGTGACGTGATTATCTGTTGGGTAAATAGTTGCTCAAAATCCCAGGACATTCAGAATAGCCACAAAGAACAAAGAGGCCAAGGTGAGAGTGGTATGAACCATCTATGGGCATGGTGTATTGAGAGGCAAATCACCACACTGAGTTCATCCTTGAGACACATCTGCTTTCGCATTTAAAGCTAAAGGAGAGGCATATGATAATAGGGGTAGAAGTATGCTTTATCTCAATGGGGCCAGATTAAATAAAATCTCCCATCTGGCTTCCATGTTGGGGCCAGCGGAAATCTTAAGAATACATTTCTACAGCTTGGGCAAGATTTAGTGGTGAGGGACTCCAACTGAATATTGAATTTGGCATAAATACTAGTTTTTGTTGGATGTTTGCATATAATTTTATTAATTCAACTTTTACCACATTCCAATATTTTTGGTGAACATAGGGCTTTCAAATCAGCAGGCCATCTGTTGGAGATGTGGCAGGAACTCTTCTGCCAAAGATCTGGAAAGAAGCAAAGATGCAGAGCACGGACAGCCCATATTGTCTCTGTAAAATACATGAAATAATTAAAATGCTGCACTTGCAGTTGTCTGGATGAATCGTCAAACCCTCACTTTCAATTTTTGCTAACAAGCTTTATGAGCATTTAAATCAACAGGAAGCACACTTTGAGAAACAGCTTTCTATAGCGAGATGCCTGTATGGATGAGCTAAAAGATACCAATTACCGCACGTAAGAAATACTTTGTAGTTAGTGTGGGTTTTAATGTTGTATGTATAAGGATGCTCTTATAGTGATCACATCTGTTCACCAAGATCCACCTGCACTGGCCAGGGGTGTGTTCTAGCATGTGAACACATAGCATTTTTGTGGAATTATCTTAGATACAAAACTTCCAATGGGCCTTCATTTCAGAACCCCTGGATAGAGTCTCATGCCATGGGTTTTACATGTATCATGTGTGCACACACTCATGCATGAGAGGCACATGTGTATGTGCTCCTGTGTACAGAAGTAAGTGGCTAACCCCAGGTTGCTTTGCTCTGGATTTTGTACATCTTATTCTTTGAAGGTCTGTAAAAGGAGTTCTTACTTGGTCTAATTAATAAAAACCCAGAGTCAGATATAGAGAAAAATGGGTTTATCATTATCTATCGGCTTTTGTCTGCTTCCTTTTTTTTTTACTATCTTGTTCTTTTATTGATGAAGCATTGATGTTCCATACCAATAGTACAATATACATTGTGTATACAAAAATACAATTCCATCACTACGGAAACCCCTGTTTATGTTTCTTCTACTACACATTTCAACTCTCTTGAAGTGTGTATCACATCCTACATGTGCCATGCATTTCCTACAACTTAAAAACGTTTATGTATTTATTTCATTTGTGTGTGTGTGTGTGTGTGTGTGTGTGTGTGTGTGTGTGTGTGTGTGCATGCGCGCACCTGAATATGTATTGGTAAGCCATATGCATGCAGTACGCACAGTACACAGAAGAAGATGTCAGATCCCTTGGAGCTGGAAACACAGGCAGTTGTGAGGTGCCATGTGAGTGCTGGAAACTGAACTTAGAAGTACTCTTAACTACTAAGCTATTTCTCCTGCCCTGACTTTCCCCAAATTTAATAAACACACTCAATGGCAATAATCATCACTCTGCTATCATATTAATAAATCCTGCCATATAGTCTGCTGTGGTGGCACAAGCCTTTAATTCCAGAACTCAGGAGGTAGAGGCAGGTGTATCTCTGTGAGTTTGAGGCCAGCCTGGTCTACACAGTGAGTTCCAGGACAGGCTTCAAAGCTACAGAGAAACCCTGTCTAGAAAAATAGATAGATATGTAGATAGATAGATAGATAGATAGATAGATAGATAGATAGATAGATAGGTAGACAGGTAGATGGATAGATAATAAATAAATAATAAATAAAAAATAGATAAATGATAAATGATAAAGCCTGCTGTAACCCACTGTACCTACTTGGCCATGTTTCTATCCCCACCTTGCAGGTGATAAAACTAAGCAAAACTAAGTGACATCAACTACTGACCCCCAACTCCTAGGACTTGATCTTGCACCTATGATTTTCACCACTTGAACTTTCTCAAGTGAGGTTGACCATCAAATCAGAGTGTCACTGTATTTATCACAATATCCGAGGCCATAACCATTTATTTGCTTTACAACAACTACTCAATATGCTTCACGGGACAGAGAACATTGTGATTTTATGACTCTTACCTCCCTTCAGGGAAACAGTTTAGCTTGCAGTACCAGGGAAACACTAATGATATAAACACTATAAACACATGCAAATATTTGGTCTCAGAATGAACCACAATGCTTTGGGCTTCTTCTATTTCGAATTCTACCTATCCCCCTGAATCAATCATTGCTGGTGGGACGCAGGTGATTCTTGGGGCTACTGCTAAAATACTGCATGAAAGGAAAGTGATTGTAGTGGTAATGAGTTTTATTCCCTGAGGTCTAGCAAACAAGCAGTTGTCTTATTATTTTGGAATAAAATACTTTGCCTCATGCATCCCAAACCATTTTAGGTAAGTGATCAATTTCTCAGATTCGAAGCATTCCCTTTCAGCAATGTTACTGGTTAGAACTGATCTTAGAAAGGCAGGCAGTGCCACGGAGACCCACCTCTGTATTCTGTGTTAAGTGACAGCAGTGCTGGTGGCCTTCTGTAAGCTTTCCAAGAAACCAGAGCACTTTACAAATGTCCAAAGATGGTACTATTTCTTTCAACAGAACCAGTCAACTTCACTGGGATGCTTCAAAGCAGTGGTGTAGGTTTAAAGAGATGGCCATTCAAAGCATGTTGGAACATCGTGAGTACTGTGGTGGTTTGAAAGAGAATGGTCTCCACATGCTATTGAATGTTTGGTCCCTAGTTAGTGGAACTATTTGGGAAGGATAAGAAAGTGGGTGGACTTATTGGAGGGAATGTGTGACTGTGAGTGGCTTTGGGTTTCAAAAGCCCATGAGACCCAGTCTCATTCTGTCTCTATGCCTGAAATGTGTGGATCAAATGTGAGCTCTGAGATGCTTCTCAAGCATCATGCCTGTCTGCCTGCCAACACACTCTGCAGTGATGGTCTTGGACCAGTCCTCTGAAACTGCAACAAGACCCTGAATTATAAGTTGCCTTCATCACAGCAAAATAGAATGACAACTGAGATTTAATCCCTTATTAAACATTTTTATTAAATACTCAGTAATTGGGATAAAAGTTCTTAATCACTCTCAGCCCAACTAAGTACCTGGCTAACTTATTTTTGGTGGGTTGTCATTGGCTTAGTTGTCATGCATCAGCTAAGTTGATACAAGCATTACCAGTGCCTCAGATCTACCAGCTCCAGGATGGCAGTTAGTCTATCCCCTCCTTTTATCCAGTGGTTTTCAGAGCAGTTGGGTGCACCCTGACAATAAATTCAGATGGTTCTGATAGGGCCAGAGAACATCAGCTAGATTGGAACAAAGTTTGACTTGCTGTGGTATAATGGATTGACAGGCACTGAGCCATGGGCCTGTGCACAATAATACAATATTGGGTGAAATTCTATGCAGCACTCTCCTTATGAACATCAGGAGAATGTTGCCCTCTCATAGTAGCTTTACACACTCTGTGTTTTGGAGACACAGTTGCTGATCTTTACAGGATTTGCACACAGCAGAAGAGGATTTATATATTATGACCTTTTCCAGCTGGTAATCTCATTTATTTGGAAAGTACAAGTGTTTTTACCCAAGAAAATTTAAACTGGTAAATGTCTTCTTGTGCATGTGAGTTTCACAGGTCATTGTTCATATTTAGGGATCAATTGTTCCAGACTGTATGGAGGAGTTAAAACACTTTGCAGTGGTCTAAGACTCATCTGTTTATTCTCCTCCTCCTCCTCTTCTTCCTCCTTGTTTCACAGGAGCAACCACATAAGAACAAAGCTAAATATGAAAAGGTGCGAGCTTCTGTCATCATTATTTCATTTGCATTGGTTACTTTCTTCATTGATGTAACAAAAAAATACTGACAAAAATGAACTTAAAGAAGGAAGGATTTATTCTGTTTCACAGTTAAATGATATGGTTCATCATGGCATGGGAGGTGACATTAGGAGGATGAGGTAGCTGTCACATTGTGTGTACAGTCAGGAGGAAGGAAGACAGATGCTGACGCCTAGTTCTCCTTCTCTTTCTCATTCAGTTGGAGAACCCACCTTATCAGTTAAACCTTTATTAAAACACCCTCACAGACATTCACAGAAGTGTGTCTGGTTGGTGGTTCTGAGTCCAGTTATCTTAATAGTCAATATTAACCATCACACCACAAAGTCTTTAAATAAGTCATAATCATTTTCAACTATAAAGCCCGCTAGTACAATCACCCACCTATAGATAAAGTTTCTGTTCCACCTGGTGCCGCCATCCTTCAGTCCCAAATAAACACACAAAGACTTATATTAATTTATAAATTGTTTGGCCAGTGGCTTAGGTTTCTTGATGGCTAGCTCTCTCTTAATTATTAACTCATTTCTATTAATCTAAGTATTTTCACATGGTCTTATCTTACTGGAGAAGGATCCGTTGTTCTATCTTCCCAACATCTCTCTTTGGCAGCTTCTCCCTCTCCTCTCTCTCTACCCAGCATCCTCCTGGTCTGGTAGCTTCACCTGTACTTCCTGCCTGGCTACTGGACAATGTTTTATTCATCAATCTATAAGAGAAACATATATACAGAAGGACATCCCCCATCACCCCACCTTTCTCTCTTACTGTGGTAATAGGCTTCATCAAAGGTTTTTAGTGTAATCTAGATTTCCTTGGTGGCACTTAAAGTCAAGGCTGTTACAGGTCTGAACTGGAGTGTGAATCCAATGAGGAGGAGGTATTTTCAGGAGACTGATAAAATAAAAACCATTTTCTTCACAACACTAACATGTGATTTCATATTTTCACTGTTTGGCCCCAGTGGTGCCAAAGCTGTGGTGGGCAAAATGCCAGACTCCTAGCACCCCTCTCTCTCCTTAGCAGTGCCCTTCCTATGTCCATGACTTTGGGTTTTTCCTTGTGACCCATTTAATTTAACGAAGGCCACTACTAAACTAGCACTATCCACTAGATCCTGGTGGGATACAAAGGGGATACTCAAATGAAGGCATAGCTCAGCCTTTTACTGAATACATCCACAGGGAGTAAAAGAACTTGCATATTTAGGTTGCAAAATATAGAGAAATCAAACTGGAACTGAGCTGAAAGCTTTTCCCCTGCCTGTGAGCTTCTATAGTGCTGGCAGGAGCTGTGTGGGTTTCTAGGGAAAGAAAACACTTCAGTGGTGTTATGCAGATATGAGCCAAAGAATTACAGAGGCAATCTGACAGGCAAGGTGTACCTGCATCTAATAGTGGCATGGCTATTTGGAAGTAACCAACCATTCCTTTCTTGGATTTGAAGTTCCCTCCATATTGAAGAATACATGCTTGTTACTCTAAAGTCATTCAAAATTCTGTGGCAGGAGAGATCCCAGACTCAGTAGGGGAAGGCTTGATTCTCTTTACCTGATTGACATTGCATGAAATCACCTTCCATAACTGTCTGTTTTTAGCCACAGACAATCGTCACTCTCAGCCTTCATCGAAGGAGCCTTTCTTTCCAGTGATTAAACTGGAACAGTTGTGTTGTCAGTCCCAAACAAGCTGTTTAAGTCATTCCCTAAAAGGTTCGGGGAACACGAAGATGAGTGGAAAGAATTTAAGAACTGGGAGGAGAAGAGCTATGGAATGATATCTACTGAGCAATGCACAGCCATTGCAAGCATAAACTTCCAACTGCTGCAGATGGTTGGACTGAGTCTGTGGAAGACTGTGCCCTTCAACACCCAGGAAAGACAAGACAGGAACTCTTGAGGGAGGGCCTGTCTCTCACTGCTGAACTATTCCTTAGAGAAAAAATATTCTATTTTCTCCAAAAGTTAGCAAGTGATATAATACCAGCACTATTCTGGACCACAGAGGAATCTTAATATATGCAGAACTCTCATTTTCCTAATATGTAGGTGACTTTTAAATTTGAATAGGGGTGAGGACTGTGATAGCATTAACTTTGTGAACTTTGCAGACACAACAAGGTAAGGTGAGTAAGCAAGCTTGAAAGGGATGGTGTGTGGTTGAATTCAAAAAAATTCACTTGACCCTTCAATAGCAAGTACAATAATAATCAAATTACTATAAACTTCAACATTAACAAAAATATGAGCCATAATGATAACTAGGTTTTGGTTAATGAGATTCTAGTGCCATACATTATTTTTTTAAAAAAAAATCATCCTTGATTGAAAGTTTAATTTACTCATAGATTCTTAGATTGTCTGCCAAAATGTACCTTTAGTGAACCAAGAACTAGCTAATCATGATGAAAAGCAAAGAGAAAAGGCAGTTCTTGCAGAATGGATGATTTGATAGGAAAAGAACAACTGATTGCTTATAGAATGAGTGAAAGAGATGAGTGAGCCTGAAACAAAGGGGGTGGTACTACTTTGGGAGAACAAGAGGCTATGGAACCACATGGGAGGCTTCCCTGAATCTGGGACTGCAGACGAGGGCCTCATGAGCTTCACACAGGCAGCTGGTGTGGGCGAAGACATCCGGCTTCCATATCCTTCAGACAGGGTAAGGGACACTGTGGTTCCAGGCAGCACCTCCGAACAAAGGCACCTAGCAGATAGATTAAGCATGCGTGCTGCCGTGCACACACATGGGATGTGCTTTCTTTGAGTGGCTGTAGTTAACAACTCCTCTGATTTAGTATGAGCTGTTAAAAAGAATCACTGCACTTCCACCAAATTACCATACCACTAAAAATGCTCCTCAACCTGTCAGTGCTGCGCCTGCAACCCCAACCTTCCGATGGTTTATCTTTCATTCGGTATTTGATCTTTTTTATCACCAGAAAGTGACGACAAATAACCCAAATGCACACAAACCGTTCTCTCCTTGTTCTTCTGGGAGCTGCTTTCAGAGTTCAGAGCCCCTGTGCCCCTCCACGCAGTAAGATCGGCTCAGCAAGAGAGTATTGGCTGAAAACCCTAAGCATGCTGCACTGGCAGATGGAGTGTGTGGCCATTTTTGAAGAGGAACAAATGTATGAATTTAATTAGGAGGAGATGTGACAGCTCCTTTCCTTGCTTGCATAATTTTGGAGACAATCGTGATGAGGTACAAAGACTCACTCCTGAGGCATCTCTCGTTTCTTATCTTCTTTCTATTTACCTCATCTTTCTATACGCCTCTCCCCAGCTTAGGAACTCACTTACAAACTGTATTTACACAACTTTTCTTTTCACATATTTGTGGTAAAGGCTGGCTGTTGCTGTGATTATTTTAACAGGAGACCCACTTGGCATAAGCACATTTAATTTATGGCCTTGGAGTGCTAACAGCAGCCTGCCTCTGAGGAAAATCATATACTGGGGTGTTCATTGTCATGTTTGTACTAGAGTAGAGAAAAGCCAGTTTTCAGAGGGCAGGTATTCATGAGATCCATTGCTTTTACAGAGACTATTTTCTTGATAAAATCTGTGGCCTCACAGTAAGTTAAAGAAAAAAAAAAATTCTAAGGGCAGAGACGACCATGTCTTGATATTAAATAAGAAAAGTTCCAAATGGGTCAGTGTGATTGAACAGCCAGAGCTGCCATACTTAGCAGCCTTTCCTAATGTTTGAAAAGATGCACAACATCCACAGAAGAAGAAAGGAACTCAGGAAATACAGAAGCGCATGCAGTCGGCTTCGACAGCCATCTCTGACTTCTGTAGATGGAGATGACAAACCCTGCCCCACATGCATAGGATGAGGCTGATGAAGTGCAGTGACGTGTGGAGAAAACCTGAAGCCACAGTAATCTAAAGGATCCCCACCCCTGCTCTAACCCGTCACATTAAGCAGGACCTCATGTATTTTAGTTTGAAGTGATCCTGAGGGAGAGTAGGGTTGCTTCCAGAGGCTCAGCCCCACTCAGAGGTCAAAGATTAATCTTGTGTTGGAACTTTTACATAGCCACCTGCTTGAGGCTCCTTAAATAGCTTCATCAGAGACCCCATTCATAAGGACCCAGCATCTGAGCTCATCCAAAAGGCCCTGTGCTTCCTATCGTGCTTCCTCCACCCGCTCGTGGGGACTGGTTATTTGCACTATCAGAGGCAAATTTGATGGCAGAACAGTAGTTTCATGGTCCTTGGAACTGAGTTTCCCTCTTCTTTGTAAAGAGAAATAAGGGGGGAACAAGATAAAATAGAGCACACCCTGAGTGAAGACAGAACTTGAGGAACCAGGTGACTGTTCACTGAAAGGCCAGTGCCTTTTCCATGTGTAATGGCAAGTAGAACACATGGTATCTCATTCTTCTGAAACAGTGTGACCATGGCCATCTAGGCTTGTGTGAGAGTCATGATAAGTAGATGAGACCAGGAGTCTGAGAATGGAAAAAGTTCTGGGAAAGGGGGAAATGAAGACATGGGTACTGGGTGTTATATAACTCGTGTGTGTGTGTGTGTGTGTGTGTGTGTGTGTGTGTGTGTGTGTGTGTGTATATGTCTGTGTGTGTGTGCATATGTCTGTGTGTGTGTGTGTGTGTCTGTGTGTGTGAACTCATGTTATACATGCACATGTGTTTATGATCATGAACATTCACGTGAAGGTAGAAGATGACATCTATGTCCTGTTCTCTTGCTCTCTGTATAACCCCTAAGACAGGGTCTTTCACTGAACCTGGAGCTCACTGTTTTTGTCTGGGTTGGCTGGCCATCAAGCCCCAGGGATCCTCCCGTCTCTATCTCTCCCAAAAACTCTAGGTTTATAAGTGCACACAGCAACATCTGGACTTTATATGGATGCTGGGAAGTTAGCTTAGTTCTTTATGCCCATGCAGCAAGTGCTACTGATGCTGCTTGGAGTCTAGAGATGTGAGCACAGGGTTGCCTGTGGGATGCTCCCGTGAGTAGTGCACTGGAAGTCAGTTGCATTGTTGAAAGGAGATGAGTGACATGATTTAGTCTCCGTTTTGAAAGTTGACTCTGGCTGTGTCATGAATGAGGACTGGGCTGAACCATCTGGGGAGACTCTCACAGGCCAGAAAATGCTGTTTTGAATCTAGCTGGTAATGAGAAAATGATGAAGACATCGATGGGTCCAAGAAGTCATAAAAATAACTTCTATGGAACATACTGAGTTATAGAAGTGGAGATGGTCAGCAATGACCACGTTGTAAAGCAAATCTGTAGCAAAAACATTGAAAAATGGCTGTTCGTAGGCTAATTCTGAGTAGGCTAGGGTTCCAATACCATTGGATACTTTTGGTTTTGAAACTAAAGAGGTATCCTTTGTATACTCAAACATGGATGCCAGCACTGGTTTTCTGTCTGGATGTGGAGTACATATTTGAAAATTGTCAGCAGACAAGTGATATTTAGTTGCTTGAGTGTTGTAGCTGAACTCAGTGGTAGAGTTCTTGCCCAGCAGGCATAGGGTCCTAAGTCTAACCCCTGACACACAAAATTTCAACAACAAAACAAATCTAGTATGTGATGTAAAGTCACCTGGGAACACATAAGGAGAAGGATGGAATTGAGGCTTAGCTCATTTGAAGACTAGAATCAGCATTCTCTGTTCTCCCAAGTCTCCAGAGGAAATTGGGGGACAGAAAACTGAACAAATTAGCAGTGTGAGGAATTATGGAATCCAGAAATAGTGGTTTCTAGAAGGTGTCACACCTGTAAATCATGAAACACAAGAATAGAGATGGCAGAATGATGCTCACCTGTGTCAGACACTGCTGAAAGGCCATAAGGGCAAGCTGTGACAAAGGACTCTGAAACCTCCTTTTCAGAGCTCTGGGTTGTGTGGCCTCAGTTGACTTTTGACAAAGGCTCTCTCAGTTGAGCACTTGCTGGAGAAGAGCCAGCAGCACAAGAGATATAAGGGTTAAGGAAGAGTTGATTAGGAAGCCCCCTCCTGAGAACAAAGTAAAACACGACCCAGAATTGAGAAAGGTGAAGGCATGTGTGCGAGACACCAGCCCTAACCTACTGCTGCTGGGAGGTCAGGGGAAGCTCACAGGACACACATGTGAGCAGACGGGCAAAGAAAGGATTGGGAACAGTCATGATGTTGCCCCAGCCCTTAAGATAAAATTCAAGTTAGGACAGAGGAAGAGTGGAGGAGTCATGTGCAGGTGTGTGGAGGGGAAGGTACATCAAAGGAGGAGGCTTCCAGCTCCTTGCTTGTTTCCCTACCCTTTATGCCCCTCTCTTTTGAGATATGCCATAAGCAATTTTTATTTGATTAACTCATTTGCCCCCTTAAGACCAAGAAATCAACAATAGTCTTTTAGTGATTATAGATAGCCAGCACATCCCTCCTTTGTGCCGTCCATATACTAGCAACCATCATTTTTCCATCAACTCAGAAGGATGCTCAGAAGGGAGATGTGGGGAGGGTGACTGCAAGGGGGCAGAGAACACTGGAAACCTCTACTACCACATACCTCAGAAAACTTCCCATGGAGCTGGGTCTATCGCTAATCATTGGGCTCTGCTATCTGAATGCATGATGTAGCTTATCCATCTAAGAATCCAGATCATAATCTAGACCAACATTCACAAAGAGCAGACTTGTGATAATTGGACATATTTAGAGCTAATGAAGCAGTGCCTGATGCGTGTCCATCACTTCTTCCCCATACCCCCTCCCTGACTTCATCCACCTTGCTGGAGCAAGCAGCTCCTACTGACACTTGGCAATAGGAGCCTTCTTCCCCCAGGTGCAGTGGGCAGAGCACTGGGCTCATTTGCACATTCAGGGTTTCATTACTCCTGTGTGACTAATGTCAGTAGCAACTGAGTAGGTTTAGAAAGTAAGAGGCAATCAAGACTGCCTCAGTTAAAGTCACTCCAAGGGTGGCACCAACATCTTTCACATATTTTCCTAAAGCGCTAGGTTTTGAGTGGGTTTTATTTTTTTTCTTACAAGTTACAAATTGTAGTTCTCGAAGACTGGGGACTCACTCAGGGACATCATAGGGGTGGGGGAGTCTGCCTGAATTAAGATCTCCAGTTTCTACTCATGTATTTCTTAGTGTTTCTTGTAGCAAAGGGTAAGGGAGTGAAGAAATGTACTAAAATTAAAAAAAAAAAGATTAAAACCTTGCCCTATTTTTTGCAGACTTAAAAATGGGCCTATTATATTTATGGTTTGGTCAACTCTTTACTCCTAATCACATAAGAACATACCCCAGAATTAAAAATCAGGGGTTATAGTCTACAAAGAGCCATCCTGCTTGAGCTTATGTGCGAGGATTGGAGCTACATTTCAGAGGAGAAAAATAGGTGACCAAAATAGACCAGAACAGACTACATGCTGCTGCAGACCTCCTGAGTGCTGCTCTTGCTCTGTAGGCATTCTAGAATCTTAGATATGTCCCCAGGTACCTGTAATACCCACAGTGACACAGTGTGCATCCAAAGACACAATAATACCAAAGTTGGGAAAAAACTTTGTGTTACTTTATCAACTCTGGCATCTAGTTTTAAGATTATATAAAAAAAAGAATAAGCAAACAAAATCTTCTTGGTGGCAACTGTGAATATATTTTTAAATGCTATTAACTGACAGCACATCTTGTTCGGAACTATCTTTAGTAGGTGTTCTGATGAGGGAAAGCTGGGTTGTCACAAAAAATAACAGGAAATGACTATATTGAAACAACATGTGAAGAAGATGTTGAGGCTCAGGAAGGAAAGTAGCTAGGCTTTGGACTGTAATATATTGGGAATATTTTCCCCCCAACTCCAAAAGAATCAATGTTTGTCTAAATTTGAAAGTAGTAAAATTTTAATGAACAAATAAACAAAGAAAAGGGTTAAGTGTTAAAGTGACAATAAATGATAGAGTCCACTCCAGATAATGATATCATTGTCAATATCACATTCTCATGGCATTGCTGTTCTGTTCAAGGAATATGCTGACTTCCTTTTGGAAACTGTTGTGTTTATTTTTTTTAATATAATGGTATTTGCCCTTGAGACACAAGGATATTGTTAGTCTAAGGTATAGCCTCAAGACAAACTAGAGATGTCATCTTTAGGTATATACTTATTTCCTTTCTTATCTATTGCTGTGACAAGGTAGGCAAACCTGGTCACTTCATAGAGAAAAAAAGAGATTCATTTGAGTTATGATCCTAATGGCTAAACCATCCCAACAGGAAAGCCCTTGTGTCTAATAAGGTCAGTCCTGACTTTGTCACAGCATAGAAGGGAAATGGGAAAGGAGACTCTCATGTGCAGGAGATCATGAGGTGGGTTTGCTTTATAGAAACCCCACTTGGGGACCAGCAGGACTGCATAACACGTAAAGGTGTTTGAATCTGCCTGAGCCCAATCCCAGGAGGCCTAGTGGGATTAAAGAAGAGAACTGACTCCAAAAAGTTGTCCTCTGACTTTCACATGGGTGGTGTATGGCACATGCAGGTGCGCACGTGCGGGTGCACACACACACACACACACACACACACACACACACACACACACACACACACACACACACTGTTAATACATGCACTAATTAATTAACACTGAAAAAAACTCCATCCTCAAGAGAACTGACTTGGTCCTGTGACAAATGCATTGGTAATACTGCCATGGCCTAAGCACCTCCCACCCTAGAGGATCAATGTGTCTCGATGTCATTGTGTGAAAGAACAAACTGCCTTCAGATCAGTCTTCCAGGGAAAAGTTTTCTCAAATCATGGCAATACACAATATGTGGCTGTTTAAAAACCAGAGTTTACCTTATTACAATACTAAACATTGCTGAAATAAGCATATTTCTATGGGCAACTGTCTATTCTCCAGTTGTTTGTTTGTTTGTTTATAAACAAACTCTTACAAATGTTCATGGAAGGTGATTATCCCTGTTACCAAACTGCAGCAGTGACAATGACTGAGCCCAAAAGTTGTGCAACGATTCATGCACATTTATACAGTAAGTCATCTGTAGCATATTTATTCCACCATTCTTTTGGGAAAAAACCATTAAATTTTATCCTCATTTTCAACTGCATGGAGGATATTTGTTTGGAAGACATGTCTCAAAAATACTCTACCTAAAAGTAAAAGAGAGGCAGCCGTATGAAATACTTTTTTGTACTAATGTTCTTGAGTTAACAAATACTGTGCATCACTGAGTAAACACTTTGTTGGTAAATTTTCTGTGCATGACTCTTTTGCCTGTGTCTATGTATGTACACCACAAATGTACAGTGTCCGCAGCTGCCAGAAGATAGGGTCATCTTCCCTGGAACAGTTGAGAGCTGTCATGTGGGTGCTGGGAACTGAATTCCGATCCTCTGGAAGAGCAGCCAGTGCTCTTAGCTCCTGAACCATCTCTTCCAGCCCCCGGTCATGCACTTTTATCAGTGAACAAATAGCATGGCTTTGTAGTGCGCCTTCAGCATACCCTGATCAAAGTCTGTGTAAGCAAGGAGAGGATGATGTCATTGAGTGGTCAGCTTGCTTCATTCTGGAGGATACCTTGAGTGCTTTGTATGAAGACGTTTAAGTGGCAAGCATGCAAAAGTTAGTTAAATGTTGACTGTCATGTGTAATAACCTGTTTGTAAACTGGAAGACAGGGCATCTCAGCTGAGCCGTGTGACAACTATAAAGTGCTCAGCACTTACTGACTTCTTAGTCCGGAGGTAAAGTTGAATAGTGAGGGTGACTTTTGTTCAGCAGAATAGAATCTCAATCATTTCTTTAAAAGCCCATTAATATCTTTATTCGGGGCATCCATTTTGGTCTATAATACCTCATTAGTAGAACTTTTATTTAAAACTGGAGCCATGTGTCTTGTGGTTACTCTCCGGTGACAGGGCCTGATTCTCACATGAAGCTGGTATCACACACAATGACAGGGTACAAAATCCTTTGTTACACAAGAACAGTGCTTTCCCCAGGGACCCCGGTGTCTTCTCCTGGGGAGAGTTGTGTGCACAGGCAGAAACTGGACAATTCACCTTGTTTGTAGAAGTACTTTCATATATACAGATGCAAGAACTTAGAAGTCTCACAGGGATAATTAACAACTTGGACATAATTCCATAATTCACAATGACTTCCCTAAACCAAGACACCACACGCTGACCTCACTGAACATGGTGGAAAGTCGCTTTCTGGAAGTGTGGACGCAGACTTGTGAAGCCCAGAGAGCTCCTAAGACCCAAGCTTCTTACTGACAAGGCCTAGAGTTTGCTGCTGCTTATTCAAGTCAACATCAAGGAGAATCTGGTGCCTTCTGGCTCCTGTCAAGGGGTTGTATGTATTATTTGGGAAGTGCTGTTGGAAGATGCTTGAACCTCTGACAAGGAGAAAACCATGAATGGCAGCAGAATTTTCAGAGACATCATGGGTTAGTTTGGGAGACAGGGAAGCAGGTGACTGAGTGGTGTGTGTGCTTGCTGAATGTATCTATCACAAGAGTCATTGTACTCTCTTATTTTCAATTCCCTGTATGTCCAAAGAAGTCCAGGACATATAAATATGGACTCTTCAGTCCCCACACAAATGAATAATATTGTGATACTAGAGGTGGAGAGAAGACTAAGTGACCATACGTTAGAGATCTTTTCTTTGGTGTCTACATTTTTAGACTCAAAAGAAAAACCTAGAGTAAAACCTGTTAAAAAAATACATGCCCTTAAAATACATTCTACATTAAAATAAATGAAAGGAAAACTAAGAATTTATAAAAAGCATCTGCTGCTGGATGTGGTGTGTAAAGATTAAATATTGGCTATAAATCATAGCAGACACTCCCCTTCTCTCTTTACACACACACGGAAAGAGATATATACATATACATATGTGTGTGTGGTATTATATATGTAGATAGATATAGATACACATACATATGATGTGATATTGTGTATGTATGTATTTGTAATAGTTCACACACCAAAGCTCAAGCAATCTTTCTCAGACACTTCACAATGGGACCTGTGTAGAAGAAAGCCTGAGGTACTGTAACGGATCAGCACAGAGTTCTAATAAATGTTTCTATTCGGATAAATGTTTCCATGCTGGTGTGAAAAATAGATTCAAGAGATGAGAGGGTGAAAATACCAAGGTTTCAAAATCACGTTGAGATTTCATCTTATAATAAGAGATAATAATTACTGTGTTTTGACATGATTGCCGCTGGTATTTGTGGAGCATTGCATTGTGCTTTTGCCTTTTGATATATTTATCTACCGAGTTTTACTAATGTAATTTTAAAGGGATTTTCTAAAATTGCCAGTTGTTGTATAGAAATAAAAAATAAAAAAGACCTGGGCTGGAGAGATGGCTCACAGTTTAAGAGCACTGACTGCTCGTCCAGAGGTCCTGGGTTCAATTCCCAGCACCCACATGATGGCTCACAACCATTTGTCAAGATATGGTGCCCTCTTCTTGCCTGAAGGCATATTTGCAGGCAGAACACTATACATAATAAATAAGTAAATCTTTTAAAGAAAGACCTAAGTATGAAGTGATGCGCATGTGTCTGGAGAGTATGTGTCAACTCTGCACAGAGCTATGGGAGATAGCAAATGGAACAGGGTTTCCAATAGTTCATCCATTTCTCTAACTTGCTCTAAAGCTCCTATCAGAGGATTGGCAGCTACCATGAAGCAATACCCTGCCTGATTTTCTCATGTGACAGCCTTACATGATGGCTTCACATCAGCACAACTGCCCTGATTTTGAGTTCCATGCTAATTTCCATTCTGTTCAGCCAGGGCTTTTTTTCTCACCACAATATTCAAAGAAGGGGGACTTCTCCATCTGACAGTCACATGCTCCTAATCACTGTGGTGGCAATGGTAATCACAGAACTCAGGAGTTGTGCTTCATCTAAAACACTCAGCCCTCTCTAGTGGTACCTGAGGGAATTAACACTTTGCCAGCTTGCTTTCAAGAGGGTCCTCTCATTTGCTGCTGGGAAATGATGTGTAAAGATGCAGCATTGGCTAGAAATCATAGCAGACACTCTCTTTCTCTCTTTACACACACACACACACACACACACACACACGATATATATATATATATATATATGTATACATGTGTTATTGTATATATATGCATGTATTATTGTATATGTCACAATGTATACGCATATACATAAATAAACACATATATATTATCTGTGTGTTTGTGTGTATGTACAATAGACCTAGCATTTGACTCACTTAGAAAAGATAAAAACAATTCCTTTATACAGTGTTTTCTGATTTAAGACAGGCTCCCTCCTCTATGGGTGATTTGAGTAACTGATTTGCAAAAAAAACTTGACTCTGGAGTTAAATGAGGGTCTCTCATCTACATACACATACCCTTACACACACACACTCACCCATGCAAAGACACAAATGTACTCTCCTACACACATATAGTCACAGCATCCTAACACACACACACACACACACACACACACACACACACACACACACACACAATCTTCCTCTTAAGTCAAAGAGGAGCTTCCTTCTCCACAAGGGCAGGGTTTCCAGCCTGGGCAGAAGAGATACCATGCCTAAGAAAAGAGGTCCAAACACTTAAAAAGTCCAGGACAGCATAAGAAATGGACAGATTTAGGGATAGCAGGATCCAGAGTCACAAACACAAAGGCATCTGTCTCCCTCCACAGGGTTCACTCTAAAAGGCTCATCTCCCTACACAAACCTCCCCTCTTTGCTCTGCTTTTCTCCACAGTTCTTCTCATCGTATGGTAAGTCACACAGTAATTGCATGTAAGCTGTAGCTTCATGCAAACACTGGTAGTGTGAAAATCCTCAGTGGGTAGGTGCCACATATACATTTATGCATGTGTATTTGTGTGTATGTGTATAGAAGTGTGCCTTCGTGTGTGTACATATGTGTATGCATGAATGTTTGTGTTCCATGCATATCCTGAATGCAAGGGAATGAAATGGTCATGATTTAATTTAGCTCCCTGACCAGTAACATTTCATGATACATGTTTAATGGATCTAAATTTTGGTCTGTGATGACTCTCGAGCAACAACCGAAGCTATTGCCACTGTGCTCTGTATCTCTCACTCTCAAATGTGCCCGTAAGTTTTTCCCCATTCTTCTCTCTTCCCTTAGAGGTCATATAACAAGTATATTCTCTCACAAAACCCTGAAGTGAGAACACTATGCAAAAAGAGAATTTGCTCCATTCATAGCAGATTTGCCACAAATAAGAAACCCATGGTCTGAGTCCACCAGGCAAGAACATGTAGCCAGACCTGACATAGCTTCTTGTTTCTGGAAAGCACCAAACTCTCTCCTCCCTCCTCACCCTGAGGAATCTTTGCAGAGGTTGGTACCCCCTCCTCCAAGCTCTTCATCACACTGCACATGTCAATACTTCTAGGACTAGTTCTGCTTGGCAATTGTGAGCTTTCCTTTACCTGGAGAACTTCAGCAGAAATGATGGGGTTCCTTAGTGAGACATCTCCTGTAAGAGTCAGAATGGAGCCCATGTCCTGGGTCCGTGGTTAAGAATCCCACTCACTTAGGAGCTGGTAGCAACAGAGCGAATGTTTGTATCACCTGCGAAGAAGGTGACCAATATGACCTATGCTATGTCTAGAAATCTCCATAGAGGATTCTTGGGCATAGTTTGCCTCATGAGTATGTGTGTTTTCACTTTGTCCTAACAGCAGCGTTCTTACCTGTGTACAGATGGCTTTCTTTGCAGGTTTCCCTAGGGTTTGCCTTTTGCCAGGCTCAGTCTCACTTTGTCAATATCCACTTTCTTTCCTCCTTGTAGGATTTTTGCCTTTCTACCTCTACCATCTTCCATTGCACCTGTCCCTAACAACTGAGACACATTCTCCTGGGCAGTGTGGCAATGACACTGTTGTAGGACTGCACAATGGCTTTTTGACAAATGTCCCTGCAGTCAGGCTCACTGCCTCTTAATTGGCCTCTCTGGCTCATTCTCCTCTCATGCTCTTCTCCAAAATTAGACACATTGCACGTAGACAAAGCTTCTCTTCTGCTTCGTGATGCCTATTCCCATCACTCTGACACACACAGTACTCAGGAGCAGCCCACCCCCTCCAGCAGTTACTCAAAGGTCAGGAAACCGTGTGAGAACAGAGAAAAGAAAATGTCAGCCTGGGAATTACTGGATGTGTGTCTGTGCAGAAGGCCAAATCTTTTAAAAGATAAATATCATAGACAGAGGGAATGCTAAGGGACCTCTGTCTCTCACAGTTTACTGTGGAATTTATAACCTCCAAACTGCTTAGCTTGGGTTCCCACACAGTCTTCAGAGATCTGTCATCTGCCCAGTTCAGTGTCAGCCCGCCTTGCCCATCTTCAGTCCATCTTTGCAGTTCTGGTTATTGGTCTTTATGATTGACCCAGATTAATTTAAATGTCCACAATTACAACATTAAAACAGTGGTCAGGAAATTGGTGTCATTTCCTTAAAAGAGAATGAAAGTGTGGAGGGATGGGAAGAATACTATAAAATGATGCTGTTCCCGAACAAGGCCTGCTACAGCACTCAGATTCAATGTCACTCTGACTCCCTCCACAAACAACAGCAACAACAACAACAAACCAAACACTGCCCATCATTGGAGGTGGGAGGGGCTTATGAGGCATTACCTTTTTTCTTCAGGAGCCATTGGCCATTAATGGCTGATGGGGGAACAGGAGTCACTTTCTACAGTGATGTAGTTACTAGTTAGTCATCCATATTCCAGTGGTGCTTATAAAAATGATTGTATTAAACTCAGAGACTCATGCACACACCCAAAACAATGTAAATGCAAGAAGGGAAACTATTGAGAAGAAAGGGGGCTCTTGATTATAGATGGGAATGTTATACAAGAGGGGAGTGAGGTTGGCTATGATCAACTATGTTGTAGAAGTGTAAGAAGTATACAAGGGATCAATTAATTAATTTTAAAAAAATGAGAAAATACATAATGTTGCCCAAAATGTTTAGTTAATGGAAATCACTGAAACAAATTCATTTTAGTTATGTATGAAACAAATAAACCAAATAGATTACAGAACCTACAAAAAAATATGTTACTTAGTTCTATAAGGTGACTCAAGTTTGAATAAAAGATATGTCAGCATAAAACCACTGATGTAGAAGCTGGAGAGATGACAATGATTAGGGGTGCTTGTTGCACCCAGTCCTCCAGACTTAGAGACAGTGTGAGTATTTCTGACCTCACCTCCAAAGAGCATTATTTCTCACATCTGACCTTCTAGAATGTCCTTCATGGTGATCAATAGTTTTCTCAGTGTGGCCCACAGGTCTTGTACCACAATACTCCTCTTAAGACATAGCTTTTGCATGGTGGGTGTTGTTATTATGGGGACACATGCCAGCAACACTGGAGCCATTCTATTGCCACACTGAGAACCAGCCACTTGGCCAGCTCTTTCTGGAATGTCTCTAGTGAACTGCCTCTGCTGTGCTAGTTGCACTGGACCTGTAGGGCTGCTCCAAATAGATTTTTAATGATCCATGGACCATGAAGTTTAGGATTTTTGCTTCACATCCTTCAACAAAATTGATCTCCGATTTCTATTATATGAAGACAGGGGTGTCTTTTCAGTAAGTGAATCAAGTAATTTCCCACCACTGAGGAAATAGGGAAGATACTCAGTTATCTGTGGGAAATTTAACTCCAGCGTATAGGGAGGAGTCAGTTGCATATATTTAAAGAATATGATTTTCATTTTCTCCAGACACAGGAAGAAATGAATGTAGAGACCTATTTCTAGTTGTCTCCACCAGGCCCAGTCATACCCCCTCACAAATATCCGTGGGGCACTCATATAAAGCCTTAGAGCTGGAGGTGTTTGAAAAGTCTTTTAATGGGAGTAAATATCACAGGAATTCAGTCTATTGTTCTGAGGTAAGACAGTGAGGGAGATATTTGAAAGCATTTCTCCAGACACTACAGAACACAGCACCAATGACAAAAACACTGTAAAACCTCTCATACACCCATACACAAGAAAAGATCTTTCTAAAAATCATTTTTAATTAAAAAATGGACAAAAGCACAGAGATGGATCTCACTTTGCTTTCCTATATGCTAGAAAAGTTCTGTGGTTTTCTTGAAAACCCAGCTTTTCTGGTTTTACACTCTGTTTGGACTCAGAAATGGGTTGAAGAGATACATTATTTTATTCCAAGAGAGTCTCGGGCTTTTTCTACTGTACAGGCTTCCTGTGAGGAATGTGGATCCACTGAAACTTTAAAAGTTTGTATAATTTACAACAACATGACATAGGTGTAAATGCAAGCTTAGTTGTAGGCAGAGATGAAGGTCACATGCTTTCACTTTCTGTATCTTGCTGTTCAGAACAATACACAATTGTAGTAGTGTTTAGCACGCATCAAACATCATCTCACCATAGTTGCAGTCAGCATGAGACTGTGGAGGGTAGGGTGGCTGGTGAAGGTGAGCCATATGCCACTATTTCAGTGTGACGGAGGGATCTTGTTTGGGTGAAGTATTACCTGATGGTGAAAAGGAGACCAGCCCAGGGAATTACTATGCATATTCATATCAGTACTCTCAGGTCCCACAAATTTTCTGTACTCTTGTTACAAGATACAAGAGGATGCCAATTTAAAATTAGATGCGAAACATCTCATAAAGCCAGTAAGAGTCAGGAAGCCATGTAGATGGGCTTGGTTCATGGTGACTGAATGATGACTAAATGGCTTAGCTTGGAATCTTCTCTGTGGGGCTGGGGAGTACTTCTGTGGCTGATGCATTTATTAGTCTGTCTATCCAGTTCCCCATGTACAGAATACCTGCCATCCAGCCAGTTGTGTACAGAGAGGCATAAAGAAGTAGATGTTGGCTATATCACATGGCTACAAGCAGGTAATAAGTCCCATTGGATCTGATGACAATGGATTCTTTGGAGATATCTCATTCCTGGTTAAGCTGATATGGATGAATTCTTAGTCAAATGTGGGCAACTGGGGACTCACTCATTGAGCAGTGATGGAGGGGAGGTCTGTTCTATGTGAGACATACTGCACCTCATAGAGCTTCATTGTTTCAGTTGTCATGTGATATAATCCTGTTTAGATGTGGGGACTGCTTTGATGATGCCATCCTTTGGATTCACCATGATTCAATCCTAGTCATTCAGGCTGACTCACGATATACAGCAAGATGGTAGGATATTGTTACAATTCAATATAGAAGTAGCAGGCTGTCTCCTTAAGTTTAGAAGTTAATCATCTACCCCAAGAACTGAGTATTGGCCAACATTCACTCTTGGAAGGGAAAGGGAAAGGGGTTTCCCAGTAATAAAGATGGGCATCAAAGAGATCCAGGCTTTGACTCTGGGTGACTCTGAACAAGTCACCCTGTTTTAAAGTCATGTGTTATTAGGAAGTAATGGGCTTGACTCTCACACTAAAGGAAGCTGAAATAAGAATGGAAGGACCATGAACATGACCCAAGCAGATCACATGGAAATATCATTCTTCTACACAAGAGAACAACTTCCCACTTATACATACTGTGACTCTGTCTGAATAAATTTCTCATGAGGAGAAAAATCATGAAGGTCACATTCAGGGATGAAGAGCACTCATGGTCTCCCATCATCACTTCAGCTTAGGCAAAGAACAGAAACCAGAATTCAAATATGAGAGCTACTCAATGGTACATACTAGGAAGGGACCAGTATAGATCTGACTGTCCTTCACAGCAGGGGTGCAATTCAGATGGTAGAAACCATTCTTCTCCATGGAGATGGCATTGTAGTGATGGAGAGAAAGAAGGGAAAGATAAAGGACTCAAACAGAAAATCAGGTACTGGAGTGAAGTCTAGAGGACTGTAGAACTGTTGTGAAATTGTGAAATGGCCTCAGCTTATCCCCCCTCTCTCTCTCCTTCACCCAAGTCAGTTTCTTCTGTGTTTCATTTCTTCCCTTCTTCTATGCACATACCTCATGTCTTCCATTAACTCCAGTTCTTCAGAACCAGAGATTTTTCTGTCTTTTTCAGGAGCAGTACTTGATGCACCCTGTGGTTTGTGGGAGATTTAAAAATAATGTTTTCTATGTGAATAGAGGATTATCTCTACATGAAAACTATGTCAGATAAGGAGCCTGACTGCTGAGAAAGGATAAAGGATAAAGTATAAACTAGCATCAGTGCCTGTGGGCATGCATCTACCTTTCTCCATGCATGAGTTCGTTTTTGCCCTTGCAGGGTCCTTAGATTTCTGGGCACCTCTTGCAGTGCCCTGGTTCCATTTCCTTTCTAGAACTGCATCTTGGGCACGTGTGTGTGTGTGTGTGTGTGTGTGTGTGTGTGTGTGTGTGTGTGTGTATACACTTGAGCATAGGCATTGTTTGGCCAAATTGCTTTGCAGGAAACTCAGGAGCCAAATGGCAGGTTTATCTACATCCCCTTTAATCTAGAAATGGCTTTAGGAATGGAGGGTGACTCTGATGTGTTTACCAGTACCAATAGTTTTCATTGTTTTCTGCCTGGGACTTTCCACAAGTAAGCATTATGAGTCTGTAACTTAAATGACAACAGATGACAGTGATACTGAAGGTGGCCGACCCACGTTTACAAGTTCCTACAGAACCCAGTGGACCTTACATGAAGTGTATCCCTGAACATCCACAGTTACTCCCCTGCTGACTGCTTGTCAGGGATGAGGCATGTTCACAGCGAATTTCTGAGTAGTTTGAGATAACAACAACAAAATCCCAATGTATGATTTAGCAGAGGTTGGTAGGGAGGGGTGCTCTGGTGTGATGCCCTTCTCCAGCAAGGTGACTTCTGCACTAAAGAGCTGATTGTCTGATTTCATTGCTTTGTATCCATGTGCTTCCATTAGATCACAGAGCCCTTGCCCGGAAAGCTGTCCATGCTGTTCCTATGGCCAGAACAGGAACCGCAAAGCAAAACTGTATGACAGCACCTGTTCTGTATGTTTGTCGTTTGTCTCAGTTTAGTGTTTGCACAGTTCCTCAAGTGTGTATATCTTGTGTGTTTATGTTACATCATTCACTGGAAAACAAAGAGAGAGAGAGAGAGAGAGAGAGAGAGAGAGAGAGAGAGAGAGAGAGAGAGAGAGAGAGAGAGAGAGAGAGAGAGAGAGAGAGAGAGAGAGAGAGAGAGAGAGAGAGAGAGAACAAAGTAAAACAGAAATTCTGTTCCAAACAAGGGAAGGTTTTGGCACTATATGTTATCAATCAGTATCAAAAGTCTTGATTTTCTAGCCACTTCTATTTAATGCTTTTAAAAAGTACCATCTTAATCTTACAACATCATAAAATAATAGAGAGGTGAATTCCTAAGTGCTGTGGGTTTGATGCTGTGAGCCTCATATATAATCATAATCACTCTTCCGTTTTCCTTCTCTCCATTAAGCAGATGCTTTACGTATTGGGTCTTAATATCAAGGTTAAGCAGAACCCAAGGAGTGCTTCACCTGCTACGCACTCAAGGTTAAATGTATCAGATGCTCCTTTTTCAGGCCCTAATCACACTGCTGACCACGTCCTGTGAGCTGAAAAATTCAGTGACGCCCAAATACACTATGAGAGGAGGAGACTGAAACTTTGACAAGTTCTAAACGAATCAGATGCCAAGTCTTGAGAGTCAAGTACATCGTAGCGAAACAAACTATAGTTGCTCAGGGAAATGCTCTGGGCTCCAGAAAGAAATCATTGGCAGTGAGTTATGCTGCCTCCCCCTCCTCACTTCCTCACTTGTATTGTGATTAATTACCTCAGATGGATTTGTTCTTCACACCAGTGCTGCCTGGTTAAACCAGCAAACACTACCACGACTGACTCATTCTGTACTGATTAGCCCATCGCCTGTCTTGGACTTGTCTCTGAATGTTTCGGATTCATGGCAACTTCTTCATGCCAAATGTGAACTTAAATTTCCCACACAAGTTTCAGTGGGTGAGTTTTAAAACTGGGACTTTTACTTGTCTACTGAGAAGTCCACAGACAAAGTGGCTTTAACATCCACCCATCTGCTCTGGGTATCTCCAGGAATTCAGGGCAATTCTCTTTTTCTCGAAGTTCTTAAAGTCTCCCTGAGAACAACTTCTGCCAGAAGCACACTGTCCACAAAAACACACAAGGTCAAGTTAGGTTCTTCTAGTGACCTGGACCCAGGGACCAAATTTGCAGCCAGCCCAGACTTCCCATTTCACTCAAACTAAGCTCCATGACTCCGAGCCTCTTCACAGCTTTTGTAGAGTTTTGTTTCTTGTTCTGCTGGGTTACAGAAAGTCTCTTAATTATTTGGCTACTATGATCATCACCTCTATGGAATGGCACCTCCTCCCTCCTCACATCAAGCACTTGAGCCTCTTGTTTAATCTGGAGTTGGTCTCTTAGGTGGAAAGCACATTTCCACCCCCCCCCCAGGATCATTTGCAGGGGACTGAGACTGCAAAAATACCCAAAGCTTTTTCTTCATGTTCTTGAAATTTCTTTTTTTGTGTGTGTTGGGGGGGCAGATTCTGATAAGTTCTTTTAAATGCACAATTTTTAATTACTCTTTAAGAGTAACTTTAAGTTAAACATACTTGAAAATCAGTGAATCTCATGTAACATAGAGTATAGGATCCATCTTGTTTTATAGTCAAGGATTATTTCTCTGTATAAGAACATGATAAATCTTGAGATTCTGTTTCAGGACTGCAATAAAACAACCACCAACCATCTGAACAATAATCAAAAACAAGGCAGGATAAATGGTAGACCTGCCTTGCTAATGTTCAAGATGTTATTCTTGATCCTCTCCAACTACAACAACCATTTCTATTTGAAAAAGGCATTCCCAACATACTCTACATACTCTGCATATTTGGGTTGTTTTTAAATATATATAAAAGAAGCCTGTTCATCCTGTGTGTGTGGAATATGATCACCCAGCTTCCTACTGCTCTACCGTGCCCGAGTGGACACCATCCCTCTGTAATAGTGAGCTAAAACAAACTTTGCCTTCCCTAGATTGCTTTAGTTGTGATATTTTGTTACAGAAACAGAAATGTAACTTATACAGCTGTCATGAAAAGCTGCCAGTCATACATATGTGTATACACACACACACACACACACACACACACACACACACACTGTATCAGGATATTTTAAATATCCTACTGATATTTAAAAACAAAGATTTTTGCACTTGGTCATAGTTTTTGGGATTTTTTCTCCCACCACCAGGTATTGAATTTAGGGAGCAGAGAGAAGAAACAGGAAGTGAGGTGAGAGTATACACCCTCAGAGCCCGCCCCCAATGATATACTCTTCCAATGAGGCTGCACTTCCTTTTAGTGTTCTTCCCAAACAGTTCCACCTACTTGGGACCAAGCATTTGAATAAATGAACCTCTAGTTCTCATTCAAACCATAATGGGTGTGTATAATAAGTTGATCTAACTCCGCCAAAGAGAAACATGTCAACCAACAGCCAGAATGATTTATATTTTACAGACTAGAGTTTTTACTCTTGGAAAAATTTCAAAGCTAATGTTTTCAAGGAAATAAAACTTACTAACTTGTGGTTTTTATCAGTAATAATAACATAATGCAATTATAGATTATAAATTTATAATTATGATATACCATGGAAAATTAAGAAGAATCCCATAAGCTGCATCTTTTTTGTGCTCTGATGGGGTCATGTGATTGTTTCTGTCTAGGGAGAGTATCGAGTTGCCACATCACAGCAACAACAGGCACCCCAGAAAGAGACACTTGTGGTTGCATATGGGTCTCTAGAGTAGCTAATGCCTGTCACCAAGATGAATTCCTCTCTGATGGTGTCTGATGATGGTAATGCATGGGTGTATATGCAGAGGCTTACAAGGATATTTCACAGGGTCTATCAGCTCACAGAGTGCTTGCTTAACATACAGATCCCCAAGTTTTATCCCAAGCACTGCATGAACTGGGTCTGGTGGCACACACCTGAACTCCCAGCAGAAGGACCAGAAATTGAAGGTTGTCTTCATATACCTAGCAAGCTCAAGGCTAGCATGAACTACATGAAACTTATCTAGGGAACCAATTTTATAGGCTTGTTATTTCCAATTAACAAGACAGTAGCAATACCTTCACCATTCGGTACTGATTCCCTGAGACACAGATTTTTGTCTTGGTTTAAAGGATTAAATATGGGTTTTCTTCTGTGGATCAGGCCTTTAATTAATTAAAAGTTTGCCCTTGTAATGCTCAGGCCACTATTTGCTTGCTCTTGTAATGCTCATGCCATTATTACCCCACTAGACACCTTGCCTGTTGTACTAATAACACAACACACAGGGTTTATAGCAACCATTACCCTTGGCAATGACTCTACTTCACCAGCCTGACTAATGTCTTCTAGGCCTACAGATGCCAGATAGTAGCATCCCAACTTTTGCCTCTATTCTAGCTTGAATCCCCTTGCCCTACAACCACAGAATACCATGTTTTCAGCAGTGGGAAGGATGTTCTAATTCTAGTGAATAACTTATGTCAGTGGCAATAGCCTGAGTGGTAGGTAAGGTGGAGCCTTCCCAATGACTCACAGGAAGGAAAGCCAGTCTGGGATCTCCATTCACCAACCCTGCGAGAGTACACACGTGCGTGCGAGCACACACACGCACACACACATGCAGGCATGCACGCACGCACGCACAACAACACCACCACCACCCTTCTGCCTTTAAACACTTAAGTGGTTTTTTTTTCTTTTTTTTACTGAGACACTTAGAGTTCAGCATTATATAATCTATGTAGTTAAAATATTTTATAGAGGGTAATAAAGCAAGGTCCTGGGTTACCATCACATGGCAAGCAGTGGGATTGAGAAGATAACCTTGGGAAACACCCTGAAATTCCTGTGTTTACTAATCCAAGCAAGGACAAATTAGTTTTGGGACTCACCAGCTAAAAGAGTTAAAAAAAAAAATCCTGGCCCAATGTAGTTGCTCCACTTGTGTGATTTATTCTGTCAAAGAGCAATGCTGGGTCTAGTAGCATGGATATGAGAAACTACCCATCATCCTCTGTTGTCACTCTATGAATTTTTTGTCTCCCTCACCAGACACACCTGGCTGTCTGAAATGCTAAGGGCTGGGCAAACAATTACTGTCTGTCAGCTTTTGTTTTCAGACATCCATGTATGATTGCTTCCATGTTTGAACTTTCAGGTAAAAACCTCAAAGGAGGTATGCAGGGTGTGTCCCAGGGCACAGTCACCTCCTGTGTATTTTCTTATAATGGGTGGGAGGAACAATTGCTCCAGTCTGGGACAGCTTCATCTTTTTAATTTTGTTTTGTTGTTGTTGTTTTATGTCCAAGTACATCTACTTCTGCTGCCATTTAAGCTTTTGGAGTTTGACAAGAATTATGGCACACACACCTATAATGTTCCATAGAGCCCAACTTTCTGCAATCTAGAAAAGGTTCAATCAATACACAAGTTAGCATGGGGCCTCTGGTCAATCTTCATAGCCTATATCTGTAAGCAATCCTGGCCATCCTGCTAGAGGATCAGCTGGGGTTGGTCCTACCTTGTGAGATTCCCTTTGGACACATCAGCGGTTTATCTGTCCTTCTCTGCTGTTCCCCAATTAAATACATTTTCAGGCTTCCATGTGCCACAGAGGCTCATAAATCCAATATTTGACATTTTATTTTCTTTACCCTGAACAACTCAGGTTCGACATGGATCTTGACACATATTTGTTGCTGTAGTTTTTTGTCCCACCATGTCCTGCTGCTTTAGCCCCAAATAAGCACATGGAGATGCTATATTAATTATTAAACTGTTGGCCAATGGCTAGGGCTTCTTATTGGCTAGCTCTGTCTTAATTATTAACCCATAATTACTAATCTATGCATTTCTACATGGCCTTATCTTGCCTGGAATGTCCAGCACATCTTATCCTCCCAGTCCCTCTATGGCATTTTCCAATCTCTCTCTGCCTACCTTTCCCTCATCTCCTAGCCCTGCCTATCTTCCTGTCTCTACTGACTATAGGTCAAACAATCTTTTATTCATCAACCATTAAGAGAAACATATATACATCAGCTTTCAAATGAGTTTGTCAGGACCTTTTCCCTCTCAGCAACTCTTCTCACTGAATTGAAGACTAACATGGAAGATGCTTCCTGTGTGTTGATTTCACACTGGAGTTCTTCGTGCATGGATAAGCTCCCTCTGGGAAGACAGTATAGCTTTAGTCCTACCCCTTTAAAGTGCTGTTTTGAGGATCTACAGTATTCTCTGATTTTTCCAGCTTGATTTGTGGGGTTCCTATACCCACATGGATTACCACATACAGCCAGAAAACTTGTATTCTATGACACATGAGGGAAGATGTGCACAAAAAGACATCCTAGGATGTCTCATTGTGTTGTGTCTACTCTCTGCCCAGTCACCAACTGTTGAACACATTTCCAAATCATAGATAAAGTGAGTTTATTTACATCACACAGAGAGGGCACAAACAGATGGACAGAGCAAAGATGAATCCTGTCCAAGTTCAGCTTGATCAACCAAAGGATTTATTGATGATAATTGTAGGGGCACAGTAGGCCAATGGCACCTTCTTCCCTGGGAAGGCTCCTGCACTGCATTCAGGCACCTGTACCACTGTACCCAGCCAAATGTTTGCCTCCATTGTCTTTACACAGTTAAAGCCACAGGCTCAGCATTTAGTTTTCATCAGCTCCTTCAAGAACTCTGTCTTGGACACGAACTTTACCATACTTTCTTTTAATTTTTTTCATTATGTCATTTTCTTTCTTTTTTGACACTTTTTTTATTTTAAAGCAATCTTTTCTAATTTTACATACCAATCCTAGTTCCCACTCAATCCCTTCCTCCTGCTCTCTCCCCCCACTCCACCCCATCCACTCCTCAGAGAGGGTGAGGATACCGATGTGTCAATGAAGTCGATGTGCCACACATTCTCTCAATTGACTCTACCATAAGGTTTGACCAAAGCATGTCTGCTTTGCCTTACAGCTTGCTGGCTGGGCAGGAAACAGCTGCAGAATTACACATTAAGGATCTATGTGCCCGTGTCTATGGAAATCTAAGAGTCTGGTTCAGTGGTTGTGGAGAAGATAGGGGAAAATGAGCAAAACTTAGCTTTAGATGGGGACCCTGCTGTAGAGAGAAGTCTTTAGAATTTCAGGAAGTTTTGCTGTATTGGTTTCATAGGGGCAGTGTTAGGTTCCTGAAGATACTCCATGACAGAATCATTTTCTTCTGCTAGCTGAAGGAGTGGACATGGTGTCATGCAGCCAACAGATGGCTGTTCACTGGGGAGTGTGACGTAATCTTCATGAAAAGATAAGGATTTTATTCTCTATCGAGGTAGCAGCAGCAGCCTTTGCTGTGTGCTGAAGTACCCGTCGCCTGGGGACTCAGAAGAAAGATGGGTCTCAACTTGTCCCCACCAGGGACCAGATCAAGCCCTGGATGATTTCCATCAGCTGTCAGAGCTACTTCTACAGGCCTGGGTAGGAAATTAGGCTATTAAATTACAGCCTTGTGCTGGGAGCCCCACCATTCTCCTCCCTTTTCCTCCAGTCGTTCTATCAAAGCCAGGCATTGTAACCATTTATCTTGCCCAACTTAAAATACCTTCCACAGGACTAATTTTTCCCCTCAGTACTTGAGGTCTTTGTGCTCTGCCTTGCTTCCCTGATCTTGTGTGGATCTCAGATTAATTTGCACTAGCTGGGAGTTCAACAACAAAATCAATTTCAATCGGGTCAGATGGGGTCATGCCGGGAGCAGCAGTGTGAGGAAAGAAATAGATTATTATTATTCTGGAAGCATGGGGCTCAGGTTCACTCTGAGGGGAGAGAAGAGGTGCAGTCCTGGGAAGGCCATAAATAATTCCTTCCAAACTGTCAGGAACAAATAGGAATTGCTTTGTTTTTCTACCAGTTTCCCGAATGAAAGATAAGCAGGTGAGCTGTGCCCTTCAAGGGAGGCAGATGTGACAGGCAGAGGTGCTTGGGGGATTCTGTTGGAGGAATTGCAGTGAGTCTCCTCTCTGTCCATGTACTTTTAGGATAGGAATATTCTACAGGATTCTATAGAAATACTGACACAGGAATTCAGAAAAAGGGCAGGACTACACTGAACTGTATCTGGAGCGAAAAAGGCACAGACCTGTCAGTTAGACTAAGGCATGGTTCCCACTAAATGTGGTCATTTTATCTAATCATTGAGATTAAATATTCCATAACATTTCTCTCCATTCTTTAAAATTTAACCTCATGCGTGTCACATCACATGTGCACACATATACTCTCACACACAGATGCTCCTTGGTGTGTACCTTGCAAAACCTATAATGGTTCTCAGTCTTGATGCAAAACTAAAATAGCCTGTGCTTATTACTTTCCACTCCTATCCGTTTCTCAGTTCAGGATGTGCAGGTTACTGATCATGTAAAAAAAAATCCTAGATACTGGGATCAGTAAAAAGAAGAACCAAGAAGAAGCCACAGCTGAGAAATTTGTTGCTATCAGTATAAACGTATTTATACTGAGAAAACAGCAGTGCATTTCCCATGCACAAATGATGGCACATGTGGCTGTAGTCTTGTATAATTGCCTTGAGTGTGCTGGAGAAGGGATGTTGGTCTTTGGTTTTAATAACAGAGGTAAAGTCCATCAAAGTCCATTCTCTCTAGGGCTAGAGAGATGTCTCAGTGGTTAAGTTCATTTAGTACACAAATATACAAATGTTCATGCATGTAAAATAAAATGTTTTTTGTTAAAGCCCATCCTGGTCAATGTAGACGAAAAGGGGTTCACTATAGTAGTATATCAGAAGCACTCAAGAAAAACATCTCCAAACAGAAGTTCTAACACTGTCTTCCATGATGACACACAGTGTAAGCCCTGTCAGGACCCTGCTGACCTTGCCATAAATCAAGGTATCATAGCTGTCCGGAGAAGCTAAAACACACCTGGCCTCTCTGAAGCACACTGATGGAACAGGCACCTCACACCTCACCTGCACCTCCTGCAGGTTTTTGCAGGTCACAAATGCCAAGGAATTATGATGGAGTGAACTCTCAGTGCAAGGAGACTTTTTACATCAAGCCAGAAAGTGCAGCATCAGCTCTCCAGCCTCTCCTCCCCTAAGAGGGGTTTTATCAAATAAGCACTCCATCTGCTGCCATGGTTACCATCTCTATTCTCATGGGATGGATGCAATCTAGCAAAGACTCACATATAGCAAGCGTACTATATAGCACATAGATTACAGGACTGTGAATAGAGTGCTATTTCCAGCCAGGAACCACTGTTTCACTCTGCTGTTCACTCAGCCTGCAGCTGCTCAGTGGCAGCTTATAAAACTCTACAGTCCTGGAGATGGATGCAAAGTACCCATGCATTAGAGTCTAGGGAGGCATCACTCCTGGCAGGAAGATGGAAAACCTTATCAAGGATCACAAGATTCGCCAGGTGGTGGTGGCACACACCTTTCATCCCAGCACTTGGGAGGCACTGGGAGGTAGATCTTTGAGTTCAAGACCAGCCTGCTCCACAGAGTGAGTTCCAGGACAGCTAAGACTACATAGAGAAACCCTGTCTTGAAAAACAAAAGAAAACAAAAATATCACAAGATTTTTTTCAGGGCACAGTCGTTGCAAACTTCTTGTATGACATATAGGTAGGACATCAACAAGGGAAATTGTAGCTTGAAGCCTTTCTGTGTCCTGCAGAGATTTGAAAATAGTCAGTCAGAGACTAATACTAGTTATAATTGTTTAGATGATGGCTCAGATTTATTACTAGCTAGCTCTTACATTTAAATTAACCCATTTTTATTAATCTGTGTATTGCCATGTGGCCAGAGGATTACCCGTTCTCTGGCATCTTGGTCTTTGGGCAACTGCTGGCATCTGTTGCACATCTGCCTTCCTTCTCTCTGTTTTTAGTTTGGCTTTCCTGCCTAGCCATATTCTCCCTTACCGTAGCCAAAGCAGCTTTATTTATCAACCAATAAAAGCAACATACAATTCCCAGTGCACAGAAGGAGTTTTATGTCAACTTGACACTGCTTAAAGGCATAATTTGAAGAAAGCTTCAGTTAAGAAAATATCCCCATAAGATCCACCAGTAGGCAGGTTTGTAGTGCATTTTTGTAATTAATGATTAATATGGGAAGGCCAAGCTCACTGTGGGTGTTGCTTGCCTTGGCCTAATGGTCCTTGGTTCTATAAGAAAACAGGCTGAACAAACCACAAGGAGCAAGCCAGTAAGTAGTACCCATCTGCATCAGCTGAAGGCCTATGCATCAGCTCCTGCCTTCGGGTTCCTGCCCTGTTTGAGTTCCTGACCTGACTTCCTTTAGTGATAGACTACAATGTGGAAGTGTGAGCCAGATAAACCCTTTCCTCCCCAAGTTGTTTTTGGTTGTGGTATCTCATCACAATAATAGTAACCCTAACTAAGACAGACTTCAAGGGAAAAAATTGAGTTAAGGCACTTAGGCAAATAACCATGATGATGTGAAATACATCCAAGTAAAGGTAGAAGAGAGAGGGAGGGGGAGGTGGGAAGAAGTGGGTAGCCCTATCCTGTTGGACTTGACAATCTCAACTTCTGAGCCCTATACTCCCACTGTGCTCAGCTCTGTTTTTCAGAAAAGTAAACCCCTCTCTTATCCTTGGTAATTAAAAAGTACTTCCATTAAACATTTACTCACAACACAGATGGGTTAACATGACCTGGTGTTTTTATTCACAATGCTAAGGACTGAACCCAGGCCTTACCCATGTGAAGTGGGCCCTCTACCACAGAGCTATATCCCCAGTCCCTGGCTTTGTATTTGACCTGTACATTTAGAAGAATGTGACGGACATGAACAATGGGATGCAAATAGAAATTTATCTAGTTCAAAACAGGCAGTGTTCTGCTTCACATACAATAGCTACTTTCTATAGACATTGATGTTTACATATATATAGCAGAGAACTGTTTGAAACTGAAAAAAGCATAAGTGAATCAGTTAAAAGTGAGACATAAATACACATAAATATGCTGGCAAATTTCTTCACAAAAATAACTAAAGGATTTTAATTAGTTCTGTGTTTGTGAAATCAGAAACATCCACCATACAGTCATTCTGGATGTGCTCAAGCTTGACTAACATGGCAAAAGAATACTGTACATTTCAAACATGTGGCAAAGGAGGATGGGAAACTTGGGAAATAAAGTGAGGTCCAGTCCCTAAGAACTTAGCCTCAGAAAGGAGGTCCCAAGATCCAAATTGCTGTTCTCATGAACAGAAAATATTTCTTAGCAACACTTACAGGAATGTCAGCCAATGAAAAAAGAGAACCATGCTGACTAAGAGATTCATCTTGTGCTCAAATAGCATGACCAATAGCAACTTGGGGAGGGAAGGATTTATTTAGCTTATAGTTTCATATCATAGTCAATCAGTGGGTGATGTCAGGGCAGGAACCTGGAGGCAGGAGCTGATGCAGAGGCCATGGAGGGGTGCTGCTTACTGACTTATTCCTGCTTTCTTATAGAACCCAGGACCATCAGTCCAGGAAAGTTCCCACCTACAGTAGACTGGACCCTCCCCATCAATCACTAATTAAGATAATACTCACAGACTTGCCTACAGATCAGTTTTATTGAGGCATTTTCTCAAGTGAGAGACCCTCTTCTCAATGAGCATAAGCACATAATGTGTGATAAGACTTGGACAACACACACACACACACACACACACACACACACACACACACACTTAACAAATGCTCCAAACCAATCTTGTGCTAATTACTCTAAGTGGGTAAAGTTGGACTAAAACCTGTTAGCTAAAGTATATGCGGGAGGTGGCTAGGAATCTGTTGACAGAAGACATTACAGGTAGGTCCCCAGAACAGCACCTCCAAACCTCACCAGACAATGGCACTTCAAATCAGAGAAAGGCTTCCACTGGCCATTCCCAGAAATGGTGACAGGTATCCTCACAGAGTGACTCACCTGAGTAAATTCATGTTGATCAGTGGTCTTCGAAAATACACATTTGCGACAAGAGATCATTGCTGTCTTTAGCAGTCTTGCTGCTTTCTAAGGAGTTGTGCAAATCTGAGCCTTGCTCACCATGATGTATGATGATCTGGGAAATAAGGTGACTGGAATTGTTCTCTGCCATGGGAAGAGCGGGCTCCTGGAGAGCAGACCGAAGGCCTTAGGAAGAACTAGTGTATATGAAGAGATATAATGGAAAGAATTTCCAGGGCCAGAGAAATGTCTCAGTGTGTAAGGGTGTTTGTAGTGCAAGACTGATGACTTGAGTTCAATGCTTGGATGTCACTGTAGGAAGAGAAATCTGACTGTCAAAAGATTGTCTTTTGGCCTCCACACATGTGCTGTAACATGTACATACTTTGTGTGTGTGTGTGTGTGTGTGTGTGTGTGTGTGTGTGTGTGTGTATACATGTGACACACACATATACATACACAAAATGATACTATTAAAATAGTAAAGGAGAGTTTACCATGATAAATTTGTATTTGTTTTCCCTCGCTTTACTAGACTATTCATTGATGCCCTAGCTCATTTACTCCTAATCCTAAGGAAAGCACACACATGCTCATGAGGAAATATCAATTGTGGTCCCCTCTTACCTCCAGCCTGGGTCATCTTCTTTCTCTGGCCTGAATCTCCTTTCTTGCTTTTGTTGCTTTCTGTTACTGCAAACAAAGAACCAAGCTATCAATGGGTTCATGGGAACTTTATTCTCTCTCCTTTATATTTCCTGGGCCACTGGCACCAAATCAGGTACTCTGGCATCTTTGTCCTGATAAGGGCAACAGGGATGAAAATAAACAACAAAGGTCAATAATCATCATCATCATCATCATTATCACAATTTTAGTTCCTAAATTTCCTTGCAATTCTTCATGTATTTCTTAAAAGTAAGTATTTTGTGAATCATCTGACCTACAAGCAATGATTTAGTTATTACATTTATGGTCATTCTTTAGTAGCAGGAAATATTAAAGAATACATTTTTATATGTGTATCAGTTTATCATTCTATCATCAACACAAAAAAAATTCTTGAAAATCAGTAAAAAGGGAAATGTGCCTGACAAGGGAAACACTCAAGTATGTCATTACTTGTGTCTACTCCCAACATTTTCACATAGATTGTAGGGCAAACTACTATTACTTGGAGCAATAATGATAATTAAAGTATCAATGTGAATCACTAAATCTTAACTTATGACTTTCCTTTCTCTGTCACTTAGGACTTGTGCTGTAATATAAAATACATAGTTTTTTTTAAGACAAGTTTTGAGACTATAGCCCAAACAATGCTCAGTCAGATTTGGCACTATGATCTTGGGGCCTCCAGAATTCTCATATGTACAGGGAGGTGCAGGGCAGCTTCATTCAATCCAGTGATATAGTGATGTCTTCCCAACTGGATGTGAGTACTTGATCCCCAGCCAGGGCTAATTACCATGGCTTTTGACCAATGACAGCACAATGTATAGATCACTGTCATAGTCTGTCTATATAGAACCAAATTAAACCAGGTTATTATGTGAGAGCTGTACCATGACTTCCTATAAAACAAAATCAAAAACAAAAAACAAACAAACAACAACAACAAAAAAAACCCAGTATGTTTTGCTATTGCAGGAATACATGGCTGCCAGGTGGGAGGCATTTTGCTCTCAAGACATAGACATCACTAATCACTGAGTAAGATGGTGACATCTGGAGCTGGCTTCTTCCTTGGGTCCAAGTAGTTCAGATGAAACTGAAGATAAGAATCTGAAAAGTGAGCATGAATGATTCCTTTGGTTGCTAATTTGAGTTAACCAGCTATAAAGTTGCTATGATGATGGTAGAGGGTTTCTATGGAGATGGGTTTGCTATGATGGGATTTACTATGAAGATGATGATGGTGTTTGTTATGATGACGATGGTAGGTTGCTAAGATGATGGTGGTAGGTTGCTGTGATTATGGAAGTGTATTGCTAGGATGATGGTGTTGGGTTGGTGTGATGATGATGGGATCACTATGATAATGGTATTGGGTTGCTATGATGATGGTGGTGGGTTGCTAGGATGATGATGGTAAGTTACTATGATTATGGTAGTGTGATGCTAGAATGATGGGATGCCTATGATGACGATATTGGGTTGCTGGGAAGATGGTAGGGTCTTATGATGATGTTAGTGGAAGTAAATTTGGTTTAATGGTAGAAACTGAACTCAGATTAAAGTAATGTCTGAATCCCTTCACGTTTTTATTGAGAAATATATCATATATGTACATATATAGCAAACATTTATCTATATTTATATACAGTAATACATGATTGTGGCCTCACTAGACTGATACCACAATTACAGAGCTAATACCTTCTCACTGAAGTGAGTGTTAGGGTTTTTCCATATTCAAAACTATACTTATGAGAATGTTCTTTTTGTTCATGTGTGTAAAATCAGTAACTTATATCTAGTTGCTTTCTTTCGCATCTGCAGGACCTTGTTAAATAATAAATATACTAATGGGTTATTAATGAGAAACATACATATTATGTTGATAACAATGCACTTACATGTTTTATAGTATTATTGTTATCTAATCATGTTGATGAAACTTATGAAGTTTACTTTTGGCATCAATGGAAATATTACACATTTTGAGCTATACATTGACTACCTAAATAATTAGCATCTAAAATGGAGAACCTTCAAGGTAAATACAAATTTCACAGACATTTGAAGATATTGAGAAATGAAGTTAATACAATAGATGCTTAACATTACCTTTCCTACGGAGATAAATTTGCCTGAAATTGAGTTATGGTCAGTTTAAACCTAGAGGAAGCAACAGCAAGATCAAAGTTTGTCACAATTTGGGGGAATGAGATGGGCTCAAGAAAATGACTTTGAAAACAGTGGTAGGAACAGCTGCCTAGAAAGTGCTGCAAAGACAGTATCTTCTCAAACAGTAGTAAGTAAGATAAATACTTCATGACCTGCAGGTTCTCATTACATTTATCAGTCAAGTGCCAGGTGAGCAGTGTCTCAAGGAGCTTGTGCAAAACACTCCTTAAAATGCAAAGCAAAGCATGAACCAGCCCAATATTATTCATGCAAATGAGAAAATCTTAAAGTTAAGGCAAACATTTTCACGGACCCTGACTGAGAGAAAACGGAGTAAGTGGGTTAGAAATCTTTCAAATTGAAAGAGAGGAATTGTGTGGACTAAATGAATGCATGATGAAACTATAACTCATGTCTAAAATCTTGCAAGTTTTCCTCAGAAAGAAGCAAGCCACAAAATTAAGGTGTCCTTCCTAGAGCAATCCCTATGCTCTCTGAAAATGGGAGAGACTCCAGGTTAGTCTCCTGGGGTACAAAGCCCATGACCCCAACTACATTTGACAAAAAGTGTGCATCTTGAATTAGACCCCAGAGTGGCCAAGGAACACCCACTGGTACTCAATCCTGGCCTTTTGGCAACTCTTGCCTTGAGGTTTTCTCATTGCCCTAGAATGAGGCCTGTTTTCCTGATACTCCTCTGCTCTGTGAGTGAGCCTTCCATACACACTATTGTTCAAGCCCAATCATACTCCTTGATTAGCACTGACAGCTCAGTGAACTCTTAGTGTGACAAAGTATGAGGGAAGGAAGCTTTGTGCTTTGCTTGCAGAGAAAGCCTTAGAGAACCTAGGCTTGGAACTGGTACAGCAACATGGGCACATCAGGTGTCCGGTCATGAGGGGAGGTGTGTACTGAGTATAGAAGAACTTGCAGGGCTATTAGACATATCTGTCTACCTTCTCTCTGAGTAGATGTCACAGGAGAGGGTTCATTTTCCATATAGGTAGGTGTGTCTGTGAGTAGGGTTTCCCAAAGGCCTATGATAGCTGTGAGTGGAATAGCCATTGTTCTTATTGAAAGCCTTTTCCAGTCTTCAAATCCTGGGAATGTCATCAGGTGTGATGACAGCTTACATTGTAAGCTGGCATTGAAGGAAGGTGAGGAAGAAAGGCAGCTTTCAAGTGACCCCCTGTAGGAAGGTATGTTGCTCCATTCTTAATGAAATCTAATATAAATGAGAAACAATTTGTCAATGGCTTGGGGTTGTGGAGGCCCCCTGTGGCATCGTAACCCTCCTCCCAAAACATGGTTCTCTATTGGTGAACTACACAGCACTGGGCATGCTTATGAGGTTTAATACATGTCTTTAAATATATCATATTGATTTATCTTTTGTGATTTTTTTCTATAGGTTTATGATGTCTGTGCATGTGTGTTTGTGTATGTGTTTATATCTGTATGTTTATAGATATATGCATGTGCATGTGTATGCTTGTCTGTGTATATGTATTTAGATGCATATTTGTATGTGTGTTGTGTTAGTATGAGTATGGATAAATGAGTGCATTGTATGGGTATGTATGTATGTGCGTATGTGTATATATTTGTATAAATGTTTATATGTGTGTTTATGTGAGTGTGGATGTATGAATATGAGAGAGCATAAGAGTGTATGTATGTATATGTATATGCATATATACATATGTATGTATGTGTTAAAATATAGGTTAAATGCCTTTCTTTTTGCATCATACTTAAAATCTTTGACCTTCTATGCAAACTTATTTTTCTCTATTCTGTGGCCTCCAGACTGTTAATGTTCTCATGAAATGAGAAATCCATTTTAAAACAAATCTTTACAATCACTTACCTGTATTAAAAGCTGTGCTGAGCCTCACATTCTCTGATGTGAGCATACTTGTTGAAGAAAGGATCAGTTTGGGTCTTGAAACCTTGTGCACAATTGTAAATGCACAATTGTAAATGCACAATTGTAAATGGCATTTCTGCCACCCTAACTGATCTCTGGGCAGCGCGATGCACATGCACAGTGTTTGGTTTCTTTGGGAGCCTGTGAGATTACCTGTGGAGGGATCGTTACCTAGGGAACCGAAACACTAAGATTGCCTTATTTGGCCTTCAGGGAAGAAAGTAATCAATTATTTAAAAGCATCTTTCCAAGAGAAGGTTAGAGTGCAAATTCCAAGAATCAGAGGTACAGGTGGCCTAAGGAATCATGTCCTTACAAGGAGGCTAAACACATGGCCAGTCATACCAAAGCCACTTGTTCAGGTATAGCAGAGGCTGTGATCAGGGTTTGTAAGTTTTAGAAATAGCCACAAAGCACTCCAGCAAACAACACCAGTTGGGTTAAGCAACTCAGCTAGTGGGACCGCCTCTAGGTGTTATGTGTTCTTTCTTCATTTATAGCAATCATAGGTCATCAGATGGAGGTGAAGGGTGGGTGGGCAGTGGCTCCTCTCTCTCTCTCTCTCTCTCTCTCTCTCTGTCTCTCTCTCTGTCTCTCTCTGTCTCTGTCTCTGTCTCTGTCTCTCTCTTTGTCTCTCTCTTTGTCTCTCTCTGTCTCTGTCTCTCTCTCTCTCTCTCTCTCTCTCTCTCTCTCTCTCTCTCTCTCTCTGTGTGTGTGTGTGTGTGTGTGTAGGACAAAACACCCGGGGAAATCAACTTACGTTAATTGAAAGGAAAAATGTGTATTTGGCTTGTAGTTCTCAAGGTTTCCATCAGTGACTGCTTTCAAGCCTATGGGTCTGCGTGAAGTTCTGATGGAAGGGCAGGGTGAAAAATGACTGTTTACATCACAGCAATTGGGAAGCATTTGAAGGAGCCAGATGCACTATTAAAACGCACAGTCCTTTCCTTTGTTCAGGCCTCACTCCCTAAGAACCCATTCAGCTGTTATCTTATCAAGGGGTGAAGTCACTGCTCTCATAAACTTGTCACCTCTCAGCAGTGCCACCAGTTGGGGGATGACCAAATCTTCAGCTCACAGCGTCTGGGTGGTATTTTGTACACAACCCATAATTAGATAATTGGCTAGACACGTACAGGAGCACAGTGCTTTGAGAACATATTTTCTAATGTCTATGGAGCTCAATGTGTAGCTCAGTTGGTAGAGCACTTAACCATCATGTACAAAGCCTTGGGTTTGATCCCTAGCAATATGAAACAAGGCAAGGCACACACCTATGATCCCAGCATTAGAGATAGAGGTAGGATGGTGTCTTAGGGTTTCCATTGTTGTGAAGAGACACCAGGACCATGGCAACACTTATAAAGGAAAAACACTTAATTGGGTGGCTTATTTTTTTAGAGGTTTAGTTCACTGTCCTTGTGATGCAATGTGGTAGCATGCAGGCAGACTTGAGCTGGAGAAGGAGCTGAGAGTCCTACATCTTGAACCACAGGCAACAAGAAGTGGTCTGAGCTAGGTATAGCTTGAGTGTAGGCAACATCAAAGCCTGCCTCCACAGTGACACCCTTCCTCCAACAAGGCCACACCTATTTCAACAGGACTACTCCTCTTAACAGTGTCATTCCTTATGAGTTTATGGGGGCCACCATAAGCAACCACAGAGGGATAGAGCTCAAATTCTCAGCTGCATAGTGAATGTCCTACTTAGGGTTCTTATTGCTGTGATGAAACACTACTACCTAAAGCAACTTGGTGTGGGTTATTATTTGGCTTACATTTCCATATCACTGTTCATCATCAAAAGATGTCAGGGAAGGAACTCAAACAGGGCAGAAACCTGAAGACAGGAGCTGATGCAGAGACCATGGGGGCGTGCTGCTTTCTGGCCTATTCCCCATGGCTTGCTGGGCCTGCTTTCTTATAGAACCCAGGACCACCAGCCCAGGAGTGGCACCAACCACAATGGGCTGGGCCCTCCTCCACTGATCACTAAGAAAATGCCCTGTACTTGGATCTTTGGAGACATTTTCTAAATTGAGGATCCCTCCTCTCAGATAACTCTAGCTTATTTCAAGTTGACATAAAACTAGCCAGGATTGTGAGTTCATGGCCAACCCAAGCTATATGCTCTGTCTCAAAAAAGGAAGTGTCTGCAGAAAGAAATGTATATTACTGGGGTGATTAACAAGGCTTTAATAACGAGCTCTGGCTTCTTGGGGTCTGAGACAATATCACAGGAGCAGCTCTTCTCCATTAGTCCTGAGGGAAACAACCTCATTGTGGCTGTCTGCATTTGGGTGGCTTTATGGAAAACACTCTGTGATGTCACACAGCCCCACACTCATGAACAATTTCAGCTGTCTGTAAATTCTTAGCAAGTCTACCTTTGGGCTTGTGTAATCAAACACCCCTTGGCTACACAGGCATGTGAGCAGAGGAGGTATACTGTAGTGTGTGGGGTTCCCTTTATGCCTTGTGTTCTCTGGGCCTGTTTTGTCTACGATGTTATCATGAGCATGATGGTCAGAGGAACCAATCTTCATCCTGGCATCCATGGAGGGAGCATGGTCTGCACAGCCACATGGTGCTGAAACAGCAGAGAGCTCCCAAAAGCCAAGGGAGGTTATGTTCCACAATCTTAACGGGGGAAAATCATTCAGTAACCCTGCCACACACTTCTTCACTCTGACTCTCTCAGATAGCCTGTAACTGATTAATTTAAGAAATCAGCGTCAGCGGTGAGGAGCGCTGCTATGGCCAAGATTAAGGCTCGGGACCGGACCTGCGCGGCAAAGAGGAGCTGCTAAAACAACTAGATGGTCTGAAGGTGGAGTTGTCCCAGCTTCGTGTCACCAAGGTGACCGGCGGTGCCACGTCCAAACTCTCCAAGATACAAGTGGTCCGCAAATCCATTGCCTGTGTCCTCACCGTAATTAACCAGACTCAAAAAGAAAACCTCAGGAAATTCTACAAGGGTAAGAAGTACAAGCCTCTGGACCTTCGACTCAAGTAGACTGGAGCCATGCGCCGCTGGCTCACCAAGCACAAGGAGAAGACCAAGAAGCAGCAGAGGAAAGAGAGGCTGTACCCGCTTCGCAAATATGCGGTAAAGGCCTGATGAGAAGAAGGCTTATAATAAAGCACAAGGCTGGCTGAAAGAAAGAAAGAAAGAAAGAAAGAAAGAAAGAAAGAAAGAAAGAAAGAAAGAAAGAAAGAAAGAAAGGAAGGAAGGAAGGAAGGAAGGAAGGAAGGAAGGAAGGAAGGAAGGAAGGAAGGAAGGAAGGAAGCAGAGCCAGGGTTGGGGGACCCCAGACCATCTCCATCCTGTATTCATGATGAAGCCCAAGGCACATCACTATTCCAATACAAATCAATCCAGACATGAAGTCAAAACAATTGTTTTAGTGTCCATCGGCATTTGAACACTGAGTATGAATATAGATTTGGTGTTTCTGTATTCAAGTGCTCTGTTGTCCTTAGAATCTAGCATGGCATAAAAAAGCATGAATGGAGAATCAGAGTGATTAATATTTTAAAGTTATACTACTAAAAAAAGAATTCAATTGCAAATATAAAACACTGTCAGCCTAAAAGCAGACACCAAGCCACAGAAATGGTCTCATGATTCAGTGAGGGTATGGCGATATCCCCTTGCTTATTGAATGCCCAGGCCCTCTAAGTGTGCTGGTTGAGAACCAGCTCTGCTCATAGTTATGTGACTTTAACACAGTTAAACAAGGAGCACGATGACAGCAGATCTGAATCTAAGGGAAAGGCCTCTAACAGTCTGCAATACCTTTTAGTGTTTATGTGAAAATAAAAAAAAAAGTATTAAATTCCCCTGGAGCCTTGAACACATCAAATATTAATAATAAGGAAAAATTATTACAGAAAATTCTACTCTTACTGCAGTGGATGTTTTATAGGGAATAGTTTGAAACACATATTATTCTCTAAATCTATGCAGATCTGTCAAACGCTCGTACGTGTAAAGAGTCACACTTTGGGGGCTGTACGGGTCTTGGGTCTACCCCTCTTCTCTCTGCTCACTCTGTACACAGTTTTGGAGGCTTTTTTGTCTCAGCTCTCTGGCGCCTTTAGGGTATTCTGTTTTCAGTGTTGGCTTTTTACCTTGAACCTCAGTCTAAGCAGAACCACCAGGGAACGTGTCTGGCAGGGAGGTAGCGGTTGCTGCTTTCAAATGTGTTAGAGTGGGTGCCTGACTTCAAAATGAAAGTGTCGGCAAAGCTCTGGTGGAGTATCCTCCCCAAATCACCTTCCTGCAGATATTTGTTGACAGTGGGAAGAAAAATAAAACTTCCTTCGCCAACATTCTACTTGTGAGTTTTTGCTAAGACCAAAAATGTAAGAATAGATTGGCACGGGTGCTTGACCACCCATGCCTTGGTTAATTTTCAATGAAATGGCTAGTTATTGCCACAAAAATGTTCTATGCTGATAGTTTGCTCAAATGGAACCTAAGAGTCATTCAGTCTGAGTGTGAGGGAAGTGTCTTCCCCATCTTATAAGGCAGAGAGATTAGAGAATGCGGGGAGTGACTATCACGTGCCCAAGCTCGTGGAGATGAAGACCCCAGCCAGGTGTCCACAGAGGAGGCTAAACCAAAGTGTCTGCAGAGAGCATGTTAAGTAGCAAGTCCTCAGCTCTACACATGGAGTGCTCTGTTCTCCCCAGATGAGGGTGCTCCCAAAGGAGGAGTCGCCACCAGGGAATGTTTCTCTTCTCCCCTGTTCTCTTCCTCCTCTTCCTCCTCCTCCCCATGTATCTTCCCTTCCCTTCCCTTCCATTCCTCTCCACTCCCCTTCCTTCCTGCGCCCCCCCCCCCGCCCTTCTCCCATCAGGTATGGATCCATTCTTCCACCAGATATTAATCACTCACCCGCTGAGGTGGGCTCTGCAGTGATGAGGGGAAGGATGGCAAGGTTTTGAGGACCCTGACTGGACCTTCAGCTCTGCTGCCAACTGTGCGACCCAAGAAAGCTTCTCCCCTGTCATCTGCTCTTTCCCTGTTGGATCAAACCGCTTCCTAGCCTCCTATCCTAGTGGCAGGATCTAAGCTGAGAACCCCCAAGTACCCATGACAGCCACCCTCCCTCCCCTGAAAGACTGCTGGGCCCCAAGCTGACATAGTTATCTCTGGAAGTTCACACACTGCTCTATTACCTTCTGGGCTTGGGTGCATGCATGTGCAGCAGGGGAAAATCCTGGCTGGCCTTTCTCTGTCTTCCAGCTGTGGAATGGAACCTCGCAGGACTGTATCTCTGGCTGGCTGGTTGGTGGGTTTACCATCACCACCCTGTGCTGTCGTCCTCTCTGCCCCCTGAACACCATCAGCTTACCTGCTCTCCTTCTCTCTGCAGGGGACTCTGTACTCACTGCCAGATAGGCTTAGGGGGATTTATTGGTTTTGAGCATGTGTGAATTACATTTTGTAGATCGGTTGTGACACAGCAGCACCCGACTGTGACCTCTGGAGCTGGTGCTGCCTCCTGCCTACAGGAAACAAATGCCTTCTGAAACCCACGGGGACAGCGTTAACCAACACAGAGGGAACTGTGACCACACAAAAGCAAATGCACATTTTTTTTCCTCTAGTAGTGAGCCCAAGCTTTGGGAACTGTAAGCCATAGGAATGGGGGACTTGCATCTCCAGCAGAACATTCCTGTGGTCATGTTTTCTTGCCTCAAAAAGGCAGCTGGGTTGTTCCCTTTTTAGTGACCTCACTAGGAGCTCCCAGGGTTTCCCAAATGTATGACTGGAAGGTTAACTCTCCCGCTCCCCACTAATTGGCAGCTCAGCCATTCTCTTGTGTCCCTGTCCTGACGTTCAGAAACCTTTCTCTGCCACAGGATTCACAGTTCTCATAAACTGGAGCATGTCTGTGCTCCTAATCCTTTGAGAAAATCAGTCCCGGAGCTCAGGGTTCAACCCGAGGCCAATCTCCAAATATACATGAAGAAGAGAGAGGAACCTGGGGGCTTGGGGGAGAAAGCTTGCAGTTCCATTGGAGGGACGTAGAAATAGCTGTGAATGTTATAATGTTCAAATTAGTACCAGCAGCAAAGAGACGTGATCTGAATGCCAAGGCAGGAGGCAGAGGTGCTGGACCGAACTCTGTGAGGATAGTGCCCATATCAGGCTCTATCCAGATTGGGTACAAATGGGGAACCCTTAAGCTTTTCTGTCTTCATCTAACTCTGCCACATCATCAGGCCAGCTCTGTCCAGGGGAAAGGGAGGCCCAAGGCATCTGTCACAGGTAGGGTCAAGTCTCCTTCCCAGCACCAGGTAGCCTCATGGAAAAGGACTCAGGCTTGCTGTTGTGGGTGGTAACAAGGGAACATCTGCCTGCTTTGTTCCATTTCAGTAATTTGAGATTCTGGGCACGGTCCCCTCCTTTAGTAATGACAGCTGATATTTAGAGCTCTTTTGGGCTGCCTTGTAAGCAACATGCAGTCTGAAAGAACAGGCCTCAGCCTAAAATCAGAGCTGCCCTGCTGTCTTCATTCAGGAGTCCCTGTTCCTTTCTAGCCTTCCAAAGACCTGTTGAGATGGAGGGGTCAGAATTCGTGGATAAGGGTCGAGGTGGGGATGGGCTGGGATTTTAAATCAACTGAATACATTGTTTAGGGGGTGGACAGAGAGGCATAGCATGGGTGTCTTCAGGGTGTATGTTTAATGCAAACGCTTTGCTCTTTTGTTCTATACCCCTAGAGAAGCCTTGCACTGACTGAACCAGGCTCTCATTGGGAAATAGAGCCCTATTTCTGTCATACATCCCATACATTGTTCAACTAAAAGTTTCTCAAATCCTCTCAGATCCACAGACCAGCACATCATTGACCTCTTGGGATTGGATCTCATACGCAAGTGAAGTTGTTCTGGAAGGAAAATGAGGAAACAGTGTGATCAAAATGTGCTTTCCTATGAGAACAAGTGTAGTGTTGCATAGTCACTATGTGTCAATCACAAGTTTATCAGTGAGAGCACATGTACTCAAACACATGTATTTATCTTTTCATTTTTTATTTCATTTTTTCATTTTGCATACCAAGCGCAGTTCCCTCTCTCTCCCCTTCTCCTATCCCCCATCTCCTCCCATCCTGCTCTCCATTCCATTCACCAGAGGGGTAAAAATCTCCCTCGGAGAGTCAACAAAGTCTGGAATATCAAGTTGAAGCAGAACCAAGCCCTTCCTCCCCTGAATCAGGCTGGGCAAGGAATGCCACCATAGAGAATGGGCTCCAAAAAGCCAGTTCATGCACCCAGGGTAAGTCCTGGTCCTATTGCCAGGGACCCCTCCTAAACAGGTCAAGCCATATAACTGCCATCCATATTCAGAGGGCCTGGTTTGGCCCCAAGCAGCACAAGACTGGTGGCCTGAGTATGAGCCCCCAAACCTTGTGAAAGTGAGGAACCAAGTCCTAAAGGTTATCCTCTGATAGGCAGAAGCAAAGGGTAGCATGTGTACATGTACACACATGCATACATATTCACCTCCAGGTATACACACACACACACACACACACACACACACACACACACAATTAAAATAAAACAAATTAAACTAAACTAAAAGAAAAAGAAGCCCAAACCACCTGACTAGGGGTGGGGTGGGGTTGCAATGACTATGTACTAGTGTTGGACTAGGGAGTTGCTTAGCCAAACCACTCACTGTCACATGTAAACATAGGGTTTACCTGTTTTCATTCCCAGGCCTTAGGAGGCACTGAGACAAGAAGTCATGATCTTACTTAGTCTTTTCTCCTTTGCATGTTCTCAGCAGTAGGCTGGGCTCTCACTTTATCCCTGAAGCTTGAGATGGGTTCTCCCTACCTGAATGTGAAAAAGTGATGCCATGTGTCCAGGATATACATCACAGCTCACTGCTAAGGAGGGGGGTGGAGTTCACATTCTAATCAGAACCTTAGGGTGGAGGGGAGGTGTTAAGGCAGGTTTCCACCCCCCACCCCTCGCCGGCTGCCGCCGGCCCTGCCGCCATGGTCCCGCCGCCATGTGAGCCCCAAATAACATTCAGAGATTCTGTATTTGATACAATCCTGTTGGCCAGTTACCATTACTGTTTATGGGCTAGCTCTGTCTTAATTATTAACCCATTTCTACTTATCTAAGTATTTCCATGTGGCTCATCTTATGGGGAGCCGCAGGCGTCTTCCTTCCTCCCTGGGCTACATCTTGACTCCTCCCAACTACTTCCTCTTTCCTTCTCCTGGTTTTCTAGCCCAGCCTATTTTGTTTCCTATTGGTCACAGGCTTTATTAATTAACTAGTATGAGAAACATATTTACAGAATAACATCTCCCATCATATCTGGTGCCAAGGGACAGCTGAGCAGGTGGAACTGACAGGGACTGTCAAGGGATGTGACAATGAGAAGTAAGGATGCGAATGTCAGACAGGAGATTTGGGAACACCTGCACATTGGCAGCCAGTGGCCAGCTGATGGAGGATGTCCTTCTGTACATGTGTTTCTCTTATTGGCTGATGAATAAAACACTGTTTATGGGAATTCTGGGAAAGGTAGGCAGAGAAGGACCACAGGGAGACACCATGTAGAGACACAGAAGATAGGACGTCCCAGGCCTTCTCTGGTAATATAAGACCATGTAGAAATACATAAATTAGTAGTTATGGGTTAATAATTAACACAGCTAGCCAACAAGAAGCCCTAGCCATCGGCCAACAGTATAATAGTTGATATAAGTTTTTGTGTGCTTACTTGGGGCAAAGAGGCTGGGGAACTAGGCTGAATAAAAAACTCCAGCAATAGCCAACAGCCAGCAGCAAGCAAGCCAGCAACCAGCAGCAAGCACCCAGCACCCAGCAAACAGCAGCCAGTGGCTTTCTTTTTTTGACTCCACTGTCATATTCAGGCAGCAAAGTAGAAATGGAGAGAACCTCATAGAATGTCCAAAATGGGATATCATAGACATGGTGTGGAATCATGGCTTCCACTCAGCTATTGCTCAAGTATCTTTCAGGATCATTTATGAAGATTTTTTTAAAGTTCTATTATTTACTTGTGTGTCTCTCTCTGTGTGTGTATATGTGTTCAACACCATGTCCACGTTTTATATCAGTTAGGGGGATCTTAACTCAGGTCCTCCAATCTCACCAAAAATGCTTTTCATCTCTTTAGGTGTATTGCTGGTTTGGACATTACTATTGGGATGTTTTTATTTACTTTTTAATTCAAGCCTCTAAGAAAAATTTGGATGGCTCTGTATATTGGTTTAGCAGTGTTGCTTGCATATTAAATGTGCCCCTTAATTAAATTTCAAGCTTAAGATCTCCTCCGAAGTTTAGATTTCAACAGTATGATATGTCATCCAGAAATCTGAATCCCCTGTTTTGTGTTTAGGATAAGCATAGCCATTGCTTCACACTTTCCCCTTACGTTTAAATTAATTTGTTGTGCTCTGACCATTTTTGTTGTTCTCTATCCAGCCCCCGTGGCTATAGTATGCATGTCAAGGCACATGCAAAGAGTTTAGAGGACAACAAATTAAATGAAAGAAAAAGTGTGCAGTCAGTCAGTCAGTCAGTCAGTCAGTCAGTCAGTCAATATTTTTTAAGGGTAGAAGCCTGGAGAGATGATGGTTCAGTGTTTAAGAACACTCCTTGCTTTTCCAGAGGATCAAAGTTGAGTTCCCAGCATCCATATCAAATGGCACACAACTGCCTATAACTCCAGCTCCATGTGACTGCATGTTCTTTTCTGGCCTCCAGAGGCCAGACATGCACTCACAAACATGCACCCACAAACATGCACATATACATACATTTAAAAGAATTACAAAGTACAAATGCCTGCCCTTTCAAGTTCTCCTTATCAAGCTGAAAAAAAACCAAAGGAGTAATTTTGTCACAACCTGTAATTCTGTCTTTGTAGGGTCAAAGAAAGTTTGGGGGAAGCAGAAGCATCAAAGAAATAAGCTGTGTACCCAGATAGCCTGTCCCCATCTCCACACTGGCTCATTTTAGTTCTTAATTATTTGATGAGGTGGTTGAGAGACTGTCATAAGCTTTCAACTTCCTGTGTAGCTGTGGTTGGTCTTTGACTCTTTTATCCCCCACTTCTACTTCCCCCCCACATCCTGCCAGCCATACCTGGATTGGCCTATCTGTGGCTGGTGTTCACTAATGCCCCCAGTTTTTAAACAAGTTATTCTGAGCAGACCTCATGGATGTGTGTATTGGTGCCTTGTGTTGATGGCTCACCCTGGGACATGGTGCACAGATGTTTTTTGGGTGAGGTGGCTGCTACTGACCTGTGTTGTCATCATCGTTACCGTGTGCATTGTTGAGTGTCTCAGCACATTATTCCATGCGGAGACTGAAAAGCAGCACTAGGCAGATGCATGGATGCATGGATGCATGCATGGCTGGCTGTGGTCCAGCACAGGGGGACTGAGCACAGGCAAAGCCTTCTAATAATGTTGTGTTTTTCCTGCCTCCTTGACAGCTGCCAAAAGATTTTCTATTATTATCTTGCTTAAAACACACACACACACACACACACACACACACACACACACACACACTACAATGAATTACTTGCTTACAGTGTGATTGCAAATTGTGAACTTTCTGCTGAGGCAACTGTGTGGATGCATGTAGTTTCAAGGCTTGTTAATGAACGTCGAGGGAAGTGCTGCCCTCTGCACATTTGCACACAGGGAGCAAGCCAAGCAAACCTCATGTTGTGTTACCATTCTGTGTGCATGCGGATAACGGGGACAACTCACATCTGAAAACTTGGCCAGCAAACTTGAAAGAAACTGAATGACAGTGATTTTGAAATTATCATCCAGTACTCCCAGGGTGGACATTTGCATTCCGCTGGTAAAACCTGTCAAATTACTGCTCAAAAATTCCAAACAAAAGGGTGAAGAACATAAATGCCTTAACACTTTATCCTTGACAAACACACAGGGCTGACATGGGCATTCTGCACAGATGCTCAGGCCTTCCTGTCTTTCCGGTTTCTTCTGTTATAGGCACTGAATAACCAAAGCCTATGTCCTAAAATTATTTTGTGATGCATAATTTGAAGATTACTATGAGTGTCTTTTCTTTATTGCCCATTCCTCTTTAAAGCAAATCAATTAATTTGAATTCTGTTCTAGCTTATATGTTAAATTAACACTTATTTGTTGGCATGGGGAATAGGAATAAATTGCCTTCCTTTGTTCTTGAAGGATGCTATACAGAACATAGGACACCTTGCTTATGTATTTCCTTAGCAGCTGATTCATACCAGTTTGGGCTGAATGATGGTGTGTCTTCAGAGAGCCTGCTTTTCATTCTTTCAAATGGTTCATTACCAAAGTCTCACCTGTAGCTTCTTATGTATCTGAAACAAACAAACAAAAACAACTTCTGAAGGTAAAGCAGGAACAGACATAGAGCTCAAAGGCACCCATAGTGGCAGCTCTCTGAGACGTGGGATGGACATTTTCCTCCTTATCCAGTTCCCAGGTGTCAATGTCTCAACACAGCATAGCAATCTTTCCATTTAAGTACGATCCACAGACACATATACCATCCCACCATTAAGCGATCTCTGAAGTGGGCTCTCTACTGTCAGAGCTTGGTTACCCATGCCTGTCCTCTCAGATCCTGGAATACTATTCTTCTCCCATCAGCTCTTGAAAGCCCATCATCTGAGAATATACCATGATGGAAAATAACACTTTCAGATCTCCTCCCAGGAAACAGAAGGACAGTGCCCTTTGTGTGAAGTCTAACCCTTTAGAGATAGTCAATCAATATTTTGGCTTCTCACTTTACCTCTATTTCATTTTCTTTCACTTTTACCCTTTATCACCCTCCATACCTTTTTACTGTTCTACAATTTTGTCTAAATTTCAATAAAATGCTTTTAGTTCCTTCCACATAGCACAACACTCTTTCCCCAAATATTTTAACAATCAAAATGTATTTAATGTTGAAAGGAATTAAAATTTTTACATTTATTATCTCTCACCTAAATGGTGGCTCTTAAGTGAAAGATCAATGACATTATTTTATATATATGTGGAAAACTAAAGAATATAATATATATTGTGCTGCAAATTTTACTTAAGGAATGCATTTTGACTTTTCCACTCTTTTGGAGTTGGAGAATCAATTACATCTTACAACAGAGTTTTGACTCTGTCTGTACTGATGGGAGATGTTATTCTGTAAATATGTTTCTCATACTGGTTAATTAATAAAGCACTGTGGCCAATGAGAAAGCAAGATAGGCAGGGCTAGGAGACAAGGAGGAAAGAGGAAGTAGTTAGGAGGAGTCATGATGTAGAGCATGGAGAAAGAAGATGCCGGCGGCGGCTCCCTGATAAGATGACCACATGGAAATACTTAGATAAGTAGAAATGGGTTAATAATTAAGACAGAGCTAGACCATAAACAATAATGGTAACTGGCCAACAGGATTGTATCAAATACAGAGTCTCTGCTTGTTATTTGGGGCTGCACGCCAGACCAGTGGCGGGCGGTCTGTCAGAAAACAACAAGCTACACTGTACTTCTCTGCATGGAAGTTCCTGTCACAGCCTAGGTTCTGAGAATGTGATTTATCTTTATCTCTTGGACATATGTGATCAAACCACACAATAGGATACAGCCATATTTATACACCGGGAGGATAGGAATATAAAATGGTCAGAACCTGGAGAAGTGGAGTAAGACAGAGAGAGTGGGAATCCTTACTTTTAATTGCATAGTAAATTAAGAAAAATATGTACATAAAGAGGACCTGTTGAAAGTGAAACACTATTTACATGTTTTCATTCCCTACTTTGCATGTCAGAAAAGTGCAGTGTAGGACGTCAATAAAACAGCAGTAAGAACAGACACATAGAGCCCCTTCTCATGTCATACATGCACACATACATATCTGTTCACAGACAGGAAGACAGACACACAGACACATGCAGAGTCATACAACTCCTCTGCAGCCTTCACCCACTCCTCTGCCTCTGCCCAAGCTACTAAGCTGGGACCCAGCACATACATTTTCCCTTTGCCAGTTGCACCCTTTTGGACTTCTCCAGGTGATCCTGGAAGCCCTTGTAGGTTGGCATCCCCTGACATTTGCTCCTAGCATTTCAGTTACCTGAATCTATCGCTTCTGCAAAATCTGATCCCAGAGCTGCTCTCCTGGTATCTGCCTGAAAAGCCTGTCTTAGCCATTGTGCATTTTGCTCCAGTGCACAAGCCAGGGACCCTCTTCAAACTCTGTGGCTCTCAGGCTGGAGGCCTCTGAGTCTCAGCTCTAATATTGTGAGTGTGACAACAGAGCCCCAGGGACTAGGGAGGGGGCGGTCTCCACACACATTTTTTGCTTTTGGCTCCACACAAAGGCATCCTTGTTCATACCATGTTTTCTGCACACAAAGTTAACAAAATAAAATGGTAGATTTCCTATAGGCAGACTAGAAAGCACCTCATACACTCAATGTGCAGGAATAGCCTTTATTCTTACCTAAGAACCAAAACAAAGGGAACAGTAATAGGTGAGTACGTGGGTCCAGGCTGGCTCTCTGCATGTGTGAGTAGCATGTGCCCATGTGTGGGTTCAGGCACACACAGATACATAAATAAAAATAAAGATCAATCTTTAAAAATATATCATCTACCAAAGAACAACTCTGGGGATTCGCTTGCCTTTTTCTGGCTTTTCCTTACTACTTTTCTTACATGTAGAGACCAATCAAATAAATGTGGAAAAGGGTGACATTAAAAACTTGAGGGTCTGTGTGAAACATTCTAGTGAGACAGAATTTTCCATTTATATTGCATATAACCCCAGGAGAAAAGTGATGGGAAGACACTAAAGGACCACATCCCTGGGGCCATGACTCCTCCATGGTATTTAGTGATCTGAACAATACAGAAGTTCCACATAGAGCTTCCCTGCTGAGTGTCCCAAATGGCAGCCTGCAGACCTTTACAAAAATAGCTCTGGCCTTTACCTGGCCCTCTCTCTTCCTCATTTCTTAAATTGAAACTTGGATCTGTTAGAGCATTTGCTGTTGTGTGCTAAGGTATTTAAAATCTCAATGGGAATATGGGTAGAGAAGCTTGTGGCTTCTCTTCAGAACTTGCTAAATTTTTCTTTCAAATACAGGCAATTGCTTTGGGTGAAGGGTTCCTAGCTGCCCACGGTGTCTGTTGGAAAGGTCTAGCTCCCAGCTGCACTAAGGGGACTTTCAGAAGCCCTGTTGCCTGAGCTATAGTTCGTCTGGGAACCGATCACAGCCCATGTGAGAGATGAGCTCCATTCTGCTATACACCATCTCTCTGAGTGAGCAATGAAGAAAATAAAAGTCCCTGGGGAATTGGGTGGCTGAGCATGGCACTGTGCAGGAAGCTATGCTCCAATGCTGGCCAGAAGGTTCCGGATACACAGGAACTCAGACTGCACTGAGACACCTGTTTTGCATTTGCTTCTCAAAGTAACCTCATTGAAGTGTTTGTCAAGGTTCACAGGCCTGGCACTGGGCACTGGTGGAAAACCAGAACTGATCAGCCAAGCCTAGTCTCTGGGGATTGGGCCCTAGGAATAATGGCCCTCACCCAAGGTTTCCCAGTATTTGATTTACTTTAATAAAGGACGTGTGAGCAGATTCTCTGCCAGGCTGTGCTAAGTGCTAATGAAGCCGACGATAAAGAGTTGAGCCAATCAGTTTTGGGAAAGAAATAGTGTATGGCTCTTTCAATGTAGTTAATGCTACACAGGATACTGCCTCAACTTCAAATACATGGTTTTTAGTCGTTTCTAGTATTACAAAACTGTACCTGGGGATGGGAGGTGTTTACCTCCGGGCCCCAAGACAGCTACAAAGTAACTGAGAATCAAGACATGCACCCCAGTTTCTCCACACACAAAACATTTTTCACGTCCAGGAAACCACCTCTAGTGAGATTTCAGATTGGGAGCACAACTAGCTTGGTGGATTTAAGCAACATTTTCTCTACTTCTTGAGATGACTCTAGACCCACACACTGACTAAAAAGTTTCCTATCTTGTCAGCCACCAACCTTGTATTTGTTGAGGTAGTGAAAACAACAATAGGTATAATCATTAAATCATAATGATTATGGGGACATCTTACAGCCTAGCAAAGTCCCTATAGATTGCTTATTTTTTTAATCCCTATTTATTTTATCAGGCAAGGATGATAGAAGGCTTTACACAAGAGGTAGAAGAATAAATTCTCATCTCTGGGTGAATGCTATTGCAGCTGGGTCTTTATAATTGTGGCTTATTAGGCATGGGCTGTTTGGGATTATGGCTTGATTCAATTGAGACAATTATGCATTCTGTGTAACTTAAAGCGATGATTTCTGGAGCAGTTTGGTATTTCAGCATAATTTGTTGTGATTTTTGCTCATTTTAGACAGCCACCTGGTATTAGTTCCTAAAATTAGGTTTTAATTTCTTTTGCTAGGACTCTCTAGTATATACTGCTTTCATCAATGTCACCATGTCCATCCTCCTGATAATGATTCTCCATGATCCTGCTCACAGATACATGAGTATTGTCCTCCTGATGACATGGGTTGTTCACGGGGTCCATGCAAAAGCCTTTGTCTCAGGAAGTAGCTCTGGCAATATGGGTTTGGTGTAATCTTGTGCAGTGTGGCAGAGCACCAGTATGCATTTGGCACATGAGAGCCAAGTGTGTGTGTGCACATGTAGAAACCACAGGTCAACACTGAGTATGTTTCCCAGTCACTCTCCTCTCCACATTAGTGTTCCAGACAGGCTTCCTCACAAAACCTGGAATTTACCAATTTGTATGGTGAACAATCCCCAGAGTTGATCCTGCCTCTTGCTGCCCAGGACTGGCATTACAGGTGTATAGTGTTTGTCTTTGCCATGGGTGTTGGGGAGCCAAACGCAGGGCGCCATGTTCATACACAAGCACTTTATTGGCTGAGCTCTCTCTTCAGGCCCTGAATACTTTGATGAAGCAATATCTTCCTGCCCTGAGTTTACACTTTACCTGAGTTTACCTGAGTTGCTTTCTAGGAAGAAGTATTCAGAACTCATTAGAGGTTCTCAGGAATATTACCAAGAGGAAGAAAAATCTATTTCACCAGGTGAAGGTTTCCCAAGCTGCTCTCCAAGGTTCCCCAGAAGGTGGAAGTCTCTGCAGGCTTATTTCCAAGTGTCCTCACTGGGTGGAGACTTCCCAAGTTGCAGTCCTGAGTCACACTGGTGATATAACAGATTGCACCATGCATACCATAATTCCCCTGATTATGACAGCTCCTATCTTCATTGAGCCTTTTGGAGGCTATAAGTTCCAGCTGCTGCATGTTTCTGAGGCAGACCCCTTTCCACAGTCTGTCACCCCTAAGGATGTGAAGGAAGAAATCATGTCTTTATATAAATTACTATTTTTTGTTGTTGTTGTTGTTTTTGAAGACACACAGATTTGTAAGAATGCAAAACTCATCCCTTGGATTTGTTATCCAAGCACAGTAACTGGTGGAAGGCCTTACCTGATGCTGTCAGCAGCAGGCATGGGCCTTGAGATGGGCCAAGGGAGGACAGGGAAGGTGAAAAATCCACATGGCTCAGGCGTAGTTCATATAGCACTGAAATATTCATGCTTACAGCAATTCTTGGCGTCAAAGAAACACAGCTGGCATGGAGACATACAGATTAGTGTCAGTTTTCATGGAATTTGAATCAATGCATCTACACCTCCCAAGTTCAAACCAAGGTTGACTCCTTGCTGTGACACAGTTGGTGTCTGTCTTAAATGACATTCAGGGGGATGCCAATGTTCTGAGAAAGTTGTGGCCAACTAAAAGGATATGCGATTTCTATGGTTGATGATTCTTATATAGGCATGAGAAATGATGTCATAAAGTAATTAGGAAAGTACACAGAATTAAAGAAAGGAAAAAGCTACCGTCTTCTGCTCAGTTTCACACTGAGGTGCAGAGGGTTCCATGGAGCTGTCTTTGCTCTGGGGAATCTTGTAACCTAACCTGGACATTGGTCAGAGTTTCTTTATAACCTGGGGTTCTTGGCAGCAGGGAAATTTATCCCCTCCCACTCACAAAACTTGTATCAAATTAGGATAATTTACTATTCAAATGTGGTTGGAAAATAGCCTCTAATAAATGTAGAAGAAACCATCTAAGAGATTCTAATATGGATTCTAGAAAGTTCCACATCCAGATAAGGGGATGGTGGGTCAAATAAATCTACAACCTAAACAACAGCTGGGAAAACAGTTCTGCAACATCTGTTAATTATAATAGAGCCTGCATCATGGGACTGGCTCATGGATATTCTGGTATGGAGACTGAAGGCTCCACATGAGATCAAGACTTGATCTGTCTTAAGTTTGGATCTGCGGTGTGATAAGTTGGAACCTGAGCTCTCCTGGGAATCCTGTGCAAAACCAGGCTATTCTACAACTCACTAAACTTTCTTCAGTTTGTTAATGAGACTTGCAATCTAGAGAATCAGTAAAACAGTGGGTCTGGAGGAGCATCTTCACTTAACTCTTACTGTAGTTTAATTAATTTCATTAATTAAACAATCTTAATCTTAAAGAAGAAATCTAAATCAAACAACCATAAAGAAGACCTTTTAAGGTTTATTTTACATTTATTTGTATTGTATGTGTGCATGTGTGTGGTGTGTGTATATGTGTGTGGTGTGTGTGTATATGTGTGTAGTCTGGTGTGTGTAGTGTGTGTGTATGTGTGTCTATATGTATATGGTGTGTGTGTATTATGGTGTGTATGATGTGTGTATGTATGTGTGGTGTGTATGTATATGTGTGTGGTGAGTGTGTATGTGTGTATTATGTGTGGTGTGTGTATATGTGTGGTGTGATGTGTGTGTGTATGTGTGTCTATATGTATGTGGTGTATGTAGTGTGTGGGTACATGTGTGTGTATTATGATGTGCAAGGTGTGTCTGGTGTGTGTGGTGTGTATGGTGTGTGTGGTATGTGTATACGTGGTGTGTGTGTGTGGGGGGGTGGTGTGGTGTGTTGGGGGGGGTTGGTTCCAGGATCAAATTGAGGTGGTCAGGCTTTGCAGCAAATACCTTCACCTATTGCCCGCCATCTCTCTGGCCCCTAGAGGATCAGAATGTTTCTTTCCATCCTGTCAGATAAGCCTTGGATAACACTGCCAGTAATTCCCACAATCATGGTATTGATGCCACAGTTCTGGTTTATAGCAAGTATCTTTATCATGATATTTCTAAGAGAAAAGAGGAAGAGAGATCTGTATATTCATCATTGCTTACGGGAATCTAAAACTCAGAAGTCTGATTTTAAAAGCTTAAAAGCTACATATAAATAATGCTTCAAGTCCTCCTGTGGCCTAGTTTCCCAGGACTCCATGAATGCCCTGCAGACTGTATCCTCGAGACTCCTGTCTTTTCTCATCCTATTGGAGTAGAGCACTCTGAAACCACAACTCCAAAATGATGTTCACACTCTTTTTCTGACCCACATCATTGTGTTGCTAACTTAGATAGAATCTGAGTAATAATATATAATTACACACACACACACACACACACACACACACATATATATAATCATAGTATGTGATTTTGTGCTCAAACTCATCTTCCTCTTGTGTTATATGTTTTAATGGATAATACTATAACCTGTTGTCTAAGTCAGGAATCAGCATCAGGCTCCATTCCTTTCTTCCCCTCCTGGGCACACTTACTGCACACATTGTACACACTATGTTTACTGTATACACTGTATTCACTGTATACATGGTATACACTGCACTCACTATACATGCTATGCTCACTGTATTCCCTGCACACACTGTACACACTGTATACACTGTATTCACTGTATACATTGTATTTGTTTCCCCATGTGTTTATTCTCCCCTTTTCTCTGTTTTCCCTCTGCTGTCACCTCTCCTGCTATCACCATACTTCACCATTGTTATCTCCTAAGTCCATATTCAAGAGCTTCAATTGAGTTATAAAATAAAATAGCAAAACCATCTTCATAATGCTTTAAGTAAGTATAGGATTCCATGTTGGGCTCCACTGGTAGTTGTCAGTGGGCTGAAGGTTAGGCACACCTTCAAACACAGAGCAGACATCTTCACAGGAATTGATCTGTCCTAAGACAGGAAATTCCAGCTTCCCTGCAATGGTCCCAACTCTCTGACAAGACACCTTCCTACATTATTGGTCTCTAATTTGGGGGCCTTCAGCCACATTAAAGATGCTCCCTTGAAAGTACCTTTTCTCCAAGACTTCCTCCAAGGTTACAATATGGTGAGATCAGTTTGCTCCTGCCTCTAACATATTTATGTCATACTCACACCACACCTCCCATTAACCAGGACAGCCCTTGCTTTATAAGCTTTGGAGATAGAGACTGTCAGCTTCATGGTGACTTGCAGGGGCAAGCAAGCAATTAAAATTCATTAGTAGAAATCTAGCATGGGATAATTTCAACCTGTGGCGGTGATAAAAACATTCTGGCCAAAAGAAATTTGGGATGGAAAGGGTTTACTTAGCTTACATCACTGAAGGAAGTCAAGGCAAGAATGTGAGCAGGTTCCAAAATAGAAGCCGTGTTGGGATACTGCCAATGGCTGGCTGTGCTGGAAAGTTTTATGTCAACTTTACACAAACTAGAGTTAACCAGAAAATACTTGTGTGAGATCTAGCTGTGGGGCATTTTCTTAAATAGTGGTTGATGGGGGACAGTCCAACCAATTGTGAGTGGTGCCCTTGGGTTCTGTAAGAAAGCAGACTGAGCAAGCTAGGAGAAGTAATCCAGGAAAAGAAGTACCCATCCTTAGCCTTTGCATCCACTCCTGCCTCCAGGTTCCTGTTCTCCCTGCTTTTGCCAATGAACTGTTATATGAACTGTGAGTGAAACAAACCCTTTCCTCCTCAACTTGCTTTTGGTCGTAGGGTTTCATCACATCAATAGTAAATCTAAGTCAGCCCAGACCCCGGGTCCATCTGCCTAGGGGTGGTGCCGCACAGTGGCGGTGTGGGGGGTCCCTCCTAACATCAATTCCCAAGCAAGACAATCACTCAAAGATACACTAACTAACCTGTTGAAAACAGTTTCTCAGTTACTCTCTCTTCAGCTGAGAAAGTTAACAAAAGCAACTCATTATATATGATTGACATAGAGGCCAGTGAGATCACTCAGCAGGTAAGGGATGTTGCCAGAAAGCTGTAGACCTGACCCTGGTCTCCAAAACACACAAAGTGGAAGGAGAGAGCTGATTCCCACAAGTTGTTCTCTAACCACTACACACAGAAACACCGGCTGTGAAGAAGGTTCTTGCTGTATTCAGTAGAGCTGAGTGTCTGGGGAGGTGGGGTGAGCCATGCTTTGAGACTACCCCCCTGGCACACTGACTTGATACCTTTGCAGATACAATGGGTATAATTTGAAAGGCTGGATTCTTAGAGCTTGAAGCTGTATGCCTCGGAGATGACACTAAATGAGCCATTTTTCTAGACAGACTGATTGTAATTTGGATAATCTCTGCCTGGCAGACACCTGTACATTCATTTGCATTTACACAATTCCTTTTTAATCTGGTAATTATGTAAATAGAAGATGAAGGTTTTTTTTTGACATCTCACTTTTCTTATTCTTCTTTAGTAGCTGACTAGACATGGCGTCACCGGCAATTTGCTATTTTAATGCTCACAAAGGAGGGATTCATTTAGGAAAAAAAAATAGAGTGAATAACTGCATTTCTCTACTCCAAATTGACTCTATTGTACAAGCACAAGGGATTTATGGACCGGGAAGGGTCCATCCTGGACATGTGAAAGGCCCTTCTTTGCTTCCCTCCGACCTAGAGTTGCTGTGGGGTTGTGTCAACCCCATGAAGAAAAATTGTCACAGAAGCTAAGGCCATGACTCTGGTACACACTGTTGCTCCATTTCAGTAGTTTTAATAGATGTTTGTTTCATGTATGGGTAAGATCATAGCATTTATCACTAAGAGCACAACGGGTTAAACTTTATGAGTGTTTTGAGCATATTTCTCACAAAATTTTCCAGACATTGTAATTCTGTAAGTGCACCCTTCTTCAAGTTTATGAGTCTCTCTGATGCTTTATTCAAAAGTAGAAACAACACCAGGAGAAACTGGGAAGTGTTAGAGGCAAAATCAGTTGGCAATGGGGAGAGAGACACTAGAGTTTGATGAAAGCTAGCTGCCCTCACATCTCCAATTCTAGTTTCTTTCTTTGCTTAAGATGTTCTAATCTAGCTGGGCATGATGGCGCTCACCTTTAATCTCAGCACCAGGGAGGCATAGGCAGGCAGATTTCTGTTTCAAGGCCAGCCTGATCTATAAGAGGAGTTCTAGGACAGCCAGTAGTCAGGGTGCTGGTGTCTTAGTCAAGAATCATCGAGTCCTATGCCAGACCCTGCACCCTGCCATGACAGGCATCAACTGGCAGTTAAACATGTTCCTGGTCACCAAAGCCCCAGGACACAGTCACACAGCAACATGACACAGACATGGATGTGGTGGCATTCTTCAATTCTGGGAGAGGCAATGAATGCTGAGTTAAGGCCCACAAAAGATTCAGTCACATATACAGTCAGCAGGTCATTGTCCCAAAAGTCTGATGTACAAACAAGCTAAAAATGAGTGCTCTTCATCAGCCTTAATTTTCTAATGCAGTGACCCATCCTGACACCATAATAACAGGTCCCAGAGTGACAATTAAGATAAATCACCTACAGAATACACCATTAGAGCCATTCATGCCTCATCAGTAAACGAATTGTCTTATATAACATCCTGAGGAAATAGTCATAGCCGTAGCTCTAACTCCCCAAAGCATGTGCTGATTAATATTCCACCCTTGTAGACGCCTCACAAATTGAAACATGGTTCAAAGATGATTTTCTGGGTGACAGTCTAATTTTCTTTTAATGAGGAGCACCGATGGCTAAGCCTGAAACAGAAGCTATTGATCTCAAATAAATTGCCTTGCTCCAGAGCCCCAGAGGTGGACAAGCCTTAGGAACAGCATCCCATTTTCCAAAACACAACTTTCTCTACCTGCATAAAGGGGTACAGGTCTTTTGAAGAAATGGGGTGTACTACATAGTTACTTGTGAACTTCATACAAGCTAGAGTTATCTAGAAAGTGGAAGCATATGTTGAGAAAGTTCGTTGCCTACTGGCCTGTAGGCAAGTCTGAATAGCACTTTCTTGACTGGAGATTGATGCGTTCACTCCACTGTTTGCAGAACTGCCCTTGGGATGATGGTCCTGGGCTGTATAAGACAGCAACCCATGGACAGAAAGCTAGGAAGCAGCATTCCTCCATGGCTTCTGTTTCAGTTCCTGCCTCCAGATTCCTGTGTTGAGTTCTTGGCCTGGCAGCCCTCGGTGATTGCAATTACTGCAGAATTATAAGCTGCAATAGGCCCTTTAATCCTCACATTGCTTTTGATTGTTGTGTTTTATTCTAGCAATAGAAATCCAACTACCGTACAGGAACTGTGAAATCTATTCCCTTTTCAGTTTGGTGTGCATATGTGAATGCTGGTGTACAGAAGGTGTACATGTGTGTACATGTGTATTGTGTGTACAAACAAATGGAAGCCAGAAGGCAACTTGTGGTATAGTTTCTCAGATGCTGTCGACCTCTGATTTTTGGAGACCATGTCTTACTGGCCTAGAACTAACTCAGCGAGTAGGTGAGGCTGGCTGGCCAGCAAGACTCAGGGGCTCACTCCATCCCTGAGGTTGTAAATACATGCCACTGTGCCTGGATTTTTTCCTGAGACAGGGTTTCTTGGTGTAGCTTTGGAGCCTGTCTTGGAACTCACTTTGTAGACCAGGCTAACCTTGAACTCACAGAGATTCACTTGCCTCGGCCTCCTGAGTGCTGGCATTAAAAGCATGCACCACCAATGCCCAGTGTACCTGGATTTTTAAGTGTGGATTCAGAGGCTCAAACCAATGTTCTTGTGCTTGTGAGGCAAACACTCCACATGCTGAGCTCCCCCCAGGCCTTCTACATCCACTTTTCAAAAGCAAGTACTTGAAGTACTGAAGAAATATGTGAGAAAAAGCACAAAATTATCATAAGGGAATGGGCAAGATGACTTGGTGGTGTAAAAACACTTGCTATTTAGCCTGATGAGCTGAGTTAAAACCTCACAGGATGGAAGGAGAGAACCGATTTCTGCAAGTTGTCCTCTGCCTCTAACGTCTATATGCATGCTATGACGTGTGCACACAAACACATGCATACATACATACACACACAGAGAGAATCAATCTTTTAAATGATGATACATACTTTCAGAGCACGAATCCTAAGAGCATTCTCGCTCAAGTTATATGTCGGATAATCATGCAGCTTGAGTAGGATTCAGCCTTCCTGTCACTCAGTTTGTAAACACATCTGTATAATAGATGCATTGCTCCTACTCCAAGGTGATTGACAGCAGGGTCCCACATCAAAGTTCATCACATCAAACAGCTGGTCAGATTAGCAGATGGGAACTCCTTAGCTGGTTACTTGTAGTCCTCTCCTGTCTGAGCCAGCCCACAAATGCTAATGATGGGATACTGGCAGAAGCTCACATAGACCTAGTAGCTCTAAAGCCCAGTGGAATTAAGAGCATGCATAATTAATTGATCATAGTACAAAAGTGTAGCTTTCAGAGAGGCACTGGACCAGACACATGCAGCATGGGGGCTCACTGAAGATTTTTGCAGTGGCTGTAACGTGTTCTGCCCTAGGTGCCATCTCTCAATGTCCTGCCGGGGCTGGACAGGGAATTCACTCAGAGGCACTTAAACCAAGTACCTCAGCTGAGGTACTTAAACCAAGCTTAATGAATCTCAGCTGAAGACACATTTTCAGTCTCTTTGGTGCTCAGTGTCTTTGGCGTTTGTGACCCTCAGGAAAAGCAGAAATCAAACAGTTCATGAAGCCCTTTGCACACTCACAACACAGTGAGGACAGCTTGCTTGGAGAGCCCCTCAGGTTGATGACAGCCATTTTCCGCTCCCTGGTAGTTGTATTGATGGTCCCTGTGAGACTTTTAAGCTCTCGTTATCACTTCACTTACTCCATGTGCAAAACACTCTGGTCATCCATAGCACTGATTTTCTTTTACACTTGGAGATGGTTTCCCTCACTCAGCACTACTGGGAAGCATGGGAAGCAAGCACTAAGACATCCTCTCAGATGGATGCAGGGATTCCGAGCCTCTATTTCTGTCCCTCACCCTTCTCTCTCCCTCCCTGCCTCTTCCCCTTTCTCTGTTCAGCATTCCCATGAATTTACACTTGAGGCTGTTTCTGCTTTCCAGTCCCCCACCCTCTTCCACCCTGACTATCGTTCTCCCTCTTTCTGTCTCCCTCCATCCCTCCCTCCTCCCTTCCCTCTTCCCCTTTTCTCATTTCAGCATTCCCATGAATTTACACTGAGGCTGTTTTTGCCCATGCACATTTTTCAGGGAATAAAAGAAATGACTAAAAAGCAGTGAGTCCTAGGAGAGTCAGATGGGGGCTTCCCGGTGTCTACTAGCACAATCGGCCATGGAAGAATGTCTCCTTTGGGTGTAGACATTGATCTTAACAAAAAACATCATCACTTGAGGATTCAGTCTGGTTAACACTGAGAAAATATTGGTGTGCTTTGTCTACACTGACTGAGCAGAGGACCATGAATACTATGACTTCCTGTGAGGTCAAAATTAATAAATGATGAAGCATTCAATCACAGTCACAGTGATGAGTGTCCATTCTCTCCATACACAGAGCTGACCTGTGTCCAGCTGTACTGGGATCCCATGTATCTTTTTGGAAACGCAGAAGTTGGGTATAGAACCCACATCTTAGCAATATGTCCACTGTTCTATTCGTTTCTCAGCTGCCTCACCTTTATGCCATTCTGTCAGAGTGCCGTAGTGCCTAAGATTTCACACTGAATCTTATTTAGTATTGAGGCAACTCTAAAACACCTGTTAAATGAAGGCAAATAAAGCATGTGATCACTCCTTCCCCCCATTACTCCAATCTAGAATTGAGGGGAATCCAGCAGCTGCTCCATAGTGTTCTATGAGAGGGTCTATCCTCACAGCAGGTCAGGGAGGATGAGGCCATAGTTGGCAATCCTATGGCACAGAGATGGAGACTGGGGCGAGAGCAAGCTCTTGGTGTTCCAGCACAGACTTGAACTCACAGACATGCACAGTGTAGTGATTCTACTTCAGGTGCCTCTAGAGCACTGCCGCAGTGGCTCTGCACCCTTTACAAAGCAGTGGCACAGCTGTGCCATGGAAGTCTCGGCTTAGGGTTGATTGCCTTCTTCTCTTCACTGGCCAGTGATTGACAGACAGTGGAATTTAAAATTCAGATCTGTGTGACAGCTGCAGGACAGGGCTCTGGGAGAATCTATAAGTTCCTGTTCTGAAGTCTGAAGATTGATTCCCTAGCCACACGGGAGCATGCTCACCATGTCTGTATATTAACAGGAGGTCAGAGGGCGCCTCCTAGAGGGGTTTGGGATGCTCAGGGGTGCCTGAACAGGGGTGTGGACTGCACACCTGTTCAAGTGCTGCATAAATAAACTCACCCATCCTTCGTACTTCCATGAAAACAAGACAGATTGTGACCACAGAGCCTCATGCCATAGGGTCTTCCAAGTCCATGCGAATCTTGTTTCAATTACAGACTCACTGTTTGAACAGGAGGTAAAGACACAGAGGACCTCGCCATCTCAAACAGTTTTACCATGCAAAGAGCCCATTATTAAAGATAACATCCACTTGTAACCAATAGGTGTTTAATAATTTCAAATAGCTTGAGCCTCTTCTTCAAAGTACAGCATATGGATGGAGTTTATAGTTCCAATCATGATGTGTGCATGAGACCCGTGCTCTCTGAGGTTTCTACTCCAAGGCAAATCCATAAACTGTAGTTGGAATTAGAGCAAATTCCAGTCTTTCTGGTTCATTCCTCACCGGAGTATTATATTGATTAATGCTACAGCTAAGTTGGAGAGCCAAGAATGCCTCAGATTAAGCTCTGTTTCCAGCACCTTTTCATCTCACCTCTTTTCAATAAAATCTGTTTCCCTGTAAATACTCTTCAACTTTGCAAACTTTGTAGTTGAACATGAGCTTAGTTCACCTATGGGCCTTGTGTCTGGCTAACAATGACAGCAACAGACACAGAAATACTTTCTTTCCCATAGAGGAGTACAGTCACCATGTGATGCATTTATATAAGAAAGCAGTTTTGCATTTGGCAAATCTAGAAACATATATGCCTTAGCGTTTACCACCCATGTCTATTGATTTATCAGGATAATATACACACACAGCTGTAGGTGATGTCTCTGTTAGGGATTCTATTGCTATGTCTTAGTTAGGTGATGTGTGGTGATATCTTGCTTGTACAAATAAGGCCCATCTGAGAGTCAGAGAATGGAGCTTGCCACTAGCTAACCATAGAAGTCTGGAGGTCTGCACAGTGAGATAGCTAGGCAGAAAGAGGATATCAGCATGGAGAAACAGGAAATCGCTCTCTTGTCTGTGGAGATGCCAAAGAGGTAAGGTATGCCGTGGCTTGCTCTTTCTCTCTGATCTCTCAGCATTTTCCTCTATATCTGACTCTGGGTTTTTATTATCTAGACCAATTAAGAATTCCATTTACAGTGATGAACACCATGACCAAAATCCAAGTTGGGGAGGAAAGAGTTTATTAAGCTTATACTTCCATATCACTGTTCATTATCAAAAGGAATCAGGACAGGAACTCAAACAGGGTAGAAATCTGAAAGCAGGAGGTGATGCAGAGCCCACGGAGGGGAGCTGCTTACTGGCTTGCTCCTCATGGCTTGCTCAACCTAATTTCTTATAAAAAACCTAGGACCACCAATCATGGGATGGCCCCATCCACAACAGGCTGGGCCCTCCTCCCCCATCAATCACTAATTAAGAAAATGCCTTATAGCTGGATCTTATGGAGGTATTTTCTCAATTGAGGTTTGTTTCTCTTTTATTGGATGCCTTTATTCTAGCTTGTGTCAAATTGGCATCCAACTAATCAGGACAGATGGCATAGCTAAAGCTATCATGTGTGTATGGGCTGTGTCTCTAGAAGACCTTGAGGCAGGTAATATGACAACAGAATGGGTTTGTGATTAGGTTAACATCATTAGTAGTTTAACTCATTAGTAAACAAGTCCATGAACATTTGAGGGAACTATGTAAGAGGTATATATCAATAAAGGTGTGTCACTGACAGGTATGTCTTGTCCCAAGACCGGTCTTCCATGGTCTGCTATGAGGTGAGCTGCTTGCCTATAGCATCTCCCTCTATGACGATGGTTCTTCCTCATCATGGCTTACTAGCAATAGATCCATCTATCCATTCAGTATCACCTCTGGAAATATGAAGACAACAAATCCTGCCTCCGTTTAGTCCCTTACCTGTAGTGTGTTGGTTATAGTCTAAATGCTGCCTGATGCACACACTATGGAATCTCCCTTAAGAAGCCATAAGGACTAAGTAGCTGACTGTGATGTACTCTAATAGCACCACACTAAAAGGATCTTTCTCGATGGAAAATATGTCCGGAAATGTATTCATAAACCGTGGTTTACAACATCCTCTATCAGCTAAATATGACTATACCAAAGTAGGCATCCTTACATTAACATGGATATACCTATCTATGATCTACGCATGTATCTTCTTTTGTTCATCTATCACCTACCTATTAAGCATCTATAATCTATAAACTATAGATCTATCATTTATCTACTATCATCTATCTATACAATTATTTATATAACACTTATCATATTTTCTATCATCTATATATTTATCATCATTATTATTCATATTATCTATGAATATTAATTTATCTATTGTTATAAGTACTTTCCCACCAGCCTGGTCTCAGAGACCTGTCAGGCCCAAAATAACACAGAGAGACTCTATTAATTATAAAGCTGTTGGCCAATGGCTAGAGCTTCTTATTGGCTAGCTCTGTCTTAATCATTAACTAATTTCTATCAATCTAAGTATTTCTACATGGTCTTATCTTACCAAGAACTCCAGACTCACAAGTCCTTTCCTCCTGAGATCACACCTCGACTCCTTCCTCTCTCCTATCTCTCCCAGAATCCTCCACCCCTTCTAGTCCCACCTATCTTGCTTCCCTCTTAGCCAACAGTGCTTTATTCATTAACCAGTAAGAGAAACATATTTACAGAATGACGTCTCCCATCAATCTATTAATCACATACCATTTATTACTTCTCTACCAGAAGACAACAACATGAATGAATAGATCAAATCATTTCTTGATGTTTATATCACTATTTTACTAGAAAAAGCAAGACCCACTTCCTCTTCAACCCAAAAATGATACACCCACCAATTTTGATTTATTATGTTCCTATCCTGGCACTCTTGGAACAAGTAAGTTCATTCATGCTTCACTCTCATGACCTATACTTGTCTCTACTCTGAAGTACAACACTCACCTTGCTCCCATTGCTGTTGAACCATATATAATGTTAACCTCTGCTGTCACAGCTTCCTGGTGCTTCATACTGAGCTGCCTCCCACCGCAAATCCATCTCACATATCTGATCATCGCTTTGCCTGACAGGCATTTTTGGGGCTCATTTGAAGGGCAGCAAAGATTTTCTTTACTGAAATTTGGTGACAATTGGACTCATTTTATTCTGCCACTCAAGTAAGAATGTTTGTTGGCAGAATAGAAGATGAGAAAAATATAGTAAAATATTTAAAAATAATATTTTTATATTTTCCTTTGAAGTTCATTTGCAGCTTCATTTCTTTTAGTATCTATTAATGATAACCAAACAAATGGCAGTAGATTATAAATTTTTCAGAAGGATTTATAGAAGTCAACTTTTACCAATTAGTATGGCTCATGAGATAAGCCAGCATTTACCTTCAGAAAATCAGCTCTACAGGGCACACCTGAATTTACTTGTTCAGGCAGCAACACAGATTCATGATGGATGCTCCTTAGGTTTGACACAGATGTCCACTAGCACAATGCACGAGGAATCAATGATTGATCACAATTAATTCATCTCTCAATCTCTGTCCTTCCATTCGCTTATTTAATATTCGCATGGTAGTGTGAAGTGTTTACCTTTAGCCCTTTTGCATGTATATACATGTATGTGTGTGAGAGAGATGCATGGATGCTTCAGATGGGTGTGAGAATAGGTTAGTTAAGTATTAGGGGCCTGCTCACTTACAATTTGGAAACATTAATTTTTTGCCATATTTTTACTTTTTAATTTCATTTTACATTCCAACAACAATCCTCCCTCCCACACCTCCTCCCACCCCCCACACCTCCTCCCACCCCCCACACCTCCTCCCACCCCCATTGACTCACTCCCAGCCTACCCCTCAGTCTACTCCTCCTCATGAGTAGGGTACCCATGAAGAGTCAACATAGTCTGGCACAACAGGTTAGGACAGGGCCAGGCCCCTCTTCCATGCATTAAGTCTGAGTATGGCATCCCACCCTAAGGGGTGGGCTCCAACAGGCTAGTTCATGTACCAGGTTTGTATTGTGGTCCTATTGAAAACTTTAATTTTTTACTCTCTTGTAAATTTTCACTTTTCTAGTTGGAATAGTCACTGATGATGAAAGTGAATTTTAGAATTACTATGACTAAGTGGTAACATTCTTTTTGAAAGTGGAAGTCTTCACAGGCCCACTGGCCTGTGGCTCTCTTTACATTTTAACTTTCTCCCATCTGCCCAATTCACCTCTAATTAAAGTAAGTCTGGGAAGGGTTTGCAGCCCCTTTCCTCAGCCTGAGTTTCTGTCTCCCACTGCCTGTGGCCATCTATGTAATAATAGCTCTGTGGACATTTTCCTGGCAGGGCCTCTGAGATTCCCCAAATGCCCTCTTGAACCTGAGCTGGTTTCCTCTCATAATCTACTCTGCTCTCCCATTATAAGGGATGTCTCTAAGCTGTCCCTTTCTTCCACTCTCTTGTCACCATTATATCCTACAAAGAAGAGCTTTGAGTTTCCTTCTCATATAATTTAAAGTCACAGCAGGTATAGAAGCTTGTAGATAAAGCCTCTATGTTGTCAGTAGTGGTTTTCACAAATCCCTCAGAGTAGGATGTGGAAGGACAAAGTCAGCCTTGGTTAACACATGTTCTTTCTTAAATGACAGGAACAATTTGACCCACCATATTTATAAATGTTCTGATGAATGAAGATTGAGATGTATTTGTTGTTCTTATTTGTGTTCATTATAAATATTCACTTTAGTAAAATATGCCTATACAAATACACACACACACACACACACACACACACACACACACATACATATCCACACAAGAATGCCTTGCTTGCTTGCTTGCTTGCTTGCTCTGGTCATTCTTCCTAGAGGTTTGTTGTTAGGAAAACAGAAAGTGATGTAACATATACATTTAATTTTTATTACAAAAATTTTTACAAAATATTTTTGTCATGTTTTTCCTTCCCTCAACTGCTACCAAATCTTCCTCACTTCCTGACCACTGAATTTTTCTCTCTCTTTCAAATAAAATGAATGAACAAAAAAAATTACAAGAAATGCACACCAAAAAAATCAGACAAGCAGAAGACCAATTAAACAAAAAAATGCCAGAAACAAAGCAAAAATGAGTCAAAATGTCTACAAAAATATGACTGAGTTCATTTTTTGTTGGACAACTCTTCCTAAAGATGAGGCTTGCCCTGAGGGGTGGTGAATGTATCCAATTATAATCCATTGGAGAAAGGTAATTTTTTCCTTTGCCAAAGAGTATTGATTGCAGATAGGGTCTTGGTTAGGGATGGGAGTCTTTGCCCACTTCCCAGTTTCCGTGCTGCTACGCTGTCTGTTTTGAACCTGTGTAGCTCTTGTGAATGCTACCCTAATCTCTATGAGATCATATACTCAGCCATCTGTCTGTGTCTAGAAGACACTTTTTTCTTGGAATCATCTACCACTTCTGGCTCTTGCAATCTTTGAGCCTTTAATTCCACATAGGTCCTGGAGCCTTGATAGGAAGGACTGGTGACAACATTCCACTTAGAACTGGGTGTTCTAAGTCTCCCTCTTTTCGTATTGTCCAGTTGTGGGTCTCTGTGTTAATTCCCATCAACTTCAAGAACAAGCTTATCTCATAAGGGTTGAGAAGGCAATGATCTGTTGAACGCCATTAGGAGTCCTTTCATTGTGATGTTCCTTTAGCAGAATAATAGTATTATGTTTTATGTATAAAACATAATATGTATAATAGTATTATGTATAATGGAAAGTGTACTGCAGATTTCCTAGGAGACAGTACATATCAAAGGAAACCACAGACCAAGTAGCCATCAGCCCCAAGCTATGTAGCAATGTCAGCCCTTGAGAAAGAGAAGGCAATCTATCAGGTAGACTGTGGAATTTTGAGCAAGAATATCAGTTTTTTTTTTAACCTAATCTTATTTGTTTTAGTACTAGAATCTTGTGGCATAAGTGCCTCCCAACTGCCAACTTCTTGAAGTTAGCTGAAGCTGTTGGGTGTTCCCATCTATGGGGATTTGTGAACAAGACCCAGATTGCAAAGTCTTGAGGGTTATCAAATATAAGTATGTATAAACTGAGTATCAGACAGTGGGCACTCTACAGAGACATTCTCGCTTCTCTCATGATTGTTATTCTAAACATTACCACCAAAAGAACTCACGGGAGTCCTCTGTGGAACATTTACCTGCAGATATTTAAAAAATTAAACATGGTGTTTGAAATATTAAGGCTCAGTGGCCTGAAAAATTCTCATGTGAGATAAACAGCATTCTTTGAAGCTTCAGAACAAATGGTGTACGGAGATGGAACTTGTCAGTGAATGTATAACTTATGAAGCATGCCTATGCATTGGTAGGTAAATAGACTACCACAATTCAAATGTATTTGTGTCAACTAATAACTACTACAAAATTGGACTACAGCCAAATCCATGTGAATTGCAAAAGATAAAGGCAGTTGTTAGTAATTGGACTGTCTTGTACATCTGCAAAATACCTATTTATATACTTGTACAGACGTGGGGCTGATAAATATTTATTCTATATTTTATGATGCAAGGTTTGTGGCATTTTCAGAACGATTTCAAACACTTTATTGAGTGAGTCTGAAGGCATAGAAAATTTAAAAGTCACTGAATTAATTTTGTTAATTTTCTTAAACAGATTTTCTTGATGACAAGAGATGAGAAATATTCATTTTGCTCATTGGAAGTCACACATATGGTCACATTGTACACAAATGCACAGGTGCCCATGTTATACACAACACAACACAACACACACACACACACACACACACACCTAAACAAACAAACAAACAAAACAGGCACCTCTACCAAATAAGGACTAAGGGCATACATAAATCACACTCACTCATGTGGAGTCACACAGAGTTTCTGTGAGTTCATGAGCAGGACAGTCCCTTTTCCTTGTTCTTTGTTCCCTGAGCCCTGTTTGAAGGGGATATGGTGTTGATGTCTCTTTCAGGGTAGAGAACCATAGTTAGTCTTCTTTGCTCTGAGAAGCTGCAGGTCTCTGTGTTGATCACCATCTCCTGCTCAGAGAAGCTTCTCTGACAGAGCTAAAGGGAGCAATGGCTCCTTCTGGAGCACACTACCCAGAACTATTCTCTATCACTGTTAACAGTATAGAAATGGAGATTCTACACTGGGCAGACCCCTCCTCTGAACATTAGGATCCTGTTATCAACATTCCTGGGCAGTACCCACTAGATGCCAGGAGCATCCCATGCCCACATTGCAAAGCCAAAAATGTTCCTATCAGGTTTTGCCTAATGTCCACTCAAACACATGGGTGACAATCAATTCTGCAGTCTAAAACTTTTGTATAACTTTTGACTGTCCAAAAATTTAACAACAAATACTATTATCCTGACAATGGCTTAAAGCCACACCTAGAGCATAAACAGTAGAAAGATGTGTGTTATACACAAACACACACACACACACACACACGTGTGAATGCTGCCTGTTGGAAAATGTGGGTTATCTCTGCAAGTCCTGGGAAAGACTACGCATCCTCTTATTGTAGCGCATATGTTTTCCGCCAGCCTGCCAGCCCGCCCGCCGCTGGTCTGGCGAGCCGGCCCCAAATAACACACAGAGACTGTGTATTTGATACAATCCTGTTGGCCAGTTACCATTATTGTTTATGGGCTAGCTCTGTCTTAACAATTAACCCATTTCTACTTATCTAAGTATTTCCACGTGGTCATCTTATCGGGGAGCTGAGGCCAGAGCCTTGCTTCCTTTCAGGTCTCTATGCTGACCCCTCCCTACTACCTCTTCTTTCCTCCTTGTCTCCTAGCCCCACCTATCTTGCTTTCTATTGACCCAACAGTGCTTTATTAATTAACCAGTATGAGAAACATATTTACAGAATAACATCTCCCATCACTCTTATGGTAGCCATTCAAACTCACGTAGCACATTGTAGTTCACCATGGGAAACTGAGTGCTCTGCACAGTGGAGATGCAAAAACAAGGACTGTGTATACTCATGGCTACACAACTGTCTTAGAGCAATCTTTAGTAACAAAACAACAAACTTCTAGATTCCATACGTGATTTTTCTTTAAATTTGTTTTTACATATGGATAATAAAATACAGTATAAGATTACAGATTTAACTCTTAAGATGGCAGAAGGGATTTATAATGATACAAAATAAACTGATTAACTTGGTAGAAACATAACAAAATATGGGCATGAAAAATATGAAGAAGAGTCAAGCACTTGACTAAGTGGGGACATATTCCATGGATTAAAGGATTCAGGGCTATCAAGAAATCAGCTTTGCTGGCTTCCTTTAGGAATTCAATATCTTCTCAGAAAAAAAAAAAATCTCAGCAAGTTACTGGCAGATTTTCGCTAATTGATCCGAAGGCTTACAACAAAACCAAAAGACATAAAATAATGGACCCAGCAATAAAACAGAGCAAAGCTAGGGAACCTATGCAACCTGCTTTGAAGGTACATCATGACACAACAGCAATCAAGGCAGCACAGGGTAGATTGGAGGGAAAAGAGAGGCCCACAGATCAATGGCACAGACAAGAAATCCTGGAATTAGATCCACACTGGCATAGTGCTGATCATATAGGGGGGATGGGGTGTGATCACTCGAGAAAGAGACGAAGGAGTAAGTGGGTGTCTATTCAAAACAATAGCCACCCAGATATTGCCTTGGATTCAGAATGAAGTTATCACGACACGAAACTATTAAACAGCCAAAGAAAAACAGTAGGAATATGAATGTATGTATGTATGTATGTATGTATGTATGTATGTATGTATGTATGTATGTATCCTGGTAATGACAGCTTAGATATGAATGTGTGTCTGTGATTCACAAAAGAAAATAATTAGATTGGATTTTTATTGAATTCTTTTCAATTTAATTTCAGCTCTAGGAAAATACACTGTGAAGAAAATCAGAAGACCAGCAGAGATAACAATCTATAAGCATCTGAAAAATATATCTAATACCTACAGAGTCCACTTATAACATAAGGATAATGAAATGTCTAGTTTAAAATGTGCTGACGACATAAACTAAGACATAGCTAAAGAAGCTGTGCAGAGCTGGTTGGGAGACAGTGGCTCAACAGTTAAGAGCACCATATGCTCTCACAGAGGACCTGAGTTCAGTTCCCAGCTCCCACATTAGTGACTCACAATCTCCCATAACTCTAGCTCCAGGAGATCCGATGCCCTCTTTCTGGTCTCTGCGGGTATGTCTGGGGACATGGAACACACACTTGCACAGTCATACACTCTTACATGCACATGTGAACACACACACATGCGTGGACATACACACATGTGCAAAAATAGAAATAAAAAAATTTACAAAGGAAAGAAAGAAGCTTTGTAGGGAGCCAATGAGCATCTGGCAAGACACCTGTGCTGCAGACTGTCAAGAGAAGGGAATAAAAGAAACAGGAAGGAAAAGCAACAACGAGACTATATATACATAGGCAATATGATTGTCATGTAGAAACTTCACTTAATTGAGCTTCCAGAAAGTAATTAAGCCTAGCACCCATGTAGGGTACAAGTTAATAGTAAAGTTAATTCCCTTTGGATGCATGAATAATAAAAATTCAATGTCAGATTATAAAACAAAATTATTTTAAATGATCAATTTTTTTTTAAACGCAGCTTTACACAGTATCCAAACACTGGCAATACCAATGAGGTGAGAATTGAGTAGTGGGAATGCCCATTTGACACACACACACACACACACACACACACACACACACACACACACACACCAGAAAGCCTACTTTAGAAAACTGTGGTGTTTCCCTTCCGTGCTGAAGGTAGTCCCAGTGCACAGCAAAACTCTCACAGTCCTGTTTATTCAAGCTACTTGATATTTATGCCAACACTATATCAACACCTGAATGTAGCAGCTTTTGTCGTGTCATAAAACACTGGGAGAACCAAGGAGAGAGGAAAGATAAGCGATGGTCAGTCCCTATGCTGACCAATAGCCTTTCAGAAAATGAAAGAAAGCCTGGAGATCAAACAAATGTCTGTTTCCCCCACAGAGGGCACCAAAGACAACTCAAGGAAACTATTCCTGTCCTGTCTAGCTTGGTGAACCAATGAGGTTGATCTGGGTGAGTGACACTGAGGAAGAGACAACTTATGGACAGCCATGTTACTCAAGAAAGGTCTCCTTTATATCATCTTCAAAGGGGAGCATGGTCTCATTGTTGCTTGTGTACTTTGTGAGCCTTCAGGTCTCTCCCATATCCACAGCACACAAGGTCACACCCATCTTTTAGTTTGCTTTGTGGAGACTCAGAGCTCAGAGCCTTTGGAGGAGGGAGCTTCCATCCAACTGCTAACCCAGTTGATGCCTTAAAAAGTCACACTTCCTACTTTCAGAGCCGTAGGACAATATTTCTGTTCATTATGGGCAACAGCCTGGGATACTGGATTCTAGGAATACAAGTGGTGTAGGACAGCTGTGCATGAAATCCAAAGGCAACATTCACACATGCATGCTTAGAAAGGTATGAAAAGTAGCATAGCCATCTGTGTCCTGCGCTGCTAGTGTCCAAAGCTGGAGCAAGTTAACAAGGACATAAATTACTACTCTCCAGTCCAAAGTAATTGTACAGGTTCCTTTTCTTATTGCAGTGATAAAACACTTGACAAGGAAGTGTTTATTCTGGCTCGTACTGCAAGGGTACAGTCCATGCCAGAGAGGAAATCATAGTGGCATGAGGCAGCTGAACACATCCTATCTACTGTCAGGAAGGAGAAAGAGATGGACGCTGGTGCTCAGCTCACTTTCCCCTTTATATTTGGTCTTGGATTCCAGCCTATGAGATGGTGGACCTTCTTCCAATAGCAACCTAATCACGAAACTCCCTGATAGACACACCCATATGTTATATCTCCTGGGTGACTCCAGAGTCTGTCAAGTTGACAGTCAATATTAACCATTGCATTACTATAAATACATTATTGGATGAAATGGTAAGAGATGAAGGGCTCCTATAGAGAATCTCCAAATTAGTTTTGTGAAGATTGTCAATACTTAGGCAGGGTGCAGATCCCTTTTCCCTAGATTTGGGCAGCATGTACTGCCTTCCTTCCAAAGGGTATGATTGAGAATCCATGGGAAAGGGCAGAGCCAGTTGTAACCAGGAAGCCAAGGTCAACATCATCAATTCTCAGGCATGTTAGGAGGATCTAGTCTTGTCAGCATGTCATCAGGGTGCTGCGTTAACCCTGCAATTTTTCTCCCCGAAGCCTGCATCCATCCCTGGCATAATTATGAGAAACTGTCCACGGAACACCTGAACATCTAGCCAAGATCCTAAGAGCCATCAAGGTATTTAAGATCAAGGTAAGGGGAAAGTTGCCATAGCCCAGAAATGCCTGGGGACAGTGATGACTGAGTGGGGTGTGGTCTCAGATGAACCCTGGAACAGAAAAAGAAAATTCTGCAGTGAAATACAGAGCAATTCCAAGCTAGTAAAGGTTTTGCTTCAGCTAATAAGAATGTGTGAGTATTGATTATTCGATTTATGAAAACTTCATTTATTCATCTAAAGTAGTAATAACAAGGAAGTTTGCCAGTAGGATTTACTGGAACTCTGCTGTCTATGCAGGTTTTTTTTCCCTGTATATCACAAAATCTATTCTAAGGTTAAAAGTTTATTCTAAATGACAGGAGAGTGAGATTACTTCAGTTTCTGGGCAGTTAAAAATGTTTCCAATGAAATCATTAAATGTGTAATATTCAAATTTAGACAACGGAGCTGAGTGGAATGGAACCTTGGAATGCCTGAAGCCCTGAATGACATAATTGCTCACATGAATACTGGCATAGAGAAGTCAAACGACTTGTCTAAGTTGACTTGGGATCAAAGCTCATCTTAGATGGCATCATCATGTCCAGTCCAGCTTTGCACCTGCGGGAAAATGTTGCATTCCCAGAGTATCTAGTCTCTACACATGCTTTGATGATGTGGCCATGTGGGAAGCTTCCTTGTTCTTCAAATCTCTGACTGCACACATTCCTCACTGAAGAATGTTTTGTCTCTGACTACTGCTGGGTTCCTGTACATGAGCTCATTCGAGTGTGGCTAATGTGATCTACTGGGCACTTTCCTGTCTTACATAATTAGATAGCCTCAAGACTTTGTCAGTATGTAATATTAAGGATTTCCTGAACATTGATGAGTGGCATCTCTGTAATGGAAGCTAGGAGTCACCCATGCTTAAACATCTTGGAAAAGAAAGGGAAGTGACTAAGCAATGACTTCCAGGCCACGTGGAGGAATGGAGGATGCTTGAGAGGCTTCTAGTAAAATGCTCACTAGGTGTGCTCAACTAGGTCTAAATGGGCACAGGGGGATCTGAGATTTGAGATTAAGAAAGGAAGTTATTGGGTTTGCAAATAGAAGATCACAGCATCTCTGGGGCTTCACTCTTATATCTCCAAATGGAGGACCCAAGACCTAGCTAGAGCTTCCAAAAGTATCAAGGGGGGAAAATGAGCTCTGTTTCCTGAAACAATACTGATTTAGCAGAAAATGAACAGCTATGGCCTTCCTCACGTTGGTAGAGAGCACCTGGGAGTGTCTCAGTGTTTCCTGTGGGTCAATCTTACTGTCCCTCTCCTGTGTGCCCTCATCTTAGCTAATTCAAAGAAGTGTGAGATACCTGAAAAGTCAGCATACACCATGACACAGGCAAATGCAATTCTTCCCTTCAACCTCCACAGAGAACAGCTTTACATATTAACACAGCTTTTCCTCCCTCTGTTAAGAAAAGAATCGGAGATAGGAAAAGAAATTGGAAAGAGGTTGGCAAACCAGAAATAACCACTTTTGTTTGTGAGATTTCAAATGGAATGAAAATATTCAAGTGAAGAGGATGTGGATAAAGATTACATAAAGAAAATGCCTGTTAGGTGGAAAGGCCCTGGGTTGGTTTGAGTTGTCATTTCTACTCACCCCTTAGGACTGTATCAGCCACAAAAGCCAGGCTGAACTCAGCTCACATAGCTCTCAGAGAGTTTTCTGCAGCACCTTATCCTTTATTGTCTTCTAAAATGATTTAAAGAATCTTTAGAGGCCTGGTAGAATTCTGTGGTGAATCCTCTGGTTCTCTGTTGAGAGACACATTCTGATTGCCTCGAGGTCAGTTCTTCTCATCTGTGTCATGAGTAGCTACTCCTTATGACCAGGTGAAATGGGTTACAGGTGGCTCACTCTGTGCACAAAATATGCAATTTTCAAGACTTATGTCTCACATTATTGTTTAAGTGTCACAGCTCTCTAGAGCAAATATGATAGTACCAGAGAAAGTCATGTCCCAGGAGCCAGAAGAAAAAAGAAAGTGTTACAGGATGTTATTACTAACATTTGACAATTTGCCTACTGCTATGTGGTTCTTATAGAGGAGATGTGAACAATGTCTGTTTTCTCTAGATAAGACACCAATGACAGATCAATGAATCAATCAAAAACGATTCCACTCCAGTCTAGCTTAGTCAGCTAGTGTATCAGGACCATTTACAGGAGTGTGGTCAGGGATACCTTACAGGAACAGGAATAACCCAAAAACCAGCGGCATGACTGGAAAGCTCTCCTATGGCTCTTACATGACTTGCAGGATGCTCAGGCTGAGGGAAGCTCTCCATATCACAGCAGTGGTGACTGTATAGTTTTGGGGAGGAGCCTGTGCATCATGTAAGTTTCAAGAACTTCCTGAAACTTACAAGTTTTGTTTACTCCCTGAGCCTTAATGAATGTTTTGATTTAGAGCAGTGAGCAGTGAGACACCTGAGTATGTGACCCTGTGTGTGTGTGTGTGTGTGTGTGTGTGTGTGTGTGTGTGTGTGTGTGTGTGTGTGTGTTCATATCCTAGAAGAGAAAGAGAAACTGAGGCAGGGAGAGTGACTCAACTGCATGGGTGTAGACAAGAAATACTTGGGGCTCAAATTGCTTTTCTGGCTTCTTACATCTTCCTCCTTCCTCCTTCCACTGTGCATCCTCAGCATATGCCAGAAACCTCCCATGGTTTGCTCGCCATCCCCACACTGCATAGCTCCCAACACACTCCAAGCAGGTAGAATGGACTTCTAAGACAGATGCAATCATTCCCACATGCAGTTTCTCAGAATTACCTGTTCCTCTTTGTTTGTTTTTCCTCTCTTTGCCATTCACAGTTCTTGTCGACTTCTTTGAACTTTAAAACAACAAAAAACACCTTCAGCAATCTCATAATTACAGATTTCTTTTCTTCTCCATACTAGGATCCAGCTATATGCAGCTGAGCTCCTCCCAGGCTGTTGTTTTAGATGAGATGTTGATGATATCAGAGGAGCAATTGAGGGAGAGGGCAGTCTCTTCTCACTGTACATTCTGCCTAAATCTTCTCTCCACAATTTTCTGATGTTACATTTTCCATAAAATTGATCTCTGTGGAGACAGTTACAGCAAATTTCACAACTAATACAAATATGCCTGACAGGAGACAGGGAAGAGCCTGCCCATATCCCAAGAGAGTGCCAGCTTCTCAAGCAAAGCAGGTATGAGGGGTCAAACCAGATTTCAGTTTGATCAGGGAGTTTGGAGATGGCATGTGCTGGAGGTGAGAATTATATTGAGTATTCTTAATTAACAGCTGTGTTTGATCAGGGACTTGGAAGTTAGCACCTGTGTGGAGGTGAGAATTGGATTCAGAAGGGCGGGACCTACAAGGGCTGTCCATGCTGGTGGATGGAGCTTGCACCACTTACTGAGAGACACTGAGGAAAGCTGAAGTGAGAGATGTGAGGAGCAGGCATGTGGCTATGGGTTTCTGTTACCGCAGAAATGAAACATACTTCAAATCAGATATGATTACTTCTATAAGCTTCATAAAGCTGGCTGCAAGTTGGGCCTCAGTATCTACAAGGGAAGGGGTGTGTGCCCTACTGGACGTTTCATTTTCATTATCAGTTAATGAGCATAACCCTGTCCTCCTAAAACCAGCAGAAAGAATGGTGCAATAAGGAAACAATGTTTCTGTCATAGCACCTGCTGCATGGAAGGCTGTGTTAGGTTAGCAGCTAGTCTACCCCCACCCCCATCTTTCCTTGAGCTAACCTTCAGTCTTCTGAGCTTTGGTTGTAATGCTTTAGTAACTTCGTTTGCTTTATTCCCCTTTCTTCAAGCATCTCCCTCTTTGGGACATACTAGTCAAATAAAAATCTCTTACTAGTTTTGTTGCTGAATTTCAGCCCAGACACCTGGGCTAAATGACACCTCAGACACCTGCCCTAAATGAACACATGGAGGTTATATTAATGATGAAACTGTTGGCTGATGACTAGGGCTTCTTATTCACTAGCTGGGTCTGAATTACTAACCCATAACCACTGATCTATGTATTTCTACATGGTCTTGTCTTATCGAGAACACCTGGCATCCTATAGTCTCAGGCTCACATGGGGACTCCTCTCTGCCTATGCTTCCCAGCATTCCCCTTGTCTCCTAGTCCCATCTATCTTCCTGCCTGGCCAATCAGTGTTTTATTCATCAACCAATAAGAAAAAATATATACACAGACTAACATCTCTCATCATATTAGCTGCTGCTGCTACTGCTGCTGCTGCTGCTGCTGCTGCTGCACGCCTCTAATCCCAGCACTCAGGAAGCAGGGGCAGTCAGGACTCTGTGAGTTCAAGGCCAGCATGGTCTACAGAGTGAGTTCCAGGACAGCCAGAGCTACAGAGAAACCCTGTCTCGAAAAGCCAAAATAAAAATAAACAAATAAATTTTATATTAAAGTTTTATATTAAAGAAGGAAAGTTGAGCTAGACACATTTTTTCTTTTCTAAATCTGGCAAGCCTGCTCTCTGAGATGATCCCAGTGTTGACTTTGCAGTTTGGGCAGAATATTTGCTGTGTCATACGGGAGAAGCCGACACTGGCCTAGACTGTCAGAGCACTACCTTCTGTAGATTGCTTGGAAGTTACGCCTCCTACAGGGAAGTCACACTTCCATCTTCTGTACGCCTCACTAATTGGCACGGGGTCTTCCACATATAATTCTGCCTTTCACTGCCTGGCTGATAGACTTCCAGAATTTCTCTTGTGCTGTCTTAAAACCGAGGGTTGTGTCTGTACTGCACAGCCCTCCGTTGAGGGTCTCATCTTCTGCACCCTCACCACGGAGTTGGCTATGAACAGCTTCACTCTCTGTAGTTCTCCCTTCCTGTAACATCATAGATGGCTGTGCATCTCTTCTCCCAGAACATCAAATTAGGATGTGGCTTTCCACACTGCTAATCTTTGCAATTAAAAGTCATACGCTAGATGACTTTTCCTTCTAGCATCTTGTTATTTTTTTTCTGAGGCATAATACATGTATATCTGTATGAGGTATATATGGTATTATGATACATATATAATATATTATAATCAAATAATAATAAATATCTCTGTCACTTTTTAACATCCAACCTCTTTTATATTGAATCAATGTTCTTTTTATTTGGGGCAAAAGAGATGAGAAGTTACAAATTTATGTGTATTTAGAATCCGAATATAAGTGCAACAGAAATGTCACTCTATTTCCACCTGCTGGGAATTTTCTGCTCTTCCAGATATTCGGTAATATGTCATAGATTGTTTCAACCAATCTAGTACTTATCGAAAACTGAAGATCTTATTGAACTTTTTGTCCCCTTTCACCTGCCCCTCCCAGTTTCCTGTGACCACAAGCACATTTCATTCTTCTATTGGCTTGCCAGCTTCCACAGAGGAGAGAAGAGTCTACTAACATTTAGAACAACAAAACATTGCTCCTGAAAATACATATTTACTCTGTATAAGCATTTCTCTTAATACTGTTTTATTTTAAACACTAAGATTTATCAAGCCATCCAAATGTAAAAACACAACACCAAGCACTGCATAGGCATTCTGTGGCCACAGGAGATGGCACCATTACAAGGTTCATTTCTTACAGAGAAGGAGTGGTGTTTTGTTTGTGTGTGTGTGTGTGTGTGTGTGTGTGTGTGTGTGTGTGTTTGTTTGTTTGTTTGTTTTTAAAGGGCTGCAGTGGTCACATGATAGCAACGGTCAGACCTAAGACTTGACAGCACTACGCTGGACAAACTATTCGTATTTCACTAGAGAAGTACCCAATGCTCATATGTGATGGGAGATGCCATTCTGTAGATATGTTTCTTGTATTGGTTAATGGATAAAGCACTGTTGGCCATAGAAAAGCAAGATAGGCTGGTCTAGGAGGCAAGGAGGATTCTGGAAGTAGTAGGGAGGAGACTGAACATGGAGGATGGAGAGAGAAGAACACCAGCCCCTTTCTCTGGTAAGGTAAGACCATATGGAAGTGCTTAGATTAATAGAAATGGGTTAATATTTAAGACAGATTTAGCCAATAAGAAACCCTAGTAACTGGCCAACAGAATTATATCTACTACAGTGTCTCTGTGTGTTATTTGGGGCTGGTGCAGTGGTGGGATCAGGCTGGTGGAAAAAACTACTCCTAACACACATGCATCCAAAAAGCTTCAGCATACATTGACGCACCAGGTATCTAACACCTCTGACTTATGTCTGAGTGTGTGTCTACACTGAGTTGTTTAATTTCTTGAAGTCACTGTGGCTTGTCAGTGAAGGTGATTGGTCTTGTATTTCACAAGAATACCTATGATTTCCCAGAAAACATCAATCTTTAACATAATATTTTCATACAGTGACAGAATTTTAAGGAGCTCGGGATCTTAAACTGCAAGATTTATTTTAGCCTTTATTTTGTAGACCTCAAGGTCTCCATTAGTAATTTTGCTGACAAATATGCTGTTCACAAGCATTCATTTAGGTTTCTTTGTCCACTTCGGCATCAATATCCGCCAAATATAAAAATAAATTGTCAGAAGGGATATTACTATTATTATTATTATTATTATTATTATTATTATTATTATTATTATTATTTGGTTTCAGGGTTAAGGTTAGGGTTAATGAAAAGAAGGGATCTTTTTAAGGGGTTGTATATTTTGAATTGCTTAGCCAGCCATTCACTTACATAGTGTCTCATAAATCAGCTAAGTGATGATTAAATAGTACTCTTGGTGAACATCCACTGTGTCTAGTTGTTACAATGAGAGAGGATTGCAAGTGGCATCAGAGACAATGGTCCCTGTCCTGTCTAGCTTTATGTCAACTTGACACAAGTTAGAGTGCCTCAACTGAAGACAAGTTCATCTTCCCCCACTGGCTGTATCTTCCTGAAGTCAAGGCTCTGCATCTGCAATATTTACCCAGCAATGCACAAACAGTTGATACCATCACAGTGCTGAGTGGGGTGTGTCCAAACTGGGGATTGGTGATAGTGTACCAGTGATAAATTCCCAAGGACTGAGTTGTATTCCTGGAGGAATGTTCTGGAGGAACATCCACAGTGACCGAGCCCAGAGCATTGCCTCCCCACTGTGGAAACCAGAGCTGGTGGAGGACTTCATGAAGTCTTCTTTACCTTGCAGAAACTACACATTGTGCCATGTAGGCAGCCAGTCTGTATTAAGGGTAGCCTATTGCCCTGGTGTGTTTGTTATTTGCATTAAATGATCAACTATGTGGTATTAAAGCATTTGAGTAATTATTTTAGAGAAATATATAAAGATAATACGTGTAAAAGACAGCTAGACAAGTAAAAACAATTCAACTATCAACTAACCTTTTATATACATAAAAGAGTTTTTACAATTATAGGAACTAACATTTAAAACATGCATTTTGTCTCCTTTTATGTTTTATATTGTGTGTTTGATCTAGAGACTGGGTTTCAGATAGGCCAGGCTGGCTCTGAACTCCCAATATAGCTGGGGATGACCTTGAACTTATGAACGTGGCTTCCACCTCCCAGGTGTGAGATTACAGGCTGCACCACCACATTCAGCTCTGGCTTCTTGGGTACACTACACACAGCCTATTTTTCACAGCCAGTTCCTGTTCTCCCTTCATCTGTTTTTCTCCATGTTTACCTCTCATCGTTTGTGTTCTCTTGATGCTCTCTCTCAATGACAATTAAAACTGAATCTAATCAAAGAGCGGGGCCTTTGACTGGCTGAAATTTGTTTTCCTTTCATCACTTTCAAAGACAAACTTGCCCTCCCTTGAGACCTAGGAAATGAGGAACTGGGAGGCCTGGACAGGGAGGGAACTAAGATTGCTTCTCCATCATTTTCCACTGTAACCTCATGCAAGGTCACCATCATGTTCACATCTACCACACAGACCTGCCAGCAGCTCCCCCTAGAGTGAGTTGATGTGGCTGAATCTGTCCACAAGTTGCAGCCTAGGGCCCCTGTGTGACAAACTCTAGGTGGATAGAATTTGAAGGATGGTGAGAAGGCGCCATTGGTGCCCAGCAGTAAAGGCAAGGGTACCGAAGGGCATACAAATGACAAGGACTACCCTTAAAACCCAGCCCACCCATCTTTTTTTAATATGTAATTTTTGTTTAAATTAAAAACAAGTTTATTTTACATATCAATCCCAGTTCCCACACCCTCTTGTTCTCCCCTGTTCCCCCCACCAACACCCCTCCCATCCTCTTTCTGCTCCCCAGGGAGGGTAAGGCCTTCCATGGGGAGTCTTCAAAGTCTGCCAATATTATTTGGAGCAGAGCCCAGGCCCTCCCCTATATGTCTAGACTGAGGGTGTATACCTCTATGTGGGATGGGCTCCCAAAATTCATTTTTATACTAGGGATAAATATTGATCCACTACAAGAGGCCCCACAGACTGCCCTGTCCTCCCAACTAACATTCATGGAATCTGGGTCAGTCCTATACTGGTTTCCCAGCTATCAATCAGTCTGGAGTCCATAAGCTCCCCCTTGTTCAGGTCAGCTGATTCTGTGGGTTTCTCCAGCCTGGTCTTGACTCCTTTGCTCATCACTCCTCCCTTTTTGCAACTGGATTCCAATAGTTCAGCCCAGTGTTTAGCTGTGGGTATCTGCTTCTGCTTCCATCAGCCACTAGATAAGGGCTCTAGGATGGCATATAAAGTAGTCATCAATATCAGGGAAGGGAATTTAAGGTAGCCTCTCCACTATTGCTTAGATTGTTAGTTGGGATCATCCTTGTAGATCTAGTGAAGATGCTGTGGTATGAGTCTCTATTCATTCTCTCTTTTGTGATCGCATGGCCCTCAGTCAGTAAGTAGACACCACTCTATATACTTCTCAAGTCTTGGCCTCTGTCTGCCACAGTGGAACATGGGTAGTCCTCAGACACTAAACTATAATGAACCTTTCCTGAAGTAAAATCAGAGAACCCAGCAGGCACTGTGTGATAGCCTTTAAAGGAGGGTGTGATGATAGAAAAGCAGCATAGATGCTTCAAGGGTGACCCTCACCCCAGCCAATAGCACCTCTGTGTGTAAGTCAGCTTGCTGTGTAATTACCAACATAGCCTTAAACCAGAAAAAGCATTGTTGAACTCAGACTGGAACCATCCTGACCCCTTGGTATCTTTCTTAATGATAGCCTCCTTATGAATGGTAGATCATCAAGCTTTTTAGGAAAACTACTTGGATAACTGCCTGGTGTCCAGTGTAGAGTGGAAGATTGGACAAGCATTGTGTGATCTGGCTCACCCCACCTTACAATCCATCCTCTGCTATGTGGTTGTGACTTAACCCCTCCCTCACCTGGTGGCATGTGTTCTTTCTTCTAACAAAGGTCTTCCCATTTCTCCTTTCCCTATGCATGGCCTTACTACCTGCAAAGACTTAACTCTAATTCCACTGCTACAGAGATTTGTCTAGTGTATTTGCTTTTTTTTTTTTTTAAATGACTATCTATTCTTGGTATGTAATCCATGAAACCACTGACCATGTCACCTATGTGAGGGAAAGCAGGCCCCTGTGGATTTCTTCTGTACGTGTGTGTGGCCGTGCTTTATGCGCTAGAAATGAAATCTTGTCTAGTTTTAAAGTACTGGTGACAACATAGGAAAAATGAGTCAAGTGTGTGAATCATAGGCCTCCTAGAACAGGAACTGCTTGTAAGGTTCTTTATAGGAATTATACTGGCATCCAAAGGCTGGAACAGCAGCTGAGGAAACATTGATATTTTGGGGCAGAGAGATTGGTGGGAATATGTCTCACATCACCACTCGGCCTCTCAGTACAGGCCCATTGTCTTATTGCTATAAATGCATGTCTGAATCTGTTGCACCTACATGCCCTGACCTTCCCTCATTGGACTTGTCTTAGCATTACAGTTGCTACCCCACTGTTCCTTTATCCCAGCTTAGAATTCGGAAAGGACAGATAATGGAATGGGCGAGTGTAAGAAGGAAGTCTGATTTCTAAAGCCATGGTCCTGATGAAGGCCAGTCTTGCCTCTGTGCTCTAAGGGACATTCATCTGGAGGGGTGGGTGTTACTTGCATTACTGTCTGGTCACCTATATTGGTGTTTGTTGCTCCCTCCTGGTGGGTGGAGGCCTGGGTGTTTCTGAGTATCCTTCAATGCACAGGACAGGCCCTGATGCACAGAATCAGCTGGACCTAGTTCTGAGAAAGGGAGATGATGAACTGGGAGTTAGATTGGGGTTGCTTGCCCTGTATATGACCCATAGCATCTTTGCTTTCCTCCTTGCAACCCTTATCACAATACTGACCCTGGTCATACCTGGACCCCACTCTCTTTCCTGACTCCGACTTTCAGGTAACACACTTACAGGCATTCATTCCTTTTCTGGAACATCCCCTGCTGTCTAGGATCCACTCGGCACGTCTTCTGCCTTCCCACAGAGCCAGCTGAGGAAGTGCGGCCTCCCGGGACCAGCTAGGTTCAGTCACATTGGTGCCAGGCGCCAGCAGGGAATCGGGGAGCCTGCTGAAGGTTAATGACCTCTGTTAGGTTGGCTGCCTAGGAAATCTCACAAGTATGGCTGTCTTCTTCACCCTTCACAAGACACAGGATCATAACAATTGTTATGTTATAATATTATAATAAGTTAAGTCCTCTGTCTGGCACTGTAGCTTGGTGATGTGTCTCCGAAAAATGACTGCCTACCAGGCTGAATACCAGGGGTGCTTAGAAGTCTTCTGTCTGATCTCAGAAAGTCTAGTAGCCACCATCCTCCAACTGGATCAGTCTTGAGTTTCAAGAATAACATCTCCTTCAATAATGAGAGGGGTTTACGATAAGGTCTGTTGCTAGGTGGTGATGGCACATGCCTTTGATCCTACTATTTGGAAGGCAGAGGCAGGCAGATCTCTGAGTTCAAGACCAGCCTGGTCTATAAGAGCTAGTTCCAGGACAGCCTCCAAAGCTACAGAGAAACCCTGTTTCAAACAAAACAAAATAAAACAAAACAAACAAACAAACAGATAAGTTCTGTCTATGTGGCCTAGACTAATCTCCAACTTCTAATCTTCCTGCTTTAGCCTCCTTAGTTCTAGGCATGAGTGATCATGCTTTGTAAGGGTTTTTTTTTTTTTTTTTTTTTTTTTTTGCTTTGAAGACACTAATAGGATACTTATGGAAAAGAAAAGAAAAGAAGTTTAAAAAGGAGCCATGGGTAACATGCTTTGACTAACCGAGAAAGATGTCAAGATTTCTGTAAAGCTGCCTGGTTTACAAACTACCTTGAGGATCTATATTCTGTGAAATGTGTTCTGGGATTTTAGCATTAAAATAGTGGTTACTAGATCTAAAATCAGAAATACAAATTTGGCCGTAGGCACTGGGAATCCCAGGGTACCTGCCACAGTCTACTGTGCTGTAACATGGGGAATATATAAGCTGAACTTGTCCATGCTGTGTCAGAGCAACAACAGCAAGACACTCAAACCTCCGGGGAGGTGCTGAAAGACAATGAATTAGTTCCAGAAAGTCTAGCTCTGTTGCATCAGTTAGGACTCAATTAAGCCAATGCACATACACACAACGGAACAAGACAGTGTATTATAGTAATAAGAGTCACTTGAACATCAACAAGAGACCAGGTCTGTAAGTTTGAGTCCATCACCAGAAGAGAAAACAGGATAAAGCAAGGGTGGATCCCAGGCCATGCAAGACATATGGCTATGTCTTGAGTCTCTCATCTGCCAATAGTGATTAGATCTAGGTTGTTACTGACTCTATTGTATGTCCATCCATATTTTTTGAAAGCAATCTTAATGACTTATGTAGCAATGTTTACATGCAGTGATCTACTGATAACCAACAAGGATATCACCAAGCTTCTCATACAATCATAGGGCCAAAAGTATATGAATGGTTCTTAGTAAACTAGATGGAAGGATGATTGGGGAGGGTACCAGTGGGAAGAGGCATCGAGATAGGTGTAGAGTGTGGACACCGGGAGACACATACCCTGGAAATGCCCCATTACAGAAATGTGGTTGAAAATCCTACAGATCTGAAAGCATAGACTTTTTTCTTTTGAAAGAGGCTGTTACTATGATGCACAAGTTGGCCTCCAACCTGCAATCCTCCTGCCTCTGCCTCTCCAGTACTGGGATTATAGGTATGTGTTTCTATACCAACTCTAAAGCAGAAGTGTTGAACCAAACTTGACCTGTAATTGTTGGCTAGCCAATAAGTTTATTCTGAATGTTATCTTGGGTCTGTATGCATTGTTATCAAACTTGGACTTGTGTTTTCACATCTGTAACTTCTATCACTTGTCCTTAACACATTACCTAGCATTCAGAATCTGTTCCCTCATCTATGGGATTCACTTCAAAGTTATAAATGCAAATATCTTTGCCTACTCTTTGCTGCTACAGCCACCTCAGTATACAGCATTCAATTAAAAAGTACCTTCAACCATAGTAATCATAGAGGGAACCTCCTTTTTCTCACAATTGAATGTATATAAATACATTGGCAACTGAGCCTGGTGGTCACTTTGGTTAGATCAAGCACACAATCTGAGTGTCTCACTGTGTCTTGTTTTAATCCATGGTAAAGCCAGAGAACCATTCGTCATTACATGCTGGGCCTGTTGATGGAGAAATGAAAATGTCTTTGGTAGGTATTCCCTTTGTGGACATTGTATTTACATTACTGGGACTCAGTGAATGGGTGTCCTGAATGCTGAGTGTCTTTCTTTCAAAGATTCTTGCCTGGTGTGTGGTTGGCTTTTGAGCAGTGGATTTGCCTTTGAGAGTAGCAAGTACAGTAACCCATATTATTGTTATTATTTTCTGCTCTTGGGTGAGAGAGGAGCCAGTGCATTCCCAGTGCCTTGTGGAGGACTCTATTCCTATGACTCTTGCCATTTCTGGTTGGTCTGAGAGTGAGGTGGGGCCAGCAGGGCTCAGTAAATCCCACATGAAATGTGCTGATAATTAAATCCCTCTGCTAATTACATCATGCATTAGCAGGCTCAGCCTGATACATTACTCATGATCACTGTCTTGGACAAAACAAAATGGGTCCACCAGGGACCAGCCTTGGGGCAGATGCTGATCTAGAAGGAGGCAGTCAAATTCTGTTTATGTAACTTGATCCAGCCACATTGAGAGCCAGGCTCCCTTTAGCCTCCCCAGTGAGCATCAGGTTCACAGAGATAATGATGCCCAACCTTTGCCACCTGCCAGGCCAGGTATCCTTGCCAGACTAACAGTAGGTACAGCAAAGGTCAAATGGTTAGTCACCAGCATATTCCAAAGACCTTTTTTTTTTTTTTAATGTTGCTCCTTGTAAAAGATAGCACAGTTTTCTATGGAAAAATATCTGAAATATTCTTCAATAAGTGACAATTTAATGAATATCCTGAAAGAGCAATGGGTAAATGATGGTGTTACTGTGATCTCGCATTATAAGCATTCTGACTCCAAACTTCTCTCTCTCTCTCTCTCTCTCTCTCTCTCTCTCTCTCTCTCTCTCTCTCTCTCTCTCTCTCTCTCTCTCTCTCTCTCTCTCTCTCTCTCTCTCTCTCTCTCTCTCTCTCTCTCTCTCTCTCTCTCACACACACACACACACACACACCCTCAAGTTTGCCTCTGCATTTAATCCAAGAAGTGAAAGCATTTCCTTAAAACAGGCAATATATTTAATAGAAACCACAACACATTCAAGCTTTGCCTTAAACGGTAAACTGTGAAAAAGGAAAAATCCAAACAATTCAAACGTGTCTGAAGCATACTTTCAGACTGAAGAAAACGAGAAATTCTTACTGAACATCTATATCATAAAGCAATAAAAAAAATCAAAACTGTTGAAAAGTCAAGTTTCTCTTGGGGTTACAAACCTTTGATTGAGAGCTAGTGAAATTATGCATATTATTCTTTCATTCCATTTCTTTCATTTTTCGCCTTCACCATCATGTTTTATTTATTTGTTTTGTGTATACATGGGTGATGAATGCCTGGTGATGTATGTATGGTCAGAAGACAATGGACCACTGGGGGAATTAGTTCTCTCCTTCTACCTTGTGTGTGAGTCCTGAAAAATCTAACTTGGGTTATCGGTCCATGAACAAGTTGGCCTTAGCCAATGAAGTCATCTCACCATAGGTTCCATATTCTAACTCTTACCTGAATATCAGTCTCTTCTCAGGTGTCTATAAACTTCCATGACCCAGACAGTTACCCAACACAAGCAGCATCCAAGCAGCAAGGAGAGAAGTTTAGCTAGTTGTGACCCAGCCTCTCTGAGCTAACAGGTTTTTACCTCAGTCTTTGAGTTTTGAATTTATTTATAAACAGAACAATAGAGACATTTAAAGCTAACTTTATGGCAGTGACAGAGCCAGTGCCTGCAGGAACAGAATTCCCACAGATTTCAGCATGAATGGCCAGGCCACTGCTGGAGATGCAAGGTGGTAACTGCAGAGTTGCAATTGCTGGCTGATATAATGATCAACACTGCACAGCAGCACCTCCACTGTGTGCCCTAAATCTCTAAATGCTATGTTAGGTCCCCTGCTGAAGAAGAGGAAAGGGGATCACTTAGTGATGTCCCTAGTTTATCCCCTGAGCCTTTCCTTGGCTTGTGAGTTAAGTCATAGAACATCACCAGCTGTGTCAAGGTGTTGAAAGTTGTCAGCTGAGGCCTATGCCAGCTTTGGTTGTTGCCCTTTGAATACCGCAGAACCATGCAGACAAGGATGCAGTAGTCATGTTTCAATTGCTGAACACCATGACAGACCTCTTTCTGCTACTGGAAAGTGCATGGTGGCTTCCATGTTTCATTGCCTTACTGCCTGAGCAGAAACCATATCAATTCCACTCACGGATTCTAGCTCTTTTCCATCCGCACCAGACCCTCATTTCAGAAGAAAGTATAACAGGAACAGCTCTTTCCATACCTGAGTATGTAATGATGCTTCTCTTGACCACTGATGCCCTTCCACTCAGCCCCTCTCCAGTGTTGCTAGAGGCCTGTTTGCTGGCCTTGGGCCACACTCCTGTCTAGATGCATGGTTTTATTGGCAGCTTCAGCTCTGACCCAAGGGCAGTGGTTGAGCCTACAGAACTTATTATTCTGAATGTGTGGGATCTTCCAACTGTTTTGTTTATTGTTGTACTCTTAGCAGCCAAGGCAGAGTCAATGACTGATACAGGAACCTTACATGAAAACAGGGTGAAAGCTGGATGTGAAAGAACATAGGAACTGACTGGACCCCCATCAGCCTCTTATACAGTGATCCCTTGGGGTTGCCAGGCTCCATCCAGCACCATCCTTGACCCTAATTAGACTACAAAGTTACATTTAAGTCTAGAGTCACAAACAGTGGCAATGCCTTGTAGTATCATCCCTGTGTCAGTTCTAACTAGATACTTAACAAACAGAACAACACGCCTGCCTCCTGGTCGTAGACAATAGCAAAGGAGCTGTGTGTGACTTGCTCTCACCAGAAACATCCTACCTAGGAGGGACCTCCCTTCTTTCTACAGGAACACCAGGGCCACCCCAATTGCTCTCCAACAGTATGTATGTGACACACCCTGCATCATGTATTAGCTTGAGGTGATGCTAATTCATGTCCTGTTATAACTTTTAAAACCTCTCCACAGTATTTTCATGCCTAGACTGAGAAGACAGGGAACCTGTCCTGTTACCACATCCCTTGTTTAGCTTCAGGACTAGGGCAAAGGTTCTCGGTCTTCTTTGAGTGTTAACTGTGCTTGAAGTCTGGTGGCTAAACTCCTGGATGCACTGCCTATCACTTCAGGAAAAGACACCTGTGTGGAAGGAACAACAAGCAGAGAGCCTGTGAATCAGGAGAGATCCAGGGAGCCTCTCACTGCCCTCACCACTGTGTGGGCTGCCATTGAGAAACTCCTACCTCTGAAATAAATTCTAATGTACCATCCTCCCCAGGAAACTCAGTGTTCAGTCCTGGGACTATAGCTGCTGCCATCTTCAGGGAGAGGCAGGCTGGTGAGAGCACATTTTTACCCATCTGGTGTCTAGCACCATTACTGAGTGAATTAATGGGGGAGACCGATGAGTTGTACAAATGACTGCCAGTGATTTTAGTATGACAAGAAGGCATATGGGCAAGGACACATAGAATATTCCTGTACTCATTCAGATGGGCGGGGCAGGAGCCAATGGTAACCTCATTCCAGAAATCACTAGCCATGTATGGCCAAGTAGCATTTCACATCGAAGACAAACTATTGCAGTTGTAAGCTTCAGGGTTTTGCCATATTTGAGAAAAGGAGTATTGCACAAAACATAGTTTTGGAACTGGACCCACATCCTTTCCCTGTAGTTTGGAATATGGTATGCCTACATTGAGCGCTCAAACCCATGGCTATACACCCTCCTGAGAGAGAAGGGCCTTCTCTGCCTCCCACATCTGCACATGGAATTTCACTGGGCAGTTCCACATGTTCTCAGATGCACATATTCCCAGATTAAATGTCAGTTCTTAGCATAAGTCACCATTCACCCTTAGACTATCTTGTGGAATAGTTACCCCCATAGTTCCTATAACAATAACCTCTTCCATATGAATTGAAGTCTTGCCTGCCATTGACTTGGTAAATGAATGAACCCTCCAAGCACTTGCTGCTCTGTGCCTCCCAGACAGCAGGGGTCCAGAGGCAGAACTCTGTACACCTAACACCCAAGCTGACAAGGAAGAGGAAGAGGCAGGGTGCTCAGGTCTTGAGAACTCTGCTCTTAAGAATGGGATCAGTGACCTAACCAAGAGTCTGTTTATCTCTTTTCCTCTTGTGAACAAACATAGAAGCTACCATCTGCAAAGACCAAATCTACTATTGCCTTCCTTTTTAGACTTTGGAGCATTCAGAACTCAGAGCATTTTATCTCTTGTTAGTGCTTTAACTGGCTTTAGGTCTTAGTTACCCCAAATGACTATGACAGCCTCTGTCATTTTTTCCCATGGTAACAGGGTGCCATGGTGAGTTGCTGCTGAGTATGATAGTATGATAATGTCTGTCTTGGATTTACCTGATAGCCATGCTGCTTTCCCTCTCATTCCACTGTGAGTTCCATATTTAAAATTTCTTGTATCTAAAATAAAGCTACAATAGCTTTATGTATTTTAAAATACTCTGTTACTTTATTAAGAGATGGCCACACTCTGAAACTCACTAGCAACAACACAGGGCACTGCTGTTGTGGTAAGGCTTAGTTTAACACATCTAAAATCTGTTTCCCCATTAAGTCAGTGCATACTGAAGTCCCTTGCCTTGTTGTTCTTGAGACATATGCTACTTTGCTCCTGTCTCTCTGATATACACTTGGACTTGATTGTGGTTATGGATTTAAAACTCCATTTTCTGAAGTGTGCCCAGTAGTGCTACAGAGACCACACTAAGTTCACAATTGGAATTATTTTAAAAGAATAATAGGCACTCAGTTTCTGTCTTATGCTTTCCTAATACTTACTTTGTTGACATTTGTCATTTTCCTTTTTTTTCTACAATGATGTATCTTTTAGGACAGAGTTTATAGAATTGCCTCAGTGAAAAGCAAGTGTCTGTGGAAATCAACTTGCTCTGTGAAATGATTTCAAAGTTTGAAAAGCTGGGCAGTGTCCCAAGTAACACTTACACCATTGATGAGTAACCATGGTTATTTAATGTGTACTTCCCCCACCAAAGAACATAGTAAATTGAAGGAAAAGACACAGACAAATAATTATAAGGGTTAAATATCTGAATATGAGATGGAGAGATGGCTCAGTGGTTAGGAGCACCTGCTGTTTTCCCAGAGAATCCAGATTTGGTTCCCAAGACCCACATGGAAGTTCACAACTATCTGTAACTCCAGATAAGATGGAACCCAGCACTCTGTTTTGGCCTCCTTGAGAGCTGAATGCATATAGTACAAAAACACACATACAGGGAAAACATTCATGCAATAAATAAGATAAATAAAACTTTTTTTATATCCCTGAATACACACAATTGCCTTATAATTCTCCAGCCTGCATTACTGAGTTGTTAAACTTTCAAGAATTTAGAAAATTAGGAAAATTTGGACAAAAAATAATGGGGTTTGGTAAAGGTTGGTATTAAGAAAGATTATGCACAGAAAGCTACCTCATCTTTCTCATATAAAAATGGGTTGCTTATCCTGTGGGCAGAGCTCTGAGGTCCAACAGAATTCATCTTTAGCCTACTCAGTCCACTGAGAAGACATGTGGCTGGTTCTCAAATGTTTCAGTTCAATAACTAGAATTCATTGGATGTGTCTATAATTTTCTTCATGTTTGAAGGTACCTTTGGCCTGTTTATTCCCTAATCGATGTAGCATTCATTTGCTCACACATTTAGTTACAAAGATAAAACATCACTGAATGGAGACTTGCTCAAGTGCCCCACATATCTGCTGCTAGCTAATAACCAAACATTTTGTTTGAAGGACACAGGCAGCTCTGGTTATGGACAGAGATGAATGCTATATGAACACAGAATGAAGACATGACTTTGGCAAAATGTACATGATTAGGAAACGTAAATATGTTTTAAGGACTTCTTAGTCTGTGGATGGAAGGTTGGCAGAGAATGAAGCAACTCAGCTTGGGTTTTTCTCACTGAAGCCATTCTGTGTGTTGGGTCTCCTGAGTGTTGTGAAGGGAGGCTCCACAGGAAGGGAGGCCCCTGTGGCTCCCAGCACCTCCCACTGTGACAAATCAGGTCTGAGAGATGTTCTCAGCAAAGGGGAGGTGCAGCACTCAGGCAACACACCCAGCAAGGCGTTGCCATCTGGAAAGGTTTCAGAGTCTGAATGCTTCCCCACATATGCTTGTTGCTTTGCAAGGTCACCCTCTACATGTGTAAGATGGATGAGAAGATGAAGGAAAGCTGGGAACATTCCATCACACCCTGGAGACAGAGCTGTACTTTGGAATTCATTGTCAAACAAACAAACAAACAAACAAGCAAACAAATGTAAAGATTATGGGTCCATCCAATCGATCCTGGGTGTGAAGACCAGCTCACAGTCAATAGGTGGTTGGCTGACTTGACCGTATCGCCATGAAGAAGTACAGGGAGCCTTTGGGTCCCACATCGTAAGACTTTGAGGCACCTGGAAGGAAACCTCAAACATAAGCCTGTGCAGTCTGCCACTCTATACAGTCTGGGAACAGCTTCTTTTTCCAGACCAGCCAGTACATGCACAGTGCTCGGAGTGAAGCCTAAATGGATCCACCGTGCTATAAAGTGAGAAGAGAGGTGTGCCATACTCTCAAAATGTGTGCACAATTTAGGGAACCTGAGTTTAAGTGTGCATATTTGTCTGTCTTTCCCTTCCAAGTGTATTTCTCCTCAGCACTTCCCAGGCAGAATTCAGCCCAGTTTTCCCTTTGTTTACATTTGTAGTTCCCTTCCCCGGGGATGAGAAGGGCAAGCTCCATTTCTTTATTTCATTATGTGTGTAGCCAGCATCCTTCCTTCCAGGTATGCCATCCCCTCCTTTGAAATCCTTGTTGAGTATCCATAGGTCTGTGGCTACTCCTGCAGTATGCAGGCTCCTCCACCCAAACCTAATGCCTAGCTGTTTACTCTGTCCTTCCACAGCATCTGAGAAACCATCTTTTTCTGTATGGGTCAGCCTTGATTCCCACTCTATGCCTCACACCAGGCCAGAGTGAAGGTCTTCCTTCCCTCCTTCCAGCACCTTCTTTAGCACCCAGATTAAAATCTATAGAGAAAAGAGGAGAGACAGGGGTGGAGATGGGAGTGGAGAGATGAAAAGGGCAAGAAAGGAGCAGAGAGGGAGGGAAGGAGATGGGCAGTGAGAGGGAAAGGCAGAGGAAAGCACAGGGGAGGCAGGCCTTCTGTATAAGCATCTGTCTTAGTCTCTTGAATTGTTGGGAACTAGGGTCTGTACATACATTCCAAAAGGTTTACCTAATACTCACAAAAGATGTTAGGTCACTGTCAGAGGTGGTCAATAAGGGGTTTACAAGGAGGATAGAGATGGCCCATGATAACTGGGCTCTGGACCAGCTACACTCCAGCCTTTCCAGGTCACTGTGGTACTAACCAAATGCAGCTCCTTTCCAGAAATTCACGTCCACACCTATGGCTGTGTATCACCCACAGACAAGACTTTCCTGCAGGAGTTGGAGCTCTTCTTCTATGAACATCTGCAGAGGAGCTTATCATTCTCAGCCACATGTTGACTGAGTTCTCCTTCTGTGTTATTTGTTTGCTATTAGTTTCTTTGTTCATGCATCTACCTTTTGTGTAGTGGTTGACATTTTTCATTTCTTTGCATATTTTGCTAGTGGTTCATGGTTGTCTGTAGCAGTGTGATATTTTTCTCTCTACAACTTGTAACCTGTCAGTTAACTTTACTTTAATTACTGACTTTCAATAGTTAATTTGTGCTCTCATTCCCTGAGATGATGGGTGATGAATGGGGCCACTGACTTGACTGGATTTAGGGATATTTCAGTTTCCCTTTCTGGGCTAGTTTTGCTAAGTTGAGTGTTGCTGGAGTTTCTTTCTCACCATGTTCCTCCACACTTGAGCCCCAAATAAGCACACAAAAACTTATATTAATTATAAAACTGTTGGTTGATGGCTAGAGCTTCTTACTGGCTAGCTCTCTCTTAATTATTAACCCAAAACTACTAATCTATGTGTTTCTACATGGCCTTATCTTACCAGAGAACACTGGGCGTGTCCTATTTTCCCAGTCTTTACCTGGTGTCTCCTCAAGGTCTCCCTCTGCTTACTTTTCCCAGAATTCTACTCTTCTCCTAGTCCCACCTACATATTCTGCCTCTATTGGTCAAACAGTGTTTTATTCATCAACGAATAAGAGAAACATAAATGCAGAAGGACATCCCCCATTAGTTGAATTTTCAAAGACATTCTCATTGACATAAGATAGGCTAAAAAGTTATGGTTTTTCATTTTGATTTGAAATATCTGGTGCATTATGTCCAATAATTGCCATTTATGGTGAAGACTGGGTTTTCAGTAAACTTCACTGGGACAACTGTGTGCTTAAAAGTGAATTTAAACTCTGATTTCAAACTACACGTGATGGTGTTAATTCTTCATGGATAAAAGTGTAGAGAATGGTGGTGAAAAAAAATTAAGACTTTAAATAAAAGTAAAATGATAATGAAATGACTAAGCATTGAAGAAGGTAGGTAGTATGAAAAGAGTTAATAAAAGTTAGCTTTTTAAATTAAAAGGAATGTAGAGGGAAAATGAAGAGATAGTTACAGAAATGGAAAAAGCCTTCCACAGAAGTGATAAGCTAACAACTAGTCCATTAAAAAAAAAAACTTAGAATATATCAATTTTTAACAAGTAGAAAAAATTGATAAAAATAACAAATGAAATTAAAAAATTATTTGGCTGTGTTTTTAGCTTTATAAGAGGTAAACACTCTCTTATGGCTATAGAAATCCATAGCAAGCTCAGAAAGAACCTTCCAGGGGACATTTAAATCTGAGGAGATAACCTCCTTGCTGCTGGAACAGTGACATGCCTGGTGAATAGGACTGGTTACCGGGACCATTGTCTACTGAAACTCAAGTATATGTGTGTCTGGGAGCAGCATGGTCCCACTCAGGAACTCCCCCCAGCTCTGTCCTTCCTTATGAACTATGATAGCATCTGAAATGCTTTGAAGAGTGTTCTTGAAAGAAAGGTACTTGGGCTTAGAAAGCGCTCATTATGGAATGGAGGTAGAGCTGTTCCATAGTAGTATCCACTTTACACAGCTAAGTAAATCCACCACACCACAAATGCTCTTGGAAGTGAGCTCTTCTCAGAACCACTGGTCTATGGAGTGGCAGCCTGCGCTGCGTGTCTGAACTGGATGTTTCTGTCCTGATTCACCCAAGTGGTTGGCTCATGTTTCTGCCTCATCCTCTCATGCTCAAGCCCTCATTATTTCCTCTGTTCCAGAGGCCCTCCTCCCCACCCTTGCCATGTTGTAATGGGTGATCCTGTGAATTTGACGTGATCTGGAATTATACAGAAAGACGGATGTTCTTGAGGGGTTTCTCAGATTGGGTTAGGGAAATGGGAAAGTCTATACCACTGTGGGTGATACCACATGATGACAGGAAGTGAGCTGAGTACCAGCATCTATCTCTGTCTGCTTCCTGAATACAAATGCAGTGACCAGCTGCCTCATGCTCCTCCTCCCACCCCATGTTTTCCTCACCATGATGAACGGCCCCACCCCATGTTTTTCTCACCATGATGAATGGCCTCCTGAAAATGTGTCGGTATTATGTCATAGTAATGAAAAAAAAAAAAAGACAAAAACAAAAAACAAACCAACAAACAACAACAACAAAACACCTACCATGGGCTGCGCTTAGCTTTGCTTCAGGTTGGTTAGTGACCTCCACCCAGCACGTTTGTCTTATCTTGAGTGGGCATTATTTTTTTAAGGGTGGCTCCCCTGGGACCCCCAGCCTTCTTTCCTGGATTTCCTTCGAAACATCGTCACTACTTGGTAGGCGATTCATTCTTTCCCTCTTATGATTGCCCATCTGTTCCCACTAGTGTGTCTTCTAAATGATGTTTTGAGTCGTTCCCTGTCTTCATCATTTCTCTAGTACCTAGATGCAGGGGCCTTAGCCCAGCCACGGAAAGGGTCCCAAAATAATGCGGCTTTCGCCCGTTCCCCAGCCTCCCAGAATCTTTGAAACAATCAGACAAGCAGGAATTCATTTATTGTCCCATAGCAGGCAACTTTTAAAGGAAAAAACTTCAGGGGTGGGAGAGGAAGCCAGCCAATGGTTTTAAAGGTCAGCCTATCACAAGCCTAGCCACCATTATGCTTCACCTAGTGATCACAAGCTATTCATTCAGTGACCTCATCCTGTTAGGACTCACCCTCTTGACTTCCCTTCAGGGCTGTCTTTGACTGGATCATGTGCCCTACACCTAACAAGCTTGGTGTTAGATAAAGACTGATTGACTGATAAAACAACCCGGAAGCCCATGCTCTAATCCCAGAAAGGTGGTTACTGCTGGGGTTAGGAATATATATGCATTACATTTTTGTCTTTTTTTTTTAATGAGTAATTTTGTGTTCCAAATTCAAAAATATTAATTAAAATATTTTTAAATATTAACAATATTTTAATCTTGGATGTACATAGGTTTCTATTAAATTATTTCTTTTTCTACTTTTAATATATTCTATAATTTTTAGCATAGAGAGAAAACAAACGGTGTATTGTTAACACCATTATGTTATGGGAGGTTCCTCTTTCCCACCGGATCCATCCCACCTGCTGCCAGTCTGGGCCCACAGCCGCACCAGCCCCAAATAACACTTAGAGATTCTGTATTTGATACAATCATGTTGGCCAATTATCATTACTGTTTATGGGCTAGCTCTGTCTTAATTATTAACCCATTTCTACTTATCTAAGTATTTCCACGTGGCCGTCTTATCAGGGAGCTGTGGCAGGCGTCCTGCTTCTTCCCCGGGCTACATCTTGACTCCTCCTTACTACTTCCTCTTTCCTCCTTCTAGTCTCCTAGCCCCGCCTATCTAGTTTTCTATTGGCCAGCAGGGCTTTATTAATTAGTATGAGAAACATATATACAGAATAACATCTCCCATCAGTGTATAGCATGCTAGATTGCATATTTATAAGACATTGTATAAAATGCATAGTAGTTCCTTCTTTTAATGGGTGCAGTGAACTCTATTGACGGTATTCAAGAGAGTAGAGTTCCCTAAGCTCCTCCTTATTCTGGGTGTCTGGGATGGAAACTGTGAGGGAGATTATCAGGGAGTTGAGTTGGACAGGGGCAGCAGCCAGGGCCTCTCTTGCTCTTGTCCTTACTAGGGGTGGATAGTCCAGGGTGGGCATTTTACTCCTTGGAGGTCATGTAGGCCATGAAGTCCACCACCCTGTTGCTGTAGCCAAATTCATGAGCTTTACGAAGTTGACATTGAGAACAATGCCAGCTCCAGCATCAAAGGTGAAGGAGTGGCAGGAGACAACTGGTCCTCGGTGTGTCTCAAGATGCCCTTCAGTGGGCTCTCAGATGCCCCAGGACGCCCTTCAGTGGGCCTCTGTGCCCCAAGATGTCCTTCAATGGGCCCTCGGTTGACCCAGGGTGCCCTTCAGTGGGCCCTCAGATGCCCCAGGACACTCTTAAGTGGGCCCTCGGATGCCCCAGGGTGCCGTTCAGTGTGCCCAAGATGTCCTTAAATGGGCCCTTGGATGCCACAAGATGCCCTTCATTGGGTCCTCAGATGCCTCAGGATGCCCTTTAGTGGTCCTCAGATGCCCCAGGATGCCCTTCAGTGGTCCTCAGGTGGCCCAGGACTCCCTTTAGTGGCCCTCAGATGCCTGCTGCACCACCTTCTTGATGGTCATATGTGGCAGCTTTCCAGGCGACATGTCAGACCCACGATGGACACATTGGGGGTAGGAACACAGAAGGCCATGCCAGTGAGCTTCCCATTCAACTCTGGGATGACCTTGTCCACAGCCTTGCCAGCACCAGTGAATGCAGGGCTGATGTTCTGGGCAACCCCACAGCCATCATCCCACAGCCATCATCCCACAGCCATCATGCCACAGCTTCCAGAGGGGCCATCCACAGTCTTCTGGGTGGCAGTGATGGCATGAACTGTGGTCATGAGTCTTTCCAAGATGCTGAAGATGTCATGATGACCTTGGCCAGGGGGGCTATAACTTACTGTTTTTGTTTTTGTTTTGTTTTCCAGTGGTATTTGACCACGTTGGAGAGTCTTCACCGTATAAGCTAATTGTCACTAATATTATCTGCAACACAAAGCTGGAGAATAGAATCTATGTAACCAGAATTCTCAGGTGAGGTCAGCCATTGCTCCTTTATGCCCTCCTAATGGAACTCTGTGTCTGTCTAACAAGTGGACTTCTACCTTAGCCTTTGAGAATGGAGAGGCCATAAAAACCAATCCATCAGTCACTGACATCTGTGATGTGCTATGAGAACAACTATGCAAAAATCTTACTGTGATACTAATTTTTTCAGTTATTTGGGCCCAGTTGGACAGAAAATACTTAGAGATAAGGGTGTCCCAGTTTGAATGGATGATGGAGTCAAAGTGTCTCTTGCCTCACAAGTTTTTTATCACACAGATAATTCAATTTGCAGATGAAATACTTCATTCTCTCTTTTACACACACCCCAATATAGACTTTTCTTGATAGTATCATTTTGAATGCTGGAATCACTGGCCTTAGGTCTCCTGAATGCAGCAAGTGGGATGTTTTCCATCTTACTCTGTACTCTGTGGGTCTTATAGATGACTCTTACCAAGAGTCATGAAAGAGTTCTGTGGCAGATGAGAGGAAGCGAATGCAAACCTAGTTAGGATGATAAAGGAACCAGAAAACCAAAACAATTTTAGCTAGAAAAAACCCAAACAAACAACAAGACAAACAAACAAACAAAACAAAACAAAACAAAAAGCCCAATAAAACAGAAACGCCTTATTTCCCCATCCTCAAATATTTGAGGACAGTATCAAATTTATCAGTTTTATTCCAGAAAATAAGACTAATATCACCATTCGAAAATTAGAGGGAAGCCTTTCTTGGCACACAAAAGAACTGTCTAGCTTCTAGCTGTTGGAAATATACAAAGCGTGCTCTCTCTCTCTCTCTCTCTCTCTCTCTCTCTCTCTCTCTCTCTCTTTCTCTCTCTCTCTCTCTCTCTTCTCCTCCCCTCCCTCCCCTCCCCTCCCTCCCCTCCCCTCCCCTCCCCTCCCCTCCCCCTCCCCTCCCCCTCCCCCTGTCCCTCCCTCTCCCTCTCCCTCTCCTTCTCCCTTTCTCTTTTCATCTCCCTCTCTACTGTATGTGTGTTTCTGGAGATGAGGACATCTTGGTATTTCTAGCTGTACTGTGTGCTGCTCCTCTGTGTCATATAAATCTGCTTTTTAAAGGATATTCTCCCCATGGCACAGCAACTCTCCTTCATCTAGTTTATCTCCCAAGGTTCCCACTCCCACTTAAAATTCTTTGTGCCCAGAGTTCAAGAGGGTGTCTGTGCATATGTGAATAATGGCATGCCTTGAATGCAGGTTGTTCAATGCCACTAATGGAGGCTGTGTCTTTTCTAGAGTCCTTTGGGCAGAGGCCACTGCTAGCCAGCTAGTGGTACTGCCCTCTGTCTATCAAAAATCCCTTTGGAAGGCTTCCCACTGCCATGGGCAATTTTGTTTTAATGTTATTCCTTCACAAAATAGAACATGATAAATTGGTTCTGTCTAGTGTGTTTTCCTCAAATATCACCACTTCCTGGTTCATTATCATGATTGTATGACAGACGTGAAAAGAATAGGAAGAGCTGAGTTAATGGAGTATGTACAAGCCACAGGGATTGCTACAGGAGAAGGAGAGCCTTTGACAGCCTTGAGGGTATAGATAGCCCTTTCTAGTAAGAATTTTGTTTTTGTGAAAAATCCAATTACTAGTCTCATAAAATAATTGTAAGCATTTTCAAATGAATTTAACAAATACTAAGTGAATTTTATTTCAGAGCAAAATTGTGAAATTCAATTTAGTAAACTCATCTCCTAATCATAGAATCTGATCACTTAAACACACAGTTTTATATAATGTATGTAGTGAAATAAAGTACATGACATTCTGACTTCATGGTTATAACTCAGTCATGGGTGTTCAAAAGTACATACACCAAGATTTGACCAAAACCGAACACTGCATGGAGTTGAATAGGCTACTTGATAATGTCAGTGGTGTGGAGTTTTCTGTGTGTTCCCTGTATAGCTAACAAAAATGCCACAACTTGCTTGGGCTATGGTGGTGCACACACCTTTAACCCCAGCCACTGAGAGGCAGAGACAGGTGGATGTGTGTGAGTTCAAGACCAGCCTGGTCTACAAATCAAATTCCAGACAGCCAGAGCTATTACAGAGAAACCCTGCTTGAAAAAACAAAATAGACAAGAAAAACAAACAGGATGACATAACTAGGCAAGGGCAGGTTACTTGCAGTTAGAATTGACTTCACATGCAGTTTTCCCTCTAATTTTCCTGACAGTGGAAAAAGAATGCTATCTGTGGCATTTTCCAAACCTTGAGCAGGAGTCTCAAGGATTAATGATTTCTACAGCTTTGGTGAACAAGCCTTGAGTGCTGGCTTCCCACACCGTTTTCTTTAGTGTGGGAGAACAGGGGGTGTCTACTCATCAGTGGGTGGCCTTGCCTCTCACCTGTCTCCCACCTTCCTGCAGAGCTACAGAAGTGTAGACAAGCATGGTCTACCTGCCCTGACCATGTGATCCCAGATGCTGGGGCCTTTTGACAGGTTGTTATTTGGTTGGAAGCTCCAGCTCATTCCCGCTTGATCCAGAAGGTCCCATTCTTCTTTCTAAGAGAGAACAGCCACGAGAAGGAGGAAATCCAAGACACTTCCCCAAAGGGCCAGTGAGTCCTGACTGCTTTTTATGAATAATGCCATGGAAATTCACTCTTTCAGCCTAGGCTTTGAGCTAATGTCTACACCTGTGACAAGTGGTCATCTGCCAGGCTTCTGTATTGTTAAATGTGTTTCTTCTATACTGCCAGCTATCTCCTGTCACATGCTCTTCCCTCACTCACCATCTCATAGTTATCTCCTCCATTTCTGGAATATTCCCTTCTCTCAGCTGTGCACAGTCTGTCCCCTCCTCATGACATGTCTGTCCTCCCTCACTGCACAACTACCCACCTCCTCCTCATTTTGCTAAGTTGCCCTATTCTTTCCTCTTCTGCCTGTGGCCACTACCCATTACACATAATATCTCATTCTGTAATGATACCACCTCAGTGTGCTCACGGTTCTCTCTGTCTCTCTCCTCTGTCTCTCTGTCTCTGTCTCTGTCTCTGTCTCTGTCTCTCTCTCTCTCTCTCTCTCTCTCTCTCTGTGTGTGTGTGTGTGTGTGTGTGTGTGTGTGTGTGTGTGTGACTGTGTGTTGTTTCTGGTGATGATATTTACAAAACTTTATGATTTCTTCACAGTTTCACAGTTATGTTTTTAATTCCAATGCCTGCAACTATCTACAGGTAGAGGGGACAGCATTTCCTTACATAGCTTTCTTGTGTCTCAATAGCCATATTCTAACATCCTCCTGTACACACTCACTAACCCAAAGCCAGCTTTATTCTGGCTCCTGTCACTTACAGGCCCACCCCTCTACACACTCTGCCAGAAGCTGGAGACTCGAGCGATGCACTAGAAGAGCAGCACTGACCCAGTTACAGCTTGCAAATCATGAATGTCGACTGGCAGCCTGTGTCCCCAGCTTGACTTCTTCACTGGTCAGGATGACCAGCTGCACAAGTCAATTAGCCCTGAGTCCAGCTTGTCTTTAAAGCCAGCCATCCTCCCTTCACACTATCCATTTGGAGCTTTAAAATTGATCAAACTGAAAGAAAACACTCTACATAATATTTGTGTTAAATTAAATGAGGGTAACATGAATTCAGCTGGAGAGGGTGAGGCAGACACAGAGAGATAGCTGTGTCATTAACACCATTTTTCCTAGTGGATTTTTTGTTTTGTTTTGTTTTTTTCTATTGACACACAAATCAGGAGGGATTTGTGTTCTGAAGATGATAAATAGAAAGGTAAGACATTCTCTGCATCCCCCTTGCACTCTCGGGCATTTTCACATACACACTGGGGTGGGGGGTAGACTTGAAAAAGGCCTTTGAGTCAACAGTTTATGTGTTTCCCAGTGGGTGCTTCTGTTGCTCAGTGTGTGTGTCTCAGAAGGTCTTAAAATACATTAGAACCAGGGGGAGTTGTGGGACATGTCGGACCTAAGCTTCATCCTTGTGAATTTATTCAAAATGATGCTACAGGTAAAGACAGACACTGGGTTACCACATAAAATCCTTCCCTTGAGGGCAGAACAGAATAGTTCAGAGATGTGAACAAAGTGTCTACTCCACTAATGTGCCAGTGTGCAGGTGACTTCACATCTGGATGGTGGACCAGGCCCTCACCTATCTCCTCAAAGTTGTCTAAAAAGTAAATTGGAAACAAAACAAAACAAACAAAAAAAAACTAAATATGGCAAACAGTATTCTCTGTTAACCAAAATTGTAATTACACAGTTTGAACAAACCCCAAGAAACTGTGAGATGCACTTCTGAGGGAAAAAACATGAGGTTAAAAATGAAGGTATAGGTGAGAAATGGCTCAACATCTAGGAGCATTTACAACTCTTGCAGAATGGGGACCAATGGTTGGATTCCCAGCACCCATGTAGGGGGTTTCAAAATGCCTGTGAATCCAGTTCCAGGGAATCCAATACCTCTGACCTCAGCAGAGGTCATGTACACTCATGTACCTGTGTGTGCACACTTATGTGCACTCACACACATAGATACACACACATACACACATGTGCACACACAGATACACACACACATACAGATGCACACACAGAGAGAGAGAGAGAGACAGAGAGAGAGAGAGAGAGAGAGAGAGAGAGAGAGAGAGAGAGAGAGAGAGAGAGAGAACCCCCTCAAAGAGCATCAAGGGGACTCAAACTGAAATCTGAACTCTCTGAGAAAGCCTAGGTCCTTTAAGTGATTTTGGTGGTATAAGGTGGGTCATATTTCCCTAATTTTAGATTGGTCTACTTAAAGAAAGGAGGGATGACAGGTCCACAGCTCCTGGTAAATGTCTTTTGGGCCAGCTTTGAATGTATCTGATCACCTTGGACCAGTCAACTGGAAGAGGAGACCCTACTGGCTAGAGGAAAGGCCAGCCAGGACTTTGTCTTAGGTCAGGAGGAAGCTGGAAGTTTGCAGTCAGAAATTTGTCATTGCTGTTATTTATCAATGGCTGTTACCTATCTACATGCATGCCAGGAACCTGTCATCTCCTATACTCCCACATCTCCTATGTGTCCTTGTCTTCAACATCCACAAAGTACAGGTAAGTACCCAATTCTGAGAAAGAGGCCAGCCCAGCAGGTGGTAGAGGAATCAAATACAGAGTTTGCTTTAATTTGCACAGAATTGCTGTATGTAGGACTGTTCCATCTCTTTGTTTCTAGAGATGAATAAGTGTAATCCCCTTTTCACAGTATCTTTCTTTTTTATGCATTTCACTTTCTTTTTCTTATTATTTTAAAAGCAATCTTTTCTCATTTTACATACCAATCCCAGTTCCCACTCCCTCCCCTCTTCCTGCTACCTCTTCTAGACCCCCACTGGATCCCCCATCCATTCCTCAGAGAGGGTAAGGCTTCCTATAGGGAGCCAACAAACTTTATCACCTTACTTTGAGGCAGAATCAACTATCTTTCTTATAGTGTTGCTGATGCCTCCCTGTAGCCTTCTTACCCTGATCTTCCCACCAAGGCACCTGGGGAGCTGTGCAAAGTACTGATTTCTGGTGATTCTGGGGTGTTGAGACTCCTGTCCAGGTGGCATCTTTGTAGAGCAGAGTGAGAAACATCTCAGATGTGAGCTGGGGTGTTGAGACTCCTGTCCAGGTGGCATCTTTGTAGAGCAGAATGAGAAACATCTCAGATGTGAGCTGTGCTGACACCACAGTTTTCCCCATCAACCCGAGATGGGGAAACCCTTGATTCTCAGAGCAATTGCTCAGGGATGCCTATCTCTGTTAGCCACTCAAGGTAATTACTATTAGAAAGAGCACTGGGCAAAATTGGGTCTGCCTCAGATTAGATCGTGTCTACCAAAGCAGTGTTCCAAAAGTGACTCTCCTTTATAAAACCAGGACACTGGACCATGTGATCCCTACAGGACCCTATAGTTCCATCCTTTCTTCCACAAACTCCTGGAGAGTTATGTGTCTCTCCCTTTGACACTTCAAACGGAACATCATCAGCTTTAAAGCTCATTTTCAGGAACCCCACAATCATGCTACCGAAAGTAATCATAAGGAATTCTCGGTGTTTTACATAAAACTGTAGTAAGTTTTTGCTGAGCCCTCTTGGGAGTCATCCTTGGCCATGTGTATTCTGTTAGCTACGGACACACCTGCCATTCTACAGCTAGTTGTGGGGGATCCTCCCACTGAACCAGAGTTCAGTCTGTATTATCTTCCTGCACTATCTTCAGTTAAATTCACCCTTGTTTTTCCCATTACCCTTTTCATAGCACCTGTCTCCTCGTATCTCCCCCTACCCCCATTTCCTGACAGTCTTTTTTATTCCCCTGGCTTCTTTGGATACTTCAGGTTATATAGTCAAGTCTGAATACTCTGAATTAAGATCCAAAAATAAGAGAAAATATGTGGCATGCGTTTTTCTTGGTCTGGGTTAACTCATTCAGTATGGTATTTCCCAGTATCAATAATTTACCTGTGAATTTCATGACTTTGTATCTTCTTTACTGTCAAAAAGAATTACATTGTGTGTGTACTATATTTTATTATCTATTAATGGTTGAAGGACATCAAGCTTGTTCTGATACCATAACTGATTTGATATTGTAAATAGAGTGGCAATAAGGATGTCTTTGGTCCCTGTACCATCACATATCACCCCGTCCTGACTGCCCCTTCTGCCTGTGACTTATGGATCAGATGTGGGCTCTCAGCTACTGCTCTGGTACCATATCTGCCACCATGCTCCCTACCCTGATGTTCATGAACCCTAACCCTCTGAAACTGTAAGTAAGCCCAAATTGCATGCTTCCTTTACAAGTTCCCTTGGTGATGACGTTTCATCACAGCAGTAGGACAGTAACCAGGACGGTGACTTACAGTTTTTATATTCATGCTGATAATATTTATAGTAGTAACTAGCACTTCAGTTCCAACTCTTCATGGAATACTTGCTGGCTTGGTGTGACCTTTGTCCCAACAAGTTCATGCTCTTGGCATTTTGTCCTTGGCATGGTGAGTCTGATATAGAGAAATCTTTTGGAGATGGGACATTGTAAGGAAAACACATCAGCTAGTCTCTGGATGTACTCGCCAACAGGAAGAATAACTGCTGAGCTCAAAGGCCCAGACAGTTCTCCGGAGGCAGTCAGAACAGTGAAATCAACCAGTGAGCCTGTCCCCATCTGCCTTCCTCATCCTCCTGTCACATCATATAACACTGGCTCGTGGCAGTGCCATGCTGTTAGGACTCCACAGTCACCAGAACCAGGAATCAAATAACCTTTTTTTCTTAATAAAGTATTCTGTTCCCTTATTTTGTTGCAGAAATTGGAAATAGACTAATATGTTAATACAACACTTGTATAGGTGACTAATCTTATATCCCCTACTGTCAATGCAAAATTCTAGGTTTTGATTAAAGGAGAATAAGAGCTAGCTTATTCTGCAGCCAAAATATGAACCACCATGGACTGGGAACATAGACTTAAGTCTCCCTCAAATCCAACATTCCAACATGGCTGTAGTTTCATTGTGTCTTTGTGGTAGCAGAACAAAGAAAGTTACAAACCAGCAACAAATTTTAAAGATACATTGATTAGAAGAATATCACAGAGGCTAATTACCTAATGATGAGACTCTCAAAAATGTATCTGTAATGTTATCTGGTAGCATTTTTAGCCCTTCAATTGGTAGGGAACAGAATTTTGTTTAGTTAATAAATTCCAGTGGATTTTATCTGTTTGTCAAGTCATTAGGTTTGACAAGAGGCAGGCATTGAATGGCTCTTTGAGGGACTAAAGATAGCCCTATATAAATTGATCGATCAGCAACATTCCAGGCTCTCCATGGCTCTGAAAATTTTTAATGTCTGTCTTTATTGACACAATGCTTTTTAGAAATTCTTGCTCATATGACATTTTTATTTGGGTTTGTTTTCTAGGTTGGGAATCCCAGAAAGCCTTTTCTGGTTGTTTCAACTTACCTAGCTGTCAGTATTGTTTGGCAAGAGGTGCTTTAAGACAGAAACAGGCATCTAACACCACACAGAAACAGTCACATCTAACACCAATGCACAAAGTGACTTAGTGGAGCCCATTCTATGTGAAGAGATACTTTGCCCAGCCTAGACACAGCAGTGTGTGGGGTGGAGAGGTGCCTTGTTCCTGCCTCAAGGAGATGATGGGGCAGACTTAGCAGACTTCTTAGTGGAGGCCTTACCCTCTCCAAAGAGCAGATGGGAGGAGGGGAGGGTGAGTCAGGGGATCAGGAGGAGAGGAGGGAGGGGGAACTGGGATTGGAATATAAAAATAAATTAATAAAAAAAGAAAGAAGCAGGCAGATTGAGGTAAGAACTCACTCTTTTTCTTAGTACTTCTTACCACCCCATGCTGCCGTCTGTGGCAGCAGCTTCCTATGGTTGTTAGCACTCTGGAGACAGCACTGGTCTATCTGCTCAAGAGACCCAAGGCCTGTTCTGCAGTGTTTGCTCCCTGCTCTGTGAGACACCTCCCTTGGGCGTCTAGATGCTCAAAGTCCAACCTCCTTATGATCCCTCTCTCTTTGGTTTTAAAGTTTATTCTTTGACAATTTCAGATATACATATACTCTCATCACTCTCTCACACCTCATCAAACCCTATGAACCTTTACTTCTTTGCAAAATTCCCCTCATTTACACCTTTAGTGTTTGCTTGTTTCTGCCAGTCCCAGGAGGCCGGGTAGAGATTAGTGCCGTATTGGCTAGTTTTATGTTTTTAATCTTCCAGGTACCTACTGAATTCTTTTCAAGAATCTGCGTAGTTTCTTGTTATTAAGATTATAGTCTGTTACATTATATAATTTCCATTTAAGAGAGTGATAATATCAGTTTTCCTGAATGGGTCTTTGCTAAGGCAAATATTTTCAGAGAGGATCTAAGCTAATTTTCCCAACAGCCCACAAAGATATGTGTAATCCCTATTTCATAGATGACTATCACAGACTGTAAATCATTCTTTGCTCAGAAACCCAGAGCTGTATCCTGAGAGTCAAACTTGCCTGGCAGGTTCCCCAGACTGCCTCTGAACACCATGATGGGTATCCTCTGATAGGCATTCCTGAGAGTTCTGACATCCCCTGGATATGGTTGCTTACTTATCTCACAGAACATTCAGGAATCAGTTCCAAGTGAGTCACTCTGTCGTGAACTGCACCATGCTTCATAGCACATTCTGAAATCCCAAGATTATTTTAGCTCTAGTGATCCTGTTGCTACATCAAGGGCTCATTTGCCGGATTTAAGGTTGCAATGACTCACCTGTGTGTCTTTTTAGCATTTTAGACATTTGAATTCTGTGTGTATTTTTAGCATTGAATTGATGTTTTGTCTTCTGGTTAGGCTTCAGTTATGGCACATTTCTCCAAATGCTGCTGTTGAAGAGGCTGTGTCTTCTGCACTGGACAGACTTCAGGGTCCTCACAGTGGTAGTTTAGTCACAGGTTTGTTGATCTACTTCTGTTTGTTTTTGTGTAATGGTCTCTAGGACACTGCCACCTCCTCAGGATTGGTTCAGATTTGTAGTGAATCTTGGATTATGCATTTACCCACTTTGTTCTTCCTCTTAAAGATTGCTCTGACTGTTGTGGGTGCCCAGAAGTGAAGGTAACTCTGTAATCAGCTTGTTGAATGGCACAAAAGCCATCAGTCTACCCACGACAACACTGAGTCCACAGATGAGCTGGAGGGAATCATGATCACATCACTGTCAAGTCTTCTGATTGTAAAACGTGCAAAGATTTTCCAATTGCATGTGTTGTCTTTAATGTCTTTTAACTCAATTTGTTTCATAATTCCCAAAGACACAAGCCAGAAAGCCATAATTCCCCAATGCAGAAATTCCAAAACAGCAAAATCTTGAGTGAAGAAGTTAAAGGGTTAATGAGCTTATCTTGGCTTACAGTTCTGGAAGGATGCAGTGGTACAGGGGTTTTGGGTTAGTATAGAGGTATAGTTGTGAAGGTTTTAAACAGAGAGAGCCTATCCTAGGGAGGATAGATACCCAAGACTGGCCAAGCAGGGAAAAGGAAGAGTTCAAGAGGGGGAAAGGATGCCCAGGAAACTATGGAGAATCTGACCCAAAGACCCTTGGTAGACTCCCACCTCTGCAAACCCCCACACACACTTGATGGGAGTCAGCTGTCTATTCTAACAAAGCATGCCATTTTTACACCTTTTACTTTCTATGAGAGGTGTGTCTAGGTTCCCTGGCAATCTGTAACTTTCTCTCACTGTCAACTGCCCTCAGATCTGTAACCATTCCTTTCTGCCTGTGGCCCTCACAGAAGCCCTGGCTTTGATATTTTTCTGCCCCTCCACAGTTACTACCAGGGTTACTGGGAATGTATTATCCCTTTACAGATCTTCCCAAGGGCCCTAGCTAGGACATTCCATTTCAGCTGCTCGTGAGAGAACCCCAAGCTTTAACTATTGCATGCTCTGTTGAAAGAGTCACTTCCCCTGTGAGGAAATGAAGGCTCCTTACCCTGTGAATATCTTTCCCCCCAATGCAGATAAATTCCCTGTTGAGCTCTCAATAGTCAAAGACTAGTTTCTGCCCAGTGACACTCTTCTGTAAGATGTGAAGGGGTCTGACTCTTCTGCTAGCCTGCCCTGCCATTATCAGGTATGTGTGGGTGGTGGTGGCTGTGAGGACTCCAGTCTTTTTCCAAAGGTGGGGTGGACATGTTGGTGAGTAGAAATTGAGATCTGATGGAAGTCTCTACCTCTAACAGTGTTACTCAGGGCTCAGTACAGTGAAGAGTTGCTGGGATCAGAGACAACCTGCGTATGTCTCCTCAAAGAGAAAACCATCTACATAAGATCTGAGGGAAGGGAAATGGAAGGTATGCCATGGTTCGTCTGTTTTAAGCTAGGAAGGAGAGAGGGAGACATCTTCCATCACAAACTGCAGTTCTTCCCATCTGACCAAATTCCAAATTTCTGTAAATTTTAAAAAGTATATTTATTTTCTACTTGTCCTTACACCATCCCTAAAGCCTTGGGTGCTCTCTCTCTCTCTCTCTCTCTCTCTCTCTCTCTCTCTCTCTCACACACACACACACACACACACACACACACACACAAGCACACATGTGCACACATGATCACATCACTTACCAGGAACTGGCAAGAGACCTCAGTTTCCTACTGTGTTAGAATCTGACATCTGCTTCTAGGACAGCCCCAACAAGGTGTAACTCAGAATCACTTGCTGTCCATCCATTATCCATGGGGATGCAGCACATGCACAGATGTGTGTGTAAGAGGCAGCACCTCAGAGGTATTTTCTTTTAGTGCACATGACAAGGTGAGAACTCCTCTGGACTGTAGGCCCCCTCCCACCATAGAAAGGGGATTTTCCCAGATGCTTCTACCTCAGAACTCTTGACAACCCAGGGGATCAGAAACTCTTGTCTCATACTGCTCCATGGATGACCTTCTATTTAGCAGACCTTCAAAACTAGATGTTTACATTGGAAGGGAAAATAGTGAGGGAGCTGTTAGCCTGGAGTCACATGGCTAACAGCAACAGAATAGGACCTCTCAGGTTTCACTGTTCCAAGGACTCAGAAGGTGAACTGACAGTGTTAAATCTTATCATCCATTCTTTGCTTAATGCACATGTATCCTTCAGGAAAGATAAAAGGCCAAACTCTCCTGCTTTCCTGCATAAATATGTGGTGTGTGTGTGTGTGTGTGTATGCATGTGTATGTGTGTATGTATGTATGTGTATATGTATGTGAGTGAGTGTGTATGTATTAATGTGTGTATATATGTATGTGTGTATGTGTATATACGTATTGTGTTTGTGTATGTGTGTGAGTGTGTGTGTGTGCTCATACTCTTGTAAATTGGTATGAAAAATATTAAAGACATTATCTAAAACTACAATGTTGATTGAAACACACCCAGAAAGGGCATTTATCTCATGACTTCAAACCAAAGCTTTCCTCTCCTTTAATCCTCCTTAAAAGCCTTAGTTAAAATTAAAACATACTTTCAAATGTCCCTTTAGAGTGACTATTTAGCACTCCAATTTTATTCTTTAACCAATAACAGAGATGGTGGCAACAGCACATAACTTACTCCAAGAAGGCAAAACCCCCATTAACTGTCTGAACCAGCGAGGGTTCAATCACACCCTGCTATATATAGCAGGCTTTCTCTGTGCATTATCCAAAATTGAACTTGCACACACTTTGACTTTTCCTGACATAATTTATAGAAATGCAGCCTTTTTATGACTCCTATGCCTTTATTCTTTATTTCTTATTGATTATAAGTCAGCTGGGTTTGCCTTAGGACATCTAGTTAGTGGTGATTCACAATAAAGCCATTGCAACTTTATTTGGCTAATGTAAAGAAAATATAATAGATGACTCTCCCCCAGTAACTAGGGAAGCAGCAGGGTTAGCTAATTCTGCCTGTGTACAATATATCATGGCCTGATAATAAAGGCCATTAACTAATGTCCACTTGGCTGTGGTCTCTGCAGAGGAGAAAATATCTAAGAAAAGCTGGAACTGTCTGTGTAAAGCAAAACCCTTTCTATGGAAACAAAGTAGAGCTGGCCAAGCCTGCTGCAAACACCAGCAGTAGTGTGCTGTCGTCACCTGTCAATCAGGTTCAAGGGTGGGGTGTAGAGTTGTATCCACTCAGTTGTAGAGCTTAGGAGAAGCAGCCTGAATAACTAAGATTAACACTGCTTAGGGACTATGCAGATGAGAAAAGATGCAGAGATAAGCAAATGGATGTTAGTTAACATTATATAAGATCAGCAGGGAATGCTGGTTGTGTTTTTTTGTTGTTGTTGTTGTTTTTGTTTTTAGCTTTAGGTAGGGGATTACCTAGCTTTGATTGACCTGAATTTACTATGTAGCCCAGGCTGGCCTTGAAAATCTTACTATCCTACGTCTATCTCCAAAGAGTTATATGCGGAAGAGAGATTATGAACATGTAAATTTTTGACAGTAACAATCAACATGACAGAGCAACAACAAGCAATATTATCAGGAAAATATGTAAATAATAACTTTCTTAAGTAACTAGAGCAAGTAAAAATGATCAAGTATTATTCAAATACATAAAAGCTGTGTTAAGGTTTAACATATGCACCTACATATATATGAACTTTACAAGACCAGGGACTGAACTTACAATATGATCTATGAAACTGGGAGATAGATATTCCTATTCACACACTGTCTCCATTTTCCATCTTTATACACACCATGGAGTAGGTTAGAAATGAAGAAATGTTGACAGATTAAATATTAAAACAAATCTGAGGTATCTAAGAGTGAAATCACAAGCTAAGGAAGATGGAGAAATAAATAAATATGATAGCATAAACATCATGTGTGCAAGCTGTAAACTATAAACTAAAAGCAGCTTTATATCTTTAAGTGTACACATCAGGACACAAATTCACTTCTTCAAGATAAATTCGGGTGCCTCAATTCACACAGGTAATCTTACAATCAGAGAAAAAAATCTGAAAAGAGTCCAGAAGCCATCTGTTCATCTCTGGGTACATGATAGGCTGTGGCTCCTAATTGACCATCCCACTGAGGTAAAAAAGAATTGAAGATGTCAAAGATGATGCTTAAATGTAAAAACATACCAAAAAAAATCTAATAAGAAATAAGTATGGAAAATCCAGCAGACTGTAGGAGGGGGTGACATTGGGGTGGTGTTTAAGGCCACTTGGAATCTCTGTGATACAAACCTGAGGTACTCAGAACCAGGCCTCTAAGGGCTTACTAGTGCAGCCTGGCCTCAGGCACACTCACAGGAACTTCTGCCTGGAATGCTGGAGCTACACAGCCTAACACTCTGTGTGAGAAAACTTTCAGATCAACCCTTTTCCCACCCTATCCCACTCTATTCCCAGGGAGAAAATGTATTTTCTTTACTTACACATACTCTTGTTGAAGTGCTGACAACCTAAAAATGGATCTCAAAACACATGAAACACATGTATCTGCAGGAAGATCCACAGGCATAGTTACATGACAGAACGTTTAGTCTGGGCAGCAGAGGCCCCACCGCAGGGGGATAACCTCTGTGTGTTAGCAGGGGTGTGCCTTCACCTGCACCTGTGACTCAATATAATAATAAGGACAAGAAAAGAAACATTTCCAGACAAAACACAGAACATTTGCAGCCAGCAGATCTGATTGAGAACAAACATCAGAGTAGAAGAAAAACCATCCCCCATGTGTAGGATCCGAAAAAAGAAGAAGGAAGGTACTGTCAACCTAAAACTATCCTGACCTAGGAAAATGGCACGAACACGTCATGGGGTTGAAAGCTTGTGTTGTTAATATACACAGGACCTAGGATCAGGGAGCTGCAGAAGAGCTGATGTATCCTTGAGCTAACTCCGTTTACTTCTGAGAAGAGGATAAACATGACCCCAAGTTTTACCCTCTGGCGGGCAAGAATAGCACTTGTCTGTCTAGCATCCCCACATGAAAAAGGACCTTGTAGTGGGATATTCACCTTGTCTGCTTCTGTGGCACTGACCACACCCATTGAGGGGTGGAGCCAGGGGCGGAAGTGACCGATGGAGTTTAGTCTCTGGAGGAGGCGGAGAAAGGCCCTTTCTGGCAGGACACTGAGAGAGGAGCATCCAGTTTTAACTGCTGTGTTCATCTGTCTGTGTTGTGAGTTGTTTAATAAACATCTATTCGACCTATTTGTTTATCCTGACCCTTATTGAACCGCAATATCTGGTGTCAGAAGCGGGATTGAGAACTTTCATTTAAAACTTAACAAAAGCTTAAAAAATAGTTTTTAGAAACAAGGGAACAGAGACTTCTTGGTAGCAGCATTTTCTTGATTGGATTTGTTTTGCTGTAGACAGAGATTTGCGCAGCTCCTTTAAGGGAAGTTTCCAAAATTAGCATAAGCGGCAAAAAGCCGCCTGGCTTTTAAAGAGCTCTGCTAACAATTCATTGGTGGTAGAAGAGCTACAATAAAGGTTTACACTGTGTTTTTTAAAATACGCTGGCTTGGGAGAGAAAAAGAAACAGGATACAATGGTTTAAAAAAGAAAAAAGGAAGTAGAATCCTAGTACTCGGCAGACAGAGGCAAGCAGATCTCTGTGATTTCAAAGTAAACCTGGTATGGAGTGAATTCCAGGACAGATAAAAGTTACACAGAGAAACCCTGTCTCAAAATATGTAAAAATAGAAGTAGAATAAATAGAGTAATAAGAAAGCCACGTAAAGATGGAAAACACAGAGAGATTTTTGGATACTATACACACTTCTGTTGTCTTTAAATTATTTGATTGCTGAGAAAATAACAACTGCTGATAAAAGAAATACTGCTAGATTAATTCAATTTATATATTTTAAAAATGCTTTGACTCCAAAATTTAAGCATAAGGACAAGTTACTGGGGAAAAGGATTTCTATTTTTGTTTCCACAGAAAATGAAAAGCTACAGATTCTTTACAGACTTATATGGTTTGATCAAGCCAGACCCCATGAAACAGCTCCCCAGGTGATTCAACATTCAAAGCAGTTGAGACAAAGCCTTGCAGACTACTGCCAAGATTTCTGCGTCTTCTTTGGAACCCCATGACAGCGCCCTCTACCAGCAGGAAGTAGTTTGGAAAGAACAACGCCCAAATTCCCAAATATTGTTTATAAATGTTTGTTTTCATTTAAATGGGCTTGGTTATAAATGGCTATAACCAAAAGCAATCTTTTTAAAGGGAAAAGGGGAATTATGGTATGGAAATGAATACTTTGCTTTGAAATGGATTTTCTTTTATTGATACAATTTAAGGTCAATTTTATGATATGTATATTTCTCCTCTTGTTTAGGTATTGTGTTTATATAGCTCATTGGAAAATGTAATGTATAATTTAGTACAGATTATAGAGAGTTACCTATGATAGTTAAAACTTATAGTTAAGTTAGTTAGGATTTCTAGATATGCAGAGATGTATTTGAGATGGATAGGCATTCTTCAAACCTTTCAAAGACCTATAGAATATGGCATTTAAAATGGTTTAGGGTTTTTCTTGACAGTGAGGCACAACTGCTCCTGGTAACACCACCTGCATCAAAAAGGAAGATGGACATTGAAGAGACTCGTTATGAAGTTTGCTTCTAATATGGCAAGACTAGCCATTTGAACAAGGTACTTCTCTTGTCTAGACTGCTTGACTTTATGTTGTAGAAACTGGACATGCAGGACCCACAAAAAGGTGACTGCTGATGCAAGATGGACATTGCTACAGATTCCTGCTTCATGGAAGAGGCTGCCTGACAGCCAGATAGTCTACAGGATACAGACAAAAGTTTCCTGCCTTGTTGAGGAGTCTGGACACACACTATGGCCTATGGGCTGAAGATGGAACATTACAGAAGAACTTCGAGTGACTGACCAGGCAATGAGTTGTCTCTGTCATTTCTAGAGTTTATATATTATCCTTCTATGGTCTTTGAAGGAGTTGAAGACAGATAGTTATGCTTATAGTTTTCCTTAGTTAGGATTAAAGATAAGTTACATATAGGACTTTAGACTCACAAAGATAGGATAGATGATATTTTCTTTAAGTCTTACAAAATGTTAATGGACTAAATATTGTTAACTATGATTCTTATTTGATAACTGTTGTATGTTATATTTTGCTATGTTAAGGTTAAACCCCTTCTTTCACTTTAGACAGAAAAGAGGAGATGATGGGAGATGTTATTCTGTATATATGTTTCTCATACTAATTAATAAAGCCCTGTTGGCCAATAGAAAACTAGATAGGCGGGGCTAGGAGACTAGGAGGGGGAAAGAGGTAGAAGGCGGAGTCAAGATGTAGCCCGGGGAAGGAGCAGAGCCTGCCGCGCGGCTCCCCGATAAGACGACCACGTAGAAATACTTAGATAAGTAGAAATGGGTTAATAATTAAGGCAGAGCTAGCCCATTAACAATAATGGTAACTGGCCAACAGGATTGTATCAAATACAGAGTCTCTGAGTGTTATTTGGGGCACACGTGGTTGCAGGACAATGGCGGCAGGACCAGGAGGCCGGCGGGAACAACATGCTGTAACAGGACCTACCTGTTATATTCCAAGAAGGAGAAGTACCTTTAAGTTGTCAATCCAAAAGACAGAGAGATGGAGAAAACACACAGAGAGACATGACAGAATGCTGTGGCTGGTGAGAGCCAGCTCTTCATTCAAAAGTGACAGAGCGAATGCATCCAAGATAAGAAAAATTATTAAGTGATTGATTGAGCAGAGTCATCTCTTAAAATCGGACAGGTGGCTGCATAGATTTCACGTTATAACAGGCTTTATGTCGTCTAACCTAATGTCCCCTGTGAAGCACACTTCCAAGCAGCACAGTGCTGCATTCGTTCAGTGGAGTAGTGGAGCGGCACCCATCATGCCTGTGTCCACCACACTGTCAATGAGGATACAATTTTCACCTAAACTTATGCCCTGCATACCATCCCCATCTCTGCCTTCTATCCCTCATCTATCTACCATCTACATGTCTGCCTTCTATCTCTCATCCATCATATACCAGTCATCTAGCATATGTTATCATCTGTCTTTCATTTATCTACCTACCTGTCATCATCTATCTACCATCTCTCCATTATCTATCTATCTATCTATCTATCTATCTATCTATCTGTCTGTCTGTCTGTCTGTCTGTCTGTCTGTCTGTCTGTCTATCTATCTATCTAACTATCTATCTTTCTATTATCTATTTACCATCTATCTATATATCTACCTACCTACATACCTACCTACCTATCTATCATCTATCAATCTACCTTTCTATCATTTATCTATCATCTATCTATCTATCTATCTACCTACCTACATGTCTATCATCTATCTATCATCAGATATAGTCTGGCATAAATGAAATAAATTTAGGGTTTATTGACTCCAACTAAAAACACTAATTAAGTCTCCTCTCTCAATGCTGAAGTTGACCTGTGTTCACAGAGCAGCACAAACTATGGGAAGAAGGGTCAGTGACTCGCTGGGCCCAGAGAATGATTTCCACATTTATGGAGAAAGTGATAAAAAAAAATCTCTGTTTAGTTTTACCGAAAGTAAAATAAAAAGCAGAATTGAAAAGAAGAAATGTTGAAAAGTGAAAGGAAGCCCCAAGATACCCAGAATGATTGGGAGACATGGCTCAGGGTGCCCTCAGCCACAGGCACCTGCTCTGTTTTGGACCTCAGCTGGTCCCTGCATATGCACCAGGCTCTTGCCTGCTGTGTGGTTCCTCTAACCACATACTGCTCCTTGTTCTCTGGTGCTGGACAAGACCTTGGATTAGGCAGTTTCCTTTCATCCTCAGAACTGTTAACTTCTCCATCTCTGACCTTCTTCAACTCCTTGGCAAGTGGCCTCATCCTACATAATTTTTAATAAATCTTTTCATGTTGGATCTTCATGGTATGTCCAGACTTACTCCTTGGGATGAATCTGTGCTATAATGGGCTGTTTCCTGAGGAAGCTATGGCTTTTTGTTTAAAAGGAGGGGAACTCCTGAACTTCACAGTTACCAATGTGGTAACTGGCATTCCTATGGTTTTTATCTATAGATACATTGTTTGCAAGCATTTTCATAGTTTTAACCGTGAGGGTATCATTGCCTTTCTCCTAGACAGCAACATCAGGGATGGAAGCAAATTCATCTCCCTGTTCCCCAAGTCCTAGCAGTCTCACCCCAGCCTCGTGCCTAAGGCTTGAGGCTACAGAAGATGTAGGACAGATCTGGAGGTTTTAAGAGCCATCCAAGGCCAATGAGAACTCTCACAGCGGTTTGCCTCATGCCCAACACAGACACCACCACCTTTCATAAAACCTTAAAGAAAAGATGTGGTGCAGAAGAAAAATAAATAAATAAATAACCACAGATAAAAGGTCAAGCTCTGTGCTTATCTAAAGAGTTAAGGGGAGGGAAGGGTATGTTTTCTCACACTCAGGTGTCCCCATGGTAACCTGAAAATCTCCTTTGCAAGCCACCCTTGAGCTATCAAGACTTCCCAGGAAATGTTTGCCCGCTGCAATCCAAGGTTAAAGAAAAATAGACACACATAAATAAGGCTGTGGAATGTTTACTTTTGAGGGCTTTTACTCCTGCAAAGTCAACTCTGTTATCTTGCTTGGCATGATCTTTCTCCCTGGGGCTGAGAGATGGGCTGCTTCAGAGTGGTCCCATGTGAGGCGACTCCCCCCCTGGAAGAGCAGGGCTATCAAGGGGTCAGACAGCTGCAGGGCTGGTCTTTGTCAGCATTGGTGCTGGAACTGTCTTGGGAATCCTTCACTGAGCAATGCCCCAGCTTCAGCACCACTCAGAAAACAGGATTGCAATAATATGGTTGCAGCCAAGGGAAGAAACAGGTGAGAGTCATGTATGAGGGAGAACTTGCTTTATGCAGTTGGAAGAGTCAGTGGTGTGGGGATATCAGGCTCATTTAAAAATCATAAAACCAGAGTAACTGCACAGTGGTACTTCTGTAAATTTATATAGGAAACAAAGAAGGATAAGAGAGAACAGGTCATCTGCCTATGTCTGTCACTAGTTGTTAACCTTCCCAATACTACAATGCTTTATGTGCAGTGAACAATATGTGTGTGTGTGTGTGTGTGTGTGTGTGTGTGTGTGTGTGTGTGTATTGCATATATACATATATATATGCAATAAAATTGCTTTGGAGCCAAGTCCCAACTAATACATCTACAACATCATCCCTGCATCAGAGTTCTAGGGTTCATTCAAAAATGGGTGGAAAGACTTTAAGCATCAGAAGAGTGAGCATCAAGTTTGCTGTGAGATTGCATTCCTTAGAAGAACAAGAAAAAGCACCTTTTCAAGTGTCCCAGTTACCTGCTTTTGTTTCACATATTGCCCTGAGATTGTTGACAAGGGTTTTCCATGAAGCAGTTGATTGATTTCTCTACAGAATCCAAACTTATTCCAGGAACTCTTCGTAGCACTTAAATTTGTTTTTCAGGAAACTTGTTGATGTCAGTTAAAAATTATTTTTTCTTCTTTTAAAATAATTGTAATTATAAAATAATCTTGGAAACAAATTGACTAGTATGCAATTTTAGTTAATGATGAAACTCCAAGTTCACACAAGTTTGATTCTCTGGGAGTTTGGGAGACTCCAAGGTTGGAGAGAAATTAGGAGTTGTAGACACATGGGTGGTGTATTAGGCTTTCCATCTTCATCATCCCACGAAATGAGCATTCATTAGCCTGGTCCTGTCACAGAGGGAGAATGACTCCACCTAGTCTTGACTAGCTCACATCTCCTTGTGTGTGACATTATAGAGATATAGCCAAGAAAGGTAATATTCAATGAACTCTTTCATATTTGTCAGTTTTGGTTCAGAAAAATTACCACCCCTGTATCTAAATCCATTCCTCTTAATTTCAAAGATGCCTTTATTAGTGAGTTAGTAGGTGCAAGACAAAGACCCAGCCTCAGCGACAGCTACACTATGGCTCAGAGGAAAAAATGACTCTTGGCTTAGGGATTTCCTTGGTACTGAGGTTAGCACTTCTCCCCTTTTATCCATGTCACACTCACCTCAGTCTCAGGGGTGACTGTCATGTCTGGTCCTATGTGCCCTGAAAGTTTAGAGTCAAGTGAAGGAGTCTCTTTCTCTTACTAAGACTCTCCATTATGTAGCATCTGCTCTTCTGGGCCAGAAATGGATGGTAGAGAGCTACTCATGTTCAGTGGCTCCTTGGTCACAAGACGATTAGCATTTATACACATTAGCTGCTATGGTCTTAGAGGCATCACCAGGACCATGCTACTGGAAGACAGCTACACCTGAGCTGTATGTCAGCCAATTCATCCTGCTTCTGATATGTGCAAGGTGTCCCACTATTGATCATAAAGAAAATGTTAAATTGGCAACTCTAATCATTTCCATCTAAAATCTTAAAGCTTTACATTGAAATCTGATTTATGGTAGAGACTATACTTTCACACACAATGACACTGACTCAGCTGGGATTCCCTGACACAAAGGGGCCATGCCTGGTCACCAGCAGCTTATTTATCCCAATACAGACAGGGACAAGGGCTGGGTCAACTGGATGTGCGGTCTGGATTATTCTTGATTTAAGCAGCACACAGGGAAAATGCACACGTGGAATGGATATGCTTACTTGGAGACTGTGGCTAGAAGATCCACTTTTCATTCGCTGGTGAAAATGTGTGAGAAATCCATTTCCTGTGTGTGTACAGTGACAGTCACATCCCAGCCAATGATGACAACCTAAAAACAAAATGTCTGTATGACTGCTCAATGGTGGGCTTGAAACCACCATTATCAATGCCCCTGTGTCTTTAATATAAATAAGTATGCAAATGATACACAGAGAGATGGATGAAAGACAAATAAAACATAGAAACTGAGTTTTTTAAAAGTCAAAACAAATCATTCAGTAGCCCAGATAAGTAGATCAAGAAAGGGTAAAGGTAATAGCATGGATCTTGAAATTGTATGTATTTATCAAAGTGAGTGTTTGGGAATGCTAAGGTCTAGGCCTTCCCACAAAAGCTAATTTTAAAACATTAGTCACAGAGCTAGAGAGATTGTTTAGTGGCTAAGAGTACTGACTACATTAGCAGAGGACCTGGATTTTATTTCCAGCACCCAAACAGTGGCTCACAAGCATGTGTAACTCCAGGTCCTGGAGAAAAGATCCTCTCTTCTGGCCACCTCATGCACAAAACATGCATGCAGTGCACACATGTACATGCAAGCAAACATTCATATACAAAACATAAGAGAAAATAAATTTTACAATAATAGTTCATCATCATAATATATGGATTTATTTTTTAAATAAATGTGCACATCATTTATACTCACCAAATAATACTCACCAAAGATTGTTATTATTATTATATATTTTTATTTAGAAACAAACTTATTATTTTACATATCAATCCCTTGTTCCCTCTCTCTCCCATACTTCCATGTCCCCCATGGACCTCCCCAACCCATTCCCCAAGGATAGTGAGGCCTTTCATGGAGGATTATCAAAGTCTGTCAAAACATTTGGGGGAGGGCCTAGGCCCTCCTAGTGTATCTGAGCTGAAATAGTATCTCTCCATAGGGAATGGGCTCCCAAAGTCCATTTGTGCACTAGGGATAAATGCTGGTTCCACTGTTATTAGTCCCATGGACTGTCTTGACTCCTAACTGGCACCCACATTCAGAGGGCTTGTTTTGGTTCAATGCTAGTTCCCCAGCTTTACAACTGAGGTCCCTGTGCTCCACTAGGTCAAGTCAGCTGTTTCTGTGGGTTTCTCCAGCATGGTCTTAACTGCTTTGCTCATTCCTCCCTCCCTCCTTCCCTCTCAACAACTGAATTCCAGGAGTATGACTCAGTGCTGAGCTATGGGTGTCTTCTTCTGCTTCCATCAGCTACTGGATGAAGGCTCTAGGATGGCAATTAAGGTAGTCATCAATCTCATTATAGGGGAAGGGCATCAAAGGCCCACTACTGCCTAGATTCTTATTTGAGATCATCTTTGTGGATCTCTCAACATTGCCGTAGTGACAGATTTCTCTTTAGACCTATAATGGCTCCCTCTATTATTGCATCTCTTTTCTTGCTCTCCTCTATATGTCCCCTGACTCAGTCTCCCCTATTCCTCTTGTTCTCTTACCCATCCTCTTCTCCCTTTCTCTTTTTTCTACCTCTCTCCCCTCTCCCCCCATGCTCCCAATTTACTCAGGAGTTCTTGTCCCTTTCCCCTTCTTTGGACGACCATGTATTTCTCTCTTAAGGGTTCACCTTGTTTAGTAGTTTCTCTGGAGGTGTGGATTGTAGGCTGGTAGTCCTTTGTTCTATGTCTAATAGCCATATATGAGTGAGTACATACAATGCTTGTCTTTCTGTGACTGGGTTACCTCACTCAGGATGGTTTCTTCCAGTCCCATCTATTTGCCTGTGAATTTCAAGATGCCATTGCTTTTTTCAGCTGAGTAATACTCCATTATGTAAATGTACCATATTTTCTCTATCCATTCTTCAGTTGAGGGACATCTAGGTTGCATCTAGGTTCTGGCTATTACAAATAATGCTGCTATGAACATAGTTGAGCATATGTCCTTGTTGTATGAATGTGCATCCTTTGGGTAAATGCCAAAGAATGGAATTGATGGATCTTGAGGTAGACTTATTCTCATTTTCCTGAGAAACTGCCATACTGATTTCTAAAGTAGCTGCACAAGTTTGCACTCTCACCATCAATGGAAAGGACTATAGCTCTATAATAGCTTGAAGTCAGGGATAGTGACGCCTCCAGAAGTTCCTTAATGGTACAGGGTTGTTTGGGCTATCCTGGGTTATTTGTTCATATATATATATATATATATATATATATATATATATATATATATATATATATGTTCAGTATTGTTCTTTCAAGGTCTGTGAAGAATTGTACCAGTATGTTGATGGAGACTTCAAATCTGTAGATTGCTTTTGGCAAGATTACCATTTTTACTATGTTGATCCTACCTATCCAAGAGCATGGTAGATCTTTCCATTTTATGGTATCTTCTTTAATTGCTTTCTTGAAAGACTCAAATTTCTTGTTGTACTTGTTTGGTTAGTGTTACCCCAAGATATTTTATGTTGTTTGTGGCTATTGTAAAGTGTCATCCTTCTCTCATTTCTTTCTCAGTCCATTTATCATCTATATACAGTAGGGATACTGATTGTTTTTTTTAGTTAATCTTGTATCTTGCCACTCTGCTGAAGTTGTTTATCAGCTGTAGAAGTTCCCTGGTAGGTTTTCAGGTCATTTATGTAAACTATCATATCATCTGCAAATAGTGAAAGTGACCTCTTTCTTTTCAATTTGTATCCCTTTCATCTCCTTTTGTTGGCTTATTGCTCTAGCTAGAACTCCAAGAACAATATTAAAGAGATATGGAGAAAGTGTACAGCCTTGTCTTGTTCCTAATTTTAGAGGAATCTCATTGAGTTTCTCTCCCTTTAGCTTATGATGGCTGTTGGTTTGCTGTGTATTGCTTTTATTGTGTTTAGGTATGTTCCTGCTATCCCCAATCTCTCTGAGACCTTTAACATGAAGGGATGCTGGATTTTTTCAGCATGTAGTGAGATGATCATGTGGCTTTTCTTTTTCAGTTTGTTTATATGGTGGATTACATTGATGGATTTTCATATATTGAACCATCTCTGCATCCCTGGGATGAAGCCTTCTTCATGGTGGATGATTTTTTTTTTTTTGATGTGTTCTTGGATTTGATTTGCCAGTATTATATTATTTTTTGTATCAATGCTCACGAGAAAGATTGGTCTGTAGTTCTCTTTCTTAGTTGTGTCTTTGTGTGGCTTGGGTACCAAGGTAATTGTAGCCTTGTAAAAAGAGTTTGGCAATGACCCTTCTGCTTCTATTGTGTGGAACACTTTGAGGAGTACTGGTATTAGCTGTTCTTTGAATTTCTGGTATAATTCTGCAGTGAAACCATCTGACCTGGGCTTTTTATGTTTGGGGGACTTTGATGACTGCCTCTATTTCATTAGGGATTATAGGTCTATTTAAATCGCTTATCAGAAAATTGTTCATTTCCTTTAAATTTTGGAAACCTGCTGTAACGTAATGGTACCAGAAGCGGGATTGAGAACTTTCGCTTAAAACTTAACAAAAGCTTAAAAAACAGTTTTTAGAAACAAGGGAACAGAGACTAGCAAGACTTCTTGGTAGCAGCATTTTCTCAGTTGGATTTGTTTTGTTGTAGACAGAGATTTGCGCGGCTCCTTTAAGGGAAGTTTCCAAAATTAGCATAAGCGGCAAAAAGCCACCTGGCTTTTAAAGAGCTTTGCTAACAATTCATTGGTGTGTACAAGAGCTGCAATGAAGGTTTACACTGTGTTTTTAAAAATACGCTGGCTTGGGAGAGAAAAAGAAAGGGGATACAATGGTTTAAAAAAGAAAAAAGAAAGTAGAATGGATGGGTGTAATGTCTCATGCCATTAATCCCAGCACTGGGCAGACAGATGCAAGCAGATCTCTGTGATTTCAAAGCAAACCTGGTATGCACTGAATTCCAGGACAGATAAAAGTTACACAGAGAAACCCTGTCTCAAAATATGTAAAAATAGAAATAGAATAAATAGACTAATAAAAAAGCCATGTAAAGATGGAAAACACAGAGAGATTTTGGATATTATACGCGCTTCTGTTGTCTTTAAATTATTTGATTGCTGAGAAAATAACTACTGATAAAAGAAATGCTGCTGGATTAATTCAATTTATATATTTTAAGAATGCTTTGACTCCAAAATTTAAGCATAAGGACAAGTTACTGGGGAAAAGGATTTCTATTTTTGTTTCCACAGAAAATGAAAAGCTATGGATTTCTTCCAGATTTATGTTGTTTGATCAAGCCAGACCCCCTGAAACAATGCCCCAGATGATACAACATTCAAAGCAATTGAGATAAATTCTTGCAGACTACAGCCAAGATTTCTGCGTCTTCTTTGGACCCCTATGACAGCGCCCTCTACCAGCAGGAAGTAGTTTGGAAAGAACGACGCCCAAATTCCCAAATATTGTTTATAAATGTTTGTTTTCATTTAAATGGACTTGGTTATAAATAGCTATAACCACAAACAATCTTTTTAAAGGTAAAAGGGGAATTATGGTATAGATATGAATACTTTGCTTTGGAATGGATTTTCTTTTATTGATACAATTTAAGATTAATTTTGTGATATGTATATTTCTCCTCTTGTTTAGGTATTGTGTTTATATAGCTCATTAGAAAATGTAATGTATAATTTAGTACAGATTAGAGAATTACCTATGATAGTCAAAACTTAGAGTTAAGTTAGTTAGGATTTCTAGATATACAGAGATGTATTTGAGATGGATAGGCATTCTTCAAACCTTTCAAAGACCTACAGAATATGGCATTTAAAATGGTTTAGGGTTTTTCTGGACAGTGAGGCACAACTGCTCCTGGTAACACCACCTACAGAAGAAAGGAAGATGGACATCGAAGAAACACATTATGGAGTTTGCTCCTAATATGGCAAGTCTAGCCATTTGAGCAAGGTACTTCTCTTGTCTAGACTGCTTGACTTTATGTTGTAGAAACTGGACATGCAGGACAAAAAGGTGACTGCTGATTCAAGATGGACATTGCTACAGGATTCCAGCTTCATGGAAGAGGCTGCCAAACAGCCAGACAGTCTACAGGACACAGAGAAAAGTTTCCTGCCTTGTTGAGGAATCTGGAGACACACTATGACCTATGGGCTGAAGATGGAACATTACAGAAGAACTTGGGGTGACTGACCAGGCAATGAGTTGTCTCTGTCATTTCTAGAGTTTATATATTATCCTTCTGTGGTCTTTGAAGGAGTTGAAGACATATAGTTATGCTTATAGTTTTCCTTAGTTAGGATTAAAGATAAGTTACATATAGGACTTTAGACTCACAAAGATAGGATAGATGATATTTTCTTTAAGTCTTACAAAATGTTAGTGGACTAAATATTGTTAACTGTGATTCTTATTTGATAACTGTTGTATGGTACATTTTGCTATGTTAAGGTTAAACCCCTTCTTTTACTTTAGACAGAAAAGAGGAGATGATGGGAGATGTTATTCTGTATATATGTTTCTCATACTGGTTAATAAAGCACTGTGGCCAATGAGATAACAAGATAGGCGGGGCTAGGAGACCAGGAGGAGGAGAGAGGAAGTAGTAGGAGTCGAGATGTAGCCCGGGAAGAAGCAGGAAGCCTGCTGCGCGGCTCCCCGATAAGACGACCACGTGGAAATACTTAGATAAGTAGAAATGGGTTAATAATTAAGGCAGAGCTAGCCCATAAACAATAATGGTAACTGGCCAACAGGATTGTATCAAATACAGAGTCTCTGAGTGTTATTTGGGGCACACGTGGTTGCAGGACAATGGCGGCAGAACCAGCGGCAGCCGGCGGGGAAACCTGCTGTAACATTGTGGAGTATAGGTTTTCAAAGTGTGACCTGATGATTCTCTGGATTTCCTCAGTGTCCATTGTTATGTCCCTCTTTTCATTTCTGATTTTGTTACTCTGCATGCTCTCTGTCTTTTGGTTAGTTTGGATAAAGATTTGTCTATCTTGTTGATTTTCTCGAAGAACCAAATCGTTGTTTCATTTATTCTTTGTATTGTTTTCTTTCTTTCTATGTCATTGATTTCAGCTCTCAATTTTATTATTTCCTGGCATCTACTGCTCCTGGGTGAGTTTGCTTCTTTTTGTTCTAGAGCTTTCAGTTGTGTTGTTGGTTCTCTAACATGATTATCCTCCAGTTTCTTCATGTGGGCACTTAGTGCTACAAACTTTCCTCTCAGTACTGCTTTCAAAGTGTCCCATAAGTGTGGGTATGTTGTGTCTTCATTTTCATTGAATTCTAGGAAGTCTTTAATTTCTTTCTTTATTTCTTCCTTCAGTTTCCATAAGTTTGTAGGGTTTCTAAAATTTGTGTTGTTGTTGAATTCTAACTTTAAATTATGGTGATCTGATAAAATATAGGGGGTTATTCTAATTTTTTTGTACCTATTGAAGTTAGCTATATTGCTGAGTATGTAGTCGATTTTAGAGAAGGTTCCATGTGGCGCTGAGAAGAAAATATATTCTTTTGGTTTTGGATGGAATGTTCTATAGATGTCTGTTAAACCCAATTTGGTCATAACTTCTGTTAGTTCCTTTGTTTCTTTGTTAAGTTCCTGTCTGTGGGCCTGTCTAGTGTTGAGAATGGGGTGCTAAAATCCTCCACTATAAGTTGTGAGGTTTTATGTGTGATTTGAGTTTTAGTAATGCTTCTTTTACAAATGTGAGTGCCTTTGTATTTGGGGCATAGATGTTCAGAATTGAGACCATCTTGATGAATTTCCTCTGTGATGAGTAATAAATGACCTTCTTCATCTCTTTTGACTGATTTTAGCTTAAAATCTAATTTGATAGATATTAGGATTGCTATACCCGCTTGTTTCTTGGGTCCATTTGATTGGAAAATCTTTTCCCAACCCTTAACTCTGAATAATGTCTGTCTTTGAAGTTGAGGTGTACTTCTTGTATTCAGCAGAAGAATGGATTCTGTCTTCTTATCTATTCTGTTACTCTGTATCTTTTTATAGGAGAGCTAAGACCATTAATATGGAGGGATATCAATGACCATTGATTATTAATTCTTGTTTGTTTTGGATTTGTTGGTAGTGGTAGTGGTGGTATTATGTGTGAGTTTTCCCCCATTTTTCTTTTTTTGCTGTTGGTAAAGTGTAATTATCTATTGCCTATGTTTTTGGGGGTGTATTTGACTTCCTTGTGTTGGAGTTTTCCTTCCAGAACTTTTTGTAGGGCTGGATTTGTGGCTATATATTGTTTAAATATGCTTTTGTCATGGAAATATCTTGTTTTCTCCATCTATAGTGATTGAAATTTTTGCTGGGTGTAGTAGTCTGGATTGGCATCCATGGTCTCTTAGTGGTTGTAGAACATCTATCCAGGACCTTCTGGCTTTCAGGGTTTCGGGTGTAATTCTGATAGGTCTGCCTTTATATGTTACTTTGCCTTTTTCCTTTGCTGCTCTTAATATTGTTTTCTTTATTCTGTAAGTTTGATGTTTTGAATATTTTGTGGTGAAGGGATTTGTGTGTGTGTGTGTGTGTGTGTGGTCCAGTCTATTTGGTGTTCTGTAATAGGCAATCCTTCGTTAGGTTTGGAAAGTTTTCTTTTATGATTTTCTTGAATATGTTTTCTGTACCCTTGAGCTGTATTTCTTCACCTACTTCTATACCTATTATTCTTAGGTTTGGCCTTTTCACAGTGTCTCATATTTCCTAGGTATTCTATGTTAGGGATTTGTTGGACTTAAGATTTTCTTTGGTTGATGACTATTTCCTCCAGTGAATCATCAACACCTGAGATTCTCTCTTCCATCTCTTGTATTCTATTGGTTATACTTACATCTGTAGTTCCTGATCATTTACCCAACTTTTCTCTTTCCAGAATTCCCTCATTCTGTGTTTTCTTTATTGTTTCTATTTCAGCTTTCAAGCCTTATTCTGTTCGCATTGTTTCCTTCACTTGTTTTGTTGTTTTTTCTTGACTTTCCTTGTTTTCTTTAAGAGATTTTTTTTCTTGATTTTTTTGGTTTGCCTTTTCCTTCATGTCCTGTATGTTTTTGTTTGTTTTTTCTTCCATTTCTTTAAGGGGTTTTCTCATTTCCTGTTTGAGGGTTTCTATCATCTTCATAAAGTTGTTTTTAAGGACTTTCTCTTCTGCTTCATCAGCTTTTGTATGTTCAGGTCTTTCTGGTGTAGAGTCCCTGGATTCTGGTGCTTTCATATTGGTCTTTCTATTGTTGAATATGTTCTTATACTGTTGTCTTCTCATCTTTTTTTCCACTGGGTGCAGGTGGGGGTCTTTGTTTCTCCTCTTGTCTCCCAGTGTGTATAGGTGGCTCAAGATTTCAATGTCATCAACTCTGGATGGCCCAAGCTCTCTTGGAATTCTCAGGCAGAAGGCATGTGACAGGGACATGACCTTGATGAAGGCAGACTCCAGATTGTTCAGTATGACAGGGCATGTCCACTCATGCAGAAAGGGTGGGGTGGGGATGATTTCAATGAGGGCAGGCTTCAGATGGTCCGGCATGCTGAGGCTAGTTCACTACTCTCAGAGCAGACCCAGGAAGTTCCAAGAGGGGTTGGGTGAGGGGGAGTTGGACCTGATTGGACCTCACATTCACCTCAAGCAGAGGGCATGGGGAGGGGAAGGGGAAGACTTCGATGAGGGCAGACTCAGGATAATTTCACATGCTGGGGCAGGTCCACTCAAGCAGAGGGTGTAGGGAAGCCAAGCTCACTAAAGATTATTTAAACCATAAATTGTCATGATAGACTGTTTGAACATAATTGCCTGAATGATGGAAGGAATCCTATATTATAGTAAGCTTGGAAACATACTGGAATCATCTTCATCAGGTACAGGTTGCTCTAGCAAGGCCATCCAGTTTCTCAGTATGAGAGAGTCATGCTGCCATCTACAAATGTTTTAGGCTGTGTTCATAGCTACCCTGGATGATACAGGCTCAAGTGTTACAGGGTGGACATGCTTTCCAGCTATATCTAACTTGGCCTCATTAGAATTATATGTTACATCTTCTGATAGCAGTCATTTAGAAATAACTTAAGTAAATTTTAATTACTAACTATTACAAGATAAATGAGTTTATATTTTCTTTTTCATTATTTACTATTCAACAAGAAGAAACCCATGAAAAGAAACTTAGAAGACCAGGTTGTCAGTGAAATGAAAGCTAAATGGCTTGTCCAAAAAGAAGCAAATACTGAAGTCCTGTGAAGACATATGTGTGTATTTACATAAACAGTGTAAAATATTGTCATCTGGTTCAACAGTTGAAATTGTATCGAACATATTTCTGCATCTTCTCTTTCCTTTTCATAGTATTTAACAGCAGAATCATGGTGTTTAAGTAATTACTTATTCTAATTACTTTAGGCAATGAAAGATATTTATACCTTTTAACAGCAAATCCTTAATTAGCATATTAATCAAAAGATGAATAATTTACAAGTTTAGTAACAGATATGAATTATTCTTAAAGAGGCCTTGTTCACAAGCTCAGAAAATTTATAAAATTTTTAAGAAGCTCAGCTAAGAGTGTTACTATCTAGTCAACAATACACAAAACAAATATCTGCATCTCAATGGTGGTGTTTTATATGTAGTAAGACCTATGTCTGTTGTGTGGGTCTGATCTTTCCTTTGGTTCTACCTGAAAGGCCAGGCAGAATTGAGAAACAACACTTCTTAACCCAGATGTTGACATTGGTTAAGAAGCCACTGAACATCAGGAATTTTCCAGGTCATTCTTGACCCCATCATCCCAGGCAGAATATCTCAGAGTGATGACATTGGCAGGTATCTATCTGTCTCCAAGGCACTCATGTGAGAAGCCCAGACTTGTTCTCACGCAGGATGAGTTTTCACAGTGTTTGTGGAAATGTGCTTACAGGAGCTCAAGGGCAGGGGTGGCTGACATCTCAGATAGGATGCAAATCCTCTGAGGTTGGATGACATCCCTGTGGCAATCTTCCCTTCTAAGTCCTGCATTTCTGTCTTTCACATAGAGAAACACATGCCTGTTTTTATGTCTACTACCAAGATAGATAGGATGTGCTTCTTGGAATGCCTGATTCTGTTCTCTTTGACCAGTTTACACCTTCATAGAGGCTACTGTGAAGTATAGCATTTTGCTAAGCATAATAGAAACTTTATTTTGAGACTTGTGTACCATGTGTTAAATAGTATGATATGATTTGATGTCATTGTTGGGACCTTTCAGCAGGACATTGTGCTGACCCTAGATGGTGACAGCTACACTAAAATCACAGCACTTTGCTGGAAGTCCACTGCTGGTTACCGAGGCGTGGTCTGAGCGCCTGTGAACCGTGTCTGGCTCCAGTTCAAGCCTCTTAATATTTCCCACACAGCATCAACTAAACAATTTCTCAACTTTAATTAAACATTATTCTAAATGAAAAATATTCTTTCAGAAGGGAGGGGGAGTGACCCTGGGAGAGAGTGGATGTGGTGGCGGATCTGGGAGGAGAAAGGGGAGGGGAAATTGTGGTTGGGATGTAATATATTAGAGAGAAAAAATTAAATTAAAAAGAGAAAATGGTCTGTCAGTCTACTCTGACTGCAAGGATGAGACATTGCCAGCACTAGCTTAAACACCCTGCTGTGGTGGACATGGCTAAGGGAAGGCTATTGAGCTCTGAGGAAAATATTGCCATGCCTGTGAACTGCTCAGGCATGGGACAAAAGAAACAGAAAAGCCCCACCCATTGGGTGCTTTCCCTGCGTCACAGACAATAAACAATGTTTTCATTAGGGTGATTTCCTCTTGCCTGTAGTTAGGTGTTAGTTTTAATCATTTAGTTGAATTGCTGCTGTTTCCTCTGTGTTTGTTTTTAGTTTGTTCATTCAGTAACGAACGCGTTTTAAAATCCAACAAGTGTTCTAGCTCCTCCAGTGAACAGCAAAGAGGAGCAGACACACGAAACATTGTCCAATGCCCCGGGCCAGAAGAGCCAGGACCAGGCTGAGGAGACAAATTCCCCCGCACACCTCAGAACTGTCACCTGTATTCTTTGCTGTCAGAGGAAGATCTGAGCCATCCCATATCTAAGTGGTACAACTAACACAGCCAAACCACGGTCTTCCTTTCCACTTAAAGCCATGAACATCTCCTCCATCTCTAAACAGGTTAGGGGCACAGGAGAAGCTGTGAGAACCAGAGTCATCCTAAGAAATTCATTTTACAATAGCCTGAGATTTCAGAGAACTAGCAGTGAGCCTCTCATGCTGTATCCAACTCACCTATGGTAATGCAGCTGCCATAGAGACCCAGCCAGTGTCAAGGACAGACCAGAGCAGAGAGCCAATAGAGCCTCTTCGTGATCCTGTTATAACTAACCACAACCCACAACCCACAGTTGTTTCTCCTGTTCTATGTTTTCATGTCACACTCTTTTTTTTCTTTCTGTTATTTCATGTTGTTCAGGATGGGGCATGGCACACATACCGGGAACTAGCCCTTTCAGTGAGAATGAATGCAAATTTCTCTGTGGAAAACTGTGTTTTCTCATTTCTGTCATTTGATTTGCTTTACCAGGAAAAGCATTCCTGGAGAATGTGAAAATTCTCACTCATGAATTGTCTGTCTGGTACAGAACAGCATAGGAAGACACCCATGGGGGATTTAGAAACATGTGCTGATGGCACCTCTATCACTGTCCTAGTTGCTATAGCAGAGCACCTGACAAAAACAACTTAAGCAAAAGGGACTTGTGTTGTCCCATAATGTTATGGTGCTGTCTATCCTGGTAGGCAAGTTGTGGCAGGAGGAATACACAGCAGCTGATCACATTGCATCTGCTGACAAGAAACGGACAGAGATGGATGCTGGTGCTCAGCTCACTGTCTCGTTATTCATTCCAGGAACGAACCATACACTGGTGTCCTTCATGTTATGGTGGGTCTTCACTAATTAACCCAACTAGAAACTCTTTCATAGACAAGCACAGAAGTTCATCTTCAGACTGATTCTAGATCCCATCAAGCTGATTCTAGATCACGCTTGTAGTAATATTTAAACACTGAATTGTTATTGAATTCTATCTTTTCAGTAAGTATTTCTTCTTTTACTACACTTTTAACTTAAAAAGACAATTAGTTTTAAAATTAAATAGCATTCTGTGGATTATCTGCAACAGTACCAATAGTGCAGACAAAACTTAATCTATTTGATAAGCACAGCAATTAATTTGACCAAATATCTAATTTCATAAATCAAATGGAGAAATGGAAGGTCTTGTTACTAAATTAGGTGACTGTCATATCAAATTAAGTAATAATTATATCGTGATGTCATGTGTAATATAACAAATAGGGCTTGGTTGCATATTTTTTTGGTCATTCTATTAAATATACTTCTGTTTTATTGATGTTTAAAAAGTATTTCATAATAATCATAGGATGCTCTCTTTTAGATTTATTGGTGAAGACAATGTATGAAGACAACAAACATACATACACACACACCACATACACACATACACATATACACACACACACACACACACACACACACACACACACACACACACACACACACACTTTCACAGCACATACCACATATACACAGACATACAAGCACACACACATTCACAGCACATGCACATAAACACACACATACATACCACATACACACACACACACACACACTCAGGCACACACCACATACACACATAAACCACATACATTTTACAGTGAGGATAATAAAACGTTATTTTCACCCAAACTCATTTCAGAGACTAACCTGGTGAATTGGGAATAAAACTGAAAATTTCTCATAAGTGCAGAGCTTGATAGTAAAAGTTTCAATTGGTTTCAAAATTGTGAAGGTGAAAGGTCATGTGCTTATATCTGCCTAAAAAATAAAACTGTACCATGGATACATTTTCCAGAAATCTAAAACCAAAGAAGTTGAAGTTTTTATATTATCCTTCCAATGTTATTTCATTTGTGTGGTGTGTGTGTGTGTGTGTGTGTGTGTGTGTGTGTGTGTGGTATGTGGGAGAGTCAGAGGTTGCTGTGGTTTGGATGTGAACATACTCCACAGGCTCAAGTGTTTGCACTACTGGTGTTGCTGTTGGGGAAGGATGTGGAACCCTAGGAGACAGAACCTTGAAGCAGAAGTGGGTCACTGCAGATAGACTTAGAGGTTTATTAGCCTCATCCCCATTTCTTACTCTTTCTCTGCTTCCTAAGTGCACATGCAATGTGACCAGCTGCTTTGTGTTTCTGTTACCACAACTTCCTTGTCCATTTCCCCCATTTCAACCTCCATGAAGGACTCTTATCCTCTGGGACTGTAAACCAAAATAAACCCTTTGTCACTTAAGCTGTTTTTGCTGGGGTGTTTTATGACAGCAACAGAAAGTAACTAAAATAGGTCAACCTTGGTTGTCACTCCTTAGGCACTGTCTTCCTTTATCTTTGAGACTCTCTTGAAGCTCACTGGTTGGGCTAGATTGACTGGCCAGAAAGCCAGAGTCCTCCTGCCTCAATCTCCCTACACAGGTGTAGCGTGTATGCTTTCCACAACCCGCCCTCTGCTGGTCTGGTCCACCACCACGCCAACCTCCAATAACACGCAGAGACTCTGTATTTGATACAATGCTATTGGCCAGTTACTATTATTGTTTATCGGCTAGCTCTGTCTTAGTAATTAACCCATTTCTACTAATCTAAGTATTTCCACGTGGCTCATCTTACCAGAGAGTGGCTGGCCCGCATCGCATCTGCTCTCTCCAGGCTCTGCATGCTGACTCCTCCTCCCTACTTCCTCTTTCCTCCTTGTCTCCTAGCCCTGCCTATCTTGCTTTCCCATTGGCCAAACAGATTACAAATGTTGAGTCACTATGACAAACTTTTCTGTAAGTGCTGGAGATCAACCTCAAATCCTCCTGCCTGCCCAGGAAGAACCTTACCAAATTTACCATGTCCTCAGCCCTGCTTTCCAGTATTTAATTGTCCACAGAATCTAACAAGCAGTAGGTGGCATTCCATTCAAGACAATGTGTTCCAAGACAGAGGACAGCATCACATACTGAATGTGTTTGCTATTAAAATTGTGTTCCAGGTAAAGTTCCTTTACCCCAATTAATAGCTCATACAAATCATGTGGAATGTCCTTTCAAAACATATCTGTGACCCAGAATCAGGCTATTTTTATATCCATCCTGTTATTGAGAAAAAAAACTAATTTATTAAAATTACAAATTGAAAAGGAAATAGAGCAATAATCTTAGACATCCAAAGATAGAAATAATGAGAGTAAATGGTACCAAGAGTAAAACCTAAGTCTTGCTGATCATGGCAATAATTAGACAAACTCAAATTCCCCCCTACAAAAGATTTGGGACATATTATTCCAGCTCTCTGAAGGAATCAGTAATTTTAAACTTTTGGTATTGAAAGACTAACTTCTCCCAGGAAACACAACAGGATATATATTTACAATAAAAATAAATTTAATTTCCACAATGTAAAATAGTCAATAATTCATTCATTCCCTTGTGTAGTTCATCTTTGGCTATGATGCGAGTATGTCAATAGTGGAGTGTTACTATATATTCATAGTGTTTTTGCCACTTTATTTACAAATGTAATATCAGTCTCTTACTGCAGTATCCATAGACAGTGATCACCTCCAATGGCAGGAATGAAAGTCAGCAAGTACCATGCTTGTCTGAGAAATCTTCCCTTTGAACTTAAGAGATAATTTTAACCTTTGAATGATTCTGATTATGCTTAAAACAGCATATATCTCAGGGTGGGGATAAAGCCTAAATACATTCCCAGCATGCACAAGGCTCTGGATGCAACCCTCAGAAAAAAAAGCAAGCACTTGCCTCTAAGAAGCAATCAGTATAGTATATGACTCTTGAGCATTCAACTGATATTTCAATTTTATGAAAGTTTGTGGGTGAGTTTTTTTGTTTTTCATTTTTGTGGAGGTCATTGGAGCCTAGGGGCAGAGAAAGGACAGGTGTCAAGAGAACGTCGTATGCTTCATGAAACATTGTTGTGGGATATTTTGATTGCACTCTGACACTCCCAAGACAATGAAGTTTACCTTGAATCAGAGGGCAGAACTAGCTGCTAGCTGAACAAATTAGCCACAGATGTTTTGGAGGACCCAGGAAATATAGAGGGGCTTAGAGGTATGCTTGTTGTTTTGGATTGATAAAGAGAGAAAGAGGCATCACTGGTCACTTCAATTATTTTCTGATTAGTCATGTTCTTACCCTGATATCTTATTCCTGAGTTTTTATCAATAAAGAATAATTTGATAAATGTTTCAGGGCATGAATGTTGTACTGTTCAGCTTTAACTGTCAACCTGACACAACCTATAGTTATCTGGGAAGAGATTCTGAATGAAGGATTACCAAGATCAGGCTGGACTATATGCATGCAAGTAGAGGATTGTTTTGATTAATCATTGATGTTGGAAGAACCCACCCACTCTGGACAGCTCCCCTCAAAGATGAATCCTAATCTATATAACAGAAAGCTGGATTAGATGAGACTAAGCAAGCAATGCATTCAGTCCCTCTTTGCTCCTGACTGTAGATGTGATGTGACTAACTGCTTGCATTCCTGCCTTGATTTCCCAGAATTAATAGGTCATAACTTGTAATTGTAGACCAAATAGACTCTTCCCCTCCCCAGTGCACTTTCCCATTGCTGTGAGAAATCACTATAATCAAGACACAAGGTGTGAGAAAGAGTTTGTTTAGAGTTCATACGGGGAGGGAAGACAGAGTAGCATGAAGAGGAAACTGGCTAACTAGATCTTTCATCCACACACAGGAAACAGGGACAAAACTAGAAGTACATTATATTATAAACTCTCAAATCCTATCCCAAGTTGGACTTCCTCCAAAAAGTTCCATATCCTAAAATTTACGATCCCCCCATAAAGTGCCACCAACTAGAACCAGGCATTCTAATATGTGGCATGATGGGGGACAATTTTCATTTAAACCATCACACTCCCCTATCTTGAGTATCATCAGAGTATTTTATTATACCAATAGAATGAAACTAGACTAGGATTTGCCACCAAGGATTGTAGCTGCTGCTATGAACCTGGTCATTCTATGATTTTTTTTTCCCCCAGTGGGGGTGGGTGGAGAAATTTGAGCTACAAAACCCATTAAGTGTTACTGGTAGAGCTTGATAGAATATTCTGGTGAAAGCTTAGAAGACAACAGTGCTTGAGAGCTGTGTGCACAGTAAAGATCCCACAGATGAGGTTTCAGACAGGAACAAGAGCTTCATTAGCAGTTGGTCCAGGAGCAATTAGTGTGATGCTTTGGTTAAGAACCTGTGTGTGCCAATCGGCTTGGGGTTCAAGAATCAGCTGTGGTTAATAAATGAGGAACACTACTGAGAGGAAGTCCATCGTGGAGTTTTGGAAGGGTCATTAGGACAAAATGGAAGGAAGATAAACTGATGTTACATATAGATCAAAGATGTAATGACCAAATGAAAAATACATCTACTGAACAGTTCCCTACCTTGAACACCTGCAGGGAAGTCAGACATCTTGGTGGGGAAAACAGGACTTAAAAACAAAATTGAAGGAAATCTCAGTGCCCCTGGACAGGCACAAAGAGGTACGAGAATCAACTCATCCAATTGGCTGTAAAATGAAGAACAGAGAGCAAGTGACTTTACCTTTGTTCCCTGTAACCTCCTGTCTGTGAAGGAAAGGAAAAGAAAAAGGTTGCCAAGAAAACCATAAACAGAAGAGACATCTTTGGTCTGTCACGAACATCTGTGAAAGCATCATATGTGATGAAGAGAGTTGGGCCCTCCACCACTGAGATGAGCAGTAGTGAGTACATTCCACACTCCTGTTCTACACCAGGAAGCAAGAGAGAGGGAAAGGGATGAGAGATAGGCATATGGAAGACGATCCTCACCATAAATTTCCTCTGAAGATCATAAATCACATTCACTACCTTCTTACATCAGTGTAAAAGCTCCCATCCATCTCTATCTGCTCCCTTCAGTTCAGATGCAATTTAATTACAAACAGAGGACACCCTTTGCTATACAGTAACATGAATGCACAGGAGAAAGATGATCACCCACCCACCCATGTACATGTGGACTTAGCAACACACTGCCTCAAAATCTACATACATATTATAGTATCATTTGCACATTGTTGGCATCAGAACACAGTTCAGAGAAAGGTCCAAGGCCTTGCTGATTTTTCTGGGGGACCAATATATCGAAAACGTCACATTTTAAACACATGGATTTCCCAAATCTAATGAGTATGGACCCACTGCCTTGTAAATTTCTGGCTGCTGTTCATAGAAAGCATGATAAGTTGACATGGGGGACCCCCAAAACAATGCTGCCGGAGCTGGAGTGAGGGCAGAAACAGAGCAGCTCTTATCTCAGCATCAGTATAGCCATATATGCATTTTTCACCCATGTAATTTCTCTCTACAGTGTAATTGGAAAACTCAGTGTTTCAATGAACCTGATATTCTCTCGCCAAATTAACTCCTTTCTTTATCCAATGACGCTTACTGAGTGATGAAATTACAGGTACTCCAATCCTTAACCAGTGTGAAAAACAGTCTGTGAGAGTCACTCAGGTGTGAAATTCTTACTGGCTTTTTCCTGGTTTTGAGAAGAAGTTGAGAGATTTTGAAAAGAGTGAGAAACTGACTCACTCTCTAGGGGAACAGAGTATAAACCAGTCCAGGGGTGGAGAGGTGGCTCAATGGTTCAGACGCTTGCTTCTCTTGTAGAGGACCTGGGTTTGGTTCCCAACACTCAAGTCAGATGGCTCTCAACCACCTGTAACATCAGGGCTGAGGATCTCGATGCCTTCTTATGGTTTCTGTGGGTACCTGCAAGCATATGGTGCACAGACACACACTTGGGCACATATGCTCATGCATGCATGCATGCACACACACACACACACACACACACACACACACACACACACACACACACACACACCAGTATCCCACCGAAGGCAACCAAGGACCACACAGCACAAACATGTAGCTGCCCACTGCCTTCTCTAAGGCTTCTTATTCCATGAGACTTGGGCTCAGCCTTTTGGATTCAGGCTGCCATTCCACTGACACCACGTCAGAGGGTCTTGGTAAGATTATCTTGACACAGCATCCATGTGTCCTCCTTCCTTTAATGTGGTTTTCTTGTCTTTGATTCTTGTTCACTGTAAACCTTGTATTCCTGGCTTTGATGTTGAAATAACTAATATCAAGTATCATACCTTGTTACGGCAGGTTGTTCCCGCCGGCTGCAGTGGGTCCTGCAGCCATGGTCCCGCAGCCACATGTGCCCCAAATAACACTCAGAGACTCTGTATTTGATACAATCCTGTGGGCCAGTGGCTATTATTGTTTATGGGCTAGTTCTGCCTTAATTATTAACCCATTTTACTTATCTAAGTATTTCCACGTGGTCGTCTTATCGGGGAGCCCGGGGCTACATCTCGACTCCTCCCCCCTACTTCCTCTTTCCTCCTTGTCTCCTAGCCCCGCCTATCTTGCTATCTCATTGGCCCAACGGTGCTTTATTAACAAGTATGAGAAACATATATACAGAATAACATCTCCCATCATCACAATACCTCCCATGCTGGGTATTATTATTATTATTATTATTATTATTATTATTATTCAACTTGACACAAGCTATAGTCATTTTGGAAGTAAACTTAAATGAGAAAATGCCTTTATCAAATTGGCCTGCATACACGCTTCTTGGTTAATAATGTGGAAAGGCTTAACTCATTGTGGGTGGTGCCACTCTTAGGGATAAATAAAAAGAAAAGTCTGAATAAGCCACAGAGAGAGCAAGTCAGTAACCACCATGACCACCATTCTTCCATGGCCTCTGCTTCAGTTCCTGCCTTCAGGTTCCTGCCTTGGGTTCCTGCCCTGACTTCCCTTCATGATGGATGGTAAGCTTTTCTCCCTAAGTTGCTTTTGGTCATAGTCATATTTATCACAGCAGCAGAGAGCAAACCAGGACACTTCCCATAGCATAAAATCTATAGTGTAAAAGCTTATAGTGCAAAAGCCTGCATACTAGCCTAAAGCTCCAGGTCTACAAACTCAATGTTCCTCCTCCTGAATCAAGGGCTTTACTGGATGGAGAATTTGTATCTATTTTTGTTTGTGTGTTTGTTTTATGGTAAGCATTTGTATTTAGTTCCTGTAGCTAAATTAAATTTAATATTTTAAATATATTAATCTGTTACTTAAACATATGTGTATATAAATTTGGAAATATAAAGACATGTATGTTCATGTGGATGGGAAGATATGTATATGGGTGAGTTCTCACTTGTATGTGTGTATGCAGCAGAGGTCCATGGTGGGGACCTTCATGGTAGAGGGAGAGAACAGATTCTGATGGGTTTGTCATCTGACCTTCACACGTGCATCTTTGCACATGTGTCTCTTAACACATTAAAAGTAAATAAGTAACAGTCAGATTTAAATATTTTTAAAGAGTTCTATAGGTTGTCTCTTGGGTACTAAGGGACAGGATCACTGGGAAGCTCGGGACCTAGATTGATCCTACTTTCTCCATGTTCTGGGTATCTGGTATACCTCAGAGCCCTCACTACTTTGCATGTTCCCTGGCATTATCACTTGATTATAAATGTCTTATGAGAAGAGACCTTGTATAAGTATAGCCACAAGTCACAGAAGCTGCTCCTTGCCTTCTGTGTTTGGCTTTATCTGACTCCCATGGACTCAGAGGCTCATGAGGCAAGCTAGTATCTCTCACAGGCTTGCATCCCAAAGATGCAAAGATAAATATTTTAAAAGGTTAAGATCAAAGATCATTTTGTCCCAGAAGATATTAATTGGGACAATACACAAACTCCATAAAAACTATGTTATAAAAGGGACTGATATTAAATATAAAGATAATCACAGCATTTTATAGCTAGTGGTTTACTCTGCTATAATTCAATCAGATAATTTCACTCTTAGATGAGAAGCCTGATTTGATTTTATCTAGATTTAGGGCAACAGACCCTAGGTACTTTTGCATTTGGGCTAAGTTCACCTTTTGGTGGGGTGAACCAAGCAGGTAGATTAATCTTCATAAAAGTTCTGAAAAGGCTTAGTGACAGTGCACACAGGAAGGCCACTCCTATTCCTCATGGGTCCACAGCTCTCATTCAGTGTCAGTCATTCATAAGGACAGCTGATAAGATAACCTTCTCTCTGCAACTTTAGGAAAACCTGTATTCCATGAGCTTTTCATATAAATCAAGAAATGTTCCCAGTAGCCCTTTGTCTGAAGGGAGAGATGGAAGAGAACCCAGTTCAGTAGGAACCTGGCGTCCTTCTAGAAGTTCACCAAGAGAGGGACTGTCTTTGAAGCCTCAGCTTTCTGGAGAACCTGAGGTATTTGTGGCTGCCAGTTCCTGCTTCAGAGCTCTTCAGAGAAAGGAATAACTTACCGTGGGTATGGAACCAGTTGTAATCCACTCAAAGGTGTTCTTCCAGATTGTCTCCTTCCCCACAAACAAAACCAACACTCTTTTGATTTATTCAATTCCCCAGTGTCGATGGAGAACTGAATCTTACTTGTTAAGGGGGAAAATCATATTTGGTTTAGAATGTTGAGTCAGTGTGGCATATCCTCATAAGCAGAAGCTTTTCTGAATTGTTCAAGTGCTCTGGCAATCCTACATGAGGAGTCATTTGCTTTGCCACTGCATGAGAGAATAAAGCCTTGCTTAAGAAGTTTAGAAGCATAGAGATGTAAGAATTTAATAACCATTTAAATCCTCAGCACTCATTCTAGTTGCTATTGACTCAGTCCATCTAGAAACTTCTTGGAATGAGCATAATCATTTTTCATGATCATAATTTGTCTTCAAGTATCATATATTAAAACAGGGTCTTCAGCATCAATTATGACTGTGCTTAATTTGAAAATATCTTATTAATTTGCAGTAATGAGGTGTAATGAATATTTATGGATGGTTTTATCTGTACCTATTAATTTGACAAGATGTATCACTGATAAACTAGTCTTCTACACCCAAACTAATAAATACCACAATAAAAAGTCTATAAAAAAAATCTAATAACCCCCTTCCTGACAGTCCTCCATTTGGTATAAAAGGTGCTTTCTGCCAATGAAAATTTACTCTAAGATTCATTGAGGACACCACAGGAAGCAGCATCTATCTACATCTGAAGGCAGGTTTCCCCATTTCCCTACTGCTGCCCCTCTCCTCTGCTTTGTCAATGAGGTGCAAACACAGCGCCCTCTTCAGTCCAAGTTAATTATTTCCATCATCCAAAGGATGATAGGGGAGAGGAGACTGCACATCTCAAAGCCATGCTCTTGCCATGTCCACAAAGGGTTCGTTTTGGTCTGATTGTAGAGCGGTCACCTGTTTCTGTTGAGAGCATCCCGGTGCACTTGGGGTCTGGCTTTCTAACTGTCGCTGCTCCACTAAGCCTGAGTGAGCAGCTTGCGATGCTGTCTGTTCGGTTCCTGCAAAGCTGTACTTCATAATGAACTTTTGCTCAAGTCCGGTGCAGACAACATCCACAAAGGCTGGGTGTCTGCAGACTTCTCTGGCTGATGAACCATGGAGCCAATACCTTCCTAAATATTGAGGTCTTAAACCTGGATGCTTATTAGTTTAAGATAGACTGAGAATTCAGCTCTAAGGGGCTTAATTGTGGCCTCAAATGTGTTTGTGAGCCCCAGCCAGTAATTGAGGCCAGGAACTCAATGTTCAAAAATATGTTTCAGGAAGCAATAAAACTCTGGTCTTCAAAATATAAAATTGTGTGGTAATTGAGACATCTTTGCATAAGTCACAGAGATCTGACCTACAGATTGCAAACTGTAGATAGTTCAAATCACTCATTATGCCAATTAAGATCTTGGTCAATATCCTAATGTATTTTTTTCTGATGAACAAAAATGTAACCAATTGGAAGGAATTTAATGTTAGTCACAAAATGAAAATGTAGTAGAATTAAAACTTTCTAAAATAAATATTGTAATATTAATTTCTTAAAGCCCCTGCAACTGGTAGTAACAAAATACCAATTTAATTTAGATTTTACAAGGTAATGAAGAGTTATCAATGGGTTTAATGGCAAACAAAAAGGAAAGGCATAAAAAAGTGAAGAAAACAGAGTCGAGGATTAAAGATTTTTCCAGACTGAAATAAGACCTAGAGCAGAAAGAAAACATAGCAATAAGAAATGAAGAGGGAAATACATTAAATACATTAAATCTTGTTATTAAAAGAAAAGCTTGGCAGATATATTTAAACAAGATAAAAACAAGAGAAAATGGGGAGTGGGGAAGCTAGAAGAGAAAATAAAATTTGTAATATATGCAGTCGCATAGACACATACACAGACATACACACAAACACAAATGTATACACAGATACAGAGACACAGACAGACATGTGGACATACAAACAGACACATACAATCAGAAAACATACACACAAAAAGAACAAGTACAGTGACCCGTAGAGCAGAAAAACTAGGTGAGAAGTAACAGGAAATATTTGTAAGAAATACTTTAAAGAATGTGTAAAATAATACACTTACAGGCATTATTAAATACAAATCACATGGTTAGAGAATAAAGATATGTGGAAAGAAATCACTAGTGTGTAATGGTCAAGGCCAAGATGACTAAACTGCAAAGTTGCAGTGATGGAAACATGTTGCGGTCCCCTTTACAAGCGGTCCCCTTTGCCTGGCCAGAAAACAGCTACTATAAGAGATCAGGTCAACTGCTGTGCTTGAGTGGTTGGGTAATGGAGATGCAGGCCTACCTCGCCCTTCACTGTGTTTTCAGGGGTCATGAGTGCAGTCACCCTTTCTTCTGTGAGATATGAAGGCCCCCATTGTTTGACAAATGTATAGCATCATAATGAAATAAGAAACTCACCCAGGCAGAAGAAGGGCCCGTAAACTGAAACGAGGCATACCTCTGGGTCAGCTGTTTCACAGTTCCAGGACTATATGGATATTGTAGGGATTCTATGAGAATCCCGTGTAAAAACAACCGTGCTCCCCAGAGCATGGAATGGCAACAGCCTCCTCGGTAAAAATAGCCTAAGTTTAAATGAGGGATTCATCCTACAGGTACCATGCCACAGGCAGGTGAGATGGTAATCATGACCAGGGTATTAAACATGTATTTGTTAGCATTTCCACTTTGTATTTTTGCATTTTAGTGTCCCATTTGAAGTCATTGTATTATATCACACATGATCTTTTGGCTTGCTTAGTAAAGACAAAATATTTCAAATCACAGGAGTGAATGGATTTTTCTTTGCTAAAATAAAAATATTTCAATGAGCAGGTATTCGAAGAAGAATTCCATTTTACCTGGGCACACCCAGTCTGTTTCAGGATTCGACTCATGTTCTCACCGGCCAAGTGAGTCTAGGAACACACAAGAGCTTGCCGAGCAGGTTCAGTGTGAGCTCACAGTGGTGGTTTAGATATAACTTTGTAAGAAGAAAGAGGTCCAAGAGACCCGTGCTCCTGGGAGCCTGTGGATATGAGAGATGACGAGCGGTCAACTGTGCCACAATCAGTTTGTCAAATGAAGGCCCGTAGACCAGTTTCCCTTCTGATTGGCTTGGCTCTGGAAGGAACCTCAATGTCTGCTGCCCGATGTGAGAAACACTTTGTCAAACTGTGATCTAAAGGATCAAATCCTTGTCCTTGTCCTTGTCCTTGTCCTTCGCCCCAGTACACTCACCCAATCTGGGCGCCCAGTTTCTGTGCATTTCCACATATTTCTCTCCTGGTGAGAAAGGCATTTCTCACTAAAGCTAAAAGCTGACTTCTTGCTCATCCTGAAATCCCCAGCAGAGTGTTTGTTATTGAGCATGTGAGTCTCACTCCCCGTGTTATAGACACACATTTGAGGTTAATTAAGAGGCTTCGTTTTCCCTGCATTTCTTCCCCATTGCTGTTGGACTCTGTCACCTGTGTGTTCCAGGTGACGAGGTTCATGACTGTTTATCATGTCATAAAAATGCAGGCGTCTGTAGGATGTGGATCACCTGCAAACTTCATTTTACCTCTCACCCTGCACACACTTATAAGTTGTACAGCAGCAACTGTTGACACAGACAAACTGCCTCCTGGGGAACTTCAAGTTCACAGAGCAGAGAACAGGTTGTAAGCTTCCATGTCATTCAAGGACTCCAAGAATTCAGGGAAGTGATAGCAGTCCCTCAAGATGTTCGCCCAGAACTTGGGAGCTTCTATTCAGAAACTCTGCACCTCCCAGCAGCTACAGCCAAAGAATTATTTGTTCTGTATTATTTGTTCTGAGGTGTATGGCCCATCACATGTTAAGCCCAGTTTCTCACTCTGCACTTATTAGATTAGAGCCTTATTGCTCCCAAGTGATCAAGTGTCATGGGCTTCCATTTTCTAACATCAAAGTATAAACTTGTAGACATCTTCGGGCTTCAGAATTTTACAGTATGGAAGTAGAAAGAAATGATATACTACTTTGTATCATTTTCTATATTTGACATTTTTCCTTGTAAAATCTGACTAATCAAGCTAATCAAGCTAGTAGAAATAAATTCACATGTCTCCTTAAAATAATTTGCTCCCTTAATGCCAACTTGGGCATTCATTCCTTTGCTGTAATCATATCTGTTCCTGATGACTCTGCTGCTATAATACCTGAACACCTACTTTTGTGCCCCTCAGTTGTCACTCTTGCATACTACTTTTCTTGAGGACACTCCTTTGATGGGAGATGTTATTCTGTAAATATGTTTCTCATACTGGTTAATTAATAAATCCCTGCTGGCCAATAGGAAACTAGATAGGCGGGGCTAGGAGACTAGGAGGAGGAAAGAGGAAGTGGTTGGGAGGAATCAAGATGTAGACTGGGGAGATAAGAAGACACCAGCCACGGCTCCCTGATAAGATGACCACGTGGAAATACTTAGATAAGTAGAAATGGGTTAATAATTAAGACAGAGCTAGCCCATAAACAACAATGGTAATTGCCAACAGGATTGTAGCAAATACAGAGTCTCTGTGTGTTATTTGGGGCCAGTGCACCAGACCGGCGGTGGGCGGGCTGGCGGAAAACAACAAGCTAAACTCCTTGGTTATGCTTGTGTAATTGTTTTATAGATATCAATAGTGTTGGAGGACATATCTTATGTGATTTGACCAGTATTCTATGAATGTAGTAGTGTACTTGAATTTTTTTCAGACAGATTAGTAAGCAAAATTTTATGATGAAAATTTAAAGTAATGAAATATGAAAATTAAAAGAATTAGGTGAAGTCAGATCAGAATGGATTTCAAGGGCTGGGAAAATGGCTCAGCAGTTAAGAACATTGGCCATTCTTACACCAGACCTGAGTCTATTCCCAGCACCCCATATATTGGCTCACAACTATATATAACTCTAATTCTTGGGAATATAATGTCCCTTTCTGGCCTCCATATGGTACACAGACATACATGCATGCAGAGCATCTATACATACACATAAAATAAAAATAAAATTTTTGAAGTGGAATTAAATTGGATAATACAATCTGTCAGATTGCAAATCCTTTAAATTCCACTTGCAATTCCAGAATATCCAGTCTTGTGACATTTTTATTAAACACCTTCCCATCCTGTGGCTATTTAATTTGGTCCTCAGTCACATTGATGCTCAGGTACTCACAAGGCCGCTGTTTTAGTTTCATATATGCCTCACAGCTAGGGGCTTTCACTAGGTCTCTATCCCCTGCCAACCACTCAGCCTTCCCCTGCCTCCCAGCCACTCAGGTCCTTACCAATCATCCAGCTTCTCACTCCTGTCACTCAGCCTCCTTCAGGTTCAGCTTCTGTAAAGGCACTGAGTCCAGCACACATGAAAACCCACTAAGCCTCGGGCTTTAATCTTAGTCCCAGAAAACAGCAAAGTCAAATAACTTATTTACACACACGTGTGAGGCTTGTGTTGTGCCCTCTTGATATCTAGCAGTAGTGACAAGAATCCTCACAGCAGTGAAGATGCTCAAGCAGGGCACACCCTCTACCCATGCTTTTTCAGGTTATAACTTGTCATCTGAACCCCTTTTGAGTGGGATGTGTTATCTAAGGAATGTGCAGTGACATGTTTTACAATAGATGAGCCGACAGCCTCCTTACACCTTCAGAACCTGCTGGGGTTTTTTTTTTTTTTTTTCCTAACATATGTGTTTTCACTTATTACATTATTCTTAAGGAAATTAACTTTGGGTTGATGGGGAGGTGAAAGATACTTGATCCATGTGTTAGAAGTATTATTTTCCTTGGACCCCTGCAAGAAAAAAGAAAACTACATCTGCAGAAAACAAAGCTTCATAAATACTGAAGCCTTGATGGGATTCAGAGAAGCTCGTCTCACTGGGGGAAATGCTAACCCGAGGCAGGTGGTCCTGGGTTAAGAAAGAAAGCTGAGTGAACCATGGGGAGCAAGCCAGTAAGCAGCACTCCTCCAAGGCTTCTGCATCAGCTCCTACCTTTAGTTCCTGTCCTGACTTATCTCAATGATGTAGTGTTAGTTGGAAGTATAAGAAGAATTATATATCCTCTACTCTGAAGTTGCTTTTGGACATGGGATTTTAGCACAGCAATAGAAAATTAACTAAAACGGAAACTAAGACTCAGTAAAGTGGCATCCCCAGGACTCTGCAGCAGGGAAGGCAGTGGCTGGATGTCTGTCTCATGTCTGGTGCATCCTGCTTCCTGGAATGTCAACAGGACATCAAGTGATGGGTGCTCCAATCACTTACATACAAAATATAAATGAGTCACTGTGTGATTTGCCCTCTACAGAGAGCAGGCACAAGGTGCTTATTAGCACATTAACTGTGCTGATGTTTAGTATGCACTTAATATACATTACTGTTTTAACATGTTAATAGGTCCATGGATGTGAGAGTGAAGATTTCTTAATAAAAATGGGCATTTCAAATCCTAGGTGTCTAAAAATGGATATAAGAAAGAGCTATCTTGAACCTCAGCAAATGCATTTCTGAAAGTCAGCTCTTTACAGCTCACTGCAACCCTCAAAAACATGGAAGTCAGAAAAGACACCACAAAGGATACCAGTGTGTATTACTACCATCCAGTGGATTGGCTGAATGCAAGCAAAGTAGACACATGGAAGAAAGGAGTCAGCTCCAGTAATACAACATAATATACTGCAGAATACACACCCCAGGAAATCAGTTTCTGAGTCAGGCACTTAATACAGATAAATGTTACCATGAGATTGCTATCAACCTAAACCCTCATGTTCTATGAATTCTCCGATAAGATGGCATAGTGGGAAGGGCTAATAAAGATGGGATGTTCATGTTACCATTATTTTAGGTGCCATCAGAGAAATGGTACTGAAATAATATCTTGATTCACTTAATCTCTCTGAATGAGAAAGTCATAAACCATTTTTATTAGTCATGGTTATCTGTGTGATTCACAGATTGCATGAATTCCATCGTCTTGGGAAACTTGAGACCTTGAATGCCATGTTTCTAACTGAAGGGGACAATTTTCTATTTAATATTCTTATTTATGACCTAGGAAAATTATTAGCTTCATTTTAATGCAATAACTTGAATATTAATGTTGGTCTAATTAATGGCCAGTCATGTTTCTCTGTGGCTTTCAAATGGCTTCTCACAGGCCATGGAGTTTGGGAGGGAGTTTTGGTGTGTGGAGAATATTCAGGTGTATGTGGAGACGTGAGTATGTCTGGGTGAATACATGTGTTCATGGAATTCAGAGAAAGGCTGTGTGCACTGTCCTTTGGGGTGGTGGACAGGGTCACTGGCCTGGAATGTGCCAAGTAAAAAAGGCTGGCGTGTCAGCAAACATGTAGTGTTTTCGGTCTTTCTTTCTCCAACACTTGAGTTGCAGGCATGCATACTATGCCTTTGTTACCTTTTTAACATAGGTGATGGGGATCAAATATAGGTCCTCACTCTTGTAAAGCAAGCACTTTTACCCATTGAACCACCTCCTGGCCTGGGCATTTTAGTTTCTTTGGACTGAATTTATCATTACCCTTATGGGGGACACTCTAAACTTAATGATGTTCATGTGGTCATGTCTGTTGCTCAGCATAAAATCCAATGACCAAAATGAAAGAATGAGACATCCCCTCAGCTTCAGGAAAAATAGTAAGAACCATGAATATTAATCTTTCTTCTAGAGCCAAGAGAGAATGAACACACACACACACACACACACACACACACACACACACACACACACGGGGGGGGTCATCATTCCATAGTCAACATTTCTTTTCTTTTTTTGAAGTCTTTTGCCATCTTAATGTATTGTTTATAAGCTTAGCAGAATGTTTTTTTTTTTTCTTGTTATTCTACTGGAAGAAGGAGAGTCATTTAGTGACCTGATACTAATAGGTTGACCACCAAGATTATCTCAATGACACAAACTGGACTTGATGCAGGAAAAAAAAAATAAAAGAAGAATCTCATGGTTGTGCGGGAAGGATGAGAGGCTAATAAAGGAAGACATTTTATAAATGAAGACGTGGATAACAATATACTAAACATGAAACCATGTTTGCTGTTTATGGCATGGACAATGAATTAAATTTCAAGTATAGTTAAATCAAACATTAAAAGGAACAAGCACAGCTATGACTGATCACCAAGAATAAGAACCAGTTAAACTTTTGACGCAGAGGTTGAGATGGCAAAGTTGCATTTGCAGAAAGCTAGGGCAACCTCCAGGCAGAGTGGGGTCTGAGAGTTCATAGTGAGAGACCTTCAGAAGGAAGGAATATTCCAACTCTTCACCTGTCATCTAGCCCTCCCAGTCTTTTGTGGCCATGCAAGCGGCACAAGTCATATTATGGTTAATATTTTCAACTTGACAGGACGTACAATCACCTATAAGACTGGCTCTAAAGCAGATTCTAGATTAGGTTAATGGAAGTGGGAAAGACCCATCCTTGATGTGGGCAGCAGTATTTCATGGACTGGGTCCTGAACCAAATAAAAAGGAGAAAGGGCGCTTATAACCAGAGCACTAGTATTTACTTCTCTCTGCTTCCTGACTGTGGATACAGCATGACCAGCTGCCTCATGTGAGATGCCACGATGAGTTGAGCTGAATCCACAAACCATGAACTAAAGTAAATGTGTCTTCCTTGAGTAACTCCTTGTCGGTTATTTTGTCATAGCAATAAGCAAGTATTGCAGAAGACTTCATGATCTGAAAATCCCACAAGAATACAAGTTAAGAACAGGAATAGGAGTATTAATGTGGTGTGATTTTAAACAAAAGTGAATGTAACTTGATAAATAACATAAAGTAGCTTAATATGAACTGGCATTATTTTTTATTAATTTCATTTAATTACACATAAGGTTTGATGATCAAATTGAGAAAATTGTTTTTATCCTTTAGTATTATTTCAGGTAATATTCCACACACACACAAAAAAATGCTTTACTTCCTAAATCTTACATTTCTCCTACAGGTATCTGAGAAGCAAATAATTACACCCCATGTGATCTATTGTAGTTTTTGTCATAGTATATTTTGTTTAGCATGGAGATGTCATGTTGACTTCAATCTGATCACAGCTGTTCCTAAAGTGGGTATCTATCACAAAGACCTTTGGGAATTTTAGACTATAGACATCATATGCTTCCCAAAGGTTTTCTTAACCATCAACAACTCAGTACTGCATAAAATAATAACTGAGGAATCACAAACATTGTCCTACCTGATGGATGGATTTCTATTTGTGTTTTCAATATTTACTAAACACGCAGTATGGCAAAGGTTATCCATAGCTTGAGACAGGGAATGCAGAAGCTAAAGGAGTACTGGTGAAACAGACACTCAGTCCGTGTCCAAACAGGCACAAGTTTGGGAGATAGGAGGCTGCTTTAAGATATGGGGACCACACAGACTCTATCAAGGAAAGATTTTTTTAAGTTGGGTGTTGAAAGTTCCCAGTGTTGCAGAACTTCTAACGGGACGTGACCTCATCAGTTTTGTCACACACATATTGCTTAGGCAGTGCTCATATGAGTGAAAACTGAACAAGTGTAGAGATAGAGGTAGATATGAAAGAATACAGGATTCAAATTTTAGTGATTATTGAAATCATGGTAATTTTTACTAATGTCTAAAAATCAAACTAATAACATGAAAGGGAAACACACCATGTGGAACCCTCTACCGCAGAAGAAAGCTATTGTTCTGTGTCATTGTTTAAAGATTATATTATCATGTGCATGTGTGTTTTAGAGGTGGCATGGCCATAGAGTCGAGAAGAGGGCATTGATCCCGTAGAGGTGGAGTTACAAATGGTTGTGAGTTGCCTAACCTGGGTGCAGGAACTAAGCTCAGGTCCCCTGTAGAAACAGCTAGTGCTCCTAACTGTTGCTCTGTCTCTCCAGCCCCTGTGCTGAGGTACTTTCAGTTGTAGACTGAGTATTTGCTGTAACCAATAATTAACAGGGATATGGCTATTACCATACTTGCTAAACTTGGACATGTTTGTCTGACTCTCTTACTAGACTGAAGACCTTACAGGGCAGCTGTGTGTATGCAATTAAAAACTTTTAACAATCAAAACATTGAAAAAATAAACATAAAAATTTCTGTGACACAGACCTACTTAAATATATGAGCAATCACTGAAAGTGTAAATAAACTAAATGTCAGTGGAAATACAAATGGCTTCACTTCAGTTATCATGAGCTGCAAGCAAGAGACAAACGTTGGAATCTAGAAAGGTTGAAACTAAAGAGATGGAGGAGTATCTGAGGGTGAAAAATCTGCCTCCTACAAGGAACTGAATTTAAATATTACAGACAGATTGGAATTAAGAAACAGAGACAAATAGCTTATGAGACACTAATGAAAATAAAGCTTTGGTAGCTGTACTCTCTCCGATGAAGTGAACTACAAAATACAGAAAAGTTCCAGGGATGAGGAAGAAGCTTTATTTACTGACACACACTCACCTCTTCATCAGTCCATAACCACAAGGCAGCAAAGCAGGGGGGGGTGGGTATTAGAACTGAGGGTAAAGTTGCTCAGGGCTCTGTGTAATTCACAATTCAGCAATGATTAATGATCCAAGGATCTGGACTTCATTATACTTCATGTAGACATGGCTGAATTGTAAGAGAACTCTCAAAGAGCTAGAAATGTGTCATTTTCCTTTCCCAGACTCCCAAGAGGCATTCCCAAGAAAGGCTGCATGTGGGTTCATGAAGCCCCCGTTAACAAACCCAGAAGGCAATGGAAAATCACAGGAGTAAAGTGTGGGCCAACATCAGAGAGAACACAGAAATATCTCCCAGTGTGTGGCCTCCAGCGGAAGATCACACACCCAAGAAGATTGGGCATCACAAATTGAACTTGATAATATTTTTTTTCTTTTTAAAGGGCAAGAAGTTGGGTGGTAAGAGAAGGCAGTGTTCCATCTGAAAAGCCTTAGGTGAGGCACTGAATATGATCAAAATACACTTGTGTGATGTTCTCAATTAATATGATTTAGAAATACCACTGAATATCTATAGCAGAAATGCATGAAACCAAAAAACTGATTTTTGAAAATAAGTCAATAGAAACAATGAAATTCTACTCAGGCTAAAGCAAAAAGAAGAAGAACATAAAGTTAGTAATATCCAAAATGAAAGGAAGATGGCTGCTCTGTCTCTGCAATTGCTCCATAAACATCAAAAGAGCAATAGTGTAACTGAACACAAATTTAATAACATGAGTGAGATGGACCAGTTGTAAGAAAGGCAAAAGCTACTAGATTTATTCATGAAATTGTGGCTATAACTTTTAAGATCAGATGGTGTCTCTTACTAAATTCTACCAAGTGAGAATGAAACTATACCAGGTCTCCAGTCCCTCTTCCAAAATCTGAAGTGGAGGACACACTTCCCAGATCATCTGACGACCTCAAAACAAGAAAAATATACCATAAGAAAGCAAGAGTGGATATTTATGGCCAGCACGAAATACCAAATCCTGCACTAATATTAACAAAGCAACCCAGCAGTGCCTAAAAGGAATCTCGTATAATGATCTGATGTGAGCTAACCCAGATGTCCCAAATGTGTCAAAACTGAAAGATCAGATTGTATAAACATCACATGCACAAGCTAAATGACACACCCTACAGCTGTTCACAGACATCAGCTGACTTGGCAGATGATAAAATGTACATAGCACATAGCTACACACATTCACAAAGAAAACTTTGCTCCTTAGTCTGAGAACAAGTCAAAATGCCCTATCTCACTCCCCTGCTTAGCATCAAACTGGAGCCTGGATAATGGAAAGGGAAAGAAAAATTCCCCAAATGGAGAAGATGTCCACCCATAGAGCAACTCTCTATATTATGTACAATTCCAAGGAATCAATGAAAATGCATGTAACTCACGAATAAAGCAACAAAAAAGGCAAAATTAAACTCAATGTAGAAATTTGTTATATTTGTTTAATAGCAATGAATAAGTGAAATTAAATACTTGCCTAAGCACAAAAAATTGAAATACTTAATCTCCTACAAAGTATATAAAGGATTTGTACAAGGAAATCTATAAACCTGATTGATGAGATCAAATAATATCTAAATAAATGAGGAACACTCCATGTGTGTTGTTTTGGAAGACATTATTAAAACTGATCATTCTTCTTGACTTTCTTTATAGAGCCCAGGAAGTCAACAAAACTATTTTTGTGGGTTTGTCAACAAAACTATTTTTAAAATACACAGACCTGGGATACATGAGATGACTCAAGAGGTGTGTTTATTGCCAAGCCTGAAGACCTGAGCTCAATCCTTGGAACCCACATGCTGGAAAGAACTGATCCCCACTGATTATTCTGTGACTTCCATAAAGGCTTTGTCATGCATGTCTACAGACACACACACAGACACACACACACACACACACACACACACACACACACACACATGCATGCACATACACATGTGCTTATGTATATACACATATAAATAATTTTTTAATTTAGATTTATTTTATATGTATGAGTGTTTTGTTTCTATACATGTTTGTGTACCACAGTGCTGTGGCCAGTTGTGAACCCTCCACATTAATAAATTTAAAATATATGACTGCCATACTGCCACATAGCAGCAATACCAGCCCTGAGGAGAAAGAGGTGGAAGGATTAAGTTTGAGGTCATCTTAGTTTGTGCATCAAGTTCCAGCTAGGCTGGGCTACATAGTCTGACTAAGCTTCTAACGGAAACAGACAAAAAACAATTTATGAAGAGTGAAAAGGCTCAGAGATGCAATATTGAAGAACGCAAATATGAGACTCATACAATCCAGCTTCAGTTCTTATCAAACTAATGTGGTGTTGGCAAAATGAATGTAAACAAATCTGTGCAAGGGAAATGACAGCAGCATACACAGATAGGTCATGGAATTAGGGGGAGACCATGGGACAGGAAAAAGATGTCTGACGACAATAAATACAAAGAGGATAATATGACACATGTGGTGTGTCATCAAGGCAGGGCTACTACAGAGAAAGAGGACTAATGGTGGTGGCAGGAGGCAGGAAAAGGGAGAGGAGAGGGGAGAGAAAGAGGAGTACAGGGAAGGACCTGGGGGAAAGGCAGGAGGCAAGTGGAGAAGAGAGGCCCACAGCAACAAAGAATGAATGAAAAGGCCATAATGAAATCGCTTACTCTGTGTGCTAATTTTAAAAGCTAAGGAAAAAAATGAAAAAAAAAATCCACACAAATAAAATTAATTTACACTTGACAAAGGAACAATGATCCCTCTGTTAGACCTGGTGTCTTTTTTTTAATAAGCAGCTCTGTAGCCATAAAATATCCACATACTAAATTAAAGTATCTAGAAAGGTTTACCAAGTTTCACAATCTTTGATCATAATAGACTGTACACACAGTGGGCTGGAGAGATGCTTAGTGGGTAAGGATGTGTACTGTTATAGTAGAGGACCAGCGTTCAGTTCCCAGCACCCATGCCAGGTGCCTCACAAGGGCCAGTAACTCCAGCAACTACACCACCTCTGGCTGTCACAGGCACACACACACACACACACACACACACACACACACACACACACACACACACACAGAGAGAGAGAGAGAGAGAGAGAGAGAGAGAGAGAGAGAGAGAGAGAGAGAGAGAGAGCACTTAAAAATAAAGTAATTTTTTGAAAAGGTAATAGAGTCATAGATGATATTGCCAAATCCTAAACCACAGACTCAATTACAAAGTTGTGTTTGATGTGGGACAATGAGATTTGAGAAGCATGAAAATTGCCGAGCACAGAACGGTAAAGAAGCACTTCACAGGCACAGAGCATAAAAGGCAACATATAAAATATGCATTTATGATTTTTTTATATTATTATTCTGTAGGGGGTAATTCTAGCTATGTAATTATAGAGGGTAATTCTAGATACTGGAAAGCCAAAATAAATCTCCTTCTCTAGCAGTGCCCACAGAACCGGCTCTGACACAGAGGAACAGCACCCTAAGGAAAGGCTACTGCTGCATGGAACAGTGGGTGACCTTTCAGGGCTTGGGGGAGCATGAGAGTGATGTTAGGCTTTGACAACAGCAATGGTACACCACTTAAAATTATATGGCTACACCATTATTCCCTTTGCAACCACAATTATGCATCACATCTGCTTATGCACTGCTATGTATGGTACAATTTCCAAGAGACAATTTAAAGTGAATATTAGTAAAAACTAAATGAAGTCACAGATGCCCAGGGAATGTGGAGGAATTTTAGAGAAGTCTCAACCCTTGACCTGTTAGGAAAGATGAACTACAACTCCTCCATAACTCCATATGAAACGGAAGATGAAATGTGCAGCTTAAAATTCAGTAAATCTGAAAACTTGCAAAACGATAAGGGACAATGTAAGACAGATTGACATCCATCAAATAGACACTAGAGAAGTGATTAGGATGGCGTCTATCAGAAACAGCTATCACCACTTCCTGCCACTCTCCTGAAGATGCCCCTAGTGATGGATATTTCTCCAACTACTTGGCATCTCAAATGAAAGTATTCCTCAGGCTCTTATGACACTGTGTGGCCAAAAAGCTTGTTAGTTAGGTGTATGGGGTTTTGAGGACCAGGCTGAATGCCTTCCTTGAACTCTCAACACAGACTTATATGGTGGAAAGAAAAGCTGTGTTTAAAATAAGCAACTGAGTATGATCATGAGAACAAAAATGAATTATAAAAAAATTAATACATCAAAACCATATTTTAAAAAAATCATCTTCCCTTTAAACCGCCCCCTCATTCACTGTGTGGCTTGGAACCAACAAGGTTTTTTGGGTGCTTTATCTGGATCAAAGACATAAGCTTGTAGACCATAACCAAGAGGGAAGTAAGAATGTCAGAGTCCCCAAGAGCCCCAAGGCCACTATGCAGACTTGACTGAACTCCAGCACTCCCATTTGTATCCCTGTTTTTTTCAACTCTCCAACATAGTCAGAAGCATGAAGTATCTCTGTGAATGACAGAATCCACAACTTACTCCAGCTCCACCACAGGCTTTAGGTATAAGCTTCAGTCAGCCTGGCACAATAGTTAACCCCAGGGTCCACACTTGAGCACGAGGACGTGTGCCATACCAGGTCTTCCCATTATCTGCAACCCAAAAGAGAGCTGGAAGGGGGTTAGCAGTGTTGTTATCTCCCATAGCCAAGGAAATGGGGCCGTTGTGGATAGTTATGGGGTTTTCTTGCTCAAGTAAACTTACACATCCATGCTCTGGACTCAGTTTTTGCTGCTGAATTAAAACTATAACACAAAACAACTTAAAGAGGGAAACAGTTGATTTTATCTTCCGGGCCACAGACCCGCATCAAGGGAAGGACCTCAAGCAAGAACTTGACACAGAGGAACACGGCTTGCTGACTTGCTCACAGGGTTATTCTCAGTTAGCTTTCTCAAACAGCCAAGGAACACCTGCCAGGGGGTGGCTCTGTCCACAGTGGGCAGGGCCCTCCTGTATCAGTTATCAGTCGAGACCATCTCCCATAGATATGACCACAGGCTAACCTGATCTATTTAGTTTCTCCATCGAGATTCTCAGAAGACTCCAGTCTAAGTCAAGTTGAGAGTTAAAGCTAAGTAGAACATTCCTCCCCTTATCAATATGCATGCATACACATCACTTTAAACTATAACCCCAAGATCAGGGGTGTCACAGAGACCCCCAAAACAATTCTGGCTGTTGATATTGCTCTGGGTTTGTCTATCAGAACTTGATGGTATGGTCCCCATGCTGAGGACACCACATATGTGAGTCATAAGACAAAGATAAATGAAGCTGGTGCTTCCTCCCTACTGGCTAGCTGAGAGAGCAAAGTCATCAATATTCTTATACAGCTGTAAAGCCTGTGATCTACACTAAGGCCTGGTAGGCAAAGTAGGTCCATGGATATAATAGTGGCATGAAAGCTCTGAGAGTAACCAACCACTATATGATAAGATTTAAGTTTCATTCAGCAGGAAGAAACACATGGCAAGTAAAGTCTCCCCCAAAATTCATGCTGGGAAGCTCATAGACCCAGGGGATAAGCTACTACTTTTATTTTCCAAAATGGACATAGTATCAAACTCTCCTCTAAATTCATATGATTATACACATACATCAGAGAATTTTCTTTGTGCAGTGACGGTGGTTACTATAGAAACACAACTGCTTGATGTACAGAGAATAAATATCTTTGTAATGTTCAGCTACAAACAGGACATCTATGTCATAAAAGCAACATTAGGGAAGAAAAGTTTATTCATCTTATAATTCCAATTTAGACTTTAATTCCAGTTTATACCCCATCATAGCACAGGTCAAAACAGCATGAGCACAAAGCAGGTACTTGTATCGTCTTGAGAGTCAAACACAAGAAGGTTGAGAAACACCTAATGAAATATTTAACAATTTTAGCCATCAGGGAAATGTAAATCAAAATGACTTTGAGATTCCTATATACAAATGACAAAGAACCTAAGGAAGAAATAATGGAAACTATACCCTTCATAATAGCCACAAATAATATAAAATATCTTGAGGTAACTCTAACCAAGCAAGTGAAAGACCTGTATAATAAAAATATCAAGTCTTTGAAGAAGAAAATAGAAGAAGATATCAGAAAATTGAAAGATCTCCCGGGTTCATGGATGGGCAAGATTAATATTGTAAAAATGACTATCCTACCAAAAGCAATCTATAGATTCAATGTCAATCCCCATAAAAATTTCAGCACAATTCTTTATGGACATTGAAAGAACAATACACAACTCCATATAGAAAAAAATAATAAAAACCCAGGATAGTTATAATAATCTTATACAATAAAAAAAAAACTTCTCAAGGTACTACCAACCCTAATTTCAAGCAGTATTACAGTAGTCATAAAAACCTCATGGTATTTGCATAAAAACAGACACACTGATCAACAGAATGAAATCAAAGACTCTGACGTAAACCCACACAAATATGGGCACCTGATTTTTTAGAAAAGAGGCCAGAAATATACATTGAAAAAAAATAAACCATCTTCAACAAAAGATGCTAGTCCAACTGTATGTCAGATACAACCCACAGCCTCACAGACAACACATCCTTGGTCAGCTTGTTTTGACTTCCTTAATTTCCAGTTCAGACATGTCTTTTAATTCTTCATACTCTCACTTTACTCACATGTAACCACATAGCTCTTCACAAAGAGAGTGCTTTCCCCTTCCTCTCCTTGTGGGAGGCCATATAACCATTCTCAGACCTGATGGCAGAGAAGACAAGAGACATCAGGATTCTACATGACCTCATAAGATGAGGAAACCTGAAGTTAATTGCAAGGGAACAAATATGTGTCAGCTCTGGCTAGCCTCTCCATCTACACTCTAGCCCGTTCCTCCCTGAGGTAAGCAAGACATATTACACTTAAAATGTTTTAGGGAATCATCAGCTTATGTGATGTCTGAAAATGTGTTGTAGACACTAATATCCTGTAAGTATTCAGCACCAAGAGACATAACACCAAAGAACAGGCATAGAAACCCAAATGATCACCAAGCACTTCTGGCAGAGTGCACCGGCTTCACTCCTGTGTCCTATTCTTCCTCGTCTTGTAAAAGTCAGGGCATAAAGGCCCCATTTTTGCACAGGTTTTACAAAGTAGGCTCCTTCGTGTGACACAATGTGGATTAATAAGGTGCTGTCTGGAAAACCCACAGCAGCACTATTCGGTGTCAAAGTAGTAATCAAATACAGCAGAAAAGCAAATCTAGTCTCCTGATGTTAATCTCATTATCGCCCTCTCAGAGCTACTTGCCAAAAAGTTAACAGGCGTTAAAGCTCTGCCGCTCATCCAATCAGAATATTAAATTAATCAGCGTGTCCCTGACACGAATACTGCCAGCAGAGCTGATCTTAGCCTCGTTAGATCAGAAGGGATGCGTGGAGGCTTTGCAAGAACAGAACGTGTAATGTTTTTTCACTACCTAATAAGCCATGTCTTTTTCAGAGGACGGTGGTGCACCCGCACCTGTGCTCTTACCCCTTACCTTGCTGCAGTACCCAACAACAATTGACATTGCCTAACACCAGTGAGAGTTACAACCTTCCCGTGAATGAAACAGTTAGGTGTCCACATTCAGAGACATCCCACTTCAGATGAGTCTCTTATGGCAAGAACTAGTGATTCCCTTGGTCACCTACAGTGCTGGTGACTACAGCCCACCTGAGCAAGGCCAACACAGTCATGCCATCTTATCTACTTGGTAAGGAAACACTGTGAACTCCTAGGGAGAAAAATTCTGGCATGATGGATTCTGGTGTGATGGATGAGGGAAACCTTGATCTTGTCAGCAGTTAGCAAAACTGAAAGATAACACACATGCTTCCTCCTCAGTCCCCACTTTTATATTTTGTAATGTCTGTGTTTGTCTGGTGCTGAGGAGAATAGGACATTCGGAAGTGTATGGAGCCATGGAACCTCACAGAAAATATATATTTTCTCCTGAATGTCTTACCTCAGGAGCCTGACACATGACTGTCCACAGACAAAAAGTTTAGGATAATCACTCTCTCAGGTGACTGGTACTTCACTCTGGAATGAACGGCTCAAAACAACAACAAAAACCAGACTTCAGATTCTCTGAATCTACTATTTGTTAGCCAAATGTGCATATTCTCTCGTAATTGTAATGCTGAGTTAGGGAGGGCTTCTCCGGGTGACAGACAGACAGCAGCGTGTCATGAATATGGATGTGCCTTTGAGAAAGTAAATTAGGAGGGGCCAGCCACTCTGGTGAGCCACCTCAGATGTCAGCAGTCGGTGTGACAGTAAGGGTCTGTGCTGCATGAATGTGCATGACAGAGCCTAGCTCATTTCATCTCTGGATTATTTTAAGCGCTGCAAGGCACTCAGATAATTCATCATTAAATCACCGACACTGGCATTTAGGATCGGATCAAGCTGTATATTATTGCTAATTACCACTTGAAACTAACTCCTGCTGTTACATCTGGGAAGGTGGAGGGCAGGGGGTGAGTTTAACAGGTGACTCCCCAACCCAGGCATGCCAACCTGGATGCTGTTCAGAGGTCCACAAGATGGTAGACTTCTCTCCTCATTCTCCACTGCTTGACCTCAGCTCGGACGCTCACGGGAGTTTTTTAAAATGCAGGCTCATTTGCAAATGAGACAAATGAATTAACTGAGTCTAAACTAACAAACTTGAATTGTGCTTTTAAGTGACTTGAAAATACTAATAGTGCTTTTACCTAGCAACACTTGATCAGAGTGGCGTTTAACTACCCATGCTTGGTCAGCCTGGCATTTTACTACCACTGCTTGGTCAGAGAAGTGCTTAACTACCCATGCTTGGACAGCCTGGTGTTTTACTACCAATGCTTGGTAACAGTGGTGCTTAAGTGCCTGTGCTTGGTCAGTGTGATGATTACCTAGCTCAGTTTGGTCAAGGTGGCTCTTGATTTAGAACCATCTGGGTAGTTTGCATTTATAACCACCACCACAATTTGGAAGGGCTGCCTAATGCAAACCAATCTCCCACCAGCTTCTCAGAGCAACTCAGCTTTCTGTCTTGTTCACAGCACACACTTTTTGCCACTGACTAGCTCCTTATCTGTCCATCAGCTGCTGTCTGGCTGTGACCAAAACCTACCTGTTCCACTTTGCCATGCTCAGCACCAGGCACAACTCCTGGAATATCACAACAAACAATAAACCTTAGTCCACTCAACTGGGGGAAAGGCAAATTGGGCAAATCAAACACCAGCTATTTGTCAACAAAGGGTGTGAAGAAAGAGACTCGAAGCTCACTTAGACTTTGAATTTTAGACCTAATGATCACAGCCCCAAGCAAGTTACTTAATGTCTTGGCAGCTAATATTTCCTCATCTCCCAGACCTCTGACACTCTTTTCATCTATAGCATAGAGAGATTAATAATCACCTCAGAAGCCCAAAGAGGTATTAATAGTAAATGGCGGCACAGCGATGGACTACTCTGAAGTCATTAATATAAAGTAGGATGCTAGATATAGAAAAAGTGGTGAATATGAAATGTCTATTGTAGAGTCAGTCTTTAGGACGTAGCTTAATAGGACACATGGAATATATGAGATGACAGAGTCAACCATAACTACTAAGGATTCAGTTTCATATTAGATAATGAGTTTTCCAACCAAGGCAAGGAAATAAATCAGGGTAGAGGATGCTGCTGTCATGTTTGGGACAGGCAATGTAGGATGCACCTTTCAGAGGTTTCCCAGGAGCCATTCCTATCAGCAAGGGCCAGCTGCTTAATTCAATTACTGATTTAAATGTTCATCTCATCCATGAGCACACAGAATGATAGCTGGGAACCCCGTGGCACGGTGCAGTTGACGTACACAATTAGCCATCATAGACACTTAGTTCAAAGCCTCAGCATTTGCCTTCTTGTAACTGCAGCCTATTTTTAGTTGGCATCTCTGACATCTCCTTTATTCTATTTGCACACAGCCTGAATAAGCTTTCTGAGACCCAACCTGCCGTGTCTCACTGGACTCCATGAACCTTTTCCCATGGCAGAAATCAAGGTGCTACAATAAGGACTGGGAATGGAAGGCCTTCCTGATTCCATCCTTCCCTGCTTACTCAGCCTTTTGTGAATGTCTCTCCACGGAGGGAGGCACAGCCTTCTGAGACCCTTGCCTTGCTCCCTCCCTCCCCAAGCTGTGTTGGCCACTGACTTTGTGCTTGTGTAGACCCAGGAAAGACTTCCCTGCCTTAGGTAGTTGCAGCCTTGTGGGGAAGGCAAGTGAAGCAGCAGATACCCAGGGCAGATGAGCCCCAAGATCAAATTTAGGACTTGGTAAGGTGCTCTGCCAGACCACAGGGAGGACACTCAACCTAGTGCTACTTCAGAGCACCCTAAGCTTCAGTCTATGATGACACATGCTCTTGTATTATGTGACTGCCAGGGCTGGCTCGAAAACACCTAAGTTTGGGGACTCCTCCAGGTTCCTGTCTCCTCACTTACATTTAAATCTTCTCAGGGAATATGCCAAACACACACCAGATCAGGTCTCATGCCCAGGGGTACCTAGCCAACACAAAACAAACTGTGTTTTATTTAGTGTGTGTGTGTGTGTGTGTGTGTGTGTGTGTGTGTGTATAAGAGGGTCTCATTGGTCTTTTGTTTTGATTTTGTTTTAATTTTTTTTAGAGAGAGAGAATAAGAATTTGGGTGGGTAGGGAAGGTGAGGGGGATCTGGGAGGAGTTGAGAGGGGGAGACCTGATTAAAGTAAATTGTATGAAAATTGTTAAAGAAAAATAAAATAATCAAGGTAGCAATTGTATCCGTCTCAGAGGCAGATTCACAGGGCAGGGGCATTGATTAAGCAAGATACTGAATGTCTGGCCTAGCAAGTCTCAAAGTCAGCTGTCAGTGTCATTAGCAACAGCAACAGCAGAGAAGTGGAGATACCTCACTCCTGCCTCTCCTATCACCACCCCTCCCAACCCCAGCAGACTTGTGTGTGTGTGTGTGTGTGTGTGTATAAGCATCATCAACTCCACAGCCACCTCTCTCAGGTCTGCCTTTGCCTTCAGACCTCCCTGAGGGTGGGCACCATAACCTCCATTATCACATCTTCCTTCTCTAATAGTATCTGCACCTTGACACCTGTGTGGATGAGGCTGCCTCTGCCTGCTCTTAGTATTTCCTTGTTCCATTTGGGTAAATGCTTATTTATTCTAATTAGCCCATTCTGGTATCACCTGTTAGGTCATGGTCTCTTCCAGGTACTATGTATTCTGTGAGTGTCTGTTAAATTAATTAGCACTTGTAGCAACTTCAGGCTGGTCCAAACCCAGAGGTGCCTATGAATGTAGTCTAATGCAAACTCACTTAAAACCTTAGCTTTGGGGAGTTTTCTAAAATTTGTAATTTGATTGTGCAGTTCCCAAACATGAACTATAGCGATGACTACATAATATGATGTTGTAGTATCAAAATGTTGGAATCCCTTTGAACACATAAGGATATGACATTTCTAGAGGAAATATAATATAAACACATATTCTTACACTCCTATATTCTTTCTATTTCATTTGAAATTTCCTTAACTGTGAAGACATCTCTGCACTGGAGCACAGGTGAGTACTTAAACTGAGCACCATGAATCATGTAGGACACTTAAAGCTTAGAACTCACCTCTCTCTGAACAGTGACCAACTAGAGGTCTCCCATCCTGAGAGGCTCCTGCTATTTCACTTTACACTAGGAAATGCTATACTAACTCCTGGGTACCAGCATCCTTACTCCATTTTTTTAAATACCTTAATCATTCTAGACAAATTGTTCTGCCTTATCAAAGGTTTGCTCTTTAATTTAGCTTCTCAATTTATGAAGGGAATGGTCAGTCTTTTAATCAGATGGCCAATAGTAAGCGAAGTTATTTTCATTTTCTTCTATTTTTAAAATGTGATATATTTCATGTTTGAAGCAGCAAATACACTGAAGCTATTAGGGGCTAAATTACCCAAATGCTCTTCAAATACAGACAGCCTTTATCTTGTTAGCTGACTCCATAGTGACAGCCAGGAGCTCAGCCTCCTCTGATTGCAGTCCGGGAGCTCATGCCTGTCCTTGCATGCACAGAAAAGAGAATCAGGAAGCTCTATGGGCTATTTCAAAAATCCAATATACAAGGAGACAGAAAAGGTAGGTCTACCCCGTAGGTTGGCGATATGAATTTGCTAAGTCAATCAAATCATATGTATTATGACTAAATAACGCCCCCCCCCCAATTTGATAGCATTTTAGAGAAGCAATCTATTTGATCGCAAACTCTAAGTGGAAGAATTCTTTGTATAAAGAGCAACCATAGCACACAGCACCTTTCTCCTTCCATGAATTTACTCCAGCACCGTTATTCCCCAAGGGTCCTCACACAGGCTCTGGCGCCTAGTCTTCTTACCAAATCCTATTTACCCCCAGACAGCACACCAGTCATTGAGATCCTATGTCTTGCACCAGCCCTATCACAGACCCCTCAGAATCTCAAGTCTACTCGAAAAGCCTATGACTTCCTAATGATGGAATTAACCCCAAACTTTATAAATGAATTTAGAGAAGCATAGAGGAGAATATTATGACAATTCAGCCCCATCACAGGAGGGAGACAAAATCTAACTTTAGTTACTTCATCAGAGAGGAACGGTCTCCAAGTAATACTGGACAAAGAGGGTCCCCAAAGTCCAGGATTAAAGTTTAAAACATCACAGGGCATTGTGAGGAAGGAGCTCACCACAGCCTAATGGGCCCATGTACATTGTGACATGCCCAACTGTGTGAAGTTCTCTGGCCTTCTGACTAAGGCAGAACACACCTCCTGGTGGTACGCATATCCAGAGACCTCCACATCACAGGGAAGATGTTAGGATCCTCACCACTCTCCACTCTTCTGGAGCTCAGCCTGTTTTTTTTTTTTTTTTTTTTTTTTGTCACAGCTCCCATGGCGCTCAAGTGATTATTTCTGCATTCGTGTTTCCAACTGATAATCAGACTCAGAGCAAATCAAAATTGGGCCTCCCCGAGGAGTGTAGAGAGGGCCTCTGTTGGCTCACAGATGTCCCACTAATGCTAAATTAAAAGTGCGGGCATAGCAAGCTTTAAAAAGTCTGCCTTGATTGGGTCTTAAACAGGCAGAGAGCAAAATTTTGTGGCTGTTCACATCTTCAGATGGCATTTAAATACAGCATGTCCAGAAATGGAAATGGCAGCAGCTGTGTGGTGTGTGAGCTACATGTATGACTACCCCAGGAACATGGTTCCTGGAGTGCTTAATGTGTGCATGGAGATCTGTGAAGATAAAAGGCTCTAGGAATTTTGAGGGGAGGATCCAGGAGTGGTATTTATCTGAAACATTGGTTAGCTATGCATGTTTCTGTCCTTCTACTGTTAGAGTTGTCAATCGTGTCACTCCCAAGCCACTTACATCTTCTGCTATAAGATAGTTTTTTTATCTCTTAGAGAAAGTAGTTTAGGGAAATTTTGATAATAAAGGAGGAATACAAAAATTGTCAGTACCCCTTTCCCTTCATTGTATCCTTTGAGTGACAGACTAAATGAAATAGCAATGTCTTTAAATGTAGATCTTCATTGTCATGGCTGTCTCCTAGGGCAGCTAGGCAAGCTACTCTGAACACTTGCTCTATGCCTTGCTAAAGTTGACAATGTGTTTTTTAATCTAGAAATTTGTGTTCATTATCATCAAAATACATAAGATATTTATGGACTAAGAATTCAACCATCCATCTATTCAAGATTGACTATTCCAATATTTTTAAAATTATTGTTCCAAAGATGCTGATTCATATGAACAGATAACAAACCACACAACTGAGCTGTGGGACATATTCCCACCCTGAAGGACAAACATGGCATGTTTCCACTGTAGGTTTTAAATCATTGCATATTTACCGCCATGTAGACCCACTGTGCATCACACATGATGATCCCAGAAGATCATGCCACCCAGTGATAGGAATCACCCTACTGTGTTTCAAAATGAAAAAAAAAAAATGGCCTGGTCAAATCTTGACCCATTGTTAAGCAATATCTGACTACAGACAGGGATTGTTTATATTGCATGATAAATGCAAGGTATATGTTTCTTTCTGATTATGTATGACTAAACTGTGTGTGGTTGAACAGCTACTACAAATAGATGAAGCTATTTGGGGACTTGTTGGGATCTTCAGTTGTGTCCTGTTTTTTTGTTTGTTTGTTTTTGTTTTGCTTGTTTGTTTGGTTGGTTTTTTGTTATTTTTGTTTTGTTTTGTTTTTGTTTTCTTCCTTAAATAATTCCCACTAACACTTGTAACTGTCCCCAGTCATGAAACTTCTCTAGAAGGGCTTGACTTCCAGTGTGTCCAAGGAGACATTGAGAAATAAGTAAACTAGGATGACAGTGTGTCCATGACAATGTTTCCTCAGGAGTATGGCTAGAGCCCCAAACATAATCCTCATCACCATCTGCCTGTGACCTCGGGAACCAGTTGTTCCAATGTTGGGGAAGCAGAAGACCATTTCTGTGGATTGTAAGACCAGGAGCACTCACAGTAGAGATGAAAATGACAACCCCAATCCTGCTCTACTCCACAGGTTCAGTGTAGGCAATAAGCCAGCTACTCCTGGCTTCCATACACCCAGATGGGTTTGTGTTTCACACACACTGAGGCAAGGGCTACTTTCCAAAGCACAGATCTTCACTGATAAAGCATAAAACACCCCAGTACTGTCCAGCAAATGGGGAAAAGTCACAATGAAAGAGTGAAGAAGACTCATTTGTAAATGGGTTGGGTTGAAGGAAGATCACCTAGATGCTAAAAGGCAGAAAGGACCAAGGCTTGTGAACACCCAGCTGCGGTTAAGTTCAGGGACATCCAACCTCCACCCCCTTGATAGTTGTGAATTCAACCCAACATAAATCGTACACTGACTTTAAACATTATGAGATTTTTTTTCTTTCTTCATGTGATAACTCAAGCAGAGCTTTTTTGAGGTGAGAACTTTGTGGATGACAATATCTTGTCAGTGTATGACTCAACAGCTCTCTTGCAACCTGTGGATATCAGGCTGGACACCTTTCAATTTAATATGTGACCTAAGACAATTCCCCATTATCCTGTATGGCCCAGAGAAGCCCAAATGTTGAACATCCTTGAATAAGTGCAATGTCAACTTCCTTGAACAAGTGTCCCACAGAAAACTGACAAAGTATTTCTCTTGGGGTGTCTGTGAGGGCACTACCCAGGGTAAGATGCTCTGGTCCAGTAGAGACCCCTAATTTAGATAAATCATAGACATTGAGGCCTGAGAAAAGTTGAAAATGTTCAGGGAGGACAGAGTGCTACTTTGTTTGAACCATCAACCTGACACAACCTAGCATCGCCTGGAATAGAATCTTGGTGGAGACTATCTAGATCTGGGTGCCAATGGGCATGCATGGAGTGGGGTGACTGTCTTGATTGATAACTGATTCAGAATGATCCATCCATTATAAGTGATTTCTTTCCCTGGGTCAGGGTCCCAGACAGTATAAGAGAGGAGGCACCTGAGAACAAGAAAGCAAACAAGGGTCCATGTCCACTCTCTCTGCTTTTGACCATGGATGCAATCAGCTGGTTTAAGCTTGTGCCTTCATTATCTCGCTACAGTGGACTGTGACTTGGAGCTGTCAGCTATATAAACCCTTTATTCTCTACATTGCTTTATGTCTGGGTGTCTAGCACAGCAACAGGAATGAATGTAGACCAGGCAGGCTCTTCCTCAGTTTTTTGTCTGTAACACCCTTTCTTCTTGGATATTTGCTGCCTCTAGTTTGCAGGCCTTTTCTTCACACTGGAACTACAGCACTCACCTTCCTGGAAGACTGCCTGCATCTCTGCAGGTCAACGGATTTCTCAGCCTGCAGAGCCTAATCTTCCTGTCTACTCATGGACCTTATTCTCTAGGGAACTATGCTAACCCAGCCCTTCTTAATATAGCTTTGTCTATTCTGTGCATTACACGCTTAAATTCTTCGTGGGAGACTTCTAACATTTTGTAAAAGATACAACTTGAGTTCAGTGAGATAATTTCCATTATCACTTCCATTAGAGACAGAACAATGTCTTCATTTCAATAGTTTCCAAATGATCTTAAACGGCATAAACAATTTGCTAGGCTTTCATTAAATCTTTCCATTTGCCTTGCTGAACAGTAAAACCTTTAGAATCTAATTGTATATATACAAAAATCAGTTGAGACCTCTCTTCCATTATTACTGAGACTGAGTGTCATCATCTGAGGCATTTGCAGAACATGCCTGCAAGAGTATAGTTAGTTTCTGCACTGTCTGTGGAATTAAAGGGTTTGCAGCTAAACAACTAGTCCCTATGTGCCCTTCATGAGACATAGAAACCCTAAGCTAGTTCCAGAGTGCTTATGAAAATCTGTTGTCCATGTTTCATGTGTGAAGACTCAAGGCATCCTGGTCACAGGGTAAAGTCAAAAAGATGGTCCTGCCTCCCTAGACATTGGCTCAGGGTCAAGTGAGCATTGAGAGTGAAAGGGTAAAAACCACTTGAGAACAGAAAGGAGACCACTTGAGATGAGGAAACCTAGAGGATAAAATTGAGGTGACCACAGTTAAAACTTCATTACACTAAAACACATTGTTTTACATGATTATTGCATATGAATACTTTTCAAAAAAATAAAATCAGACCTCACAGCCTCTATCCAAAGCCAGTGCACTCTATTCCCAAGGCTCAAACTCAGAGGTTCCATTGTGAATAAATCAGTCACATGAGGCAGCGTCTACAAGTGCCCCCTAGGAAGGAAGCCTACAGCTCCTGACACTAGGCACTCACGTGAAATGTACTCACTTCTTTGGATGTGTGACTGACCCTCTATCTTCATCCTCCTGGTGCAGAGGCCAGCCTTTTCTGGGTTTCCTTCACAGGGTCACAGGGTCAGACTGTCTTCTTGGCTCACAGAGGAAGAAAAAGCCAACATTTCCTTGGGGGCATATTTCCCCTCAAACATGATATTGAAGATGTATGCATATCTCCATGCAGTTAAAAAGCCATATTATCACATGAAATTCCAATACAGAATTCTGCAAAATGGGCATGTGTAGAGAAATACTGACAATGAGAATATTCATTCTATTTGTTTCAGGAAAGTCTTAGTTCACAGTCCCCACCGTGGCAAGAATGCTATCTATGCAGGGCAGTTCCCTGCTGGACAACCATTCCAAGGCAGTGACTGGTTTCCATACCCAGCCAGGGCTTGGCATTTCTCAGGGTGCACTTGCCCAATGCATGCTCTGGCTCTTGGATGCCAGCTCCAGAGCCATGGTCAGATGCCACACCAGAGCCAGGACTTGGTGTTTCTCTGGAGGTTTCCTGCCCACATGTGTAGTGCAGACTCTGGCACTTGGACTGTGTCTAAACTCTTAGAAAGTAGAACTGACAGATTGGATTGAATTCACAGAAATAATAAAATCCTTCCCCTTTTCCTGTCTCTTCAAGTAGAAATATTGTCAATGTTTATACATTTTAATCGGGATTTTTGAAGTGTCACTTTCGTTGGGAAATCTGTTGTTCTACTAGAGTCCAAGGAACCCTGATCTCCTTTTCAATCCACCTGGCACTGACATTGAAGGCACTTCAAAGTAATGTTGAAGTGTCCATCATAACTAGACACCCCTGGGTTCTGGGGTGATGACTCTGTTGATAAAGTCCTTTCTGTGCAAGCATAGGAACCCCAGTCTATCCTTAGAATCCAGGCTAGTGGAGTACTTTTGAATCCTTGTGCTAGGGAGATAGTGATGAGTGGATCTCACAGCTCGATGCCAACCAGTGTAGTCTAGTCAGTGAGCTACAGGACCAAGTGAGGGACTCTGTCTCCACCAACAAGGTGGATTGCACCTGAAGAGCGACCAGAGGATGACCTCTGGCTTCTACACTCAAGTACACACATGTACACTGGCTCACACACGTGAACAAAAATATTAATAGTCTCTGAATGTGTGTTGAGAAGAGCCAGCAACCCAGCTGCCACATGACCAAGGTTATATTCATCTACCTCAGTGGCTTCAGTGCCTTTGGGGTTTTGTTCTATTCTCTGCAGGATCAGGATGCAGAACTCTAAAGTTCTCCTCCACCACCATGTCTGCATGTATCCTTCCATGCTTCCCACCGTGCCAATAATGGACTAACCCTCTGAAACAGTACACAAGCTGCAATTAAATGCTTTCTTTTATAAGAGTTGCCATAGCCACAGTGTCTCTGGGCAGTGAGAGAACACTAAGGCAATCATGTAGCACCTGCTTGCTACATTGTAGGCACCTGAGAAACTAATCTTACCTTCACAGAGCTACAGCTTGCAGGCGGGAAGACACAGTGTTAACTTCCATTTGCAATCTTCTTCCCCTTACAACATCTCTTAGGCCTCATGAAATGCTAAAAATGATAGGAGATTGGTCTTCATCTGGGATGCAAACCCCTAGCTGTGTCATTGGGGACGGATCTTGTATAACCTTGTTTGTTATACCGCCAGCTCTGGGACTCTGGAGGTGTCAACACTAATCCCAAGCAGGAGCTCCATTTGTAATTAGCCTTCAGCAAATACTACTGCTCTGGATTTGGAATTATAGACCAGGAATCCCCCCAGTCTCCTTACACATCTTTTTAGTCAGGAAGACTAAAGAAGGAAATCTCCAAGTGCAGTAGCTCACCCAAGCCCTTTTAGCACCTTCCAGTCCAGCCACTACCAATGTCCTCACACCCAAAACACATGAGGCCCCACTATAGCAAGCCCACAGCTCAGAGGCTGGCATCTGACTCCCCACTTGTGGGTCCATGGCTGCCCTGAATATAGAGGCAAACATCCAATACTCATTCTGTCTGTCCTGTTAGTTGTGGAGTTTTTGTTTGGTTGTATTTGGTTTGGGGCCTTTATTGTGTCTTGTTTTTCTTTATTTTGGGACCCCATTTGTTGTGAGATTAATGGTCTCATATTGAAGCCTGAGAGTAATTGGCAGTTACTAGACACAAGTGCGGGATTTTACAAGCCAGAAGGGGTTACACTGACTCTCTTTACTGTTTCCTGAGAAATCAACACCACCAGATTGTGGAAGGCCAATTACCACTGCACACAAGGTTAGGCTGCTCGGCCATGACAGCTTAATTGGGAGGTAAAAATAAAATTGAGAACAGGCATTCTGCAATCACAGAGCATCACAGGGCTCTCAGCATTTGGCATGGAGGACCATCAATGGGACTCGGGTGAATGGGTGAAGAAATGAATTAGATTTGCAAAAGAGCACAGTTCCATTCTTTGCTACCTCCCTTCAGAGCACAGAGTGAAGCAAAAGAACACACACACATTGATTTAAAAAGTTGTATAAGAGGCTGAGTGGCAGACATTTATATTAGTAGATTGTGTTGGTGGCAGGAACCAGGTGTCAAGATTTAATGAGTCGCTTGGCCTGCAATGTTGAAGGATACCCTCCATACTCCCTACCTGCTCAGGGCTGGGGCAGGAGGCTGGAGGATCCTGAAATTACCACTCAGCCCAAGCTTAGAGCAGCTGTGGGTCTTGCTTGGGCTGGGGCATTCCCAGGTGAGCTGTGGGCTGGCCATATCCTTCCAGAGCATAGAGAAGGACTTCCACCATGAGGAAAAATCACATCATCCACCCTCAGAACCCAAACATACCTGCTTAAGCTAGATTAAGTGGGAAGGAGAAATGTTTTGGCTGAATGCTAGGGATGAATCAGAACACAGTTCCCTGAATAAATACATCACTTTGTTGGAACTGTTCCCAAATAAATGAATCTAACTGGGGACTCTATTGTCCCTAGAGCACAGACTGACAGGAGTCACAAAGGAGGAGCTTCTTCGCAAGAAGACCGTATACACAGTGCAAGCACAGGGAAGCCCCGTGTGGTGTGGTGGTTTGCAGGGACCTCTGCAGGTGTTGAGCAGGGATCATTTCTGCTACGGTGTCTAGGAACTGGACACACAGAAGGAATCATTAGCTCCGATCCTCTAGTCTTAAGGTTAGTGGTGTTCAGAGAGCACACATTCCGGGGTTGACAGGCCCATTTTCTTCAGCCAGGACCCACACTGTGGCACACCCTCAGGTCACAGTTAGGATTCATCACAGTGGTGGGTGGTTTGATGGGTGGGTTCCACTCACCTGTGAGTCTGTCTGAAGGATAAAGACAGCAGACACTCTTCACAACACATTTGCATTTCATGAGCTAACATTACTATCCTTCCTGTCCTTGTGTCCAAACCAGAATAATTCAAAAGGGCACATGCTCCCAACTTATGGTTCTCCTAATTAACACACTGTCTGCTTGGTAAGTAGAACTCATTTATACTTTATGATTAGGTATATTTATACACAATGCTGTAAGTGCTATAAAAGAATCAAGTATTCCAATGACAGCTTATGCTGGAGAGGATGTGGAGAAAGGGGAACACTCCTCCATTGCTGGTGGGTGTGCAAACTTGTATAGCCACTGTGAAAATTAATATGGCAATTTCTCAGAAAATTAGGGATCAACCTACCTCAAGATGCTGCAATACCACTGTTGGGCATATACCCAAAGGAGGCACATTCACACCACAAGGACATTTGCTCAACTATGTTTACAACAGCATTGTTTGTAATAGCCAGATCTTAGAAACAGCCTAGTTGCCCCTCAGTTGAAGAATTGATGAAGAAAATGTGGTATATTTACACAATGGCGTACTACTTAGCGATAAGAAACAATGACATCCTAAAATCCTCAGGCAAGTTGGCAGAACTAGAAAAACAACAACAACAACAACAAATCCTAAGTGATGCAACCCAAAACCAGAATGACAAATATAGTATATACTCACTCGTAAGTGAATACCAGACATAAAACAAAAGATACCCAGCCAACAATCCATAACCCCAGAAAAGCTTGAATCCTCTTCTAGAAACAGATGGAAGCAGATGTAGAAATCCACAACTAACCAATGGGCCAAGCTCCTGGAGTACAACTGAAGTGAGGGAGGAGCAAAAATATGAACAAAGGCGTCAAGAAGATGATGGGGAAACCCACAGAATCAGCTGACCTGACCTAGTGAGAGATCGTGGACTCAGGTCTGACAAATGGGGAATCTGCATAAGACTGAACTAGACTACCTTAATATAGGTGACAATGGTGTAATTGGGACAATATATGAAGCCACTGGCAGTGGATCCAAGACCTAACGCTAATGCACAAACTGACTTAGTGGAGCCCATCCTATATGGAGAGATACCTTACTCAGCCTAGACACAGGGGTGTGGAGGTGGAGAGGTACTTTGGTCCTGCCTCAACTAGATAATGGGACAGACTTAGTAGACTTCCTAGGGGAGGTCTTACCCTCTGTGGAGCAGATGGGAGGAGGGGAGAGTGGAGGGAAGGGAAACTGGGGTTGGAATGTAAAAATAAATTAATTTTTACAAAGAAAAAAATCTGATTGTCCTATAAAGAAAAATGCATAAAATTATTAAATAGATAAAATAATTAGACAAATATAGGAAATATGATTTAAAAATGAAAACAAAAATCATTTTTATAAGAATAAAGTTGGTTTTCTTTAAGACTTGCAAAAAATTAAGTGTGTATATGTGTGTGTGCATGTATGTATATTTGTGCATGTGAATGTATATATATATATATATTACATATATAGGTGTGTGTGTATGTATTTGTGTATGTGTGTCTCTATATATGTTTGTGCATTGAGTGTTCATGTATATATGTTTGTCTGTGTGTTAGTGAATGTGTTTGTGTCTCTCTGTGTTTATGCATGTGAGTGTATGTGTATATGTATGTGTTCCTCTTTGTTTGTGCACATGAATGTGTATACACATGTGTGCATGTGAGTGCATGTTTGTAGTGAGGGCTCTTGTTCACTGCTCTGAGCTCTTCTTACCACAAACATTTTCACATCTCTATGCTGCTCCTCACTGTCTTGCACAGTTGATGGCATCATCTCTACTTTTCTGTCTAAAATGATGGAGACAGGGGTTGTGACATCACTGGGTCTGCCCAGAGACAACACAAGTCAATGCATTAGGGACAAAATACCTTACTGCAGACTCAATGGCCATGCATTCAACCTGGTGGAAAGTATCTGCTCCACATGAGGAGAAGGGCATGGTGGGGCTGTAGTCTGAATGATTCAGTTCCCAGCTCCTCTTTCAAAGACGCCCATCATCAGCAATTCTTACTCTGGATGGAGGCTGAAGTCTGCAGGGAACTCTTAGGGAGTTGGCATGGCTGTGCCCCAGACCTGGGGAACTAAAGTCTAGAGTGTTTGTGGCTTACCAGTGTGTGGTGAATAGGCAAGCGAAACACCTTCCAAATCTGTGACAAGAGGATCTTCCTTAACTGAGAATACAAAGATAGGGAGAAGGTCCAGTATCCTCGCCCTTTCACTCCTAAACATGAGGGTTCAGGGCCACTTTGGATATTGATGCAACTGCCTTTGCAGGGAGCATGTCAGGGATAATTTATTTCTCCCCAGATTTGCAAAGTGTTTGCCATCTCCCCAAGAGTGCAGGCTGACTCCTTAGCCTGTATGCTCCGTTTTGGCTGAGTCAAGTTAATACATTGTTGCAGTTTCCTTTCCTTTGGAATTCAGAAGCAAACAGAGTAGAGACACCTTTATTCTAGAAGGATTATCTCCACCTGCGTAATTTGTCAGCTCTCACCCTGGGAAAGCAAACAGCATCAGAGAGGCATAGGGCGTTTAGAGGGCAAACACTTTGAATGGATGAGTCTCTCTAGACTTCCAGTTCGGACTTCTACCACAGGTTTTCCAACTCAGGTGTGACATGCCCAGCACTGAGCAGCTGTCCAGACATCAGGGTCTCATAGGAACACAAGCTCCATCTGTCCTGGAACTCAAGGGCACTCTGGAAGTCATGGGATAATTTAGCTGGGCGAAGGGTAGAGGAAGCAAGGGCACTGCTACAGCCAAGCTCCACACCAGAAAACAAAACAAAAGCCACAAAAAAAAAAAAAAAAAAACAAAAACCTGTGGCTCTTAAGAAACTCTGTAATATAGAAAGCAACCATTCCTGCTCAAACTCTACATCTGTCTTGTACATATTTATCTGTATTTAGTGCAAACCTTGCACATTATTAATAAAATAAAGATAATTATGAGAATCTAGGTGTGTGTCTGTATTTCTGTGATTGCCAGGCTCAAAAGTCAGATCAGTGTTCTGTCTCCACTAGAAGTCTCAGCTTCTAGTGACTGCATGTGGCCTGCCTCTGCCTGGCCATGTCTTTCAAGGGTTCTCTCCTTTTTACCACCATCAAAGACAATTCTATGGATCCTGTGACCTGTCCACCATCACCAATAGACATCACTAATAATGTGGGACTGGGAGTATCAGATCAAGAGCAGATACAAATACACTCCTGTCCACATGCACACCCACATTTAAAATAAACAAGGTTAATTCAAAAGGGACAGCCCAAATCAGGATGCATTTCCATAAAGTCTAATTTTTAATTTATTATTTTGTACTTTCATACATATGTGGATAGTCATCTCCATTATCTTCTCTTAACCTGGGAGTCCTTCCTCTTTCCAGAAGGCCTTTTTACTTTAATGTCTATAACTCGTGTGTGTGTGTGTGTGTGTGTGTGTGTGTGTGTGTGTGTGTGTGTGTGTGTGTGTGATTACAGGCACACACCACCACACCCAGCTACTTGGTGACTTTTGATTGACTAAAGTAACTTCCAGGGTCCCCACCTCACAGGTGACAGTCAGAGTTGGAGCCAGAGCATGGTCCAAATTCTTTCCCATAACACTGCTGGCTCTGAGCTGGGCCAGAGAGAAGGGACAGAGGACAGAGAGTGAAACGGCCCCTCTGCTGCTAGAATATTTTATTATTTGATCACAGAAACTGAAGTCTATTGTGGCAGCACTCTCTCATGTTCTTTGATTGGTACAGTGGTGATGCATACTTTCTTTAGTAAGTGGACCTGGTAGGAACAATGAGGAAAAGTTCAGGGAGTAACCAGGACCAGGGGCTCCAGAAACTCTGTGGAAGAAAGCTTGGGAGCACAGAGGATGACAAGTGTGACTCTGTCTTTGTAAACATGCAGCTTCACATCGGCACACAGCAGGCTCTACCTTAGTAGTGAGGAAATAGATGACTATTAGGCATGTGTTCTGGGAAGTCCCTCAGAACTCGTGTGTGATTCTTATCTCTCTGGAAGTACTAAGTGATACTTGCTAGGAAACCACCAAACACATGTTGCATAAATTTTGGCATTAAAAGCGAGTTTCTTATCAGAAATCCAGTTCTAAGCACCATCTCAAGCTCTGTCCAGATATCTCTCCTATGGAATTTATTCTTTTGAGAAAGATGGGTGTGTTATAAACAGAGAAATAGTGACACGGGGCAAGGGTCTCAACAACAATATTTATAATATACAGCTACAGCATGCTATGGTAGAACGATGGGCTCAACAGTGTCAGAGGGATTTTAGCCTTCAGCTTTGACCCTCACTCCTATTAAGAATATTTTCTGGGGCTGGAAGGATGGGTTGGCAATTAAGAGTTATTGTAAAAAATAAACATCCAGAATCTGCAAGATAACAAGCACTTATAACTCCAGCTCCAAGGGACCCTCATTGTCTTCTTCCTCCACAGGAACTGTACTCACACACACACACACACACACTTAAATATAATATATATATATATACATATATATATATGTGTGTGTATATACATATATATGTGTGTGTGTATGTGTGTGTGTATATATATTATATTAGCAGATGATAAACTCAAGCCATACTTCATCATGTAATGACTGTCCCTTGGTTGGTTTTCCTGTGCAGTACCAGGTGGTGACCTCCAGCATCCACAATTACACATCATAACACATTAAGACCACTTCACAGCTGTTCACAACCTACCACCCCATCTGGCCCAGAAATGGGACACTTGTCCTTCTCTGAGCCAATCATAGCAAACATGGGGTGACACACCAACTGTCAAGGCATCCTGTCCTTAAACACATGAGGTGGGGACAGAGCCTGGCTTGCTAACAGAGCTGTATTGTAATAGAATTTTTCTCAGAGCACAAATACAATGCTTAGTGCTCTGACTATCCCAACTACCGAAAAACAACAACATAACAAAATGCCAACAACACAAATAGCACTGATGAGATAGGATGAATTCCGGGGAAGTGATTGACAGATGCTGGTCATACTTACTCTTAGACTCACTGAGTTGGTGGCATTTGCATATCAGTAAAATTTCTATAAATGGTCTAAAAAAGTAGATACTACTGCCTGTAAACCTGTTCTGAAGAGACCATGGAAAGAATCATTTGTGTAGAAAGCTGAGCCATCCTTACAAAAGGACTGCTGTCACTAGTGTCAGAAACAGAAGACCTGTGCAAATGTAAAGTTTCAAAGTCAGTTTATTAACCATGGAGCATGCACACACATGTGTTTACACACATGCTGTGTGTGAGTGTTCATTTTTTTTAAACCAGTGGGATGGTTAGAAGGAGACCAGAAGTGCATAGTTTGAGGAGAAATGATCAAGGGTCCTTGAGTCAGGCTAACAAGTGACACCTATGACAGCATTTAATGAAAACATTTCACATTAACTGTGCTTGAGACAACTCAGTGCCCTGTGAGGAAGACAGGAGTCAAAGCAGGTAGATGTGAACACAACTAAGTGAGGGGAGGGCATTTCCCAGAGGTAAGTCCTACACAATAAAAATTTAAAAAAAAAAAACAAACAAAAACACTCTTGGAATGTATAGCGGTCATGTGATTTTCCTCCTTTTTTTTTTTTTTAGGTACACAGGAAAAAGACATTTCTATAAAATGATGCAAGTTAGAGCTGCTCACAAGGGTAATGTTGTCCAGCAAATAAGAATTTTGCAAGCAGAGGATGGTAGCATGTGCAAAGCTCAAGTCAGACAGGTATAACTTCTGGAGAATGTGCCAAGGGAGACAGAGTGAGGAAGTCCTGGGAGAAGAGGGCAAAGGTCATCTTCCAGAGAGTTATGATGGCCATCAGATGATCACTGTGGTCCTTTCAACAGGTAAATGGCACCTTTAGACATAGAACAAAGTTATGGGAGCAGAGAATGGGATACAGGAGACCCATAATGTTTGACTATGATGGTATCATGACGTGACCACCATAGTGCAATGAATGACCTTTAGGAAGTATGTGGGCCCATTGAGAACGTGTATGCAAAAGGATTCATTCAAAATTAAAGTGAAGGAGGCAGAAAGGAAGCAGGATTTATTTCATTAATTTGCCATTAACAGGAAGGTGTATACAGGAGATGTGTCAGAGTTCAGATGTGCAGGTACAGAGAAGCATCCTACCTGGTCCTGTGGTATGGTCCCTCCACTGCAATAGCAACAAACTCATCATACACACTCACCTGCCGGAAACACTGAACTTTTTGATTTGTAAGAGCACAAAACCTGTAACTTACAGCATTAACCCTTCAGTTCTCACTGGTATTAAGTAGCTGAGATGGAGTGGAAATGAGGCCATAATTTAAATCTCTGTAAATCCAGAGTCACTTGTCAACTGTCAACCGCTACAGTGTGACACTTCCTGTTTACAGAACAACATAATACAGGCATGGTTATGCAGCCCTTGAGCTAGTGGTGTTGTCTGACCTGAAGGAGGGCTTGAGTTCCCATAATTCAGTACAGGCTGCCCTCTGGGCACACTGTGGCATCTGAAGATGGGAGTACTTAAGGTGATTCTACTTACTGATGTAGAGGTAACCCTTTCTTGCTTTGATCCTCTGCACTATATAAACAGGAGCATACTACACATTACAGCTGGAGAAAGAAAAAGAAGTCTTGACTAATTAAAATACTAACCATTTTGTTAAAATGGTTAAGTTGTGAGAAGCTGTGTTGTAAGCTTACATGGAACAAAGATTTGGCATGAAATGTCTTCTAGGTTGAATGTTCTGCCCCAAACATGTTTGAAGTCACAATAAATAAACAGAATCCTTGCTTTAAAAAATGCAAATGGAGATTAAAAGCAAGCAGACAAATGAGCCCTTTGTGGGAATGGTGCTTCCTCCTTTTTAACGCTGACAAATTGACAACTGTGTGAGTCTTTTCTTTTTCTCTCTCTCTCTCTCTTTTTTTTTTTTCCAGAGGGAGGAAAAGATTTGAGTTGGCTGAGATCCCATCACTAGCTGGAGATAAGCCATCTGCCCCAGCTGCTATGCCTTCAACTGCCATTCCAATTGACAATGAACCCAGAGACCTGTAATAATTGTGACTTGGGCAGGTAATTCCTTCCTTTTAGGGCCCATCTGTCCCTGCTCTGTACCTCTCTCCTGGGGACACCACTCTCTGGAAGGCAGCAGAACACTGCTTATACTCAGGATCAGCCTTGGAGGAGAGTCTGTACCAGGGCCTGGAGACAGCAGGCCCACACTGAAAACGTGTGAGGTTGTAATCTTGTCATCAGGCTCTCACAGCATCTGCCATTCAGCCTGCACTGTTTGGGGAGACTTGAACCAACTGTTTTTGGCTTGCCAAGTTTGCTTGTAAGAAATATGTATTTCCAGGAGTTGGTTTTTCTTTATTTCTTTATGTTTTGGCAAATTTACCTTAAGCCTTTTTCTTTTTCTTTCTTTCTTTTTTAAGTGTGTGTGTTGCACACACATGCACATACTCTTGCATATATGCCTGTGTGATGTGTGTGTGTATATGTGTTTTTATGTACACACTTTTGCATGTGTGCCTGTGTGATGTGTGCATGTGTTTTTATGCACACACTCTTGCATGTGTGCTGTATGATATGTGCATGTGTTTTCATGCACATGCACACACTCTTACAAGCATGCCTACATATTGTATGTGTTCGCGTGTACGTGCACACACTCTTGCAAGTGTGCCTGCATGATGTGTGTGGAGATGGAGATCAAAGGGCAACCTCAGATTTCATCCTTGGCAATACTGTCCGTCTTCTTTGGGACCAAGTCTCTCATTGCCTTAGAGATCACCAGTTTAGTCAGAAAGCCTAACTATTAAACCCCAGGGTTCCTCCTATCTCCCTATCTCCGCCTTCCTTGCAGTAGACTACAAGGGCAGGCTTTGTACATAGGCTCTACACTCAGGTCTCCATGTACTATAACCATGTAGTAATGGGAACATCTCCCAGCCTTTCTCTTTTCTTCTAATGTCTGGCTTCCTTAAAGCAAAACAATGGTGTAGGATGCCATTCTTCCTTCCTAGAATTTCACTATAGCTGAAAGCAGCCATGCCCTGTGTCTCCTGTACAAAACATAACTCCAATAAGCTTTTTTGTTGTTGTTGTTTGTTTGTCTATTTCTTTGTGGTTTTTTTTTTTGTTTTGTTTTTTTTTTTTTACAACTTCATAGTCTTGGTTCATCACTGTGATTTCAATGCCACAACTGTGCTTGTATGGAGACCGGCAGCTCAGCATGAAGGAAGTTCACCAAAAATTAAAATGACAGACACCAACTCAAGTGATGAAAGAACATTGTTAAGATATGAGGTCATCAACCTTCCTTCTATAGTTCTCTCCTTCTCCAAAGACAAGTCAGACACATTCTAGATGGAAGTCTAAGACTCATCAGCTGCTCCAGTGACACTTGCTGTCAGCTTCTACTTGTGTTTTTCCTTGGTAGCACATAGCAGCCTGATACATGAAAATGAACTTGATGGTCTGATATCTCAGTCAGTTAAATTAAACAATTATCAGCAGTATAGGCACACACACACACACACACACACACCAGCATAAACTACAATTAAGAGTCCAAAAGCTTAACAAGAGGGGCTACCTCCCACAATATAACAGCTGTTAATGAAAACCCCCCATAGGTACTTAAAGAAATGACTCCCCCAGTCAGTGTCTTGTGTCTTTGTGTCCGTGGATCTTAGGAAGTAGGAGCATAGGAGCCTAGAAGAAAACACTGAGAAATATTAAGCTCACAAGGAACCCCAAGCTAATGTCACTTCGTTTTCTGTTGGAGCCGTGAAATACATGAGGAAACAGTGTACAGGAAAAGCAACTTGTTCTTATCCTCAGCTTCAGAGACATTGGTCCATGGCTGAAGTCCAGAGTCAGTGTGAAGGGTTACAGCAGCTCAACTGGAAGAGCTGGGGCTTGACAGACACAAGCCCACTTGTGTGCTCAAAGAGAGGGAAAAGGAATGGTAGAAGGGGGACAGCTCCTTCCATCCTCCAGGCCAGCAAGAAGTCTGGGCTTTATTCTCCACTGATGGGAATCCACTAGGGTGTGTCAAATAGGGAGGGAAGGGATCTTGAGGCAAGGCTAAGAGCCAGAATCTGTAATAAGAAAGTGCTGTGGGGCTGCCAAGCAGGTTCAGCAGGTAAACACCAAGCCTGACCATCCCAGTTGTGTACCTGGGAACTCATATAGTGGAAGGGCTTTCTGAAAACTAGGGAGCTAGGGAGATGGGCAAAGTGCATGTGGTGCAGTTTGAGGATCTGTAGAACCTGAGTCTTAATCGGCAAAACTCATGTAAAAAGCCAGAATTGGTAGCATGTGCATACCTATGATCCCAGGCCTGGGGAGGTGGAGGTGGGTGGACCCTGTGACCTTGTTGGCCAGCCAGTCCAGTCAAAATTTGGAGCTCTCTGGGCTCAGTGAAGGACTGTGTCTCAGAAAGTGTTGTGGAAGACACTCATGTTGATCTCTGACCTCCACACATGAACGTGTGTGTGTGTGTGTGTGTGTGTGTGTGTGTTTGCGTGCGTGCGCGCACGCACACACACACACACACACACACACACACACACACACACACACACACACACTAGTCATTTTGAGTTGAAGACTACAAATAATAGAAAGAGGCAGTGGAGCCAAGGAGCTGAAGTATGGGTAAGAAGAGAGTGGCATGAAGTGAGAGACAGCAGCTAGGCTGACGCCCTAGGCATAGATATTGCAGGAAGGTGGAGAATAAAGAGTATCTGCTGATGTTACCTGAGAACATGCAAGTGCAGTATGCACAAACCTGTGTTGTTAACTGTTTTCTACATCTGTGCTTGCCAATGTGTCATATATCTTTTTCCTTTGGCAAGTCTATTTTCTATCCCAGGAATTATTTCATCAAATTATAAGAATAGAATAAAGTATAAACTCAAACTGCCATTATCTGAACCCATGGTACAAATGTATGCACATTAGTTCGTGGTTAATTGTTACTTCCACTCCTGAGTCAATGCATGGGGCAATTGTAGTGGATATGGAGAAGAAACCAAGAGGACTCTGAGAAGACCAAACCATCCTTAGAGGCATGCTGTCATCACCAACTTTTCAGCCTTTAACCTTCATAATTCTGGGACCACAGAGCCAAACTCTGTCATTAAGCAGGCCCCCAAAGATCCCTACGCTCTTCAAAGATAGACCAAAAGGTTCAGGGGAGCTTTGCTATTTGTTTATGTAGTACATAAACAGAGGATTTGACAGACTGCTGTGAGCCAATGGGACCAGACAGACACTCAGAGCATCACAGAGCAGACCCATCAGCTGCCCTCTGTTTGCTGGTCTCCCCTCCAGGGCAGAGATGTCAGCATTGAAACCTCTCACCTACAAACCTCAGACTTAGAGAAAACCAGAAAAATGTGCAAAATTTGAATCAGCAAGCAAACCCCACCTGCCCCAATCAGATAGAGGTTTATGACTTATTTGTACTTTTATTTCCTGGTGTGAAGGAGAAACCCTACATTTTCTTACCTTCTCAATAGGCTCGCAACTCTAAGCTGAATGCCTACCCGGTGGCAAGCCACTCATTATCTGAGCAGTCTGGAGCCATTATCTTCACAGCAACGTATTAATGCAAGGCCATTAAACAAACGGGGTGCTCTTTGGAAATGGTTGATGAGGTTCATTTTGGATTATGAATATCATATTTATTGCTGTTTTATGTGTAACACTCAAATTGATGGTTAATTCTCCTACCAGCAGCTCATAGTGAGGGCCATTAAAGGGGAGGCAGTCATTTTCCCCCTTTTAAGTAGGTAAGATGTGACCTAATTTGAAAGGGAAAACAAACAAAATGGTTACCTTTTTAATAAATGTTGATACCTGGAGCTGGGGAAATGACAGCTCAGTGAGTAAAATGCCTGGCACGAAAATGCCTAACCCCTGCTCAGATCCCCCATAAAGCCTGACGTGTTGCGCATACCTGTAATTCCAGTGCCCTCACAAGAAAATGAGAGTGGACAGAGTTAGGAGAATCCTCAAAAGCTCATGAGCCAGCAGTCCTGTGTGCACGCATGCTAATAGCAAGAGACTTTCAAAACAAGCCTAGGCCTTTAGTGTCAATGTGAATGTCAGGCTAGATAGGACAGCTGGGCCACATGGAAAGATCACATAGGGCAGAGTTCTCACCCTTCCTGGTGCTGCCACCATTTAATACAGTTCCCCATGCTGTGGTGACCCTCTCCCCCAACCATAAAATCATTTTCATTGCTACTTCAGAACTGTAATTTCACCACTGTTATGAATTGTGATGCAAACATATGATATGCATGATATTTGATATCTGACCCACACCCCCAAAGGGGTCATGACCCACAGATGGAGAGCTACTGGTATAGAACAATAAATCAAGAACTCCCAACTGACAAGTTTAGAATCTGTTCCTGTAGAGGGGATGTACTCAGCAAGGCCTCCAGGTCACAGAACATTTCCTTAAAAGCTGAATATTTTCCGAGCACAGCTCACTCCAAGGTTCTTATTGAAATACCATGAACAGTTAAATTTCACCAAGCTCCTCAAACTGAGGCCATCTCTGTGTTAGCATCATGGAGACAAATCGGGTGTGAAGCTGTTATTACATTCTGCGTGGCCATGGATGGGGCATTTGCAGTTAAGACTGTGTATGGGGAAGCCTTTATCTTGAGTAGCCATCCTCATCAAAGGCCTTAGGACAAAAGGACTTTCCCATAAAGGCTATGCTGAGAAAACCTGGTGCTAGGGAGTCTATAGGTAGAAAAATAAATCTATCAGCAAGACTGCAAACAGAAATGGTAATCCAGTCGTTTGAAGAAATAAGTTATATTGTTACACTATTTTGAGATACTAAGATCTCTTCATGAGTCATAGACAGAATCTACCAGGTGAGCCTCAGATGCACAGGCAGTTGGAAGGACTATCCTTGCTGTCCCTTTGCCTTTGTGGTGAGAACAGACATGCTGCTCCACACAGCCATCAGAGGCGCAGAAGCGCGTGTGACTTGATGTGGATTGGAATGACGAAGGAGCTGCATCCTTCAGTGTACTTTAGTGTGGTTGACTTAAAATTCCAGGAGCCACTTGTGGCTGGTGGAAACCATTCCTGCCAAACAGGATACTGGGTACAGAGCGTTGAACTCCTCCAAGCTGGACGGCTGCTCCTTCATTCGCCCAATCAAGTTCATGGGACGCGTCCACTCCTGTGTTTGACAGTGGTAAAAGAGCAGCTCCACCCTGAGAAACTTGCACAGGTCTCTGGTCTCTGAGGCAGTGAGGGAGTCACACGTGAGCCTTGGGGTTGGGTGGACTCTGTACTTGGAGTGGTTGGAGTGAGCATGCTTCGGAAAATTGATTTGCTTTTTGCCATCTTAGAGACTGAAATTTACCAGAAACTGAAGTCTGAGGATTCAAAGTTGTGGGTGCCTCCTCCAAATCTAGTGAGCTCTTCTTGCCGCATTTACCATAGCAGAGTCATCACACAGCCATGCACAGCTCAGGACTCCATTCTTTTTCTAGAACTCCCAAAGACATGGTGAGGTCTGAACCTTCACCTAGTCAATGACTACAAATACCTCCAAATGCCCCACCCCAAGATTGCATTAATATGTGATTCTCAAACATGAGCTTCTAAAGAACACAAGGAAAGACCAGATAACACATTACAGAGAGAAGGAATGGGTAAGCCAATAGCAGAAGGCAAAGTTATAGTGTAGCTGTTTCCCCTGAATTCTAACACTCCCTCCTGGGAGGACCAGGAGGGTTCACAGCACTTGACAAAAAGAGATGATGCCATAGGTTCAGGAGATACTGAGATTTGGGATATTATTTAGGGCCCTGCTCAAGATTACAGATATAACAACGACTGCTGAGGAGAGGAGTGGCTTCACGGTATGCAGGAGGATCCAGAGAGGCAGGCTCCATGAGCTGTCACCTGTGCTAGGCAGAAATTTGGTTTGAGTCACCCATGCTCTTAGGAGTGACTTCAGAAAACCCGTGCTTCACTCAGCTGCACTTGGGTGGATTCATTTCTTAGGTCTGTTGTCATTGAGCTATCTGGGGTAAAAGAAGTTTTCTCTTAGATCCCCAGGAAAAGCAGCACATCCTGTGACACCTAGATGTTTCTGATTGTTCTTCCCGCAAGCCTGGTCACACAATCATGTCAGCCCCAAATGAACACTCAAAGACTTATATTGATTATGAAACTGTTGACCAATGGCTAGGGCTTTTTATTGGCTAGATATGCCTTAATTACTAACCCATAAGTACTAATCTATGTATTTCTACATGGTCTTATCTTACCAGAGATGCTTCACTCACTTCTTCTCTTCCAGGGCTCACATGATGATTCCTCTCTGCCTACACCTCCCAGAACCCTCCTCATCTCCTAGACCTGCCTGTCTTGCTGCCCTATTGGCCAACTATGTTTTATTCATCAACCAATAAGATAAACATATACAAAAGGGTAACCCTTATCACCTAGTGATGGGAGATGTTATTCTGTATATATGTTTCTCATACTGGTTAATAAAGCACTGTGGCCAATGAGATAGCAAGATAGGCAGGGCTAGGAGACAATGAGGAAAGAGGAAGTAGGAGGGAGGAGTCGAGATGGAGACCTGAGAGAAAGAAGATGCCGGCTGCGGCCCCCGGATAAGATAACCATGTGGAAATACTTAGATAAGTAGAAATGGGTTAATAATTAAGGCAGAGCTAGCCCATAAACAGTAATGGTAACTGGCCAACAGGATTGTATCAAATATAGAGTCTCTGAGTGTTATTTGGGGCTCACGTGGTGGCAGGACCATGGCAGCAGTACTGGGAGGCTGGCGGGGAGGAACCTGCAGTAATAACCTAGATGCAAGGAAACCTCCCATTCACACAGCACTCATCTGACTGCCCAATCCCTGTGGAGCTTTTGTGTGCTTACCACTCAGCCCACAGGCTTTCCTAACACATCCCCTTCTACATTTCTGTGTCTACTCTGGCCCGCTATTACACAGTTGACAAGTGCCAGTCCCTGTGGTGCCTAGCCTGCTCATGAGAGCCATTCCTATTGACTCATCACGTGACTAAATATCAAGAAAATCAGTTAAGAGAAGAAAGATGGACATTTAAACACTAGCAAAAACAACTGCAGGAGTCTGGAAGAAGTTGCCATGAAACAGAAAGGGTTTTATTGAATTGCACTGTGTTCCATTTTAAAGACCAAATCTGGAAATTGTATATAAGGCACACTACATATTCAGTTCGTATAACAAAAATAATGCACCACTCAGCCAATCTCCACTCTGAGAGATCTTGGCCTTATATCAGACTTTGGCAAATGGGTGTGAATTTTTATCTTTTCCTGTCATAGTAAGATACTGAAGACACGGCATATATCAATTTTCTCCCATGTTGTTCATGCCAATTTTTCAATTAACTGACGAATTGCCTCTCTGGTTTCTATCTTGTTTCGACCTCATCATGGCAAGACTTTAGAGTGGCATGGAGACAAAAAGGGGCTCTGGAGAGGCCAGTGCTATACCCATGGTCAAGGCAGTTCATGTTTTGCTAGTAACAGAGACAGAGCAGTGATCAACAGGGGTCAGCCACAGCTGCATTTCCTTCTAAGGTTATGGGGTCTAGGCTAAGGGAACTAGATACAAACTTCACGAATAGGCTGAGAAAGCCCAGGTCAGGTGGGACCTTGGTAGTAGCAGGAGAAGTGGAATTGTTCTGCTCTTTAGAATTCTAGCCAGGATGGGAGTTGAGGACCTGAGTTTGCCCCACCAGAACCCATGTTAAAAGAGAGGGGGAGGGCATGGTGGTAATGCTTGTAACTGAGGAGGTGGAGACAGGAAGGTTGATGTGGCTGCTGCCCGGGCAGCCTCACTGAATTGGCAGTGACTCCTAGGCAAGTGAGAGACCTTATCTTAGAATAAAACAAGACAGAAAGCAACTAAGGAATGACAGCTTAAGTTGACTTCTGGCATCTACATGTGAGCATGCTGGTGCACACACATGCATGCACACAAACACACACAGTGCACACACATACAAACATGCACACCGCATACAAAGTGAAACTAGAAAAGAAACCCAGCGTGACTAGTGTGAGTCAGAATGTTCAGGACGAAGATGTCTCAGCCCTATCATGGGACTCATGTTCTTTTATCACACACATGGGATGTGAGATGGTGGGACTGAACCTACAACTGTAAAAGAAACCCCGGACTACCCATAGGACGCAACAGACAGCCCTGGCTGGTGGCAAGACTTTATCAGTGAAGGGAAAAAAAACCTGGAGGAAGGGAAGGCGAAGAAGCATGTCAGCTGACCAGCCAGGGAGTGTAAACTAAATAAGTAAATCTGGGAAGTGTGGCCCGAGCAAGACTTCACATCACTGTGTGAAGTTAGACACTCTAGACATCAACCCCTGTTCTGTTAGAGGCCACGTGAATGCAGGAAGCAGGCCGCATTTCCAGCAGGAATGCAATTTTTCTGTCTCACGGTTTTAAGTCAGTGTTAGGACTAGGTAGCATACATATGATAATAAGATGTGTGACTATGATACAATATATTTTGCAGGTACAACAGTGAGCTTCACTTTGCTGTACAGAGACCTTTGGGTGAAGAGTTGGCTTACTGAAGAATGGTCTTTAGCAAAAGGAAGGGTTTGCCTCATGCCAGTCAGGGAAGGCACTGAGCTCTTTGCAAATTTTCTTCTTGAGGAATGAGTGCAAGTCCTTAACATGTGGTCTAAGAAGTCTGTCTCCACCCTTGTCCAAAAGAAGCTAGACAGGCAGTTTGATAATCAGAAAAAGGTTCTTTTATGAACACACTGGGAACATTCTAGGTGGCTGGTGCCTCAGGGTCAGAGGTTAATCTATTTAATATTTTAAATTCAATTGTGTGTGTGTGGATGTTTTGTTCACATGTATGTCTGTGTATCATGTATGTGTCTGGAGGCTAGAAGAGGGCACGAGCTCTCCTGGAAACTGAGTCACAGAAGACTGTGAGATACAATGTGGGTGCTGGGAATCAAACCAGAATAAACCAGTGGATGCCCTTACTTACTGATCTAGTTAAGATCTACATATCCAGATAATGCATCTTTATAAAGAACAATGGTGTGGCTAAGGCTTTAGATGCCTCTGTGATGTTTATATAAACAAAGACAGAATAAACTTACATGCACCTGTGTCTATTTTATAGAGAACATACATATCTTGATAGATGATAAAATCATAATTACTGCTAAACATAAAGGGTTAACACACAAGTGAGGGTGATGCTGAGAAGTCCCATGATCTGTGATGACAGGCCAGCATGCCTCAAGGGGTGTCACAGAATACTTGCAACTCAAAACTTAAATTCCAGCTGCTCTCCTGGAACATGTTAAACAATTTCCAAAGGCTCAGTGTCCTCATCCTATATGCGAACTTAATAAAGACAGCAACCTCAACAGCCTAGTGTTGTATCAGAGTAAAAAAAAAATAGCATCATGCAGCCATTTTGCACAATGACCAGCACATGATAACAGGCCAATAAACATTAGCCACCACCACCATAGCTAATAACACAGTGCATCATATAATTATGTCTAGGATGATTAGAAAATACAAACAACACCTTGGAGGTAATGACGAAGGTCAACTGCAGGTCTGACATATCAGAGAAGCACTTGATAATCTTTCCACCAGGACCCAGCACACCCACACTGTATTATTTGTGCAAACAACATCTATCATTATTGTTTTAAATTGAATTATGTGCTGGGGACACAGCTCAGTGGATAAGCACCTAAGTTTGATCCTTAGTACCCTGTAAGAAGGCTAGGAGTGGTGAAATGTGCCTATAATCCCCTGCACTAGGGGTCAAGGGGGACCCCTGGAACTCTTTGGCCAGTCTTTATAGCCTGTTTGACAAGTCTCAGGCCAGTGAGAGACCTAGTCTTAAAACACAAAGTGGATCATGACTGAGAAGGGTCACTCAAGGTTGTGGGTGTGTGCTGCATGTCTACACCCTCAACCATGAAAACATACATGTATATGAGCACATAATTGTACATAATACAACACAACAAACTACTTGAATTACTACACAAGTTTGGAAAGGTTGGAAGAATCCTAGGGATGGATACTCATGAAGTAAGAGTTTTCCAGTCACTTGACCATGAGTGGGGTACATTCTAGAAGGACCCTGTCATTAAGTAGGGGCAGTCTAAGGATCTGTATGATCTTCTTTAAATGGAGACTCCTAGGAGAGGGGAAGCCATCACCACAGGTCTAAGTGGGATCCATCAAACACACTCAGACCTAAGGGTGGAGGTACTATAATAGGGGACAAACAAGCAAACAAGGAAACAAACAAACAAACAAAAAAACCCTAAAAGATATAAAGGCCAAATTTATCATCTGATTCTCCCAAAGAACCATCTTCCATGAATCACTAGCCATCTGAGATTGGCTGTAATAGGAGTCATTACCATCTGGTTACAGGGTAAGGGAATTTCCAGTCCACAGAGAACATGGATAAGACCCCAGAAGGTCAAGGAACAGGGTAAGGCGACAGCTGCAGCAGATAGACAGACTGCACCTGTTCTGAGGTCTGACTCACAGGAGGTAAGAAGAGGGGTAGGGGCTGGGCAAGGATCAGAGAGAACCCACACTGACCACACAGAAGGCCACAGGTGGCATCAGGCAGGAGGAGCCCAAGAGGCTAAAACAAAGGTCTAATTTTTTTTTCAAGAAGCTGTGAACCAAGAAGAGATCTTGACATGGGGAGAGAGAGCTTCAATCCCACACATGCCCAGTAGTATCCGTGGGCTGATGACTGCCCTACTCAGTGCTTTCCAGCCTTGTTTTGTGAGAGGGTATCTGACAGCACCCCGAGTATCTACCCACTAGATGCCAGCAGCTACCCACCTGTACACGCCTGCCCTCGCCAGCAAGGAAGACACGACTCCGGGTAGATCTTCTTCATGCAGTTTTAATCAGGACTTTTAAACTGTTTCTTCTGGTTCGCAAGAGAGAGAGAGAGAGAGAGAGAGAGAGAGAGAGAGAGAGAGAGAGAGAGAGAGAGAGAGAGAGAGAGAGAAAGCCGGGGGACCCCTGCACAGGCTTAAATACCCTTGAGCTAACCAACCCCAGTGAGCCACGTGGACCCTGCAGATAGGCTACTCTAATGCAGAAGCAGACAGGCTGAACAGACTTAACCAATTAAGGGCTTGTTTATGCCAGTGAGCGTTCATCCATGGGGAGGTGGAAGGCGGAAGCCAACGCCACTTTAAGGCGTGGCACTTCGCGGCTCTCTACACCCACCCATCTGCAGACATTTTCAGATAACTTCTTATTTCAGGGACAGGTCATAATAACCTACAGACGGGAGCTCTAATTTTTCACTTGAGAGGTTTTCTCTTTGTTGTGAAAGGCTTGCAAGGGAGCTGCTGGTGCTTCCAGACTCACCCTTCTTCCTCAAGTCATGGAAGCAGATGAAGGCTGTCGCACATCCACAGCATGGAAACATGCATGGCAGATGCCATTCATTTTTGTTTTTCCTGAACTTTGTGCTGCCACAGGATGCTCGCTGTACTGTGGTGAGGTGCCACTTCCCCTCTCTGGGGCTGTGGGTCTGCCATGGATGGACTATGACTCCTTCCTGTTTATATCCCTGAAACACAACAGGGTTCATGGCAATCCTACTTTCTCCATGAACATCTGTTAGTTAATTGAATAAGATAATGAATGAAGCAAGGAATAGGACACAGGAAAATGTGTGCTGTCTATACACCATGAGAGATTCCTCCCTTCCCAAACGCCACTGTGCATTCATTGCTCTGTCTGGCCTTGCACTGTGCTGGGAGTGCCAAATTTACCACTGATTCCCACATCTACAGGAACTCACCCAAAGAGCAGAGGCATGAAACACAGACTTTTTCCAGATTAAGGGTTGATGTCTAATTCTCCAAACCAGGGGCTGCCACCCAGTGACATGCTCACAGTCATCATGGGTAACATCTGTTCCCATATTTGACATGCTCTCTGCAGCCAGGATATGGCTGATCTTCAGGCTGCTTGGTGCCAAGCAACACATTGCTCTGCACTGTGTGTCACTCAGATGAATGTGGCCTCCTCTTTATAGCTGGGTGTACAGCCAAAAGGTTACCATCCCCTTGAAAAAATAAATGAAACATTTGTGTATGCTGTGAGTTGTCAAGTCAGTGCACACACGTTATCAAAAGAGACCACATTCCAAGGAGATTTGGGTTCATTTAGACACAAATGTTCTCTTCCCTAAGAAAGTTCTTATGAGCAGATCTCTGTGAGTTCAAGGCAAGTCAGGTCTACAAAGCTAGTTCCAGGACAGGCTCCAAAGCTATACAGAGAAACCCTGTCTGAAAAAAACAAACAAACAAAAACAGAAAAAGAAAAGAAGGAAGGAAGGAAGAAAGGAAGGAAGTTCTTATGTGCTCAGTTTACACAGCCCAGCAAGGAGAGCTTGGAAAGTGTGCAGAATGCCAAAAGGAACCAGGACCAGTTACAAAGCCTTAGTCTCCAGAACCCACAGAAAAGAAAATGCCAGGCATGGTCGAATACACTTGCAAAGCCAGCTGCCAGCTCTGGGAAGGAAGGGACAGGTAGATCACTGAGGCTGATGAGTCAGACAACACAGAGTTCTTGGCAAGTTCCAGGCTGGTGAGATAGTCTCCAGAAAAAGCAAGTGGACAGGCTGTCCTCTAGCCTCAGGATGTACCCACACATGCACCTGCACATACACGGACACATGTACACCTATTCCCACATGTGCCTGCACACACACACACACACACACACACACACACAGGTACATGTGCACTCATGCATGCATAAATTGATGCATGCTCTTCAGCAAAACCAATCATCTTAGTCTCTGTTTTATTGCTGTCCATGACCAAGGTGACTCTTGTAAAAGAAGGCATTTAATCAAGAGCTTGCTTACATATTCAGAGGGTTATTTCATTATCATCATGGGGAAAGCATGGTGGCACATGTGTGACCAGAGCAGTAGATGAGAGCTACATACACCACGGTGGGGAGCAGAGAGTAGAGAAACAAAAAGCAGGTAGTCAAACTTAAAACATTAAATCCTTAAGACCAGCTATATGGCAAACCAATTCTAACATACAATTTCTTACTCTATAATATAAAATTCCCTGCAGTTCGAATAAGAAGCTGGAAGCTCATCTACAGATACAAGCTCAACTGGGAACTCCAGCTGTCTGCCTCTTCTTCCTCAGTGAGTTTCTGCTTTATGCTGTAAACTTTCAATTTAATAGTGTCTCCTTCATTTATTCTCTCCATCAGAATGGAGTCATCTGCTGAATGCTGTAAGCTCCTGACTGGATGATGTTTTGCCATCTGTCTGCTGCTTCTGTCTGTCTGCTACTCCCTATTTGCTCTTTTACTTTCCCTCACTTGACAAGCTTCCTCACTTCCCCTTACTTAACAAGCTCATTCATTCAAAACTGAATATCTGGTTATAGCTACAGTAGGTCATTCTCTGAACTATGCAGGAAGATGAGGTCTGGAGTCCAAGGACAGTCTAGGCTGTGCAAGGTGTTCCAAATAGCCTGGGAGGAGGTGGAAAGCAATGGCCACTGTCATTGGCTTTAAAGAGAAGGAGGCAAAGGAGATGAGGTTGTGGGAGGGTGGACTAGCTGCTGCTTTTCTTGTTGCTATGACAAAGTACTTAACAAAGATAAGGAAGGAAGAATTTGTTTTAGCTTGCACTTAGATAAGAGAGACCTTGTGGGAGACAGAGACAGGAGCATGAAGCCACTGGTCATAACACAGTCACAGTTAGGAGGCAGAGAAGATTATGTTGTTTTCCCCCTTGTTATTCAGTTCAGGCCCCGAGCCCACTGCATGGTGGGTCATGTCACCTCAGTTAACCTGGACACACCCACATAAAATACTCATGGTGATTCCAAATCTTGTCTAGTTAACAAAGAAGATGAATCATCCTAGGAGGAGAATATGTGGGAATAAGAAAAGTAGAGTGGGCAAGTAGAGGAACAATCTAGAGAAACCAATCACTGGACAGGAAGGATAGTGGCTCCTATCCTTCAAGGCAAAATGTTACTGGAGAAGTGAGCCTACGGCTGCCTCAAAATTAATGCCACATTGGCACAGACTTTTCAATTCTTCTCACATTTGCAATAAGGCAGCAAATGTTGGTGATGGTTGGAAATGTGGAAGATAGAGGTGGACAGATAACAGAGTGTGATTCCTTGTCTCTGTGACACACAAAGGACCATGTAGCCAACTATGAAAAAGGAAAGCTGTGCACAAAACCCCACACAGAGCATTCACAACAGCAGCAAAGGAATCGATTTGCTAAGCTGTAATTGTTTTTATATTTATAATCTCACCAATAAATTAAGGTTTAGTGTTCTAATTACACTGCGTATTCCAGGACCTGACCATGCTGGGCTTACTCACTCCACAGCTGGCAGATGGTGTGAAACAGATGATCCTCCTGTGGGACTCACAGAGAAGAGGTGACCGTATACAGTATTTCTTAGCTGTTCTGACCATGTTTATGATTCTAGCCCAACTATGCATCACCTACAATGTCTCTGTTGTGTCCTCATTTCAAAACTTAGTAATTTTTATTGTCCATCTTTTTAGAATGGATTTTTATCATTACACAGAAATTCAGGTGCATTATTAGGAAACACATTGTTGAATGATGGAGCCTATGTGTCTCTCAGGTGGATTTCTTGCTCTAACTAAATACTTTTTATTCAAAAACTTGTAGAAAAGGTCTCCTAAGACTGCAGTGGCTTCTGAGCAGCTGAACCCAAACTACAGACCAGACTACTATCACGGCACAGAGCTGGAGGAAGGGTGTGGGAATTAAATGTTAGCCCTCACATGTGGCATGAAATCTCTGTAAACAACGAGAAGGTCAACAGTGACCCAATATGACACACAGAATCCTTTGCTGGTATTTCCAAAGTGCATGGCAAATTCCAATTATCATCTGGTCCTCTCATGTTGGGGCCAGCATCTTGCCAGAAACATGAATCAACCCCAAAGGCAAAAAATATAAAACAGATAAAAAGAAAGCCTGATCACTCTCGTACTCCATACTACAAGGTCCTTAGAACACAGAATTGGTGATATGAAGCATGTGGTCATGTGACTATACTCAAGTGATTCAGTTTCACCCTGGACTACATCTACACATTCATGGCTTTTGGCGCCTGGAGCATTAACACACTTTCCCAGCAGAGCTATCTGCATGGCTAGAATTTCTAGTTTTTTGAGAACCAGATAACAGGTGTGGAGGGAAGAAAGCTGGGTACTCTATTTGCTTGACCCTCAGGCTTTCTGGTCACTTTGTATGCATTAGCAATTCTACATATTACACTATGAAAATATAATTAAAATAATTAATGATGTAAGTAAAATATTTTAAAATTTTCATTACAATACCATTGCTTCTCTTATAGACTCAAAAAACAAATTGTCACTTACAAACATTTTTTTTAAATGTATCAAATAAGTTTAAATCATGGGGATTTTAACTAATGTTAATTTGTTTTTAAGTATATAAAATGTTTTTTAAATTATGGCTATATTAATATTAAATATTATATTTTCTATCATGACTAAACATTTTGGTTTTTTATTATAAAGTAAAATTCTAGAACCACTTTTGCAGTCAAATGACTGCATAGCTATGCGTCTCCATGATAAAACACCATCCCAAAGCAACTTATGGGAGAAAGGCTTTGTTTGGCTTAAATCTACAATTGATGGAAGCCAAGGCAGGAGCCTGTAAGTAGAAACAGATGCAGAAGCCATAACTGCTTTCTGGTTAGTTCCCATTGGCTTGCTCAATTACCTTCCTTATATACCGTGTACAGGCTCACTTACCTAGCAATGGCACATCCCACAGTGTTCAGGTCACCTCTGCACTAGGTAACAATTATGAAAATGTCCTACAGTCACATCCTTTGATTAAGGGAATTCTTCATGTATGATTCCCTCTTCCCAGGTGACTATAGGCTCATATCAAGTTGACAGCTGAAGCTAACCATGACATCATGGGTGCTGATATATGGTCCAATAACAACATATGTAAAGAGATTCAACAATAATGGACACTTATCTTTCTTATCCACCTAGATAAGAAGAACTAAGATGATGGCTTCTGCAGCATGGGGACCTGAATGTAATTAAAGATTTGAGAAATGACACAACTGTTTGTGTATCTTGAGACTTTTCTCAGAGCTCAGCATGTATGGGTGGCTTTTAAGTATCTTTTATGTGTATGAGTGTTCACCTGCATGTATGTATGTGCACCACATGTATGCAGTGCCTGCAGAATCCAGTAGAGGGCATCATATCCCCTGGAACTGGAGTAGCAAATGGTCAGGGGTCACCATGTAGGTTTTGGGAAGTGAATCCAGGTCCTGTGCAAGAGCATCCAGTGCTCTTAGCCTCTGAGAAATCATTCCAGCCTCCAATTGTCCTTTCTTTCTTTCTTTCTTGCTTGCTTGCTTTTTATTTTACATATTGATCCCAGTTCTCCCTCCCTCTTTCTCTCTCTCCCACCCTGCCATGCCCCCCGACCACCCTCCCCTCCCATCCTCCCCCACTCTGCATGTAGGGTTGATGCCCTCCAGGAGGAGTCATCTACATCTGTCAAGTCATTTGGAGTAGGGACTAGGACTTCTCTCCTGTCTCTAGGTTAAGGGAGTCTCCCTCTATGGGGGATGTGTCCCTAAAGTCATTTGTGCACCAGGAATACATCTTGGTTCCACTGTCTGAGGTCCCTTAGACTGCTCAGGCCTTCTAGCTGAGACCCATGTTCAAGGAGGTCTGAGTCAGTCCCATGCTAGATTCCCAGCTATCAGTCTGGGGGCCCATTAGCTCCTCCTTGTTCAGGCAGCTGCCTCCATGTGTTTCTGCAGCCTGGTCTTGTCCTCCCTCTCTGTATCTAGATTCCTGTTTGTCTCAGTGTTTAGTTGTAGGTGTTTGCTTTTGTTTCCATCAGCTACTAGATAAGGGCTTCATGATGGTCGTTGATCTCATCAGGAAAGGACATTTATGGTAGCCTTTTCATTGTTGCTCAATGTTAGTTGGGGTCGGTCTTGTAGCTCTCTGGACATTTCTCTAGGTTCAATTTTCTCTTTAAATGGCTCCCTCTTTTATGGTCTCTCTCCAACTTTTCTTTCTTAATGTCAAAACTCATCTGTACCATTAAGTGACAGGAGTATAGGTGCTTCTTGCATAAAACTTTCAAAAGAGGAAAAAGTCTGGAATGTGTCTGTTCACATTATGAGTCTTTGGCAAAAGGCCTGACAGGAGAAAAATGAAGAAAGAAGAAAAACTAAAAGATGTGATGGTTTCTCTAGACTCATCCCTGTGGTCCCTTGACTGTTTCTCACCATGGTGAGGCACAGAACCATAGGAAATATATGGGAGGAAAGGGGGATTCATCTCTTGGTGGAAAGAGAGGGAGAGAAAGGCAAGGGTTGGGTAAGATCTAGTGTAACACGAGTTCTAATTGGTGTTAATAATAAAAACCCACAGCTAGATACTGAGGCAAATGCTGAAAGCAGAGAAAGAAAAGAGCAAGCCATAGTCAACTCTTAACCTTGCTCACTTCTCAGCCTAAAGAGGCTGAGTTCCTGTCTCCTCCCACTGTATATTCCTCTCTCTGCCCAGCCATATCACTTGTCTGCTGGACAGGCCTCCAGACCTCTGTGGTTAACCAGTGGCTAGCTCTGTCCTCTAATCTTCACACAATCTTTATTTGTAAGAGTATAAGCAAGATATCATCACAATCTACATCCACAAACTACTTGTCTGTGCCAGTGACCCCACTGACTGGCACTATCTACGGGTTTCCCGTCATCCCCAAAACCCCATGGAATTTTGACTTCATTATCTGTGGATTAATGCATCAACTAAGTCCTGGATCCCTTCTGACCCAGTCACTTTTCAAAAATCCCACTCTAGACATTGCAAGGGGAACCTCAGTTGAATGACTTGGGGCTGGGAGGCATTTCATATGCAAACTATAGATTGTCTCCCTGGCTCCTAAGACTGACATCTATCTGATAGTGCAGAAAGCAGGTACTTTACCTCTAGGTGTCCCCAAAGTTCTGGTTAAGTCCAGAATTCCTCAAGAGTCCCAATTCAGAGTCTCCACTGAGCCTGGGGGTGAACACTTAACTATGAGCCCCTGAAAAGATGTAAATGCAGATTACAGACTTCTGACATGGCACAGAGCCAGCACCCCATAGCCAAAAGGAGGAACATGACACCAAAGAAGAATTCAAGCAAATCAAGACTGGAACTCAGAAGGGCAAACATCGGTCCCTATAGCTTATGCCCAGCATCTGGAACATGTGGTTGTTTGATATAATCCTCTAAGGGCTTGAGCAACTGCATTCCTGTGGTCTAGCTGGTAGCACAGCACGTGACCACTGTCTTGGCCAGGAGCTACCCACCAGCTCTGGCTTTCCTTGGCAGGCATTTGTGCTCTTGGCATCTCTTACTTCCTGGAAGCTCCATTGTAACTTTGGCTCTCCTCTCACAGCTTCACACATTGCCTGGCAGCCCAGATCTTCCTTAGAAATATGAGTGGAAGCCTCTATGACCCCATAATTCTTTCATCTTTCATGCCTGCAAAATAAACAATGCATGAACAATGCCAAGATCTGTTGCTAGCCATACCAGTATTCAGTCCCATTTGGACCACAGCTGTAGTGGCCTCTGGGTAGATGGAAAGAAACTGAATGGAAATAAATTGTATGAAAATAAATTCCAAAGTAACAAATTCTTAGACAGCCCTTATGTGATCAGGATGCCCTGGAGCTCCCTTCTCAAGAATGATCTTCTCAAGAAAATATTTCAAAGGTATCTATACCCTTGAGCCTGCCATGATGTAGTTGGGTTGACACCTGAGATATGTTCATAGCATTCCTCTCACCCAAGTTTTAAGTACCTGGCTACTTCTGGAATTGCAGCGATGACTTGGTGGTTAAAGTGTTCCCTCTGTAGGAATGAGATGTGAGTTCAGATTCCTAGAATCCATATAAATGCCAGATGGGCATGGTGGCCAGTCTGCAATTCCAGACTTGAAATGCAGAGACAGAAAAACCACAGAGTGAACTGGGTAGGAAGACTAGACACATCAGCGAGCTCTGAGAATGATTGAGAGACCTTGACTCAAGGAATGCGGGAGAGTGGTTGAGGACCTCAAGCTGCCACATGCAAACCCATGAGAGTGCTTGCATGTGCTTGTATGCACATCACACACACACACACACACACACACACACACACACACACACACACACATACACACATGTACAAACATACACATACACACACATTCACACACTCACAACACACACACACACATACACACATGTACAAACATACACATACACACACATTCACACACTCACAACACACACACACACCATTTATACACATGAAAAGAAAACAAAACAGAAATTACTTGACTATTTTTTAATGGAATTAAAACCAGACCTTCCTTGGAAACATATCTTCGTTCATTCGTATGATTCCTTTCCTGCCAAACTGAAAGCTTTTCAAGCTCTGCTGGTTAATGTTTTATGCCCAGCCCTCACTGTAAATCTTGCTAAAGGTAGCCAGCAGTAACCATGCCACAGCCTTGTTACTCTGCTGTTTCTAAATGCCCCTCACCACATTAGTCTACTGCATAGCCTCTGGGAATTGACAAAGTGCAGGTAGATTCTTTGAACTCATATAAAGTGAACAACCCCAATTCTCAGGCAAAATATAACAAGCCATCTGCAAAAGGCAACATAAAGGAGGAAAGATGGTTTATCTTATCTGGGCTTATAGTTTCAGAGAGCCTGATTTGGATATGAAATCACATGGTTCTGTTTGTTCTGTGCCAGTGTGGTAAACCCTATTTTGGAGGGGAGTCAGAGTGAAAATAAATCTGCTATACCATTGTAGACAAAAGGAGAGGGGCCAGTTTCACCATGAATCACTCAAAGACACCCCAAAGTGACCCACTTACCCCCCCAATACTTCTGGAAACTGGGAAGTGACATACTTCCTAGTTCTACCAACTTCCTCTCAGTAATAGCATCAGATTATGAGTTTATCCACATATTAACCCTCTAGCTAGGTCAGAGAATTCATCAGCAAATTCATATTCCCATGTATTGCATTTGGGACCAAGTTTTCAGTGTGTACATATTAATACACCAAAAACTGAACACATGAAGATGACAGCTGAGTTATTCTGTGCTCCCACATAATGATAGCACTTCTAACAAAGGGGACATGGTCCTCAACTTCAGTTGTGTCTCCAACACTGGAGTGATGGAGCTGGAGAGAAAGCTAAATAGTTACAAAGGGTCTTACAAAGGGTCAGAGTTCAGGAGAGCTGTTCCTAATCCTTACCACTTGCAACACTTGGGAGAGCAGGCCCTGAATCTCAACAGAACTGCACAATATACCTCAACAGGACAACACAATAGAGCCAACCCTGTTAGCACAGGTGTGGGTGAGCCAGTCCTGAATATGTGAGCCTGGGAGAGCTGTTCCCATTTCTTATCTGGTAGACCAACCCTACAGTTGCCCAGCCCCAGATCCAATGTTATGACTTGGCCTGCCCCAACATCTACCCCATCTATGATCTGCTGGAGTATGTGAAGGGACCTGACCCACAGACCCAAAGATGCAGGATTTCCACAACACAGGGCAACAACAGGATATCCAAGAGGAGTCCCAGTGAGGGTCCAGCATCAGTAGTGTAGTAGGAACCAGAGGTCTCAAACCAGACTGATGATACTTTGTAATAAACACTTGCAAATAAAAGTTTGGATAAAGGGGTTTACAGCATGACTTATTATGTCACACTGCAGTTTCAATGACAAGATTTTTAATTTTTATTTATTTTTTATTTTTTTCTCTTAGATTTTGTTTTAATGGGGTTGCAGGGAAATAAATGGGGTCAAGATACATGGTGTAAACGACACATAGAATAAAAAAGGGGAGGTCAGAGCTTGGTTCCCAGCACCCATGTAAGGAAACTCATAACTACCTATAATTCCAGTTCCAGAGGACACAGTGACCTCTCCTGGCCTCTTCAGGCGCTTTGTATATGTCTGCACACACACACACACACACACAGACATGATAAAAATAAAATTTATCTAGGGGAAAAATAAAACAGGTAGGTGAGTAGAACTTTTAAGATCCCCAGGGAAGCTGGCCATCCCCATTTGTGGATTCTTGCTCCTTTTAGTACCACAGAAAAAACAGCAACCATTTGACATAGACTTTCACAGTTAAGATTTGATTCCAAGTTGACATCTAGCATAAATCCCCAAATGTCAACACGATTGGTTGTTTCATCTCTGACATAAGAACCTGTGTCTGTGAAGAGCAAAGACCCACATTTATTCACATATTCCATCATCACAAAAGGTGTATGCAAGCATTAATTAGTGTCGTTAAAGGTGTATACAAGCATTAATTAGTGTTGTTATTTGTTTCTTCATCTTCCTTGTCTGTCCTGGATAAAAAAAAACCAAATAATATTTTTTGGTGAGGTTAATTTCTAATAAGTTCTAATATGGTTAAATCTAACACTACAAAGTGAGGGCTGATCTGTATCCCTCAGGAGGCTCATTACCTCAAATTGGTAGATGACCAGGACAGGGTGCTTTTGTCCCATGAAGTCCCCAGGAGTGCATGGGGGGGCAGATCATCCAGACTCACTCTTCTCCCTCCCCCTCTCACACCTGTGAACAATGTCACAATCTGCAAAACTATCCAACAGAAACAGCAGCCACTGATTCCATCAGGGGACAAATTTTGAGAAAGGAGATCTTGTGTCACACAGCAGTGGTATGTCAGTCTGTCTGCATGCAGGTGTCTACACTTGCCTGACTGGAAAATGTGCTACTGATGGGACCACGGGATCTGTTACAGACACGCCAGGGGAGAAAGAGAAAGAGCATGGCTCCATACAAGAAATAGCTGTCATTTTTAAGGTAAACACGGGTGGGGTGCGCTTCAAAACTTTCACAAATAGAGCATGTGGAGTCGTGCGTGTGTGTGCATGCGTATTTCTTTCAGACTATTCTAATTAAGGTGGGAGTCCGTAGAGAATATCATTTTGTTCACATCTGCACTGGACTCTTCTGCAACTCCAAAAGGAGATACATTTCTGATTATCTGCTAAAAGAGCAAAGCTCAAACACAGAATTAGAAGAGAAGGAAACGTCACTGCTAGGACTCTGGCAGGTTAGAGGTGGTGAGAAAGGAGATTAGTCAAGAAGACCCGGAGCTGCTGTCATGAGCAACTTCATGAGTGGAACCGGATGGGGTGGGAAAAATGCTGAAAAGGTCATGGGGTACGGGCTTCACACAGGGGTGTCTGTGATGGATGCCAAAGCCATGTTGAATGTCCATGCTGGACACCAAGTGGGATGCAGGAATCTGGGGACCAGATGAGGAGTGAAACCAGAGAGGGAATTCTTCAACACTGAAAAATCACACCCCCAGTTTCCATGTAACCACCTTGAGAGAAGACTGGAAAGGACTCCAGCACTGTCTTGAGCTATTGCAAGAGACAGAAAGGGACAGCCAAGACCTGGCAAAAACACAAAACTACCTGTGTTTTGAAACAAGGGGCAAATTGTCACAAAATCAAACATCAGTGAAATGCGACACCTTTTAACTAGGGTTAAGTGGGGTCTGAGAACTCAGTGCAGGACTACAGTGTGGAGATCTCCGTGATACTTGGGTGGAGACTGGACAAGACACTCTTGTGGGATCGTCTCAGCTTGGATGAGGAAGGGAGTGTGAGCTGAAAGTTGAGCTTTGCAGAGGTGACTGTCAGATGAAAGGTGCTTTGTCTCAATTGTTCTGATGTGGGTTACTCAGGAAAGGAAAATTGGTAACAGATCGTAGGGCCTCAAGGAGAAGGCATCACTTCACATCTGAGCAGAGCTGGAGGGATGAGTGAGACATGGATCCCCAGAAGGAGACACAACTTTTGTTGTGAGAGGATCCTTGCAGAACAGAGAGCACTTTTCTAGTTATTGTGACCAAATACTAAAGGGAGGAAGAGTTTGTAAGAGGGGTACAGTGAGAACAGCAGGAAATGAGGTCAAACTGCACTGTATTGGTGGCATGATGACCCAAATGTTCTAAGTCACACACACACACACACACACACACACACACACACACACACACACACACACACTCTGTTCTTTGCTGTGGGCTTTCTTCTTGGAACACTGCCACCACCCCCACCACCCCACCACCCACACACACTGGTTACAGTACACTGCCACACACACACACACACACACACACACACACACACACACACACACACACACAGAACTAGATGAGACAGAAGGAAAAGAATATCTCAGGCAGGCAGAGTGCAACAAATTATCTGAACCAACATTAGCAAGTAAAAGAAAGAAATCTATTTTAAAATTTCATGACTTCCACGATGTTTACATCTATAGTTTTAAAATGAATTCCTTGACTTCTTGTGAGTTCAATTTTGAAACTCAGAAATAGATGTCCACAAAAAGTATTAAAATAAATTATAAATAAATAAATGTCCACATGAGTAAGTTTTCAAATGGGCCTTTTATGCTATATCCTGATCAAACAAAATCTAAGTCTTCAGTCAAATTCATTTAAGTTAAAAATGAACTGGAAATGAGTCACTTGGTTGGAGAAAACAGAGCCAATTTGAAATCTTTAAGACAAAAACCAGCATTTGAAACTCTTTTTTTTTTTCTAATTTCAATTAGAAATGTATTAATCTGTGTAAGATATTCCCTAAAGGAAAATCTGTCACTATAGTCAGATACTGAAATAAAAACACTGTATTGTAGAGATGAACAGCTAGTATGTGCTAATTCAAAAGAAAATAACAAATAAGTTTGCCATATTCTCTTCCATAGCTGTGATGACATAAGCAAGTCTCAGAAAGCTGGGCTTTATGTAATAGCTGCCAGTGGGTAATTTTGACGGACTATGCTGGGGAAAAGAGTTAAAGAAGAAAATAATCTAATATTGACAGTTTATTTTGGCTGGAGTTTCCTCTACTTTCTAGACTTATTAAATGCTTCTGGCCTCATATGTTATAGTAATTGTGTGGTTGACTTACTGTTGTGACTGTGGTGAAACTGAAAGAGATTGTGTTTTAAAGCAGCCACTCTTGAATCAAAATGTATCAGAACTGTTTGGCAGTGTTATTCTCTTGGTATAACCAAAGATACTTTGTCCTGTCTATGGGCCAGTGTCTATCCCATGACTGGAAGGGAGTCCTGGCTTTTAATGGGGGTGAGAGCCCCCTGGTGGACGGGGAAAGCAGGTTGCTGGCCCAGTTAGGGGTGACAATGGGGAAGAACAGCTTTGTCTGTCTTCCAATTCCCCACACATGCTGGAGAGGGATCTTTAAGGAGGATCTACTTTTACACTTAAAATTTGAAGCTGCAAATTGAATGGCAGGGCATGTATTTTATAATGGACACACCACACTGTCCAACATGAAATACAGACTTCTCACTGGAATTCAGGTTAAAGATGGGTTGTTATGAAAAACTGGCTGAGGTCATGGAACTCTGATGATCCCTTAGAGGCAAGAAAGGAAAGAAAGCAGGCCTGACTTCCTCAGAGAATTTCATACTGTCCCTAAAGTTTCATCCCAGAGCCTGTTCACACTCACCGGCAGGGAATGCAAAAATTCAGTGTTACGTCCACACTCTCTCTGAGAGCATACATCGAATATTCTCTAAAACACTGATTCCACTCGAACACCATAAGGACATTAGAATGAACCTCACCTTGTCTGCCCTGTTTTACACATAAGAACTAAACTCCCTACAGGACAGGGTTTTCCCCAGAGGACCAGACAGATGAGGGCAGAGAAAGCTTGCACAGCTCACTCAGCTGCATGATCACTGGGTCCCTGGCAAACCTGCCTAGCCTTAGTCTAGTCTAACGCAGTGCAAAACAATTCACACAATTCCTTTGAGAATCATCCATCTAAAATTGTTACAGAAGTATTGCTTCCCGTGACTCGGCCACTGGGAGAAGGTCAGACTCCTCCAGTACATTATCTAAAGTTGCAGGGGGTGAGACTACAGCCTCAGGACCCTTGAATGGGTGCTCCAGCACTGAAATGCATCCATGGAACTCTTTTCACATTTTTTTCCCCTTTGAGATAGTCTCACTAAACTGGCAGCTCTGACCTTGAGTCCATGTTGTCGTCCAGAAATACCTTGAACTGAAGATCCATCATCCTGCCTCAGGCTCCCCACTAGCTGGGGCTAGATGTATCTATCTATGCCTGGCAATGTGGCATATTCCTCTCCTCTGGACTTCATTTGTGAAGCAGGTATTGAGATGCCAGACTTGCCAGCTCAAGGCTGTGTTTGGAAGCCAAAGTTTGCTGCGAAAACAGAAACATCTGAAGGTCACTCCTACCCAACCCACAGCACCTCCCTGGGCCATCATCACAGCAGGCTTTTCACTGTGACAAGAAAGAGCTTGCTCTTAGGCAAAAGGAGGCAGTCCTTGAAACCGGTGCCATTTGAGAGGGGATTAAAGGAGACAGCCCAAGGCCTTGAAGAGGAATGTTTCTCCTCTCCAAAGCAACAATCTGCCTCACTCTAAGGCAGCCTGGGGCTAGGATTTGGGAAAGGGCAAGAGCCCCATCTGCCATTTAGTATGAAAAGCGTTTGTAGATAACTGTCTCTGTTAAGGCCTGGACAGGTTTGATTCTACTCTGAGAGGAAAAGTGGAGTTGAACCCAAAGCAGTGACTGTTAAGGAAAGGAAGCCAGATTGCCTTTGAATATGCTCCTTGCTGTCAGATTTTAAAATCCCCCATCCGTAAGTAAAGAGACTGGTGCAGTCTGTTTAGAAAAGATGTGGATACCTGACCCAGAGGGCATGATGAAATGAGTCCCATGCCTGAAAACCATTGTAAACTCATGATCTCCCTATATCCCTTAGAGAAGAGAATGAAGGAGGAATAACTTTTTGTTAACATGAACAGAGAGATGTGGTCTGTAGCAAACAGGTTGTTCCTGGTATTTTTAAGAGTTAAGAAGGACAGTTACTTGAGGAAGAATTTTTGAAGTTACTTTGGTTGGTTTGAAATATGATTTAGAGATGTTTGTGAAGGTGGGGAGCCAAAAGGAAGAGCCAAGAGCCTGACAATGGAGAACTTGTGGCTTATGCACCTGCCTGAGAGTGCTGAAGATCTGAGATCCTAATAGGAATGGGTCAGAGTCTGGGAAGCACCCACTGGGACTCACAGCTTCTTGTTTCTCAAGACAGAGTTAAACCAGGGACACATCCTAGCAGAAAGAAAATGAAGAACATTTTTTTAGGAAGGCGAGAGCTGAGACAAGAAGTAGATGACTGAGCAGGGGAAAGGCATCCACTCAAGGGCTCTGAGCCAACAGTCTCCTGACCTATTTTTATAGGTCACTTACATCACTGCAGCCTTCTGTTTGAACAGCACAGCCTTTCCTGGCACAGGCTCTGCCTGTCATATGTAGCCTACCTGGGGAAGGGTTCCCAATCTTTTTGTCAATGGGTTTCTTTCATGGGCCTGTCTCTCCACACCCCGGCTTTCCTTCCACAAGGTGAAAAACACCTCAGACAACCTGAGCTGAGTGAAGAGACTATGGCTCTCCCCAGTGTGGCTGCATCCCTGGTCCACACTCCTTTCTTCTCTGTGCCCCTCGGGGACTCCTGAATTGTCTCAGGTTGGCCCCAGCCTTTGGGATGCCTCCATACCTCCAAAGGGCTACGAAGTTATCTGCTAAAACAGACTCCCAACCCACATCCTTCCTCTGCAGCTATGATGAGCTACAGGTCCATACCTGTCATGTATTGCTTAGGAAAACATATTTTCCCCCATGCTGTCTTGAATGAAAAGCCATCCTGCGGAGGGTTTCTATGTATAAAGTGGTTGAAAGTCCTCTTTGACTTTCAAATCAAGACAAACTAACGTCTTGGTAAAGTCAAAATAAAACTGAGCACAGTAATGGGATCTCAGGCTGCATAAAACTTGAATTCATCTCTCATGAGAAAGCACATAGCCTTCCAAAGAAGCTCTGCAAAGAGAATTTAAGTCTAATCCTACAGTCCTGGGTTATAAAAATACATGTGCTCTTGCTTCTCACAGAAGACCTCAGATTACAGCTGAGCTGAAATATAGGGTTGAAGTCCCCCACACTTGCTTAGACTCTCCAATCTCTTTCTCAATCTCTTTGATCTCGCTCTCATTCTCTCTCTCATCCCTGCCAGCTCTCTCTACCTGGCTTGTACATGTGATAGAGTAGAAATGGTTCAAAGAAAATCAGGTGCCAGTGGCACACAAGTGGTGTGCAGTGACACTCCGGCTGCGGGGTGTGGATGCAGCATGTCACACCATGAGGATACCAGCAATCAGAGAGCCCTCTCTGGGAAGAATTTGCATTTTTAGAACAAAGCCTAAGGGCTTTTGTGAAAATATTATCTCCATCTCCCAAGAGAGCTGGATGCAGGCCTGCTTAGAAGAATATAGGGGTGGCAAGCCCCTAAAGAAAGGGTCTGGGATGACCAAGAAGGGGAAGGTTGCAGGTGGGAGAGGAAAGATGAAGCAGGAAGGATAGGGCTGGGGCAACAAGAGAGGGGGTAGGAAAGTAGGAAGGAAGCAAAGAGGAAGGAAGCAAGGTAAATTCCCAAGGACGGAGGTCTTCCAACTCCCAAACAAACCATTTAATGGGAGCCAGAGTCTCCCCTGCTCTTTTACATCTGCAACTGATAAAACACGAATGAACATCAGACCAGGCTTCCTTGGGTACCACATTCCCCAACAACAGGCCCTGCGAATGAACAACAGACCAAGCATCCATAGGCACCCAGAAGCTCTGCAAAGGGCTGGGTCTGCTTTCTTGGAGATAAAGGTCCTCTCACAAGCTCTCATCCCACTATGGGACCCAGGAGCACCTCTCTCCCTGGTCACTCTTCATCCTGACCAGTGAACTGGTGTGAAGGAGTGGTGGCACTGATCTCCTTCCATAATTTTACCTCATAGAATGCCAGTATAATGACCATTTAGGTGACACTTATGGCATTTCTCCACTCCTTGGTTTGTGAAATATTGTACTGTCGTAATGTAAAATTGCCATGTGGCAGTTTGATTCGAAGGTGTAAATAACAATGCAGCCATGTAATTTTATGCATGTTTATAATATGTTGTTGTGTGGTATGGCATGATATGTAATAAATATAGAAGCAAGGCAGAGACTCCTGTTCAGCACACACTGCTCGTGTCAATCACTAATCAAGGTCTGCTCAGAGTCAGGTGACTCAGACTTGGAAATCTGTGGTTCAGCCCAGGCTCAGCCCTGCAGTCTGACCAGGCAGCAGTGGAAATGCTGGATCTTGTTAAAATGGTGGCCCCGGATGATCACTACTTTTCCATGAGCTGTGCCTTAGTGGGAAGCATCTTACTGCTCTTAGACACCAGGGAGCATGGGGAACACCAGCCCTCAAAGCATATCCCAGCTCTCTTTCTGTCCACAGGAAGTGGTGGGCCTGTCTACATGTGCCAAGCTCACCTCTTTTGATCTCATGCCATGAGGTTGGTCACCCTGGAGCTGGATGGAATGTTGATGAACTGCCCCACCTCACCCCCACCTCTGCTGCTGCCACCGAGCCCCTTTGGCTAGTTAACCAGGCCACTTTGATCCCCACAGAAGCAGTTTTTTCCTCTTTTCCTTAGTGCTGCAAGTGTGTGCTCTGTCCTGAGACATTTGCACAGAGACTAATTTTGCACACAGACCCTTGTATGGAATTGTCAAAGGGAGAAACCCTCTGCACAGCTGCCCAATGAGGAGCTCCATGGAAACAAGCAAAGCTGTGCTCAACTTCTTCTTGCCCTTTCCTCTCTTTTTCTGAAAGTAGATTGATGGGAGGTGTTATTCTGTAAATATGTTTCTCATACTGGTTAATGAATAAAGCACTGTGGCCAATGGGAAAGCAAGATAGGCGGGGCTAGGAGACAAGGAGGAAAGAGGGAGTAGTTAGGAGGAGTCAACATGGAGAGCCTGGAGAGGTAGAACGCCAGCCAGTCAGCCGCTCTGGCCAGTAAGATGAGCCATGTGGAAATACTTAGTATAGTTGAAATGGGTTAATCATTAAGACAAAGCTAGCTGATAAGCAATGATCATAAGTGGCCAACAGCGTTGTATCAAATACAGAGTCTCTGTGTGTTATTGGGAGCTGGCTTGGCGGCAAGACCAGACCAGTGCTGGGAAAAACCTGCATATAACACAATGGTGTCAGAAGTGGAACTGAGAACTTTCACTTAAAACTTCAGAAAAGCTTAAAAGATAGTTTTTATAAACAAAAGAATAAAGACAAGCAAGGCTTCTTGATAGCAACATTTTTCTGGGTTGGACTCTGTTTTGCTAGAGACAAACAAAGATTTGTGCGGCTCACAATGCCAGGAACTCTACATCTCTCGAGTACCGTGGAAGCTGGCTGGTTCTGAGCAGTGACCCTCTCCACACAGCTAGGCAGAGATCCCAGAAAACACTTCATAACCGTTGCTAGTTCTGAACAATTATCTATAAAGAGAGGCTGCTGAGACAGACCAGTGGGTAAAGTATTTACAACACAAGCATGCAAGCTTGTGTTCAATTCCCAGAATCTAAGTCTAAAAGCTGGGCATGGTGGCTTATGTTTGCAATCCCCGCACTGGGGAGGGGAAGCAGGTGGATCTCCTAGGTTTGTTGGTCAATTATTCTAACCATAAAAGGTGAGGCCCCAACCAATAATAGAGCCTATGCCAATAAAGAATGTGGATGGTGTCCCTAGGAACAACACCTACGTATGTGTGTGTTTGTGTGTGTGTGTGTGTGTGTGTACAAATATGCAAACCAACAAACACACATACTAAGTAAATAGATGAGTGTGTCTAGAAATAGAAAGGAGGGAATTATGCTGAATATTAGTAAAGTACAGCCAACAGTTGTAGCATGTATGTTTCCACCAACTCGCCAGTCTGGGCCCACAGCCGCGCCAGCCCCAAATAACACTCAGAGACTCTGTATTTGATACAATCCTGTTGGCCAGTTATCATTATTGTTTATGGGCTAGCGCTGTCTTAATTATTAACCCATTTCTACTTATCTAAGTATTTCCACGTGGTCGTCTTATCGGGGAGCCGCGGCAGGCGTCCTGCTTCTTCCTGGGCTACATCTCGACCCCTCCCTACTACTTCCTCTTTCCTCCTCCTGGTCTCCTAGCCCTGCCTATCTTGCTATCTCATTGGCCACAGAGCTTTATTAACCAGTATGAGAAACATATATACAGAATAACATCTCCCATCATCTCCTCTTTTCTGTCTAAAGTAAAAGAAGGGGTTTAACCTTAACATAGCAAAATGTACCATACAACAGTTATCAAATAAGAATCACAGTAAATAATATTTAGTCCATTAACATTTTGTAAGATTTAAAGAAAATATCATCTATCCTATCATTGTGAGTCTAAAGTCCTATATGTAACTTATCTTTAATCCGTATTAAGGAAAACTATAACCAAAACTATCTGTCTTCAACTCCTTCAAAGACCACAGAAGGATAATATATAAACTCTAGAAATGACAGAGACAACTCATTGCCTGGTCAGTCACCCGAAGTTCTTCTGTAATGTTCCATCTTCAGCCCATAGGCCATAGTGTGTATCCAGACTCCTCAACAAAGCAGGAAACTTTAAACTGTCCACCTGTATTGACAGAGTGTCAGTCATTTTTCTGTGTCCTGTAGACTGTCTGGCTGTCTGGCAGCCTCTTCCATGAAGCAGGAACCCTGTAGCAATGTCCATCTTGCACCAGTAGTCATCTTTCTGTGGGTCCTGCACGTCCAGTTTCTACAGCATAAAGTCAAACAGTCCAGAAGAACAGTACCTTGCTCAAATGGCTAGTCTTGCCATATTAGGAGCAAACTTCATAATGTGTTTCTTCAATGTCCATCTTCCTTTCTTCTGTAGGTGGTGTTACCAGGAGCAGTTGTGCCTCATTGTCAAGAAAAACCCTAAACCATTTTAAATGCCATATTCTGTAGGTCTTTGAAAGGTTTGAAGAATGCCTATCCATCTCAAAATACATCTCTGCATATCTAGAAATCCTAACTAACTTAACTCTAAGTTTAAACTATCATAGGTAACTCTCTATAATCTGTATTAATTTATACATTACATTTTCCAATGAGCTATATAAACACAGTACCTAAACAAGAGAAATATACATATCACAAAATTGACCTTAAATTGTATCAATAAAAGAAAATGCATTCCAAAGCAAAGTATTCATATCTATACCATAATTCCCTTTTTACCTTTAAAAAGATTGCTTGTGGTTATAACCATTTATAATCAAGCCCATTTAAATGAAAACAAACATTTATAAACAATATTTGGGAATTTGGGCGTCGTTCTTTCCAAACTACTTCCTGCTGGTAGAGGGCGCTGTCATGGGGGTCCAAAGAAGATGCAGAAATCTTGGCTGTAGTGTGCAAGGCTTTGTCTCAACTGCTTTGAATGTTGGATCACCTGGGGAGCTGTTTCAGGGGGTCTGGCTTGATCAAACCATATAAGTCTGGAAAGAATCCACAGTTTTTCATTTTCTGTGGAAACAAAAATAGAAATCCTTTTCCCCAGTAACTTGTCCTTAGGCTTAAATTTTGGAGTCAAAGCATTTTTAAAATATATAAATTGAATTAATCCAGCAGCATTTCTTTTATCAGTAGTTGTTATTTTCTCAGCAATCAAATAATTTAAAGACAACAGAAGCACGTATAGTATCCAAAATTTCTCTGTGCTTTCCATCTTTACATGGCCTTTTTTATTACTCTTTTTCTTCTACTTCTATTTTTACATATTTTGAGACAGGGTTTCTCTGTGTAACTTTTATCTGTCCTGGAATTCACTGCATACCAGGTTTACTTTGAAATCACAGAGATCTGCTTGCCTCTGTCTGCTGAGTGCTGGGATTAATGGCATGTGCCATTACATCCATCCATTTTACTTTCTTTTTTCTTTTTAAACCATTGTACCCTGTTTCTTTTTCTCTCCCAAGCCAGCGTATTTTTTAAAACACAGTGTAAACTTTCATTGCAGCTCTTGTACACACCAATGAATTGTTAGCAGAGCTCTTTAAAAGCAAGGCGGCTTTTTTTGCCGCTTATGCTAATTGGAAACCTCCCTTAAAGGAGCCGTACAATCCTCTGTCTACAGCAAAACAAACCCAACCGAGAAAATGCTGCTACTAAGAAGTCTTGCTAGTCTCTGTTCCCTTGTTTCTAAAAACTATTTTTTAAGCTTTTGTTAAGTTTTAAGTGAAAGTTCTCAATCCCAGTTCTGACACCATTATGTTACGGCATGTTGTTCCTGCAGTCCTCCTGGTCCTGCCACCACGTGGACCCACAGCAGCGCCAGCCCCAAATAACACTCAGAGACTCTGTATTTGATACAATCCTGTTGGCCAATTACCATTACTGTTTATGGGCTAGCTCTGCCTTAATTATTAACCCATTTCTACTTATCTAAGTATTTCCACGTGGTTGTCTTATCGGGGAGCCGTGGCAGGCGTCCTGCTTCTTCCCGGGCTACATCTTGACTCCTCCCTACTTCCTCTTTCCTCCTTGTCTCCTAGCCCCGCCTATCTTGCTATCTAATTGGCCACAGAGCTTTATTAACCAGTATGAGAAACATATATACAGAATAACATCTCCCATCAAACAGTGTTGAATGTCTCACATCCATTAGGAAGCAGTTACCATGTAGACAAGCTAAGTGATACCTTTCAGTAGCCACCATAGCTGTTAGATACCAAACACATGCATTGCAAAAAAAAAATCCCAAAATCTTTTTTTTAATACATTCTTAAATGGGTTTCCCCCCCTTTGGGGAAAAAATATAGGCAATTTGCTACCTGAGGCCTTTTTTCTCAGGGTTGCCCATCACAGACACTGTGATATATTCTGAGGGTGAGTGTCCCAAGTCTTGATCCCATAACGAATCTGCATCGATTAGCATGCAAATCCCAGGAATGTGGAATGCACTAAGCTCTCTGTGTCTCAATTAGAATGAAGACAAAGTGTCATTAGCAGAAGCTCCCTCTGCCCTACCACTTCCCAGAAGTCACTTTCTTCTAAATCTTCCTTTAAACATGATCTCATCCAGACCTAATGACGCTGACTCACAGACAGGATGAGGTAAGACACTTAGGGTAATGCATCACCCGTTGGGTGGCTCATGTGAGGGTCAGCATCCACTTTTACTGTGACATGGAGCAACAAAGTTGGCAAAAAAAAATGTGTCCACTGACACTGACCCAGGACAAGGAAACCATGGCACCAGAAGGCCAGAGGGCCCATAGTTTGCCCTATTGTCATTGCACCTAATTGTTGTGTAAATTCCTCACAAGGAAAAGGAGGAAAATGATATTTTAAAGTAGTAGTCAGAGTATATACAGAAATAGTATGTTGTAATGTGCATACATAATGTATGTGCTTTCTATATAAATGCATATTAGTAAATAATGCATAGTTCAGGGCATGATGACTCATGCTTATAATTCCAGGACTCAGGAGGCAAAGGCATGATCCCTGTGTAGTCAAGGGCAGCTTGGTAGTCCATAGTAACAGACCCTGTCTCAAAAACCTTAAAAGAAAAATAAAGGGAATATGCAGGGTGCAAGCCGTGCTGAACCAGCTATATCAGTGTCATTTTGTTATTAGTCTGCCATTCTTATAAATACTAAGGCCTTAGGTTTGTGCACAAACTACATATAGTAGAAACACTCAGGGAACATATCAGTGTGAACTGAAGTTGTCCCAATCCTGGTAATAGAAACAAGAGTTTCAGGGAGCCCCTGTGTAAGAAGAATGTATGTATGTATGTATGTATGTATGTATGTATGTATATGTATGTATATATATATACACATATATATGTATATATATATATGATGTATTTTTATTTTTTAAATCGTGTGTCCGAATGAGGTGGTGGCAAGGGGGAGTGCATATGAGTGCAATTGCACAAGGAAGCCAGAAAGGGAATTGGATTTCCTGGAACTGGAGTTCCAGGCATTGTGAGCCATCCAATGTGGATATTGGAACCCAACTTGAATCCTGTAAGAGCAGTAAAAGCTACCAGCTGAACCCTTTCTTCAACTCCAAGAGTGTATTTTCTAGGTTCCAGGAAACCTCTGGAGTAGATCATCCTTAAACTGGGTATGCTTTATTATAAAGGTTTGATCAGGGGCTGGTATGGGGGTAAAGCTTTAGCTGAGGATTGACTCCCAGAACACATACAAACAGTGTAGGCTTATGGTTCACCTGTGATTCTAGTCCCAGAAAGCAGAGACAGGGGCTCTACAGAGCAAGTAGGCTATGAGACTAGCTGTATAGGTGAGCTCTGGGTTTAACTGAGAGACCCTGCCTCAATGAATAAAGCAGAAGAGAAATCGAGGACGATTCCCAACATCAACTTGAGGCCTCTGCAAATGTTCCTGAATACAATGTGTGCCCACATAGATGTGAACATGGATACCTCACATAAACACATACCAAGAGAAAAGGACAAACAGCATCCTTTGACTCTAGTGGGTGTGTATACATTTACAGGTGGTGGCATATATATGTGGACTTGATGTCTTATGGTTCCTTTTTGTCATACAAGTTCCTAGGGACAGGTCTGGCTTGATGACCTGTGAAGAATGGAGGTTATAAACAAGACCTAACACACCTTTGACACAAACTCCATGTTGAGCAGCTGCATTTCTGCTCCTGCTGCCCTGGAGCCATTGAAGTATCTAAGAGAGAGGACAGACTGACCAAGGCCAGGTCAGGTGAAGCAGACAGCCAGAATGCCACTCATTTTCTCCTCAAAGAAACAGCTCATCTCAAGCACCTGCTCCAGATGGGACAATATCTCAGGTCACAGTGGGCTGCTCCTCCACCCAGCCCAACTGCAGCCCAGCTGCAAAGAACAGTCTCTAAGAGAACAGCAAGCTTTGTCTACGAGGTCAGAGATCCTGTCCGGTTCATGAAAAACCTCAGGGATTCTCCACCTCGCTGCAAGAATGGCCTGCAGGAGCTGGCTGCACTGACAGCAGGTTCTGGGAAAGCAGGCTGGAGAGGAAGAAGCCCGATCTTCAAGAGAAGCGAGAAGCAAGGAAGAATGAGAGCTCAGCAGATTCCCAGAAAAGGCCAGCACTGAGTTCACGAACGGAATGATCATACTCAGTTATCTCCAGAGTGGAATATATGTGTTTTTCCTTAAACTCCATTTCAGAGAAACCATTAATTAAATCACAAATGTCGGTAATGGGGGAGAAATGAGATTATAAAGCACTGCCTCTCTCTTCTTTCCTTCTGACTCAGCATGACACCCCAGGCAGAATGGCCAGACTTCAGGCCTCCAGCACTCCTGGACTTCTGACTTGTGAATGCTGGAGTTCTGTATTCATTCTTTTCCAACTTGTCTACAGCGGTTTGGGAACCATCTGCTAGTTACTTCTTCTGCTTGCTTTGTCTCTATATTGGCTCTTTTTGTCTGTCTTCTCAGTCACCTCTCATCCCATAGAACTTCTCCCCTTATTTAGATATTTTCCATTTATGGCCTGTTTTTATGCAAAAAGCAACTGCATTCATTTCCGGTAAGCATTGTGTTTACAAAAGTACTTTACAGAGACAAGTTGCTCAGTGAAGTTAAAACATAGAATATAGAAACACAAACAGACAGACAGACAGATAGATAGATGATGGGTGGGTAGGTGGATATATGGATGTATGGATAGAGAGATAGTTAAATGATAGATAGATAGATAGATAGATAGACACAAAGATAATAGATTGATAGACAGATGGTGGATGGATGGATGGATAAATAGATGAATAGATGAATAGATGGATGGGTAGGGGAATGCATGGATAGAGAGAAAGGTAGACAGACAAGTAGATGATTGATAGATAGATAGATAGATAGATAGATAGATAGATAGATAGATAGATAGGCAGGCCTTGAATATTGTCTGTTAAAATCTATAGAATGAATGAAGTTCTTCAAAGTATGAAAACCATATATCTGGGGCTGGGTAGATACTCCAGCAGCAATGGTACTGTTCTTGCAGAGGTCCTAAGTTTGATTCCCATGTGTCAGCTCACCAATGTAAGTAGCTCACCAAGTGACCCAACATCCTTTTTCTGAACCCTGTGAGCACTAGACAGGTGTATGGTACACATACATACACATAAAATAAGATAACTAAACCTTTAAGTACAAAGTGTTGTGCATACTTGTTTTTTTTTCCACTCAAGATTTCCTCCAGGCCTCCCAACTCATTCTGAACCTTTTTATTATAATTTTCTCTTTTATTCATCTCCTCTGTCTGCACAGGAAACATAGACCATGCTTAGACATCTGTATTAGAGTTCTCTAGAGGACAAATAGAATGAACATAAAGTATAAAAGGGATTTATTAGATTGGCTTCCATGATACTGTTTGGGGAGGTCCAATGGTAAGGCTACTTGGTGGTAAAGCTGAGAAGCTAGTCACTTGTTTAACCCATAAGGCTAGATGCCTCAGAAGTCCCAACCTGGTAATGGAGGTCTGGAGAATTCCTGAAGAACAGTAGGTCTTTAATGATAGGTAAAAGAAGCTGCATTCTGAAGGCAGAAGAAGATAGAAGCAGCAGTGGAGGCAGCAGAAGTAGATGCACCCACCAGCAAGGAGTAAGACAGGTAGGTGAAAAGCCTTGCTTTCCCTTCAGACTGCTTCATATCTGGACCGGAGCCAGAAGATACTTCCTGCTCTGGGTAGTCTCTCCTCTCTCCCATCATTTCCTCTCCAAGTATCTCATAGTCCTACTCAAAGGTGTGCCTCTTAGCTAGATCCAAGCTCTAGTTGAGCTTACCCTAAAAGCTAACATCACAAGTTTGAAGGAGCAAAGACAAGCAGTCAGATCCTGTGTTCTCAAGAAGTTTATAGATGAGTAGAGGTGGGAGACTAGCACTTTCAGAATGTGCAAGTCCCTTAGGATGCAGACCCTAAGTGTAATTTTGGATCATTTGATCAGGTGAACTTCCCTCACTATGCACACCCTTCCTATGTGAAACTAAGTCTAGGAAAGAAAAGGGGAGCAAGTGTTGAATGCTGAGCCCTCAACCAGGCTATGCATGGGGTGCATTTAAATATCTGTAGCTGGCATGAAAGCCGCCAAGTTGGATATATCACAGTCATGGCAAATTACACTGAAAATTACCCACTGTAACCTTTAGATTTAGTTCGTTTTACATGCAGATTTTTCTGAATCTCCAGAGACAGAACAGGCTGACCAAGCCAGCCGAATACACAGCATGGGGCAAGGATGGCTTCAGTCCAATCATCAGTCGTTTGCTATTTTGCTGCATCTCAATATCATGATTAACCCTAGAAGTTCTGCCAAAAGGGAAAAGGACAGAAATTCATTTACATCCCACATAGGAAGTACTCACAGATGGTTACCTGGTTCCCTTCACTCTTGTAAGATGTAAAGCAGCTGAACTCCTTCATATTTTAACAAATTTTTAAAAAGAAAGGATGGGAATGGCATGAAGTGAGCCCATGTGGTAGTTATGCTCAATTACTATAGCCTTGTATCCTACTGTTCACTGTCACCTTGAACTCATTACCTCCCAACCCTTATTTGAGCCACCAGCTTTGCTGGAATTCAAGTCCTAGGGCAACACCTGCCTACAGGGAAAGTGAACAGGATTTAGCTCATTTCAGAACAGAGAAAACAGGGAATCAGCACAGGAGGGGGGGTGTTGTTCTACATCTTCTTCACTCCTGCCTGCTCTATTGAGAAGCATTTGACTTAGTTCCAAAGCCTCAAGAGGGGAGACTATGATTCCAGTCACCCTCACCTTATTCACCATGTACAGGAGCCTGTATTTTATGGGTCCTCCTGTGACAAGTTCAGTTCTTTGCTCCTACCTTCCTGGAAATACAGCCTTCCCTCACTCAGTCATGGGACCTTAGCTCTTCTTGCTCTCTATGGAATCCCAGGTCTTTCACAGGGACGCACATGATGTGTGAGCTAATGTTCATTGATCTCATCCCTTAGCCTAGCTGTTGCTGTTGACCTCTGTAGCTTGTTGTTTTCCACCAGCCCGCCTACCGCTGGTCTGGCGCACTGGCCCCAAATAACACTCAGAGACTCTGTATTTGATACAATCCTGTTGTCCAGTTACCATTATTGTTTATGGGCTAGCTCTGTTTTAATTATTAACCCATTTCTACTTATCTAAATATTTCCACGTGGTCATCTTATCGGGGAGCTGCGGCCAGCGTCTTCCTTCCTCCCCTTCTACATCTTGACTCCTCCTAACTACTTCCTCTTTCCTCCTCCTTGTCTCCTAGCCCCACCTATCTAGTTTCCTATTGGCCCAACAGTGCTTTATTTATTAACCAGTATGAGAAACATATTTACAGAATAACATCCCCCATCAGACCTCCCCTACCTCTCTGTGTATATACACATGTGCCTAGTATGTGAGTGCTTCCGTGATGTGTGGATGCATGTGCAGTTGACAGTGGGTGTCTTCCTGGACTGCTGTCCACTTTCTTTAAAGGGTATGTTGCTGAACCAAGATCTAAGTGATTCCCTGGTCTGCCTTGTCCAGCTTGCCCAAGGGATCACTGCCTCTGCTCCCTGAGCACTGGGATTACAAGTGGGCTGCCATGCACACTCCCATGCTCTCACAGCAGGCACTTCATCCACTCAGCCATTTCTCCATTCCCTGTCCTATCTTTTGAGTAGAATACACCTCGTTCACCAGAGTTGGGGTGTCAGAGTCAACGAAATATGAGGTACATCAAATGGCATCTAACGTTGGTGTTTTGCTGACAGTTGCCAGCACCCACTCTCTTCCAGCTCCCTAATTCACTGCAACCAGAGTCACTAGTATTTCAGACTGTCTATAAGGGTCACATGCAAGGTATGCTAAGGTGTCCAACCTTGGACACCTAGGACTGTATAAGCTGTGATGGCTGCAGGGAGATGTAAAGGGTAGAGTCTCTCTGTCAGATTACTATTACTTCTTTTGTTGTAGTCTTTGCATCTTGCTATAATAGACCTGGTTCCTGGATGCAGAGCCTGAGATGGATTCTCATTCAATACTTCCTTTAAAACTTCCTTTCAGGAGAGAGTGGAGGGAGCCAGGCTCCAGAACATGTGGTTGTCTTTCCTGGTGAGTGTAGATTTGGTTTGATACTAAACAGCTCCTGCAGCATGGAGAAAGAAAAAGAATCACTCTCCTCTTAACCCAAGAGCTTGGATTTATGTTATCTGGTGGGGCACTGGGGCACTGTCCAGGTATCTTTTGGCTAAGCCTCATACTCTCATCTTACAGGAACAGGGTTTGCTGCAGGATCAGTGCACAGGACCAGCTGTCCCCACAACACCAGCTCTCCATCAGTCAGATGTCTGGATTGGTTTACATGGGTTCTCACTTCCTGTGTAGAAACACTTTTTAACTTCTCCATCATGATGTGATGGCTTTGTAGTAGAAGCCATTCTTATCTTTGTTCTCAGAAGCCTACCTGATATATCTTTAGGCTGCTTCCAGACATCACACCTGATCATTCTTTTATTAACAGTAGTCTCCTGACTGAATGTTGAGGCACAAATTGGTTCTACTAATTGAAAGGGAGGATAACTGAGGAGCCAGTGGCAAAGAAACTATTCAGATGCAACAGCAATCTTTCACAAAAGTCCAATCACCAACCTGATTATACTTTTTCTGCAAGTGGCCAGGTACACAATGACCCCTGAAGGCAATGACAGGAGGCACCAGGTGCCCCCCAGCAGATTTATTTCTGACCTCACTCACGTACAAGACCAAGTGACTGATTGTTTCCACTCAGCACCCATCAGACCATTCATTAAAACTGAGTGCCTTCTTCTGAGCACTCAGGCTTCAATTTCATCTGCTGTTTTTGTGGAAGAGATGGTGTAACTAAGATTGGGCAGTAGAGCTTGGGTATCAGGAAGGCCAGTTCAGGTCCAAAACACAGAAGATACCACTAGAACTTCATATTAATCTTCTCTTCCAAAGAACACAAAAGCATGCCAGGGCATCCCTGTAAAAAGATTCTGAAAGGCTGGTGCACACATTTTGAGCCCCCATGACATGAAAGCCTCCACTGTACTTTAGCATATAGTATCCACCCAGCAGTCTGAAACCAAGGTTTCTCGTCATGCTCAACTTGCAATAGTATGAGGAGGTCTGGTTTGAAAGGAACTATTTTGAAAAGTACAAGATACAAGGAACATAAATGGGAGAATGCAGGGACCTAGCACTGCCACTTGTCAGGTGGACAAGCAAAGGAGGAGCTATGAAAACAAACAGGAACCTAGACAGAATAGACATCTTTGTAGTAACAGTGATGGTCACTTGAGGGTAAAGGCAGTCTACAATATCCTCACACCCTTACATCTCTTCCCTCCCACCTCCCAGAGAAACTTCTTGTTAGAAAAGACAGGAGCCATGGAATTGATAAGACCAATGCAGGTCAAGGCTTGAGTCAGAGAACAAGGTTGCCATCAGATCTGATGGTCAGTAATAGACCAATAAAAGTCACTCTGGGACTCATTTCTTACATCAGTTAGTGATCCCTAGAGGATGCTACCTCTACATAATGGGAGGAGGGAGCACTACAACATGCCCCACATGCTAAAAAGGAGCATAGCACATGAATATTCAATGAGGGGAAGCCACTAATCTCATGGAGATTTTGTGTTATTAGAAATTCCATCTAATGCTCCCCCGATCTAATTTCCCAGCTCTTCCAATCACTAAACATCTATCTTCTCTGTGAGGCTACAGAAGATGAACTGAAGTCCTCTGGCATATCAAGGACCTGAAAATTCTCTAGGAAGTTACTTAGCCATCTAAGCATTTTCCTTTCTCTACAGACCCTTTGGTATCTATGTAGTGGTACGTCCGAGTCCTCTGACATTCTAACCTTTCATTCCACTCAGGTGATTTTGCACACACTTCCTTTCTTGATATTGTTCCTCACCAATTGGGTGAGTAAGAGATGAGCAAAGTTCACTCGTGAGTGCCTTACCCATGTTACACATAAAGAACTTATCTTATGCCTGATTTTTAGATAAAGACGAATGGCCTGTGGTATCAGCATCACTGTGTCACATGCTGGATTGTCTTTGATAACCACCACCCTCTCTTAGTTTGCTTTCTATTGCTGCTATAAAACCAACTAAAACTAACTGGGGTGGGGAGTTTGTTCGACTTACTAGTAACAGTACATCATCAAGGGAAGCTGAGACCAGACCTCGCCAAGGATGACACCACCCACAGTGTGTGAGCCCTTCAACACCAGTCCCAGACACACTCCACAGACATGTCCACAGACAGTTCAAATGGAGGCAATCACTCAATTGAGAGTCGCCTCCTCCCAGATGACTCTAGTTTATGTCAAGTTGATGAACACTAACTGGCAGATACCCCATCAAACCAGTAGAGAGCTCTATGACCTTGACTCACATCCAAGTAGAAGTTAGAGGTGAGTGACCAGTCACTTAAGCCTAACTGTAACCACAACCCCAGCACTAACCACAGCCCCAAACTTAATCCTAACCCTAACCCCAACCACAGCTACAACCCTGACACTAACCCTGACCCTAATCCCAACCCTAACCCTGACCCTGACCCTAACCCTAAACCCAGCCTCTGCAGCAATTGTCCAATTGCCATGCTGTAAAGAAGACAGCTAGGCTGAATGTAGATGAGTGGACAGTGGCTTCCTCCAATAAGGAGACAGTTGACTCCTGATCCAGATTAAGTGTGCCTGGCCAGCTCCACCATACTCCAATGGGAGACCCTTGGTCTGAGTCACAGCAGAGAACAGTAGGGCTGACCACAGGTCCTGGGTGATGTCTCCTGACCTTATGAGAAGGACACATCTGAAAGGAACAGGTGCATGCCTCCCTCCCCAATCACAGCATGCAAGTGTGCACATACATGCACACACCATGTGGGTGAAAATTTCAGACTGACAGCCTAGTATTTCCACACCTGTGAAAGAGAAGCATCCTTCTCTTGCTTTTAATAAGAAGTATACAAGTCCATGCATAAACTTGACCAGCTTTTTTTTTCTTTTCTCCCCCTTCCTCTGTGGGGTTATCTCTTGAAAGAAAAATGGATTCCACAGTTGCAGAAAGTCTGTACTAGATACACTGGCAGCTTCACTGGGGTGAGCACTGGGGCCTTTTCAGCTCTCAGTCCTGTGGTTCTGGTTTTTGTTCATGTTCATTTTTCCTTTTGTGCTCCCCTGCCCACACCCCACAGGGCTATGTCAGTTCTTAAGCTGACCCTGCCATAACTACTCTGAGGTCAAAGGGTCATCTGACCAGGGGCAGATTCCTCTCACTCCTGTTTACAGTCATTTGTGCACTGGGTATGTTGCTATTGGATGTCACTAATTGTGCCCCTCAGTAACTCACAGTGACCTCCAGACCCTCAGCCTCGGCTTCTCCTCCTCTCTCCTCCTGTGAGAGCCATTTCCGCCTTTGTTCTCCACCCTAAACACACTACACATAATCTTCAGAGAACTGACCATGGAAATGCATGGTTTGGTAGGAACCAAAAGTAATTTAAAAAAAAAAAAAATGTATTGCGAACCTAAAACATGTCCTTGTTCAATGATAAAATTTTAATTGTATTTGGTTAGTATCAGCAAATTAAATATGGATGGTGGGTGGCATCTATTACCTTCCCCCTTCTTTGTACCCTGCTCTTCCTTAACAATCTCAAACTGGCAGTTAGCAACAACTGAATAGTACATGGTACAACTAACTAGTACATGGTAAACTAACTGACTAGTACATGGTCTCAGCTTTTATCGTAGGATACTCTGTCCTACCAGAACCTGGCCATTCTTTAAGGAGTTAAGTTCATGCTGTAAAGGAGCTGGGGTACAGTACAGCTTGGGAAACATTCCTACAGCCTCAGCCACACATCTGCAGCATGGGCCCTTCCTCTTCTGTTCCCACTTTCCTTGAACACTATCTCAGAGCTTGTCTATTCTATGGCTCCAGAGAAAGAACAAACAGGATTCAGCTAGTGCTCTAACTGCAGAGAACCCTAAGGCAAGTGGCTGTCTGGCTATGGCTGAGGGCAGCTGGGCAAAGCTACAGGGACACGCCTTGAAGCCATCACCTGCCCAAGTGTGACCCAGAAGCCATGCATCCCTGGAGGGACTTGGAGAAAAAGGGCTTTGAAGGAGTATTGGGAGGCTGTTTCTGGGTAGCTCAGATAAGGAATATTTAATTAATTTAGGCGGTGATAATTAATAACATAAATGGAGTTAGCATCGCTCTTGCATTGAACCTACTGGTAGTTACTTAAATGGCACTTATCTTGTATCTTGACTTACAATGCTGATATAAATTAATTACTGCGCACAATAATGTTTACGAGCAGGTTGGCCGTAATGTTTATTATCCAGATCAGCATAGTCTGGAGGTGAAAAGAAACACTCTCAGCAGCTATGCAGGGTCACTAGGAATAAACCAGAACTGCGTCCGGGAAATGGCACCATATGGCCACCCTATTCATGAGGAAGGTTATTGTTGGAAAGAGCACAATTGGCTGGATTGTGTTCTAACTGCCCCAGCTGCACTTGCTCTGGCTGAGGAAGCTTGTAAACTTTCCCTGGCTTTGACAATGGTTGTGCTTCCCCTGCTAGAGGATCAAGAAGCTGAGCTGTATGGGCCGTCCTGTCCTGCCAGCTGGAGTAACATAGCTGGAGAGCTAGAGGTGGCCTTGCAGGTGACACTAGACGCTGGAGTGCTGCGCTCATGGTTAGTGGGATGTGCCTCGAGGAGGGTTCTCCTCCTAGTATAGCTGCTGTTTGGTGCCCCCAGTGAATTCAATTATACTAAGAAAGTAAACCCCAACACATGAAAAATTAAGCAACGGGAAGCTGGAGTGATGGCTCAGCTGTTAAGAATCAGTACTGCTTTCCCAGAGGACTCAAGTTCAGGTCCAGGACCTATGCTTGGTGGCTCACAACTGCCTATAACTCCAGACCTAGGGGATCTGACACCCCTCCTTCTGGCCCCCTCCATCACACACACATGTACACACACCAACAGACAAACAAATAAATAGAAAACCAAGTAAACACTCTGCTTCTGGCTACAAAATTGTTTTACACTCAAGTAAACCATTCTGAGCTCTGGTAACTTCATGTATGAGTGAAAGTGGATGAATGAAATGTACGTGACCTTTGAGATGAAGGTGAAAGTGTGCTTGACCACAGAGTGTGAACAAGTGTGAGATGGGGCTACAGAGTAGCAACAATAGCGGGTTTGGTTTAAGGTGCTGTCTTAATGTAACATTTATTGGAAGAGAGACATAGCTGGGGAGAGTCCTCAGAGGCTATGGTGCTTTCAGCACAAGTGTAAGGAGCTGAGCTCAGATCCCCAGCATCCAACTGAAAGCCAGGCATAGTGACCCATGTCTATAATCCCAGTACTAAGGGATAGAGAGGGAGATGCTAGGGACTCACTGCCATATAGTCTAGGGGAAACTGAGCTCCAGGTAATGTGGGAGACCCTGTCTCAAAACATAAGGTGGGGAGATTGAGAAGACACCTTAGGTCAAACAGACACACACACACACACACACACACACACTACCTAAGGAAAAAGGGTTTATTTAGCTCATGCCACAGGGAAGCCAGCTCAGCATGAGAGGGGCTGTGTTTATGGTGGACCTGCTCATCTCAGCAGACAACCAGAGCGCTTGACCCAGGACTACAGCCAGGCTACATCCCTGAAGTGACACCCATAAGGCCATGTGTCTAGACCTCTTCAAGGCATCTTTCACATTCTCCATGAACAGCACTCCTGGCTGTGGCCCAAGTGTTCAATGCTTATGGAGCATTTCTCACTCACGCTCTAACAGCTTCGTATTTACAAGCGTGGAAACCTGTCGGGTTCTGAGCACTAACGCAATCTGCAACTGGAAACACCTGGAGTTACAGTAGCTTCCTCAGATATTGTAACACGCTTGCGAAATCCTGCCAGATTCATGAAACTGAGCTGTACTGTGAGAAATCAATTTGGTACATCAACCAGCTCCACAGTTATACGTCATGTATTTGGCAATCATTTTCAATTAGGCTGATCGATGCAAACCAATACGATTCCTATGAATAAATGAGTGGAAACAGTTAATCTCCCTCTGGTGCAATGTGGTGGCTAGAGAACATAATTTTTATTGTTTTGGAATTTTATCATACACAAAATGAGCTTTGTTCACATCTACCCCCGGCCTTCCCCCTCCATTACACCTTTCCAGTTCCTATCATGTTGTCATAAATGTGATAAACAGGGAAAGAGAAGGAGCCACCTGAGAGCCAGGCTTCTGTAGAGCATCCCGTTTTCTTTGTACTCTTGCTTGCTCAATGATACTCTGGCTTCTAAGAGGTATCTTGTAGAGTAGACAGATCCATCACCTTCAAGCTGAAGCATACAATTTAGAGGGTTTTAAAGAGGACAGAAGACACCTCGGACATAGTGGTGTTCACATTTAATCCCAGCACTCAGGAGACAGAGACAGACAGATCTTTGTGAGCTTGAGGATAACCTGGTCTACATTGTGAGTTCCAGGACAGTCACAGCTGTCAGACAGACCCTGTCTCAAAAGACTAAAGATAAATAAATAAGAAGGCAGAAGCTGGAACTGAACTGAATGTTTGAGTTAAGCTCAATCTTCAGTAATAAAGATGCAGTCTCGACTGAACAATGGTGTCTAATATGAAGTTGGTCATCCTCATTCTTTGGGGATAAAACTGTCCCCAAAGAAGAAGTTTATGAAACTGTGGTGGCTCCATTACAACACAGGGAAAACATTAAGCTCTTGACATGTGAGCCAGAGTCCCCTCTAAGACTTGGGTGATTATATCCTGGCAGCCATGCAGAGCCCAGCGTAGAAGAATACTTGCTGAGTTCTGGGAATGTGGAAGCATTCTTAGTCACTGTTCAACAGCCACTCAGAAATGTAACTGATGTGTGGGCAAATACTCTGGTCCCAGAACTTCTAGAGATCAGTGACAGGGTGCTTATGCCTTCTCAGCAGGGGCATTTTGATGTGATCATTGGGCTCTAGAAATGGAGTGTGTATGCTGGAGAGACTGAGTGTATTTCCCCCAATTTCCCATCATATACAGAGATACCAAACACAGCTCGGGAAAGTCACCCTTTATCTCCCAACAACTCCAAATTGTATATCACTTAAGGAAAGAAAAATACATTTTCATGTATTTAATTTCAAGGATTCCCCCCCACACACACACACACACTTTTTTTTCTTTATCCTTTTCCTACAGGCTTATTGAATTTAAGTAAATCATGTGGAAGTTTAGTATTACATATATTTGCATTCCAGAAATTTGCTTAACTGAAGCAATTGTCAGAGTGAGAAGTAACAAAGTCACACAAAATAGAGTCTATTTGCCAAAAACATTTTCATCCACAGGTACGCTTATCACTAACATTTTCCAGTGATAACCTACTCAGAATTGTTCCATAAACACGTCCTTTCAAGACAGCAGATATCACTCCACTGCAGTATGAAAGGCTTTATCAATAAGATAAAAGATAAGTGCTGGCAAGCACAGGGAGAGGGAGCCCCAAGAACTCCAGAGAAAGTAAATGCCTGCAGCCATTTTGGAAAAAGCTCATTTTCCTCACAGAGTCAAAGATGAAACTTTTATTTGATCCATCATTCCCACTCCATGATGTACAGCAAAAATAGACCATCAAAAGAATGGCTACTCACCCATATTCATCTGAAAATATACAAGACATGGAGATGTCCTATATGTCCACTGCCTGATGATAGATAAATAAAGGGTAGAATATATGACCATAGACTAGTGCCCAGCCAGGACAGTCTGTCATTTATGACAACACAATGGAAACTGAATGTATAATGTTAACTGAAACAATCCAGGCATGGGAATATAAGTACCACATAGGCTCATGTGTGAGGGGTCTGAACACTTGCTTTCATCAAAGTTCAGTGTAAAATGGTGGAGACCAAAGGCTGTGGATGATGCAGTAAGGAGATATTGGTCAATAGATGCTAATTAATGCTCACACAGGATCAAGAAGCTGTAGTGTGCTGTGCAGAGCAAGTGACTGTAGATAGAAACTATGGTCATCTACATTAAAACGAATAAATAAATGAGAAGAGTGGATAGAGAGATGGGCCAGCAGTTAGGAGCACTTGATGCTCTTGCTGAGTTCAGTTCCCAGCCCTCACCTGGCCTCTCCTAGCCATCTGCAGCTCTAGCTACAGGGGGTCCAGCATTCCCCTCTGGTTCTGCTAGCACTGAACATATGCTGTGAAATACATACTTGTAAGCAAAACACTCATGCACATGAAAATAAATCTAGGAATATTAAAACTAGAAGAAATGGTTTTAAACTTTGTTCACCACAGGTAAACAACAAATACTTATGGAAATAGATTTAAATTTCACAGAATATGTGTATACATATCTAAATGCCACATGGAGCTCCACAAATTTACATTTTTTAATATATTTGTGTATCAGTTAAAAATGAGTTCTAAACTAAGAAAAATGTAGTTAATTCTCATTGGACCATCTAGTGGAGTTGATGGATGGGCACAGCCAAGGTTGGAATAAGCCAGTGAAGCGGCTCTGTTGGTTCTAAGTGACTGTCAGGCCCTTAGTGCTTCAATCTTCACAATTGACAAGACACTTGGTTTAAGCCATGTGGTGATACACGCCTTCTTTGTTGGAATGCATCCATATTAACTTCCATAATTTTATAGATTAACTTATTTTTCCCTGTATATAGAAGAGATTGTTTATCATATAATTAAACAAAGTATGTCCTTGAAATTTCACAAAATCTAGAAGTTTACATTTCATAAAATATGAGTAGCATTCTTGTTTAGAGATCCTTTGTGAGTTAACAGGACCATTTAAAGACTGTTTCTGGAGAAAATAAGCCGTGTTTCTTTTTGATCTCCTACATCGTATCGGTATTATATGTTTATGGAAATGGCTGAGTTCATTGCTTCATTTTGTCAGAAATTTAAATACATGTTTAGAACTTGAAGCACTAGACAGATGCTAGCTCTACTGTTACACTTTTGAAAAAAAAATGAATCACTAAGCGAGCACAACCTCAGAGGGGAGACAGGAAATACAGCAGATTCTGTGATAATGTATTAATACTGTTGCCTGTGCATGTGTGTAGAGGGAGAAATTTCCAGAGATCATTGTTTTTCATTTGTTTGAAATAAATACCTTCCCTATCCAGACACAAGCTCTATCCCTTTAAGGCACCTAGCAGCCACGTACTCCCACCTGTCTTTCACATTCAGATACATAATTTCATGTTCTGTATTTTTAATGTATCATTTAATGGCATTTTGCATCCTAAAATAAATATATCTGTTGAGAATGAATGTGGAGGCAGCCTACGAGAGCACTAAGAAAATAATTTTAAATTTTTCTATGCATCTAACCCTGTCCATCACTGATCCCTGAGGGCTTTCAGATATGTAATATTGACCTGGTTTTAAGACTTTTAGAGAGCCAGACCCTTCCTGGTCACAAACCTGGTTGGCTCCTGAGATTTTTTTTTTCCAGTCTGAAGACCTCACAGGATTGCTTTCTAGTCAGCTGATCATGAGCCTGGAAGGTGCAATGGCTCCTGCTAACCCATTCTCATCTGTCGGGTCAAGACATGTTCCTTCAATAAGACATTTTGTTTATTCTGCAATCAGCCAGTCCCACTACCCCAGGAAAGACACCCAAAGTTTCATGAAATATTGAAGAAAGAAATTGCATTCATGAAGAAACCTTCCAAACCAAATGATTTTAAGGTTGAAAACCCATGGAAAATAAATGACAAAACAAAAAACAACCAAACAACCAAACAAACAAAATAAAACCATGGGATAATATAACTGAGAGATAGAAAATGTCCCAGGAAGGAAATAGCTAGAGCACTTGCTTATGCAAGGACAGGGCTTCCAGGGATGTTAGTGACCTTGCTGATGAGCATGGTATAAAGCAGTGAGACAAAGGAGCAGGTAAAAGAACAGCATAACTGGAATTGTCCAATCTTTGGTTGGTAAACATTCATACAGACCCTGAGATTCCTGGAACTTCACATTCTGCTCAAAGACCTCTGTCTTTTTGAACCACTACATTCATTCAATAATTTGTAGCAGAAATAGCTTTGATAAATCAATTCACTATCCAATTCTCCCCCAAAAAACTGTGATCACCCATGTCACTAGTCTATATTCACTCTGTCCTGGAAAGAAAGGAGCCACGTGGTCCTTCCCTCCCTGGTTGCATGCTGCTCTTATGGCAACTTGCTTCTTTGACCTTAAATAGCTCTGTGTGTGTGAGTGTGCGTGTGCGTGTGCGTGTGTGTGTGTAAAACAAAGACTGACTGTGATGATGCCTACCTTCAGAACAAGAGGATTCTTGGCCTAAGTTAGATCAGTTCTATCTGAAATTTCTAGGTTTTACAAAAGCAGTGACCTGGTTTGCCCAAGGCAAAACCTGCCACACTCATGCATCTGTCTTTCTTGCATAATGGAATCCGTGTTAGTCCAGTCCCAGGCTCTGGCCACCCTTGCCCATCTGAACACCTGCCCCCTCCCAGGCCGTCCCAGCATCTCACCATCCCTCCTGTTCGAACTCTGTCTGTATTCATCCTCCCCTCTCTACCACACAGTATATATAAATTCAGTGTCATCGTCCCTACACAGCCTCAGTCCCTGTTCAGTGCTCCGTGACAACAGGGTGAGATGGCAGAGGTTATCCGACCAGCTGCTGCCTAAGCTGGAAATGGCAGGCACTGAACACCATGTGTCTATACGTTCGCAGATGTATAGAAGGGGCCATCTATCAGACTGCCTGCTACAGCTGCCATCTCATCAGGCCTGCTTCCTCGCCTGGCCCCCGAACAATAAGGTCGGTTCTTCAGTGTGTGCTGCACAGAATGGCTGATTTGATTAAGTCCCCAACTCCCATTATGCTAGGTAGGGGTGTAGAATTTCAATGATAATCCATAATGCATGACCAGTTTGTCACCATGGCAACATAAATTCAAGGTTACCAGCTCAGATGCATAATTGGGTGTGCACTGAGTGCTGAAGAAGAGCTGTTAAAATTCTTGTCATAGAAAAGCAGCATCCATCATACTGTCTGAAATTGTAGAACCTTCATCACTGGGTGGGGGAATCCTTGGAGGAAAAATGTTAATAAAATAACTATTACAGACTAATAAAATTATTATGTCTAACCACTTTGGTTTTTAAAGTATTTCAGCTAATAAGAATGGAATAGGCACCCTCACTCTTTATTTTAGCCTGGAATTTCACAGCTTACACCAATATTGGAGTTGAAATATGGAACAGAAGAATTTCTGATCTCAGGCTGATTAATGGATCAAAACAAGCTCATAAAATAAAATATACAATCACACAGTTGGTTTCATTTTTGGATTTCAGACTGGATTTTTCCTAGCTGAATATTTTCTTATTAAAATGTTGGGGGGAGCAAAATTTACTACTTTTCTTTAAAATATGTAAAGTTACAATCTGCATGTTACTTGATGTATATTTCCACACAGAAATGTAAAGAAAAATGATAAAAAAATAAATAAGAAGAAGAAGAAGAAGAAGAAGAAGAAGAAGAAGAAGAAGAAGAAGAAGAAGAAGAAGAAGGAAAGGGTCAAAAAAGGTAAGACTATAGCAAATTATCATCATCATCTGGGTAGTATTTGTAAGTATCCTGGTATTGGTAAACATGCACTGTAGACATTTTACTCCAATATACACATACAATAAAAACCCAGGCCAAAAATAAAATAAGTGTGCCCTCTGTAAAAAGATTTAATCTTGAACCAAAATAATCACGGTAATGACTTGTTTTGGCATCTGCCTTTGCCAGTGAAGTAGAACCAGGCTCAAAGCTACAGATGAGCCCACAAATGGCTGAGAACTGAGCTGACAGTATGATTGGAAAGGGTGTCTGGTGACTAATGGAGAATTCTCTCCCAGCCTCCCTGACTGAATGAAAGGAACGGCTCCCCTGTTGGCGTCTCATTGGATTGTAAGTACGACATGATTCGTTTTGTGATATTTATTCTATTTTTTTCACCAAACTTGATGAATTTGAAATCTGTTTTTAAGCCACGTGACATAGAAATGCAAGTCCTGAAAAGCCAAGGGTGCCCTTTGTTACTGAGAGAAGGGCTTTGTGAAATTCCAGTAAAGAAACTCAAGACCCATTGGCTTAAGAGATGAGAGAATTCTTGACAAATAAAAGGATCCATGGCCCGAGACCACAGAAATACATCTGTGCTTTTGCATGGACCTGTAGCAAATGAGGTTTAATTGCACCAACATTCCTTTCACAGAGCCGTCTCCTGTCTAATTTGTGTTTCCTTCCCCAGACACTCTCTAGAACACACACAAACAAACACACACACGCATACACCCCCACACACAAAGGCATACACACACACACACACACACACACACACACACACACACACACACAAAGGCATACACACACACATACATGTATATACACGCATACACACACATGTACATACACACACACATACACATGTATACACACACACACAAATGATCAGGTGCCCTTGTCCAGTGGGTACTGTCATCATACAATAACACACACACACACATTTGGTAAAGTCACAAAATTAACATCAGGCGGATCCTACATTGTCATCCTTACATGATTTCAAGCGTTGTCCTCAGTCTACAATGAAACCAGACAGGACTTTAAAGAGAAGAGCAGAGATCTTCTCTGAGGTCACCTCCTCAGACTCAGCTGAATACGTAAAACAGAAATTAAGGGGGAGAAACCTGGGTGAACACGGATGTAATTTTATATTTCATGTTATGTCTGATCCTAAAAATGCCTGAGTCCTTTGGAATCCCTCTAATTGAAGATACCTTTTGCAGAGAGAGAGAGAGAGAGAGAGAGAGAGAGAGAGAGAGAGAGAGAGAGAGAGAGAGAGAGAGAGAGAAAGCATTTGAAATATGACAGGGTAGGGGGTGGGGAGTCCTGTCCACAAAGCCTTGCTTACAAAAGTCACATCTGGAAGCTCCATCAGCCCTGAACACACACATGTAACTCCAATTAACATTGTGAATGCTAAGGAAAATATACCAGGCCTGCAGAGGTGGGGGGTGGGGACAGGGATGGAAGGAGCTGAAGAAAAAGGCTTGTGACTATGATTTAAATACAAGTGACTGTGGAAAAAAAAAAAAAAAGCAGCATGTGGTCAGATGAATTCCCTCTGTGGAGATGAGGGGCTCTCCAGGCAGGAGAACAGCTCTGATTTGGTGTTTACCACAAGCCAGCTAATCAGGAACAAATGGTGGGTACCTGGACCAGAGGGAAATCATAACCAGCTGTGCAGGGAGGGAGCTAGGGTTGAATTGGAGGGGACTTTAAGGTAATTTAAAAATTCATGATTTGAAGAGTTTGGTTCTACTTGATTAAATATACATTTTTATTTTTTTTATTTTATTTTTTTTTCTGATTGGCACTGATATCCAGATTCAAAACATACTCTGGGCTGTTGTTACTTTGTCTGCTGTGTCCACAGAGTAGAAAAAAAAAACATTTTAATTTAAAACAACAACATAAACATCAACAGGGTCAGCTTCAGGGGAAGTAATGTTACAATGTTTCCTGGTAATTTTTCAGTCAATAATAATCTATAATATTCTTTATAGTATCAGAATCAATGAATATATTGTAACATGACTTAGTCCAATGTATATTGTCCCACAAATTTTTCAGCAAAATACCTATCTTTTTCAGTTTAGAAGTATGCATGGTTAATATTCACCTTTAATCAGTTACTACCTGTCCTAATCAATCATTCTGAGATTAAAATGATAATAAAAGTCATGACTGACAAATATCTATGAACAATGACCCTAAGCCTATAAAAATAAAACAACAGTGAAACCATGACATAAAAACACTTGGTGGGTTGAAGTTAGAATGTAATTCTAATTATCTCAGTGTTATCTACACTGAGATTACATTAGTCCCAGATTCCAGAGCTATTCTTAAAGCTTCTCTTTCCCTCTATACCAGTATTTCTGCTTTTACAGAAGTCTATATCACTTTTATTTTACATATATTTTGATGGTCCTGGGGTATACACCTCACATGCACTGTGCCAACCCTCCACCACTTAGCCATATCCCAGTTCTTTCTAGGTCTTCTTTGGAGAGAGGGACTGGACCAGATGCCAGGCTGACTCTGAACTCACTTTTAGCTCACAGTCTGACAGACCTTTGAGAACTTGCAACACTTCTACCTCAGGTTCTCAAGAAGCGGGGATCACAGGCCTGTGCCACCATGTCCAGTGACCCCTCTACATGTTGATGCCTCTACTTTTGTGCAGAATGTCCCACACTGGCAGACTGGAGAAATTTCTGTCTCAAGGTAAAAGTTGGGAAACACTAAGTGGCAGAACAGACATCCTCATGCCTCCTCCTATTCCTGCCCAGAATGTTGTTGTCTTATCTTCTCTTGGAGGAAGAACTGCTGTCTAAGACCAACGAGAGGATCCAGACAAATATCTTTTGCCACCTCCCTCATGGGTTACTGTGAGCTTATCACCTTTTGTCTTCTAGCCTTCAGAACATTTCATAAAAATTTTAAGTATTAAGCACCTCAGAGAACATTTACCTCATAGACCTTTCTAGATCTTTCAAGCATTGATGGGCTAGAGGTATCACTCAGTAGCAGACAGTATGATAAAACATCCACATAGCATAGCACAGGTAAATTTTCTAGAGACATAAAGAAATCACCTATTTAATGACCAGAAACATAGGTAGTGTTCTCTGTAGGTCAAGCTTTGGGTATGTATGAACTCACAAATGTGTGCTGTACAACAAAAGCCAATTAGACCTATGGAAATACAAATGGGCAAAATGAATCAGGTCGTTTATGACACCCTTTGCAAAGCCTTCCCAGATTCAATGTTTCAGCTGTGGCACCAAAAGACTGTGTCACATTCCTTCAAAAAGCTCTCCAGACAATCCTGAACCTGATTCTGACAGATTCATCTGCATTTCCCTTTGGTGTTACCGGGGAGGCTCAGGAGACACAGGCTGGCTCAAGAAAAGTGAGTCAGTTTAGATTGTTCAAATATCTATCCTCACCAACAGGATTGCTAAACAGACAGAATTTGAAAAGAAATGATGTCCTGCCATTGATGGTGTTTTCTGTCTTTAAGTAGGCGGCATTTAGGAGATACACCTGCTGTGGACAATGGTTAATAAGTCTCTAGCACTCTTTTCTAAGCTCAGGGAATGATTTGATCCCAAATAAGAAGCACAGCCCAGGAGTTTCTTCCTGGGGCAGTAAGCATGTCCTTTGTGAATAGTTCTCTACCTACAAGTAACTCTTTTTTAAGTCAGATACCTCTGCTCATTAAACTCAGTGACTAAATTTGCTAGCTTTCTAATTGCAATACCCTTAAGAGGGGAAAAAAACAGGTTGCTTTAGAATTTTCTGAAGTTAAGAATTTAAACACCTCTTCTGATCTTTTCACTAGATTTGATGGTGATCAGAATAGCTAGTGACTCTACATGAAAAATCAGATTTTTATTCGTCTTTTGAAATGATTTTCTCAAAATAAGGTATTTAATCAATCATCTGAAAGGAACTGTACAGGCTCATGACTATGATATTAAAGCTATAAGCAAGCTCCTGACTTATGTTTGCTGTAGTTTTTTCTCTCTCTCTTCTGCACAGAAGAACACAGCTGATAAAAACTACTTGGTTACATTACACCAGGAGGAGACAGCCTTCCATGTCAATGTGGCAGCACTTACATGCTAAGGGAGGGTGTCAAAGCCTGCAGCCACAGGCTGGAAACACCATGCTCCTCACAGTCCTGAGCCCTCTGAATTCTTCCCACAGTTAGTGGATCTGTGTGAAATATGGCTTCTATTACAAAGTAAGAAAAGTCAGTTGGTGCTCATGTTTAGGCAACAGTAGTGATGGCTAGGTACTGTACAGGTTGGAAATAAACTTCTAGAAGATCTGTACCATCCCAGACACATACACTTCCTGCCTCACCCTTATCAATACCACTATACAGACTTGTTCAAAGGACCCAGGAAGAACTTAAAAGAAGAAAACATCCCAATTTTGGAAGATGTATTTCCTGTACAAAAGCAACTGGTTTTTAAATATTCCTATGACCCTTGTATAAAATCATATAGTATGTATCTGTGTCAGAAGCAGAAAACTTTCAAGCAACAATCCTCAGAGCCTCACAACACCTGAATACTTGCAGCCCTGAGATCCTGTCTGTGGCATAGGTGTCTGAATAAGAAAGTGTGTAGACGTCAGGAGACCCGGCAGATGCAAGGCTGTCCTAGGCCTCCTTGGGATTTCCCTGTACATCAACAGACAGAACTAGTGTGTATGCCACCCTGCTTGGAAGTGGTAAGAAAACAAGCATTTTAACGTTAGTGAAACTGAGCTTTAGGACTCGACCAGAGGACAAAGTACCAGAACCAAAATTTCCCATGAAGGGAGGATGGGAAGGACTTTAAGGACAGAATGGAGATAAGTATGCTGATGTGTTTCTTCTGCACTCAGGACTTGGCCTTGGTGTTCATGAACTCACTACAGCTGTAATTATCTACAGAATACCTGAACAAGACCATATTAAGACCAGTCAATATTCAGCTGAAAACATTAATTGGACTCCTCAGTAAGCTACCAAGAAAAATTATTTTAAAAAAAGAGAGAGGACATGAATGGAGGGGAAAGAATGAGGGAATATCGGCAGTGCCTGGATGATAGGAGAGAGTAGTTGGGCAAATATAAAGACCAAGGAATGGTACACATGTATGATCCTGTCAAATACTAAGTAAAACATGATAGAATAAATAATAGATTTCTTATATAGAAAAAATCATGATTTAAAAAGACTATGATATACTGTTTAGCAACTACCTTGTCCCTTAGCCTGAAGTCATCAACCAGGTATGGGGCCCTACTGTTACTGTTTCACTCATATGTGGAGTTTATTTAAGCTGCCAAACCAACATGAATTCTTTCTATTTTTTCTGGGTGTATTTTTAGTCAGCCCATCGTTCATGGGATGCATTGTAAACAATGCCCCATTGTCTAGAGATTTTTGCAAAGTTTTTGCCCATTGAAGTGATGGCAGTTATTTGGACTTTTTCCAATTTGGGGCTATTTATGAACATTCCCACAATAAGTGCCCTTGTACACTTTTCGGCTTATACCTACACTGGATCTCTCCCCTTTTTATTCTTTGAGGATTTCATACGTATACGCAATGAAATATGATTGTGTATCCACCAGCACCCCACCCCCATCTTCCAACTTCCACTTGCTCAGGGATTTTTCTGCAAAGTGTGTTTATTGTTGAACCATGTGCAAGTTTACACACTAGTGAGGCTCCCCAGATGTCAACATCAGAAAGTATGCTCCCACTGCTCCATAGCTCAACAGTAATGGGGGGGGAGGTTCCTGTTTTGTCTGAGATTATGCAGTGATGTGCTGCCACATTTCTCATAGTACGGACCACCACTTTGATGAAGGTTTAACAGGTACAGGGACTGCCTTGTGTGAGGGGAATTTATGAAGTATGGGGGTTATATTGTAAGTAAAACTATTTAGAGCTGAGATTTTTTTTTCTTGGTGGATGTTTCTGTTTGTTTAGACATTTGAATCTCTCTCTAACAGTGGTGTTCTTTGTGGGGGATGTGCCAAGCACATTTTCTAGGATGTTTTATCTGAGTAATTTTCTGACCTATTAGCTTAGAGATGTTCTGAACCCTGTCCTCTAATTGCTGACATCTGCCTGGTCCATGATGACTAATCCTTATCTATGGCTCGGGGCCTTCTGCTTTACTGCTAATTCTGAGAAACTGTCATGGTCTCCTGGCTTATATCCCGCCTTCATACTCTCTGCCCTTTGCTATTATTATTCTGGTGTATATTTCTGCTGTTATACTAAGTGTTTGTGGGTCCTAATTTTTGAGATAAAGCCTGCCTCATTATTTTCAGGTTTTTCCTTTAAATATAAAATTTCCTCTCTAGGGCATGCTCCAAAGGCAAGGCAAAATTGTGTTATATGATGTTTTCCTTATAATTCTACTCATAACATTTTATTTCCATTATAATTCCTACATTGGTTAGTGGGTTCTTTAAAGGTACTTAATCTTTAAATATAATTCGATTTACAGTATCTTTTCTGTTATTTACTTGTGGTTTGAATATATGGTTGTCATAAAAGCAGAGGAAAGAAAATCCACTGACTCTCAGTAACCTGAAATTTTTGAAATATGTCGAGTATTGATGTCCAGATGAGGAAATGTTTAACTGTAGAAATGTATTTCAGCAAGTCTTGCCTGCAGGAGAGGCCCATTTCCTGTTACTTCTCTCTTCTTTCTCTCTCTCCTCTCTACATCATTTTCTTCACTCTGAGGGCATCAGAGTGTACTGACTGCTCTCCAGGAAACTTGCCTATCTCCCACACTTCTGTCTCATCTTCTCTGTTTTCACAGGGCATTAGTGACCAAAGTCCTCACTGGAGCAACTTCAGAAAGTAGAGACTCACTTGGGATCACAGCTTAATAGCCCAGTGTGTCATGGTGGGGAAGGCATGAGAGACAGCAGGCTGTGTGTAGTCTTCACTTCCTCCCACCCTAGAAGGACAGGAAGTAGAGATGAGATGGGGTCCCACAGTGAACTTCAAGCTTCACCCACAGTGACCTATTTCTTCCAACTGAGTCCTGCCTCCTGGAGATTCTTGGACTTTCTGAAACATCAGCACCCACTGAATGCCTGTTGGGGCATTTCACATTTGGAGCACAATTCATGGGATGTGGTCTTTAGGTGGCCCAGACACCTGAGGATTGCTCCAGTTAATGTTGTTTAAGAAACTACTGAGTAGGTTTCTACTCACTTAGCTCCATGGTGTATGCTAAGCAGGAGGGATACAGGGGCAGAATACAATGATGATCAGGAACCAAGACTGTGGTTGGGATATTACTTGAGACTTCATGGGAGGTCCATGCCTTAGAAGTTTGGTGCTCAGCATAGTATATTAAAGTCAGGACCAGGAACAAGTCCTTGGTAACTGACAGTATACATTTAGCTTAGCAGGGAATAAAGCAGAAACCCTGGTTGTTTTCAGTCTCTCTGGCTTCTCATCTTGTCCTTCCTCTTGCAGGGTTTCCCACCACAGTGACACCACCCTCCATAAGGTCTTACCAGTGTTCAAAAACAAACTATCTGTCCCATGAGCAAGCCAAATGAGTGGGCAAAAAGAGAGAGAAAGCCCCAAGGATTGAAGTGATGGTATGCCATGAAGAATTGGTTGTTAGGACTCTTCATTTTTAACACTGTCAGGAGGTGAGCAACCTGGCTCACAAAGAATGCAGACAAATGCCCTAGGAAACAAATGAGGTGGGAAACTTCCCTCCACTCCAATGATACCATCTCACCTGTTCCCTGACTAACTAACTCCCAGGCCCCTCCATGGGTCTCCATGACATCACCACCCCCAAGGGACCTGCATGTCATTTGTTTACTGATTGTGTCACCACTTGTCACAACACAGCATGGTGTCACCATGACTCAAAGAAACATGCTGACTCTCTTCTGGCACACTGACAGCCTGTGAGAAATGAATCCTCTTCTACTTGCAGTATGAAGGGCTTCTGGGAGGCTACTGACAGTCTCTCCCAAGTCCCCTTGATTTCAGCTGTCCCAGGCCAAGGTACCTCCAAGATCCTGGCTCTGCTCACAGACCCCTCTTTCTTATTTGTCAAGTCCTCATTACATTTCTAAGTCCTCGCTGTGACTGTAATTTCCTACATTAAACTGAGGTAACCACTCTGAAGAGATAGGCTATTTTTCTTCTACCACAAAATGAAGAGGAGATTAAACTTGGAAATGATGCTCAGGAAACCAATGCTGTGAGAACATCTGGTACAGAGGGGGGGGGCAGTAGGAGCTGCAGAGGTGCCCTGTGCACCTCTGATTCCCCCGCCCCACCCCCATTAGTGTACTGCTCACCTTGGTTAAGTATGTGCTCACACACATACAGAAATAAGTGCACAATGCATGTTTGACACAAAGCATGTGTGTTCAATCACTGCACACTGTATTGACACACAGTCCTTTCTCGGTTACATTTCTACTGTTGTGATAGGATGTCTGGATGAAAGGAATGTAAGGGAAAATGGCTTGTCTTGGCTCATGGTTCCAGCATACAGTCTACAAAGATGGCACAGTGGCAGGGTCAGAAGGCAAGCATGCTACCATGCTACGCCAGTGGTCCAGAAGCAGAGAGAAAGGCAGGAAGTGGGAGAAATGCTGTCAACCCTCAAGCCCACCCTCGATGACCCGCTTCATTTCCAAAAGTTTCCATAATCTTCTAGAACACTGCCACTAGCTAAGGACCAAATGTTCAAACACAAGAACCTATGGGGCACATTTCACAGTTGAACAATGGCAACCACGGAGCTTTGAGGCATGGCTTCTTCTGGTATCTGAGGAGTTGCTTCATCCATAACCCTCCATAGCACAGAAGAACCTTAGGTACATAAAAAATAAACAATTCTCTAAGGCCCTCTCACTGATGCCTGGCCACAGTCCTCTCCCACCAAAGGATGCTGTGTCTGTTCTAGCTGTGTGTTTGGTAATCTCATGAAATCCATTTTGCAGCTGGTCACTCAGACTAAATTCTGCTCAGAAGCACAGGGAACTACGAAAAGACAGCTTAGGGGACAGTGGGCAGCAGACAGCCTTGGTTCAGTGTGCCCCAGCCAGCCACATTGAGACTGACTTCATCTTGGGGTCTTAGAGTCTCTTCAGAGTTTGAATGAGGCCTCTGTGTTCAGCTTTCTCTTTGGAGAAGGCTCATCTGGTGGAGAGGGAAGACTGAACCTGGACAGAGAAGGCTGAATTAAAGCTGGTTTCTGAACTTCAGTTGACAGGTGAGGATGAGTGGGGGAAGTTTCTGTGCGTCAGTGGAGAACTTGACAAATGGGATCTTTTGAACATAGTCAGCAGGGCTGTGTAGTTAAGCCCCAGTTGGGGATAAGAGAGCAGGAAGGGATGCCCATCATGTGTCAATGCCAGGTCTGTGCTTTCTGTGGTCCCATGGAGTCAATACTGCAGTAAGGCAAGTAGCAGTCTCTTTGTCAGTGGGTGTTTGGGAGAGCCAGCTTGTGGATGTAGCTGAACAGTCCCAGGTGCACTCTGCTTGATCAGTTCCTCCCCTCAACCCAAGTCAAAAGTGTGAAAACTCCCAAGACCACAAGGCATTGCTTTTGATTCCACAGGCAGTGCCAAACAAAGATACCATCCTCTTTGTTCACTGTGGAAGCTTAATGTCTTAGACCAGGGCAGTTTCTCAGACTGTTCCTCAAGGTCTTTGGTAAGGAAACATAACCAGGAATGGTGCCAAATGCCTAGAACCAGTACTCAGAAAGCAGAGGCAGGAGGATATGGTGTCGGACCAGCCTGGGCTATTCATTAGGGTGCTAGCTCAAAAGCAAAGGTGGGGGGCAGTAGGTTTAGATTCACATGTGACAATGTTTTTTTTTTTAAAAAACTGGTTTGAGCTCCTCCTGGGATAATGAGAAATTTTAAAATAAGCAGATTCCTGGAAATGTGAATCTAGGCTCTACATTTTTTTTCCTTTCCACCCAACAAGCACATAAATGTTTTCCCTCTGCGTTTTCAGAGCTAGCCCATCATGGATGTATATCGAGAAACTGTAGTGTGTATTCAGAGTCCTAAAACAATTACTTCTCCTGACTTTTAGGTGACCTAAATGGATTAAAGAGCACTTAAAAAATGTAAGGACAGTCCATCAAGGAGACAAGAGCTAAGCAAAGGATCAGGGAAGGTCTGGTAAACCAAGTTGTCAGATGTGTCTGGAACTGAAAGGGACCTTTATTATGCATGCAGCACTACAGGAGATTTTGTGTTCTCTGTTTATTGTGAAGTAAATTTATATCTACTTTGCTGGAGACCCACCACTGTGCTGAACAGACCACATTATGAGAACTAAGGTAGATGTGTACTTACAGACTGCACTGCACTGATCTCTCCTTGCTTTGTTTCAAGTGAGTTCTGAATTCCAACACATGGTGAGGAGGGCTGCACTGGGATTCTGTTTTTGCTAAGCTCCATCATTGCTGTGACCAAACATCTAAGGAGAAGTGATTTAAGAAAGGAAGGAACATGGGTGGTTCAGGTTGATCATTACAAGAGGGAATAGCAGAGGAAGTGGCTGGAGGATGTGGAGGCAGGAGCATGAGGCTGCTTGCTCACATCTTAGCAGAACAGGAAACAGACCAGACAGGAAGCAGGGTCAGGCTATAAGACCTCAAGGCCTGACTATATCCAATGTCCCACTTGATTCCTCCAGCAAAACTCGGCCTTCTAAAGGTTCTAAAACAGTGCCATGGAGCTGGGGACCAAAGGAGCCTGTGGGGGTAGGGGAGCACCTTGTACACAAAAAGAAACAGCAGCACATATTTCAATTCCAAAGAAGAGGCACTGCAGATCACAAATACAGTTCTGAGAGTGTAGTCATTCAGGGATTTACCTGTGGAGTGAAGTTGAATAGCGGGTTCACTATGTTTCAAGAAGAAAATGCACTATGGTTACAACTTCAAGGTTCAGGTTCACAGTCAGTCTGCAAGCTCACTCATCTGACTCACCTTCATATGGCCAGGCTCTTCACTGTGAAACACAAAGGTAATCACAGTATCATCAACCTCTTAGCTCTCCCTTTGGATAAGGGAGTTGGTGAACCTGAGTCAGCAGAGATGTAGGGCATTTCCAAATGGATCTCACTTATTTTCCTTAGGCAGTGATTGCACCATGAATTGTTCTGATATCCCTATGCATCCCACCTAGAAACAGGAGTCCCCTTAATTCGGTTCACATAGCTTTGTATCGCTAATGCTGAAAGATGTTTCACACTTACCTATCCTCTCTAGAGGAAGACTAACTCCATTAATTATGAATAAAATCTTCTTGGTTGAGTTAATCATGCTTCCCTTGACTTTTGTCTCATTTTTATGACAAACTTAAAGAGATGGACTTTGCACATCCCCCTCCCCGAGCCTCAGGTGACCATTGCAAAAGAAAGGGTGTAAAGATTGTAAAAGCTAGAGATTGGGGACAAAAAACAGCAAAGCAGAGTCTTCTGGACACCACGGGACCACTGCACTCATGAGTTACGGCAGCTGTGGCTGACCGAACAAGATCAAGCCAGTTGACATTCCCAAGTGGAAGGGGGAGGGGTTCATGAGCCCTCACTTTTAGCTGAGGAACTACTGACAATTGATGGCTTCTGAAGGAGGGTCAGTTAATGGGGAATGTTCTTTTGTGTATATGTTTGTCTTATGGGTTGATAAATAAAACACTGTTGGCCAACAGGGAAGCAAGATAGATGGGGCTAGGAGACAAGGAGGATTCTGGGAAGTGTGGGCAGACAGGAGATGTCATGTGATCCCAGAAAATGATGTAGCTGGGCAGAATCAGAATATAATCAAGGACAAGCAAGAAATCGTTCTCTTCTCTGTGGAGATGCTGAGCCAGCCTTCATCAGGCAAAGCAGTGCAGGTCTGGTAAGCCAAGACCATGTGGAAATTCATGGATTAGTAGTTAGGGGTTAATAATTAAATCAGAGCTAGTCAATAAGAAATGCTAGTCATTCTGGCCGACAGTTTCACAATTATTATAGCATATGTGTTCATTTGGGACTGATGTGGCTGTGAAACAAGAACCTGGCAGAAAACTCTACTTACAGTCAGTTTTATTTAAGATTGTGGTATATTATAAGTTGATGATTCCTGTAGATGACCCCAAAACCAGGGGTATATGGGCAACAATTGGAGTCAATGAATTGTTGATAGACAGAGAGAGACAGAAAGATTGAGATACTAAAACAGGCTTTGTCAACAGTTTGTTGACCTTTCCTGGTTTATGCTCAATGTAGTAACAGAGTACCCAAGGTAATAAATTCCCACGGGGACCCTCACCTTCCTGATAGATTAAGTTCATATTCAATACTGACCACCATTGCTATCCTTTCTATGTGTCTTCCTCCTTGGCTCATTAAAATTTTCATGACTTGCCCATCCAACACCCTTGATAGCCAGGTTAGAACTAAGAAGATCATGTTTGCAAGCCACTTGAAGTTCTCTCATATATATGTCCATCTGAACCACAGACCTCAGGGCCTATTCAACAATGAGCAGTGAGTCCTAAACACAGTCATTGTGGGTTGGACAACAACTCCTTCATGAAATAAAAAAAAAAAAAGTTTTCTCTCACATCCCATTCATATCCTCAAATATTGACATAACCTAATTCATTTTATCTTGATCATCTTCTCAACTTCGATGTCATAGTTGTTCATTTATTCCAATGTTTATACTAATGTTTCTGAATGATACAGAAACCTTTTATTTAATGGCTCAAAAATCAAGACAATAACTAATAGGCAATGTAGTATTTGGACCCAGGTGTGGATAGATTAGATAGATGAGCTAGATAGATATTGATACATACATACATATATACATACATACATACATACTTATGGATGAGCAATAGATGGATGATAGCCAGACAGACAGATACATAGATTGAGGATGAAGTGAACATCTGGCTGTCGGCAGAGCACTAGAATGGAGGTATAAATGTTTGAATACTGACTTTAGAACACTAAAAAAAAATCTACTGAAGCATCATATGAAGTCAACACCTACAGGGCAATTGGTCTTAAGTCTTTAATTTATTGCAAGAAAATAAAAATATGTAAGCAAGCTAAATATAGAATCATGGGAAACATGCTTGCATGGCAAAACCATAAAGAAAAGTAAGGAAGGGATTGCATGGACATCTGAAGACAGGCTGGGACAATGGTGTGTGACTCTTAGTGTATATGTCACAGCATTGGCCTTACAGGAGCCACTGAGTGATGCAAATATTTATATTCATGTCAGTGCTTGTGCTTCATTCACACTCATTTTCCCCCTCAATATCTGATTTTACACAAGGCTCAGAGCAGCATAGGAGAAAGATCCTTCCTGTGAGCGCCTGTGTGGGTGAGAGCTGATTTCAGTGCCTCTATTGCTTTCCTGCTCACCCCCAGAAGCAAGTACCACTCATGCAGGGAACAGTGCTTACTTATCCAGCTTTTGGAGACCAGTGGAATTCGTCAAAGAGAGGGGGCTTGCAGGGCAGTGACCATTACAGCATGACCAAGAACAGGAGGGGGATTGTGAATGACCTCAGGGCTGTAAAGACCATTGTGGTTAGGTCACCAGGCAGCCTGGTAGAATAGGGTTCCCTCCGGAAGAGAAGAGAGAATTAAAAGCCTTTATTGGTATCCATTGTGCAGACCAAATTGCTACAGAGTATAAAGTGAGGAGAGGAATTGGAAGGAGGTTGTATTTCCTTCAAAGGAACGTTTTCACTGAGCAGGGTAATTTATGGAATCACAAACAGTGACAAGGGCAAAATAATATATGTCAAATAAAGCGAGCATTAATTATCATAGGCATGTAATGATTTGCCTGTGATGTAATTACTCTGGCTGCTAGAAGTGTGTGTGTGTGTGTGTGTGTGTGAAAGAGAGAGAGAGACAGACAGACAGACAGACAGAGACAGAGACAGAGAGGCACAGAGACACAGAGGGAGACATAGACAGAGAGACACAAACAGAGGTCATGTGAACTGAAAGAGGGAAAGAAGAAAGCATGGGACCACCTTCCCATTGCAAAATGGTCTGTCCTGCCATAGGAGTAGTATCAGAAAATCCTGTGTAAGGAGCCAGTGCTGCCCAACCATGCAGGGGAGAGGAGCAAGACAAGGGAAGCTGATCCCAAGACTATCCTCATGTGAAAGAGGCCACCCTAACTGTGGCAGCTGAGAGCCAGGAAAGACATGATAGAAAAATACTGACCTTACCTAGTGACGCTTACAGGTAGTAACAAATGACAAGGACCGGGTACAATGTGATACGGCACACCTGGGAAACTGAAGAGGGTTGTCTCCCAAGGCCACCTTCTGCACAGAGCTTACAGAGAACAGCGCTTAGGGATCTGCTGGTAATTGGCTCTGCTAATTGCCACTGGCTTAGTAAGAGTTTTCATAATTCAATTTTTGTTTAATGACTAAATAGAATTTACCAGACCACGGTGATTATTGAATACTTCAAGTTCTGTTTTATTATCAAATTTGAATAGATGGCCATTTTTAAGTAGGTGGGAATAGAATGTGTTTGTACGCTTGACTGAAGGAACTAACACTTTCTGCTTTAGCTGTGTAAGGAACTACATTATAATCAGCAAAACTGGCAAAATTATAAATGTGAAAAGTCGTAAGAGGAAAGGGAAACAGCACACCAGCCTTTCTTGCTCATGTGTGCAGGCTCCCAGCTGTGTTCATGGTGAGAGGAAGAAGAAAATGAAAAGGTATTGGGTTGCTGCCAGAGGAGTAAATGGAATCTCCATATTCCATTTATTGCCAGAGCCAGCTTGAAGTCTATTCATAAGATACTTAGTTAATGCAAAGAAAATGACTTAGCTCTGCTTCAGATGAGTCATCGTGGGAATGATGGGGCACAGTGTCAAAACTGTCCAAATCCCCTGCTTGGTCTACAGACAGACTGTTAGTACCAACCTGTGAAGGACCTCCATTCATTCTTCCTCTCCTTCTATTTTTAGGGATACCAGTTCCCACCTCCCCCTTGTCGCCATTGTTTCTCAGAGATCTCTGCAGAGGAAATACCCAGGGACACATTTCCCTGACTTCCTTCTCTTGCTGTCCAGCTGGAATCCTGAATCCAATTATAAACCTATTAAAATGTATATAAATGACTGAAGCTGTAGTTTGCATATCCAGATCCCAGCCACTTCCCTTTGCTTTTAGAAAAAAAGCATCAGCATGAGGCTGTGGGCAATGACATTGTGGATAAATCATCATTTTAAAAATCTAGTTTCAATGTACATAATGACTTTTTTTAGTGACCCTCTACTATAGCTTCTAGTTTCATTTTAAATAAAGGTTCTAGGATTTCAAATTCATACATCTCCAGCCACATGGGAGACTCTGCAAGCCACTCTTGTTTGTGATACAAGAATGATGTAACCACAAATTCGTCAGAGCAGCCCAGGTCTTAGCACAGAGAGATGCAATAAAAGACAGTTATTAAGTCGCTGTTTACAGATATCCTTAAATGTTTTCAGAACAACTAAACTATAGAATTAAATTATAAAATGTCCTCTGTAAGGTGAGCTGTCCCTCAGATACTTTTCTAGATGCCTCACAAGTGATGGTGTTCTTCTACCTGTTCAAAATAATATCCCTTGTCCCATTCTAGAGCTTCGGGTTTTCCTGGGTCCTGAAAATATTTTAAAAGCATCATGGCGGAAGAAGAGACTCATGAGTCCCCCACACACACACACACACACAAATCCTGAGAGGATGTATAGGAAGTTAATGACTGTGGGGTGGGGAAGAGACATTTTGGTGGTATAGCCACTTGTGAGGTGTTTATGTCCCTGTAAACAAAGTTTCACCAATGTTCATACCCTGTAGGAGAAAGTTTTCCTGTTTCAGAAGCCACTTCCCAAATAACCAACACAAAAACTTAATGTTAACTGTAAATGCTTGACCCATAGCTCAGGTTTGTTATTATCTAACTCTGACATTTAAATTAGTCCACATTTCTTCTTCTTCTTCTTCTTCTTCTTCTTCTTCTTCTTCTTCTTCTTCTTCTTCTTCTTCTTCTTCTTCTTCTTCTTTTTTTAAATAACAAAAGTTAACCTTTTAAAAATATGGCATATATAAAATAGGTAGGAAGGTCAGGGGGTAGAACATTTGCCTAGAAAGTACAAGGCCCTGAGTTTAATCATTGGTATTATAGTAAAAACCAAACAAAACAAAAAAATTAAACAATACATGCCAACTACTAGAATGACTAGTTCTAGTCTAGTTGACTACTAGAATGCTGCTTAATAATTCATCCAGTATTTAAATTGGATTTTTTTTATATGCTGGACATAATTATACATGCCTTTTTTTAATGAAAACAAACATTTATAAATAATATTGGGAATTTGGGCGTCGTTCTTTCCAAACTGCTTCCTGCTGGTAGGGGGTGCTGTCATGGGGGAATGCTAAGAAGATGCAAAATCCTGGCTGTAGTGGTAAGCCTGCATTGTCCCATTGACGTTGCTTCAGGGGGTCTTGCTCGATCAAACCACATTAGTCTGGAAGGGATCCACAGCTTTTCATTTTCTGTGGAAACAAAATTAGAAGTCCTTTTCCCCTGTAACTTGTCCTTAGGCTTAAATTTTGAAGTCAAAGTGTTTTATATATAATTTTATATATATATATATATATATATATATATATATATATATTAATCCAGCAGCATTTTCCTTCTTTTTTTATTAATAATATAATTTAAAAATTTTACATGTGGATCTCAGTTTCCTCTCCCTTCCTCCCTCCAACCCTCCCTCCCTCCCTCTTACTCTCTTTCCTCTGTGACATGCACCTGGCCACCCTCCCCTCCCATCCCCCCACCCATGTAAATCTGTCAAGTCATTTGAAGTAAGGACTAGGACTTCTCTCCTGTCTCTGCGTTAAGGGAATATCCCTCCATGGGAATGTGTCCGCAGGGTCCTTTTGTGCACCAGAAATAGATCCTGTTTCTACTGTCTGAGGTCCCCCAGACTGCTTAGTCCTTCTAGCTGAGACCCATATTCAGGGGGTCTGAGTCAGTCCCTTGCTGGGTTCCCAGCTATCCGTCTGGAGGGCCCATTAGCTCCTCCTTGTTCAGGTCAGCTGTCTTTGTGAGTTTCTGCAACCTGGTCTTGTCCCCCCTCTCTGCATCTGGATTCTAATTTGACTCAGTGTTTGGTTATGGGTGTTTGCTTCTGTTTCCAACAGGTACTAGATGAGGACTCCATGATTCTTACCTATGCTTTGCCAAGTGGCTTGGTACCTTTTCTCAGTGGCATGCCTATCTTGCTGCTCTCTGTATCTCCTCGACACTGCTCTGACTCTGCCCCTCTTCACCACCCAAGCACGCTCAGTTTGGTTATCCCACTTATACTTTTTGCCTAGCTATCAGCCAATCAGTGTTTTGTTAATAAATCTGAGTGATGGATCTTCACAGTGTACAAAAGGATTATTCCACAACACAATCTTCACAAAACTCAATGGGCCATCCCTCTTTTTTCCAAAGAAGACATGAAAATAAAAGAAAAACTAATTGAGAAGAGGAAGGGGACCAGCAGGAGTGCAAGGGGGACAAAAGAAGGTAAGAGAGAGAATATGATCAAAACGCATTACATAGACACTTGTAGGGTCTCTGAGTTTGAGGCCAGTCTGGTCTACAGAGTAAGTTACAGGACAGCCAGGGCTACACAAAGAAACCCTGTCTGGAAAAACAAAACAAATAAATAAACCTTAAAGTTGCAAGTCCACTCTCAAAACTGTTTCTACTTAAAAGAAGAGAAGATACAGTGAGTCTGAGGAAAAAAATTTGCCTAGAAAGAGAGGCCAATAGAGCTAGGGAGGTCCTGTGCATCCCTCCTCACTGGGACATGGGTGGGGCACATAATTGTCTGGACTATACAGACCCCATTAGAGAACCTCACTCTAGCCCAGCTAATGAAATCACTTGATATAACTTAGAAAAACATCCCAGAGCACAGAGAACATTCACCTGTCTAAAGAGTAGGTGAAATAAGGAAACACTGAGGAGCCAATGAATAAGAGGTAGTTGCACCAGAAGTACTGTTGTCCTTTGTGTGAAAAATCCTATTCAGTAAGCATCTGCCAGCCCTACTCTGGAAGTCAGCAGCTCTCCGGGCACCTGGGGGCAGTGAGTGCAAGCGGAGACCACAGAAACAGGCTTCTGTGACGTGTTCAGGAGACCTCACAGATACTGGAAGAGAGATGCACGTGGCAGCGGGAGGATGGGAAAAGTTAAAAACCATTCAAATCACAGATTATAATGTAGTCTCAGCATTCTGACCAATTGCCTGAGAAGAAACCACTCTAGAGAGGGCCCTGTTCTAGCACACAGTCCATGGATACAGTCCGTGATCCTGGGGAAGTCAGCAGTGTGAGGTAGCTGGTCACACTGTATCCACAATCCAGGGCTAAATGCTCTGGGTGCTGGTGCTCAGCCCAGGACCTTTTTAAAAATTACATTTATGTGGTGTTGGTGTGCATACCTGCATGCCGTGGGTGCCCATAGGCTCAGCACATGCATGAAGGTCAGAGGACAATACAGAGAATGAATATTGTCTCCTTTAACAATGTGGGTCCCAAGGATTGAACTCAGGACATCAGGACTGGCAAGTGCCTTTACCCATTGAACCAACTAGGATGACCAGTTTCCTCCTCCTTCCCTTCCTCCTCTTCCTCCTCTCCCTTCTCTCCCTCCTCTATCTCTTCCTCCTCTTGTACCATCTCCTCCTCTCCTCTTTCTGAGACAGGGTCTCACTTTGTAGCCCTGCATAACCTGGAACTCACTTCATAGATCAAGCTGGCTTTAAACTCACAGACTACCTGTGCCTTCCCATGCTGGGACTGAAGGTGTGCATCAGCAGGCCTTTAAAGTTTCTTCTTTTCATCTAGTCTTGGTTCCCAGCCCATGTAACTGTGTTGCCCGAATTTAGGGTGTGAATTCCTACTTCAGGTGAGCTAATCTCTGCCAGACATGCCTGAGATCTGTTTCCATGGTGATTCCAAATCCTATAAAGTTGACAATGAAATTTGACCACCACACTTCCTCTTCCTCCAGATGAATGACACTTGCTCGAATTTCCCAGTGCACTCTGACCTGTATTCACCAGGAACCCAATGGGGGGAAACATTTGCTTTTTCTATGAGTGTGAAATCCGCCTCTTATAAATCACATTCTGCCATCACCAGGATTTATACTGCAGTTACTTATGTTAATACTTTAAATTAAGAGATCATTAAAAATCAGAGATTATGATTGGATCTATGCATACAATAAATGCACAGCTTTCTTGAAACATTCCAGATTTGAAAAGTAGGAAATTTAAAGTACTTTACAGCCACAAAGTGTCAGAGGAGCATGTCCAGTCCTGGCTAGAAAGCTGCACTGGCTATACATACACTTTTTATTGATTTGCTTATTTTTATTATTTGATGATTTCATACTCACATATGCATTCTGATCAAATCCATCTCCATTGGAAGTAGATCAAATCTTTCAATTCCAACTTTATCCCCTGACCACTGTCCTCCCAAATTCATATGCTTTTTTGTAAACCCACTGAGTTCACATAGCACTGCCTGCATGTGGATGGGTATAGGGTCTCTTGGGTAACTTCACCTCTGACCAGTGCCAGGAATTTGGATGATTTGATCTTGTTATACAGTCATGACTGCCGTGAGTTCACTTGCACAGTGGTCCTGTCCTGTCCTTATGAAGGTAGTTTTACTGCAGTCATTCATCATCTCCCTGTCCCTTCTTGCACACAATGATATTTGGGCCTTGGAGGAGGGATGTAATATAAATGTCACTTTTTAAGGGGGGCACTCCATGGTCTCTTATGCTCATTGACTGGCCATGGATCTCTGTATTAATCACCTTCTATTGCATAATGAAGTATCTGTTTTGGGTTGAGAAATGCATTAATCTATGGATATAGTGATAAGCTCTTAGGAGTCAGTTTAAAACCATGCATTTAGCAGAATGAGAGTAGATTTTTCCTTAGGGTCTGTGATCTGCCTAGCAACAGGTTCTTGTCCTCAACAACAGTGCCAAGTATGGCTTTCATCCTGGGATCAGCCTTAACTCTCATCAGAAAGTAGTTGGTTACTTCCATACCATTTGTGCCAACATTGCACCAATGGGCACAGTTTGTGGGGTTCACAGCTAGGTAAAACTGTTAGCTACTTCTCTTGCCCACTATGCAGAATTACAAAATATAGCCAGTGGATGAACCTTCAAAGTCAGCACCCACTTTATTTCTCTATGTTCAATGACTCAAGTGTGTGATGTCTCACCATCCTCAGGAATTTCTGGTTCAGGGACTCATCTTCCTACTGTTCCACGACTCTCTGTACTGAACATGAGGAAAAACACTCGCCACTTAAAGAAAATTAGTTTAAGGCACTCATTTGGATGAATGCATCTAGAGTGTAATTCAATTGCACTGCAACTATGTTTCACTTGTAAATCCTTCCATTATGAACCACAGGGATTGTATAATTCCAGCAATGCTGCATCCAGCCACAGGAAGGCCAGGAGCAGCTGTGACTGGCAATGGGGAAGCTCAGCAGTCATGTCTTTTAAGCCTTTAGCTTAGTTCCCTCTTCTCAAGCTGGGGGAGGGGGTGTATTTCCACCAACCACTGTCAAGTTTGTTTGCAGAAAATCCCATTTGATGTGGAGCAGTGTACATGTTGCTACTCAGCCCGCAACAGTCTATCCCTCTGGCTTTTAGGCGTATACATTTTTAAGGCAGGCAAATATTTACACTAACCTCCAAAGCCTTCACCCCTCACCTTTTCTGTAGCTTATGCCAAACCTTTTTATGTCCACACAAGTAATGGATCCTTTTAGACTTGGCATCTTCAACTCTTATTTATACTTTTTTTGGGCTGATTTGTGGTAGGGTATTACAGTGTTTGGAACAAAAGCACAGGGACTGGTGGACCCGCCCTGCCCCCATCAAGCCGGGATGGGCTGTTAAACAGATCCCAAAACCATGCTGACAAAGACACAGAAACTGAACCGTGCTCGTGCAGAGGGACATCCAGAGGTAGCTGACACCTCCTCCCATCTCACAAGCTCTCAGCACCAAACACAAGTCCCTCTCTGAACTACATCACTCCCACTGCTAGGGTAATCTCAACTATGTTGGTTCTTGGCTTTATTTCCTCCTGAGCAAGGCCTATTGTTAATGATCACATTTAACACTTGGAGACTTTCTTCCCTGCCCTTCCAGGGAGCTGCTTCTAGCAACTACCTCCTGCCTTTAAGGACCCAATCACTGACCTGGGCAGTCATAGAACCTCTTACCCACCCCTGGGGGAAATCACTGTATTATACAACTCAATTTGGAAGTGACTTCTGAAGGAAAGGCATCAGGAATAGTATACAGGAACAAAATCTACCCCTGACCCAGGTAACTTTCTCCACATAACACCTGCCAGTCATCAACTCCCAGCATGCCCAGGGGCTGTACTCCGTGTCTAGACTGGTTATAACCTCATCTAGATGTACCTTATTTTGGGGACAAAAACGATCAGGCATACGCAGCCTGAAGCTGCTTCTGAGGCTTCCATTTCCCATCTGTAGATTTCTGGGTTGCTCAAGTTCATTGGCTCTGGCGATGACATCAGCTCAAACAAAGATTCACTGGCAGTAGCGAGTAAAGCCATTGCTTCTGTAACAGGATGGGAGGGGGAGTGGTTCTGAACACCTGTGCAGGCTATGGATTTGCTAGAAGAGGAGGGATTTAAACAGAGTACTATCACATTTCAAAGGAGGCAGGTTGGACCTAACTGAGCTTCAGTTGGCTCAGACCGCGGCTGTGGACATGTGTGTCGGAAGCGTGTGTATACCTGGGAAAGCTCAGAGCTCAATCTGCCCTATGGTGGTGGCAGAGAAAGGAAATTTGTCCCATGGTCCCTGTCCCTGTCCACCTAGCCTTGTAATCTGGCCACTTAAACTACCCACTGAAAGAAACCTCACTTGGAGCCAGACGAGCCGAAGCTTGAAGAACTATAAATCTGATTTTGAGCATCTAAGTTTCTTGGGTTAACCTTTACAAGGTCCCACTTTTCTTGTTACATAGGTTTTATATTGTTGCAACAGTGCCTAATGGTACTTAAAAGATGGCATCAGCCAGGCCGTGGTGGCACACACCTTTAATCCCAGCACTTGGGAGGCAGAGGCAGGTGCTTCTCTGTGAGTTCAGGGCCAACTTTGTCTATAGAGCCAGTTCCAGGACAGGCTCCAAAGCTACATACAGAAACCCTGTCTCGAAAAACCATAAATAAATAATAAAAAAAGATGGCAATCCAAATTCATTCAGTAGACAAGAGTGGCTTGTGGCCAGGAAGGTACATAGGGTTTGTCTTTGTGTCAACAGTAGCATGTGGTAGCTGCTTCCTTCTCAAATCTCAGTGACAAAGAACCGGGAAGACAACCTGGAAGCAGGCTATGACCCTCAGGCTGATTCTCCAGTCACCCAGTTTATACAGGTGTGCCCTGCCTCCAATAGGTTCCATGACCTTCCAGAACAGCTGGAGGCTCTAGTGCCGAGTCTGTGAGGGACACTTAGACCGGCAGGGAGGAAGGACTTACTTGAGTTAACAATTTCAAAAGATTCTGATCTTGCCCGTTTCACCCTGTGTACTTGGGCGAGACATGACAGCAGTAAGAGTGAGCAGGGGATAAGACTTGTTCATTTAATGATGGACAGGACCCCAGGCAAAGGCCAGAAGTGTCTAGGACAAGATTCTCACCTATCTAGAGACCAAGGTCCTCCAACCAGGTCCAACCTCCTTAGGATTCTCCCCGCATCCCATCTAGGACTAACACACAAGAATTGGAAGACAGTTCTTTAAATGACAACACTGCTCAATTGCAGTGTGAACACCAATGGAGAGATGATTTAAAAAACGCCCTCTCCTGGGCTTCTGAGGAAAGCATGAATTGTCAGTTTTCCTCCTGAAGTCATGTTGAAAATGCTCCTTGTGCTTTATTTTTTTAGCCAGTAATGAAGAGATTCTGCAGAGGACACATGTCATAGAGCATAGAGATGTGCAAGGAGCAAGTAAGAAAAATCAAATTTGATTTTCAACAGTGCGGACTATGACAAACATCTGTGTGATGAAATAGGGTGCAATCCTTAAAGAATGGATTCAGCACCGTTCTTCCAACAAGAAAATATCAGCTAAAAAAGTTAGAGACAGCATACGGAGAAAGAAGAAAGAGGAAGTGGAGGGAGATGAAAAGTTAGTATATGGAAAATTTCCATACTATGGAAATTACATATGTACTAAATAAGGTAAGGAAGAAACACAATGTTAACATAATGTATTATGTATTTCAAAAAATAAAGTATTATATCATACTTTTCCAGGGAGATTGCACATACAAACACAGCCATACACATCACATATACATATATTTTACATGTATAGTTTAGGAGCATAGAGATATACCAAACTTTATATACATAAATATGTCCACAGAGCTTTTTAATAATGAAAGGAAAATATTTCCAAAATTTCTATTGGAAGTAGCAGCAATGATCTTATAAACAGTAGTATACACTAGGCATGAAGTACTTGACAAACATTTGTCCCTGTTAAAGTAAATATACACATAGATCTGCAATGTCAGCCACTTATATGTCAAGACATGCAAATAAAGAGAGCTTAACTTGAGAGGCAACATGCTTTTACACTGCAACAATATTGTTACAGTATGCCTAATATGTAAAAAAAAGTTACTGTGTATCAATACTGTATATTTCTTATTTTATAACACACAATGTTATATTTTATATTTTATTATATTATATATATTTTATATATTTAAAATATATTTTATATATAATATAATATATTATATTATATTTTATAATATTGTGTGTTATAAAATATATAAACTTTTTTCCAGGCATTGGTGGTGCACACCTTTAATGACAGCACTCAGGAGGCAGAGGCAGGAGGATCTCTGTGAGTTCGAGGCCAGCCTGGTCTACAGAGCTAGTTCCAGGACAGGCTCCAAAGCTACACAGAGAAACCCTGTCTTGAAAAACCAATACATAAATAAATACTTCTTATGTAGGTGGGAAGAGAAAAGACGGGCTCAAATTCAATGGCTGCAAATGAGTTTTTAAAATAGTTTACACTTTTTATTTATTTATTTACATATGTATATGCTTGCTGAGTGAGGTCAGAGGGTGACCGTGAGAGTCCAGTCTCTCCCCCCACCATGTACACTCCAGAGCCTGAACTCAGATACCAGATTTTGCAGCAAGCCTCTTTACCCACCCAGCCATCTTGCAAGCTCTTGCAAGTAATTTGTTTTAATGATAGATTTTTTTTTCTGCCTCGTGACATATAACAAAATTACTGTTAATATACACAACTGAATTAGATCTGAGTGGTCTGATGGGACACCATTTTCCAGAAAGAAAAAAGAATGATTCCTATGGAGTGGAACTAGAATTTAAAACAGGGAGGAAGGGTATTTCTTTGGCTGTGCTTACTAAACAGAGGGTGGTAGAGCTGCACATCTTATACCTGCAGATTGCTGAAGAATCCAGTGGTGAGCTCCATGCTTCCAATGAACAAGCACAACTGTGTGATTCTGTGGGGCCTGAGGAACACAAGGTGTCTTTTTGTCCCTGAGCACCCAGGAGCTGGTGGTTCTGAGAGCCAGAAGTTTGCCCAATGATCCAGTTCCCTCCTAATTGTTCTCTCATCCTAAAACGCTCTGGAGCCCTTGTGCTCAGCCAGTGTCAAAGAAAGGAGTATGAAGTGCATCCAGGACTCTGCTCTTTGAATTTTGTGGTTCCAACACGTGACTACACCAGCAGCGACTTTTGAGAGCTAGGCATGACATACTCCAGGCTTGGTGACGAGTGTGCAGACCCTGAAGGTGTCAGTTTCTTCCTGACAGAGAAGGGGAAACAGAGAGCTTCCCTCCCCCCTGATGGGAGATTTTATTCTGTATATATGTTTCTCATACTGGTTAATAAAGCCCTGTGGCCAATAGGAAACAAGATAGGCGGGGCTAGGCGCCCAGAAGGAGGAAAGAGGAAGTAGTAGGGTGGAGTCGAGATGTAGCCCAGGAAAGAAGCAGGATGTGTGCCGCGGCTCCCCGATAAGACGACCACGTGGAAATACTTAGATAAGTAGAAATGGGTTAATAATTAAGGCAGAGCTAGCCCATTAACAATAATGGTAACTGGCCAACAGGATTGTATCAAATACAGAGTCTCTGAGTGTTATTTGGGGCACATGTGGTTGCAGGACAATGGCGGCAGAACCAGCGGCAGCCGGCAGGGAAACCTGCTGTAACATAATGGTGTCAGAAGTGGGATCCCATCCTCGTCGCCACGACAGGATTGTATCAAATATAGAGTCTCCTGCGTGTTATTGGGGGCCGGCACGCCAGAGCAGCGGCCGGCAGGCTGGCTGAAATACAACAAGCTACACCCCCCCATCTCCTGTAAATACTGTCTACTTCTGTGCTCTGGGCTGCTTTTCCTCAGGGGAGTCAACTGTTTCTTTGGGTTTTAGGCTTCCGGAAGCTTCCTGCCAGAGATATTGTATTGCATAAGCCTAGGATTTCCCTAGGGGCTTAGGAGAGGAGGCAGACAAGGCCTGATAATGGACACCATGTTGGGCTAAGAGAGGGCTTCCAGGTCCAAGTGCATATAGAGATAATTCAAATAAGAAGAAACAGACCCATTTCTCAAACGTGGTGGAATTTACTGCTTGGATGTGATGTTTGTGGTAGGGACCTAAGAGGTAACCCTACCTCAGCTCTGAGGAAGAGTCAGGAAGGTCTTTCTATGGAAAAAAAAAAAAAAGCTATTCAGCCACTAGTACAAAAAAGCTACATTGTATCCTTCAAATAAAACAGCCAGGGGGATGTTAAGCACACCGTGTTATTTTGTAGCTATTTTCTCTCCTTTAAACCTTTTTCACTGTTGAGTAATGTGTGTGAGTATAGGTGCATCTATGCCAGAATACACACACAACCCATGGAGGACAAAGGACAGCTTTTAGGAATTGGTCTTCCCCTTCTGCAAGGTCGAACCATCAGGTAAGGCAAGCCTTTCACCTGCTGAGCCATCTTGCTGGCTCAGTGATTGTTTTCTGAATGGCTTCTGTGTTTAAAACTGATTGGTAGGCACCTGAAGTTTCCCAGAGAGGCCTGGAAATGGGAAAGTGGAGACAGCACTCCATCCTGTAGGGTGCACCTGGTTCCACAGTCCTGTGGGAATATAAACAGCAGTGAGGCATAAATTGAGGAGGTTTGGAAGTCAGGGGACCTATGCCTGAGTGTCTGTGATTTTAACAGTTGTCTCCCTGTTTGGAAACTGTGCTGAGTCTTAGAGACTGATAGTGGGATCAGAATGTGTTTTTGTTGTTTCCTTCTTAGCATTCCGGGAAACACAGGGATGACACTACCCCATGCATTATAATCTATAAAATCTTAGCACTGAGAAAATACGACCTTAAGCATATCCAAAGACTAGAAAACACAGAACATAGTGTCAACCCTAGTTATGTGAGCAATTTTGTCTTTCTTCTGTTCTTGAGTTCATACAGTTTCAATAGAGCTGGAAAGTTAATAGATACTGTTAAAAGGAGAGAGACTTTAAAGCAAGGGGTGTGGCCTGAGATTAAAGGAGTGAGAAGATTGCAAGCTGCTGACACTCACTGCTGCATCACAGCCCACACTCTGGCTAGACAGTCCCCTGTGGCAGGGACCAAAAGAGTCATACTAATTGTGCCACTGAGGAGCGTGGTGTTAATAACTTCTCAAATATGTTCCTGCTTGGCTGGCTCCAGTCCTGCCTGTGTCTCAGAATAGGTGAAGCTCGAGAGAAGTAAGAATCAGCTTGCCTCACAAGGCAGCTTCAGAGGTGAGAAGGAGCAATGAAAGAAGACAAATAAGGATTCCTTCTGCTCTGGGCACCTTTTACCTCCTGCTGCCTGGATGCTGGGCACAATCTTGGCACCTGTTGCATCAAACACAAAGTTCACAATTAACCCCGTGAGTTTCCCAGCCAACAAAAGGAAGGAAGGAAGGAAGGCATAGCTTACTTTGCCCTAGACATACACAGGTTTGTTCTCCATGACCCCTATAGACCTTTGCTTTCAGCATCTGCAGCTCCATTTTAACAAAGAAGAAATTCTAGAGGACCTTCCTTAAATTGTGAAGCCTGAGATGGAGGGGTTCTTCAGTCCCTGAAGGCCTTCCCCACAAATGATGGTTGGAATCTTAAACCCACTTCACAATATGGAAAGGCAGGGCCTTTGGAGAAATGTTGAAGTCATGAGGCCTCTGTTCCCATAGAACCTACTGATGTCATTTCCACAAGGGCTTATGGGAATGGGCTTCCTCTCTTTCCATAGAAGTGGAGAGCAAATATTCACATGCATCCCTAGCCTTCCATCATGTGAGAATGTGGCGAGCAGGGTGCAGGTACCAATGCCTTGATCATCTCCATTCTAAACCCACAGGTGAATCAGAGGTAAAACTCCTATCCTTTATAACTCCTATTCTATATCCTTCATTCTTCTGACCTCACAGTGACATTAGTGCTTCAAGGTAATGACTGTGTGTGACACCAATGTCCATGGCTTCCCACCTTCACACCATCTCTATCCATCCCTGTCAGAGGTCAGGCTGAGTTATACATCTAGTCATGGTGATGGGCTCACACAAGATTTGTCAGCTTGGCTTCTGGGCCTGATGGATACACACACTTCTCTTTTCCTTGTCTTCCATGCCTAGAGCCTCACCTCAGTGTTGAGGTTGAATGCCCAGCCTGAACCCACTGTATGCAACCCGGTACCTAAAAAGGCACAGCCATCTCTACAGCCAAGGTTCGCAGAAGCCAGGTGGGCCAAGCTGAAACTGAGATCATACACAGCTCTCTGTTGGGCTAAAGAATTCAAGAGGATTGCCTATACCCCCAGACTTGGGAATATAGTTTTTAAATGGAAAGAACCTACTAGCAAATGAGTATTTTAAGATAGCTAGACCATATAAAATAAACACAGGAATTGACATCTGATTTTTCAAGCTGTTGTTCAGCTCCCTTAGACACAGCCCTTATGAAAGTAGTAAGCTTTATCCACAGCAGTCCCAAAACATGGATGGGAAATAGCCTTGACCCAATTAAAAATTCACTTCTACAACCTGCCATAAATTAGAACATTTGTCACCAAACTCGGTCTAGATAGGAGAGGCAGCTGAGCGGTGAGGGGAGGAAGGGATGTGTGGTTCAACAAGAATAAAGCAAGCAAGGGCTGTTTTGAAGGTTTGGAGAGGGAGTGGCAGGCTGAGGTCCCAGAAGGAAGCCACCATGGTATGTCTCCTGGGAGGACAGCATAGAGCAGGCCTTCAACCAGATCAATTCAGAGCCATGATACCAGGAAGGGTGCTGAAGGTGCAGGTGGCTCAGAATTCCAGAAGGCATGGCAGGGAAGGTGAACAGGAATCCCACCCACTCTTAACCCCAAGGTCCTCTCTTAGGGAAATCTAGGCAGTGCTTACATCATGGTGGCTGCCAAGTTGGGAAAACCTCATATCATAGGGTCTCAGGAGATGACATAGAGTAGGCTGTTCCTGTGGGAGATGGAAGACACATCTGCAGAAGGTGCCAGCCTGGGTGTCAACCTCCCCAGGGACAAACGGAAGGGCAGAGGCATCATCAACACCACACGCTCCCACAGCAGAGTGATTTCCATGCTCTGGGCTCACTAGACACAGACTTGGATGCAGGATGGGCTTCTTTCCTCTGCTGAGAACTAACTGTCTTTGGCAGCACAGAGCCCAGATCATGTAGGAAACATGACCAAGGTCCATTTCTAAGGAGCTTAGGTGTTAAAAGGAACTGAAACTAAATGAAGCTCTTATCCTAGCATTCACAGTGGTCTCGACCCTAACTGGACCCTAGGCCTACTTCCAGTGTCCACCCTAACTAAACCCTACTGCAAACTAAAAGGACGTAGGAGAGAAGATGCTTAAGAAGCTAGAAAGGGAGAGATGACTTCAGGGGGCTGGCCTTGTTCTGATCCCCAAACACCTCATGAAGTCAGAGCTGCTCACTGAAGCTCAAACATCACAGAGATTCTTCAACCTGGATGACTACAGAAAAAAACAAAAAACAAAAAAACAAAAAAACAAAAAAATCAAATTTTCTTGAAATAAATTTTGAATAAGACCTTTGGGAAACAGTTAAATATCTTTTTCTTGTCTTCATAAATTTTTGTTTGTAAAATAATTATCTATTTTGTTCATATTAAACCCTGAATCCATTCTTCAGAATAGAAGTTAGGCTCTGAGTACATATTTTAGAGTCTCAATGCCCACCCCAAATAACCTCATAGTTATTTCATGCAGGTCTCAGATTAGTGGGCTGTGCTGAAAGTCCCTGGAAGTCTAATTGCTGCAAGAGTGGGAGAGGTTTTGCTGCTGTGTGTGTTTGTTTTTATACTAATCTTTATTTTTCTTATAGCTCAGCTGAACACCTCAATCCCAGAAAAATGCTTCTTGATATTCAAACAAACTGGAGCCAGGGTTCCTGCTCCCACAGAGAAGCTAATTTCCTGGAGGAGATGGGAACTCTGCTTGGGAAAATAAATCAGCACTTTAAGTAGCATGTCATGGATGCCAGAACCATGTGAGCTCAGTACAGGAAGCTAAGGTACTGAGGAGGTAAAGATGGGGATAAGCAACAGGATAGGGCTGTGAGCAGAGAAAAAGCTCAGGAAGACAGCCCAGAAAAATCCAGACAGAACTACAGTGTGAAAGAGACAGCAGACAAAAAGGACTGAGGATGCAAAGGGAACCACAGCACCAAGAAGGACTGAGGATGCAGGGAATGGGCCAGAGTGTTTCCCAGACGCTGACGGCAGTTAGTAAACTTGAGAAGTTTAAGAGTGAGATTGAGGAGATGTCTTGGGGGTAAAGTGCTTGTCACTCAACCATGGGTACCGGAGTTTTATCTCCAGAATTCACATGCTTTTAATTCTAGCAGTGTCTCAAAAAGAATGAATTGGACAGCACCTGAGTTAGGACTCTTAAGGATGTCCTTTGTCCTAAAATGCACATACACCTGCATGCTCAAGCACACATACACAAGCACACACACATGAGGGTGGAGATAGACATATATGGTATATAATGATATGTAGTATCTATAATGATATATAATGATGGTGAAGATAGATATACACATACAGACAGATGACTGATAGATAATGATGATAATGATGGATTGATAATAGATGGGGGGATGATAGGTAGAAAGATATATGATGGATGTTAGACAGGTAATAGACAGGCAGATAGATAGATAGATAGATAGATAGATAGATAGATAGATAGATTATAGGTAGAAAGATAGATGATAGATACATAGATAGATAAATGCTAGACAGACAGACAGACAGACAGACAGACAGACAGACAGACAGACAGACAGACAGATTGTCAAATGTTTCTGGAATGGGTGAGTCCAGAAGAGAGAGTGAGTATGTTTAGAAGTAATCTTGGCATAAAGAAATGCTGGCTTGTTGGTGGTGAACAAAGAAGGAGGAGCAGATCCTGATATACACAGGAAAGAAAAAGAAAGAAAGAAAGACAAGACAGGACTCCCAGGCATCAAGGAGAGAGAGCAGGACCCAAGTGCATTTCTGCTTCACTCCTGTTCCCTCAGTGACTGAACCATTTCATTTCAAGGTCTCCTTCTGGTAATGTCCCATCAAAAGCCTTAAGCTTGCCTATCAGAGTTGCTACTCTCCAGGCCATCAGCACACACAGAGTATGATGAGGACATAGGGCAATGACAAGAGTGAGCATCAAGGGGTCTCTGCTGTTGCTCACAGAGGGTGAAGAGGAGGTAGCAAAGAGTCAAGTCCATCCTTCATTTATCCACATTAACTCATCCAGATGCCTGTGCAAAAAGTACCTGGAAAGGTCAATACCTTACATCTTCAACTGCACCCTACCTTTCTTGTATCTTGCCATTTCTAAAGAACAGCATCCTTTGCTGGCCCTCTACAAACCCAGTAGCAATTCTAGAACTTGATGCTACTCTAGAACTTGTGCACTCTACACACCCTCTCCGCCTCATTCCTCTGTGTTTGGTACTGAGAGAGCTGTTCTGGCTTCCATCATTCTTTATGTATTTCCATTCTGATACTTGGAAAATAAATCTCTTGACAACTTCTCAATGAGAGCATCTATATATTTGCTACCCTCACTATTTGCAGAAGAGCTCACCCTTAGCTATAGCAGAGTGGGGTTCAGAAAGAATGACAAAACCCTGCTGGCTGCTGCAATGGAGACTGAGGGCACCAGGTTACCAAACTGATAATATGGAGACTTCTCTACCCAGACACACCCTCCATTCCAGAGTTACCAAACTGATAATATGGAGACTTCTCCACCCAGACACACCCTCCATTCCAGAGTTACCAAACTGATAATATGGAGACTTCTCCACCCAGACACACCCTCCATTCCAGAGTTACCAAACTGATAATATGGAGACTTCTCCACCCAGACACACCCTCCATTCCAGAGTTACCAAACTGATAATATGGAGACTTCTCCACCCAGACACACCCTCCATTCCAGAGTTACCAAACTGATAATATGGAGACTTCTCCACCCAGACACACCCTCCATTCCAGAGTTACCAAACTGATAATATGGAGACTTCTCTACCCAGACACACCCTCCATTCCAGAGTTACCAAACTGATAATATGGAGACTTCTCCACCCAGACACACCCTCCATTCCAGAGTTACCAAACTGATAATATAGAGACTTCTCCACCCAGACACACCCTCCATTCCAGAGTTACCAAACTGATAATATGGAGACTTCTCCACCCCAGACACACCCTCCGTTTCAGATGGTTCAGCACAATTCTATCTTAGCAGGATTTTCTATCAGTTATGTACTAGGAACTGAGAGTACCCTGATATAAGAAACTCTTCTGGGTGAACAATGCACTATTGAAACCATCACTAGTTGACATTATATCCACAGCAGTGGAGCTGTGGGTAAGGAGCACTGAGCGAAGGGCTGCCTGAAGCTAAAAGAGGCCTGATAGTGAAAACCTCCTGTGTATCCATGTGATCACGTGTATTCATATGTGTCTATGTGTTTTCATGTGTGCATGTATGTACATGTGTATTTGTGCACGTTTTTGTGTGTGCACATGTACTTATGTGTTTGGTATACAGACATCATTGAACATATAAAACCAAAAAAATAGTCTAGGGAAATGGCTAAGTCAGTAAAGTGCCTGCCTCAAAGACATGAAGACCTGAGTCCAAATCCCCAGTCTTCCTGTGAAAAGCTGGGAGTGGAGGTGTACATCTGTAATTCCAGTACTCGGGAGGCAGAGATGAGAATATCCTGAGGGATCCCTGGCCATCCATTCTAGGACAAAAAAAGAAGCCCTCAATTTAGTGAGAGACTCTGTATCAAAACAAAAACAAAAACAAAACAAACAAAAACTAAGGAAGCAATAAAAGAAGATCCCTAAGTGGGATCTCTGGCCTCACATGATATTACATGCACATATCACATGAACACTCCCATGCACACATATGACCATCTGCAAGTGCACATGCACAGACATGGTCATATGCACAATATACAAGCTAATATGCATTTAATAAATAAAAAAATATTTTAAAAATCCTCCAAACAAAGTGGTGGTGATGCACACCTTTAATCCTAGCACTTGGCGGGCAGAGGCAGGTGGATCTCTGTGAGTTCAAGGCCAGCCTGGTCTACAGAATGAGTGCCAGGACAGGCCCAAAAGTCACATAGAGAAAATCCTCCAAGCAAAGAGACTTCTACATAAAAACAACACCTAAAAATCAAATGGTTCCCTGAGTACGTAAAAAGTCTAAGCTTCCTTCAGATTCAGCCTGAACTGTTCATGTCAGGAAGGATGGACCCCTGGATAGGAGCTGTGCGTATGGCTAAGTTTTCTACTCATGTACTGAAGGAAGCAAAAGAGGCAAAACTCATTTAAATAATATTTTATTTAATTGACCACATCTAAAATACCATCATTCCTATAGAAAGTATATTTGAAAGTATTAATGGTGTATGGTCTTTCAGGAGGGTGACGCACTTTGAAATCCAGAACCCACCTGTGAATGGAAGCTTACAAACAAATTGGAATAGCTACTTGTGTCATGCTCTGAAAGCCACTGTGGCCTGTGGACCTACAGGACTGCTCAGGCAAAGCCTCCTGGGAAATAATGTTGGAATTTCAAAGTAGTTTCTTTGCAGTTGTCCTCCAATGGCTTCAGCTGATGGATTTCACAGGAAGGGAGGGTGTTCAGCAAACCTGTTCTTCTTGGCCATTCCTTTGCCTGTGACCAGAGATCTCCCTACTCCCAGTCCTGTTTCTGGCTTGAGTCTGTCTTGTTTTTGCTTCTCTGTCATCCCTTTACAGTGAAAAGCCCCACCACTGGGCTCAAACTCATTATCTTCCACTCATACGCCTGACAGGCTGTTAAAGCCAGTGAACACCAGCCCTTGTTATGAATTTGCACCTTCTCTGGCTAGGAGGCTTGAGATGCTTGAGAAGAGGGGGGCTTTACTGCTGGGACACACATATTTTGTTAGGCCCTTGGCAGGAAGCAGGAAGCAGGCCCAGGACCTGCTGATGGCTACAGAGAAGGCTGTGTCTACACATCTGAAGGCTGGAACTGAAATGGCTAGCTCTGAAATGTGTGTTCTCATCAGAGAACATGGGACATCTGTGTATCATTTCTGAGGTTACTAATGAGGATCCAGTATGGAGAGCCCCTGTCCTCTCCATTTTTCCCACCAAATTGCACACCTGCTATTCTATTCAGCCATACACTTAGGCTAGAAACTGGCTGTTTTGGACCACTTGCCATCTGGAAGACAGACACTGAGACCCAGTAATTGACAGCATTAACACCAGTTAGCTTTTGGGAGTTCACCATTTTAGTAATGTCCATGAATAATGAAAGATACAGGGGATAGTGAACGTTACAGGGCCATGATGAGTGACAGCAGGAGGAAGAAGTGTCATCCACTCAAATGCCCAGGCCTGCCGTTCTGTACAGATATGCAGATGTTTGTCCCTCCATGTGTTTTATAGAATACATTTTCTTTTCACTTGAAATGTAAGGTTTTTTGTTTTGTTTGCCTGTAGGTATGCATGTGTACCATAAGAGTTCGGTGCCCATGGAGACCAGAAGGGGTCATCAGATGCCCTGTAACTGGAGTTGTGAGCTACCTACCATGCAGGTGCTAAAATTGAACCTGGAAAAGCAACCAGTGCTCTTAGCCATTGAGGGGTGTCCCCAGCCCCAGGGTGTAACCCTTCTATCAGTCAGTGCCTGTCTCTGGGCTACAAGAGAAGTGATGGCTTTGAAAAAGGAGACCAAACATTCTGATTGCCAGAGTCCTATTGCAATTGGAGTCTGAAACAATGAACATTCACAGGACTGGAAACATCTCACCCCGTTTGCCACGGGGCTGGAAACAGAGGCTTGAATCTCAGGTAGAACTCTTTCCAGATTACAAAGGCCCAAGGGAAGGGATCTTTCTATAGGTTCTTACAGGAGAATGCTAAGTATTCACACCAATAGTTAAGTAAGAGAGAGCAGAGCGTCTTCTATGAAATTTTGGGAGCCCTCTGTGTTTTCCAGTGGATTTTCGTATAATTTTCTCTTGTGTTAAGTGAGCTCTACAAGAGGAAGATGTAAGTCAGGCAGCTTGTCAACTGTGATGTATAGTGTGCACCATAAAATCCCTGTAGTTTCTTTTCAAGATGTGAGGCTATTAGTTCAGAAGGAAAGTCCTTAGCTCATAGCTGTTTTTCTGTTACTATTATCTCTCTGGAGGGGGACACATCCTCCTCCTACACTCTTCCCTCTGCTTCCCATAGAAAAATGGGATAAAGAATAGAAAAATCAAAAATCAGGGGATCGGGCTTGGAATGCAGCTGACTTGCTACAGTGCTTGGTTGACTGAACAAAATCCTGGGTTCAAGTGCTCACTACTGCGTAAACAGAGTGGTGAGAGAGACCTCAGAAGTTCAAGGACATCCTCAGCTATATAAGGAGCCTGAGGCTAGCCTGGGACACAGTAGACCCTATCTCAAAATATGATACAAACTGAGAAGATGTACTATCAGATACAGCTATCTAAGGTTATAAAGGTTTATAAACATTAGCTAATGCCAATGTCACACATTTCAACTTAGTGAGGAAACAATTCTACATAGAATCTTATATAACCTTCCTCTTATTGGCTGGGTCAGAAAACTGGTCTCTAGAAGGACCACAGCTCTTGGTTTCCCAGGGCTGGTGAGCAGGGAACAAAAGAGAGGAGTGGGAGCCCCCTGCTCTGAGGCCATTGCCTTCTCTACCTCATCCCTATTAAGTAGCCTAGACTATCAAGAACCTTACCATCTACAATAGCTAAATTGTTGATTTCAGCCAGATTTTCTCATGGAGTTGCCCTCAGCCTCCACAGTGGGTTAAAGTTACCCAGAGAGAGACCTGAAAACACCAATCATGCAGCTTTTCTCTCAGAATATGAATGATTTGCTATGTCCAGGGCTCAGAAGAACTGAATCTATGGCAAGTCCTTCCCAAGTCCATGTGCTGAAGCCCTTCCTGACTTCCAATGTGACGGTATTTGAAGATAGGGTCTTTGGGAAGACGATAAGATCTAAGTCAACTCGAGAATGCACAGCCTTTGTCATGGGATTCGTGTCTTTAAAACAAGCAGAAGAGACACCAAAGTCCTTTGGCCTTTCTCCCCACACAAGGGTACAGAGAGAAGGTGGAAGTCTGTGTGCCAGGAAGCAAGGCCACACAAGATACTAAATCTGCCAGCTCCCTGAACTTGGTCCAGCCTTAGAAATAAATATCTGGTACCTTTTGTTAACTCTTCTTCAGGTCCATGCCCTCCCCACGCATAGCCAGGCATGCGTGGGGAGAACAGTCTGATAGAATGTACAGTGGCTGCCTCTAAGAAATTAGGGACATATGATGGCCAACTTTTCACACTCTGCAAAAACAAGCTACCCAAGTGACAATCAACTATAGGAAAACGAACGTCCTACCAGAGACCTGTAGGTGGCCACACACCAGCCTTAGACCTGCTCATCAGCTTATTGCAGAACACAATCCTAAGCTCTGCAATTGTCCATCAGAAGCAACAAACCAGGGGCTGAGGGCATGGGTCAGTGGTTAACCTGAGTTTAGTCTCCAGAACCCATGTGAAAAAGCCAGGCACGGTATTACACACCTGTAACTTCAGCATTCCTATAGCAGATGAGATACAGAAACAGGAGAAAACCCAGAAGTTCATGGGTCAGCTAGCCTGGCACACATGACACAAAATAAAAGACCAGACCCTGCCTAAGGTTAGAAGAAAGCACTGGAACTGGAGTTTGTCCTCTAACTACTGTTCATGCTCTGTAGCATGCATACCCTCACTCATGCATGCAAGTGTGTATACCAGTGTGTGTTTGTGTGTTTGTGCACCTGTGTAGGCATGTGTGTGCCTCTGTGTATGTATGTGTGTGCTTATGTGTGTCTGTCTTTATACATACATATATGTGTCTGCATTTGTATGTGTATGTACATTCAAGTGTGTGCTTGTGTGTGTCTCTTACATGTAATGAACATGCCAATTCACTGCCCCCAGCTCTGGCACTGGCCTCCCCATGCAACACAGGACATTGGCTAGCCAAGACTATTATGTTGTAGATAAACAATAGATTGGCTGTTTTGACATGAACATCTCTACAAACACACAGCTCCTGTTGTGAATGATGCCATAGGACTGCTGAGTTGGAATATTATTTTTTTATTTTTTATTGCTTGAAAGAGAATATTTTTAAATTTCACCAGCAGCATACATATATGCCAGTGCTGTATTAAGAACTCATTTTTGGCTCATATGAGGGCAGCTGTGTTGGAGGCAAATTGTTGATTTGAGTGTCAGGGGACCATGGCTCCAGCTCTGGTCCAATCATTAACTGCTTGGTCATCTTCAAGTTGGCAAGGGGCTTTAAGTTATATGAGAGATACAACGCCCTACTTTGCTGTTGCTGTGGTAATCAAAAGTGGCCTGGGAAGGAAAGGGTTTATTTGATATTATAGGTCACAGTCCATCAAGAAGGGAAGTCAGGACAGAAGCTAAAGGTTCCTTGGAAGCAGAAACTAAAGCAGATGTCTTGGAGGAATGTCTATGACTCAGGACTACCTGTCCAGTGGTGACCTCAGCCACAATGAGCTGTGCCCTCCCACATGAACCATTAATCAAGAAAATGTGTAAGGGAAGCTATCTTTGTGGAAGGAGATGAGGAAAGTTCTGGGAAAGGTAGGCAGAGAAAGCATGACAGAGAGAGATGACATGTGGCTGCCAAAGGAGTAAGAGGTCCAGACTCTTCTCCTGTAAAATAAGACCACGTGGAAATACATAGGTAAATAGGAGTGGGTTAATAATTAAGACAGGGCTAGCCAATAAGAAGCCCTAGCTTCTGCCAACAGTTTATAATTAACATAGCTTCTCTGTGTTTATTTGGGACTGAGGGCAACTGGATCTGGCGGAACAAGAAAACCTTTCATTAACAGATGTGCATGCCACAAGTTATTCTGATGAAGTATTCTTTCTCCCCAGGTGATTGGTTTGTGTCGAGGGGACAAAAACTGACCAGCACAAATGCTCATCACCTAGCAAGAAGATTGTAGCTTAAGAACTTCATAAATGACATGTTTGCATTTGAGACAGAATATCTAAGAGGCAGATGTTAGACTTTAAAAAGATAAAAAAAAAATTCCTACCTTCTCCCATGCCCACCACAAAAACAATTTTCATGTGCAAATCTAACACCAAGCTTACTACCTTGTGAACTTTAATGTCTTGGGTAAGTCTCATTCTAGGTCCTACTGGGTGATTTGTGGGTGAGTCCTGGGCTAGGATACTTGCACCTTCCTGAGTATTTAAACAAGTGGAAGATATCCACTCTGAGCCCCACGGAGAGCCTCATCTAAGTCCAGCCTTGGCCATGCTATCCCCTGGGTCTTGGAGAAAAATGGAAACATGCCACCTCTGAAGTTTCTTCCTGCAGAATTGTCAGGTTGGATATTAATGAAATTACAGTCAGGGATGGCCAGTCACAACTGGCTTTTGGTTTACTAGTCCAGAAAGCCCCATGTGATTCCTTTCAGCTCTGTCCTCATTGGCAGCCTCCAATCACTTTTGAGATGTGTCTCTGCATTACGGGAGGCTGTTACCCAGGCAGTTTGTTTAAGTGTCACATTCGTATTTCCTTCGTGCATCCAATTGCTCTCGACCAGTGGAATGCTTTAAGTACATCAAGAAAATAAATCGAATAATTCCCTCACAATGTGTGTCAAGGGCTGAGGGACCGTGTGTCTAATTTACTACAAATCCATGGGGATTATTTGGATTTATGAAAAAGCAAAGAATTCCTCCCCACTGATCCCACGTAAAGGAGAGAGCATCCAGAGCACAAGTGAATCTTCACCAGCTTCCTCTGCTGCCTTTACCCAGGCTGTTTGTTTTGTTTTTACTATTTCTTCTCTCCAAACAGGGCAGCTCAACTCACAACCACATGTCGAGGAACACTGAGGTATCCCGGAGGACTCTCGGGGCATCGGAGGCTCCTCCCTGCCACACCCTGCTCACAAGATAATGCCCTGGGTTGGCAAGTGCAGTAGTGGCAATGCTGGACCCAGATCTCACAATACCAACCAACACAAGATGGACGAGGAACATTTCACAACTATTTAAGATGTATCTAGCTTTACAGAAGGATGCCCATGCAAATAGATCTCCTTTTATGTCTTAGGAGGAAAAAAAAGCCATACTGAAATGTCCACTTCACAGCTCACTCAGTTTTTCTTCTCATCTTGCTCCCAATTGGTGTCTGTCATGAGAGCCCTGGGGCTGCACCTGGCAGCACACCAGCCTTCACAGCCTGATCCCAGAGACTGAATGATTTCCTACTTCTGGCCCTGTTTCCAAGCTTGTTTATTTGGACCTTGGCTACTTAAGTTTCTCTGCTGTCTGCTGACTCTGTGTCTGGCTTTTATCTCTCATCCTGGCTCCACTCAACTCCAACACACCATCTTTTCTCGAGCTTCAGATTAGATTTACAATTTCCACTTAGTCATCCAATTCCTGCACTCTTCCACTGACTCTACAGTTCAGTCTGGAAGCCCACTTCAGCTGACAGGGGTTAGCTAACGGGTCTGCAGAAACCTGCTGTGAGGGCTATCTGCCCCTCTCCTGGGTGAGTTCAGGCAGCTATGCTCATCTGCCTCAGACACAGGTAGGACTCTAGACCAGGCTATGTCAATCAGATTCCTTCTTCTAGGGACACCATGTCTAGGGAACTCAGTCTGTGAACACATGAGGTGAGGATGGTCCCAAGCTCACTGGTGGTGGGAATGCTGGGAGGTGGGAGGGACTAGGAGGCAGAGAGATGAAGGTGGATAACAGGACGATGAGACCCAGGGATAGAACAGGGGAGAGTGCATGAGAGAAAGAAAGATAGCAAAACAGAAATGGTCAAAAGAAGAGGTAGGAAACAGTGACATCTTTAGTTCTGCCAAGACTTCCACCCCTTGCCCTGGCTCCCCTGCTTTTCCCAATAAACCTTGTTAAATCTTACTTTGTAATAGCTTGATTGTGTTGAGTTTAACACCATGTTAGAGAATTTACCCTGGCCGTCTTTTACTCCTGCTGCACTGATCCAACCAGCTTATAACTCTCCTCCCTTCTTCTGTTTTCTCCTTCTCTCCATTTCTTCCATTTTCTCTCTACTCTCACTGCTATGGCATCTGGGGATGCTTAGAGGTGAGCCAGGCTCTGAAAACCCCAAAAGGCAGGTTCCTGCCTGGGATCTCCAAAGCTGCTTCTCCAGTGGGTGCTGGAGAGAGCAGGCAAGTCCTCTACCAACTACACTATCTGGTGCCGTTCCTTGAATTGTGCCCACCTGGAAACATACTTTTAAGTCCCAATTCCCACAGCCCAAGACTCTGACCTCAATTTAAAGAGGCTCTCAGCAGAGAAGATCTCCTTCCATTGAAATCATGCCGGAGAACTGCAGGCCCTAAGCCAGTGACTAGCATCTCTGTAATCAGGACGTGCGGCCAGTCACTCTGCTCAGTAGAGGCATCCATGCACTCGCAAAGGCAGAGACCGCAGTGATGTGCATGCAAGCTGGGGAACTCAAAGGATCTTTGTTTTTAAGTTATTATTAATTTATTTTTTACATTCCAATCTCAGTTCCCTCTCTCTCCTCTCCTCCCACTAACCCCACTCCTCGCCTCCTCCCATCTGCCCATGGAGAGGGTAAGGTCTCCCCTAGGAATTCTACTAAGTCTGTCCCATCATCTAGTTGGGGCAGGAACAGGGCACCTCTCCACCCCCACACCCCTGTGTCTAGGCTGGGCAAGGTATCTCTCCATGTAGAACGGGCTCCACTAAGTCAGTTTGTCCCAGTCACACTATTGTCACCTATATTAAGGGAGTCTAGTTTGGTCTTAAAAGGGTCTTTCACACCCAGGAGGAACTCAGCAGAAGCCTGGAAGCTTCTCTGAGAAGGAGTGACAGTGCCAAGACCTTGATTTGGGATCTGTGGCCTCAGGAACAGAGAAATATGAAATGTGCCCTAAAAGTTAATATGCAAGTTGCTGTTGCAGTCAGCTCAGGGGACCATCCTTATGCCTCATGGACCAGACCAGAGAAAATCTCTATGAAGACCCTCTTCCACACCTCACATCCTTCCTCCAACACCAGCAACTGGAAATACATCCACGGTGCTCATTCTTTGTCACAGAATGAGCTAAGCTCCTTAACAAGGCATTTGTAAGAGCATGTGTGCACACATGTGTGTATGCCCTGGGGGAGGGGGCTGTTAGCTCTCCTCAGCTGTCACCGTTGTGCACCTAATCTGCCTTTCTGATGAGCCTTGGACTCAGCATTATTCTATGAGCTCCGAAGAATGCTTGCTGAACCCCAAGCATCCACTTTACCTCCTTTTGCCCTTCAGCACCAACCTGGAGGTTTGACCTTCACCTAGGTATTTATATACCTAAATACTTTCGCACAATCCCGTGGTTTCAGACACTATTGTGACAACCTCAGTCATCCTTATGTCATTGCCATTGAGGGATAGGACAATTGCAAAGATTTTTATCCCCTGGGTGAAAGTTTTCACTTCCTAAGATTCACACAGGGAGCCCACAGAAGAAATATGATTTGAACCAAGACTCATTTCCAATATCCCATCAAGCCTGGCCATGTTTTTCTCATGTTGTCATGGAAGTGGCACAGGTCTATGCTAAGTTTTCTTCTCCGTGTTCTAGGCTGTTGTTAATGTTGGGTGCTCACATCCTAGGCTCCACAAGAAGTTAGTTTTGAGATTCTTAACAGACCTGTCCCTACATAATTAATGTGAGGGAGGATAGAAGACAAAGAAGGAAATGGAAAGTCAAAAAAGAAAAGAAAAAAAGTAAATTCCAATATTCCTTCAGACTGGACCTGACTTAACTGACACAGTTTATTTATCTTACAAACATATGAGCATTGGCATGCAAATGCCTTTATGGCATTTATATAGCATCGGGGAACAATAGAAACATACATGCACCCATTCTGTGGTTCATAGTCTTGCTCAGTGCCTAGTCTTTCCCACGGAGGGGCTCGTTCTCCATACTGTCCACAGGACAACAATTTCTGAATGATGGATAGATTTTACAGCCCTTTGCCCTCATAGTACATACATTATTATTCATGCTTTCTACATTGATGTCTAATCTGTTTTTTAATGACTTGCAGCCATATGCTAGTCTCAATCTGCATAAAACACACACACACACACACACACACACACAGAGAGAGAGAGAGAGAGAGAGAGAGAGAGAGAGAGAGAGAGAGCCCAGACCTAGGTCAATGTTCATTCTTTACAGGATTCTCTCTGTTTTCTTTTTAAAAAGAAACTGGAAAATTATAGATTATAATTCTTTGCTGAAAACAGGAGATCCCCCCCCCCACAAGACTTGATTCTTCTTTTTCTTTCCGGTTTTGTTTTTGTTTGTTTCTTTGTATTTGTTGTTGTCTCCCGTTCTTGCTAACCAAACAATCTCCTATGAACCCCACCATCCACCCCTTCTTTCATTATTTTTATAAAAGCATTTTTGTATGGGTGTTTTGGCTGTGCATATGTCTGTGAACCACTGTGTGCTTGGTGCCAACAGAGACCAGAAGAGAGCATCAGATCCCCTGGAAATAGAGCTATAGATAGTTGTAAGCTATGATATGGGAACTTGAACCTGGGTCCTCTGCAAGAGCAGCCAATCATCTTTCCAGTTTATTTTAAGACAGGTCTCACTAAGTTGCCAAGGCTGAACTTGAACTCCTGATCCTCCTGCTTCAGACTTCGGAACAGGGATTACAAACCTGTGTCTTAGGACCTGCTAAGATTTAACTCATCAAGTAATTTGTACTTGTACTCTTCTGTCTGAGGACCCGGCTGCACTACCAACTTTTTCCTGGAGGGAAGGGAAGAGATTCTGCCCACCCTCACTCCCACCCCTCCCACCCACCCACCCACCCCCAGCACCTAGATACCCTCTGAGTATATTCTGCCCTTTCTTAGCCCCTTTGCTTGGCAAACTCTTCGCACTTGAGGACTAGAGTTAGGCCCCACCCAGTAGTTTTTACTAAAGCTGGGGGAGTGGGCGGGGAGGGGGACGGGGAGAGCCCGCAGGAACGCTGAATAAAGCCAGCCCCCTGCAATAATAGCTCTGAAGACCAGGGGAAGCCCAGGACAGCCTGGAAGCCCATCAGTCTTCTCTATGCCCCTCCCTGGGCTCAGCAACTAAAGAGGCACTGTCTTCTGATTCAGCCTTTGCCTGGGCAGGTTGCTTGCAGTCCTCCAAATCCTGCAGGCAAGAATGCAGGCAGCCAGCAGGCACAGTCTCCAAACAACAGTGAGGCCTCCCTGGCCTGGCACCATGGCCGGTGCCTGTGTCTGTGCCTCCTTCGTCCCCTTTAAGGGCCCAGATGTGGATGGTTGCCGACAGTGGTTTGAAACCCTATCCCCCGAGGCCTGTTGTCGACACCATTGTTCTCTCCTTGCAGGCTCTGAGCTCCAGCTTAATTAGTGGTGTGTCATTGGGGTGGGCCAAATTTTCTACCCAGGCTTTGGGGGAGGTGTAAAGTTGCAGCCACAATTGTCTGGAGATGCTTTTCGGGTCCAGAGGGAGGGAAGCTGCCTTCTGTTGGAGCAGGTTCAGAAACAGGTGAGGATGAAGCGAGGGAGAGGCAAACCTCTACCACATTTAAGTAAAGCTTGTTCTTTAATGATTTTGTTTCAAGCTTGATTCTGCAGCATGATTTTAAACGGTTCCTCTCCATTTGCATATTTCCTAGGAGACAGGCTCCCGTCTAGTCATGGATTAGGATTTGGAAAATCAGTACATATTTTATGCTTTTAGGGTGTCATTTTCTCTGTGAACACTGAAGGTACATCACTAGTGTTTGTTACAAGAACTGTGTTTTCTTGAGCAGGGTAAAGGCATTAGAAAGTTCCCCGCTGGAGAGTGGGTTCTGAAGCCTAAAATGCATGAATACTTTTTCAAAATGTATCTCAAGATGTAGTGTAATGCATCTGCATTCCATCGAGCAGGAAAGATGAGGTGGTCATAAGACACACACACACATTTGTTCATATGATACAGTAAAATCACTTAATGTCAAGCGGCTTATTTATATTCTGAACCTAAAAGTTCTAATCTTATCATAGTATAATTTAAACATATTTGGATTGCATACATAAAATAGAAAATGTATTTAAGTAAATGCCTAAAATGTACTTGTCCATCTTTGTATATGTGTGTATGTAATACACATACTTGTGTGTGGGGTGTGTGTGTGTGTGTGTGTGTGTGTGTGTGTGTGTGTGTGTACAGTGACAACATGCCTATGAGTGTGCATACATGTACACTGATTCAGCTAGGTCAGATGGCCACCACCATCTCTGCCTCCCTAGCACTGGGATTGTAGATGGTCACTAATGTTTATGATACTGGGCACTGAATAAAGGTCATTATGTTTTCTCAGAGGGTACATTAAGGACTGAACCATCTCCCTAACCCTCAAGGGCATTCTGTGTAGAAAACAAGGAACACTACAGTCATGGCTGTCATGTCCAGAGAAAGAAGGGGACTTGAAGTGTGTGTGAATTATATGTGGCAGATGGGACTCTTTGAGGTTTTCCGAGCTACTAATCCAAAAGACCCACCCTCACCAACTGAGAGCCTTTCTCTGTCCACAGGTAGAATTACCTGTTTCAACTGCAATAAAAACACTCTAAACAAAGTTAAAAATAGTTGTCAGGCACAGGAAAAAAAAAAAAAAAAAAGCAAATGGCCAATGTTACACCTCATGTTACTGAAGGCTGTGTTGAGTGGACCACCGGGCTAAACACCATAGGAAAGCTGTTTCCTCCCTTTCTGCAATTTGAGATCAGGATCCAGGGCCACCTGTGACTTTGTTCCTGAGTCAGGAGTGAACAAGATCTAGAGATTCACTGTGGCTTAATTGGGGTTTAATTAACTCGAGTGCTCTTAGGTGAAAAGAAAAACAAATATGGGGGGAAAAAACCAGAGTCCCTATGTCCCCAGGAGCTTTGGGGATTTCCAGAGGTTCCGGGAGCCAGATGGTTGATGTTTCTACCAACCAACCCATCGCACCCAGCTCAGACAAACACCTAGGAAAAGCCAACTGCGGTTTGCTTTTGGAACTAACATCAGCTTGAGGGAGTCAGTGATGTAACTAGCAGATATTTGTGCCTACAGGTATATCAAGAGAGACTCCAGGAGGACTGATGCCCTGCTGGGCTCTGGAGCTGAGTCCAGGGGCTCAGTGCTGGTAAGGCAGGGCATGCCAGCCACCCAGGAGGTTCCTGAGTGTTCTCATTTCTGACCCCACTGTCCTTGAGCACCTAGTCACTGCTCTTGACTGAGGAGCCCCTTTTCCAATCAGGCTCACTCTGCTCAGCAATAACACAAGGTGGTTAGAAGCCTACCCAATCATGGCACCATCCTTGCAGCAGTTTAGACATTCCCAGGCAGGGTTCAGATTACATTTTAGAGATAAACAAGAGCACGAAGACACAGTGGAAACCTAAAGCTAAATTATGCTGGATGTCTGGGGATAAAATGGCTTTCAAATTGTTCACTACCTTGAGCATCTGGGCCAATGGAGAGTACAAGTTATAACTTCCAAGGAATCAAAACAAGATCAGTTCAAAGCCCTGTGTGTTCTGATTTTACATTTCAAAATATTTTAAATAGCATTCTGTAGTTAATCTATTTAGAGACAAGGTCTTATGTAGCTCAGACTCTCTTTAGTTTGACTAAATAGTTGAGGATAACCTTGAACCTCTGATCCTCCTGCAGTCTCCACTACCCAGGGGTTGAGATTACTGACATGCCACACTATTGCACCTGGGTCTTGGTGCATACTCAGCAAATGCTCTATAAGCTGAGCTGCGCATCGATAGACAAGCACTCTATCAACCAGGCTACATCTTCAGATGCTCTAGACATCTCTAATTTTTTTTTTCCATTATATGATGGTGAATTGTTACTGTCAATTTGATTGGACTAAAAAGAATTAGAGCACACATTTGAGTGTGTCTATCTGTGAGGGGGTTTCCAGAGATGCTTAACGAGCTCCATTTCATGTCCTGGGATTTGTGACTATAAAGGAATGGGAAAAGGAGAAAGGAGGCTAAGCTCTCTCTCTCTCTCTCTCTCTCTCTCTCTCTCTCTCTCTCTCTCTCTCTCTCTCTCTCTCTCTCTCTCTCTCTCTCTCTCTCTCTCTCTCTCTCCTTCCCTCCCTCCCTCCCTCTCTCCCTCCCTCCCTCCTTGTCTCTCTGTTTGTGTGTGTATATATATATATATATATATGTATGTATATATATATAAGTCTCTTTATGTGTGTGTCTGCCCTTTTGCTGTCTTCTGTCTCTCCTTGCCCACTGAAATGTGAGAAGTCCCAGCCACAGACTCTTCACCACCATCACATCAGCATATCCAAGCCTCCCCCACCATGATGGGCTGCACCCTCAAACAGGTATTTGGTCACAAAAACAAGAAAAGTGATGGATTACAGGCAAATATTTCTTCTTATAGGACATCACTCTAATTTCTTTTATCTGCAAGCAACCAATGATAAGCTATAGATTAGCTGTCCTCCAGGGGCTTCCCCTTCACCGGTCACACTTTCAGTTGAGTGCACTCACCTAGACATCCTACTGTTCAGGTTTTTTAGATATTGCTCATGGCCACTAGAGTGAGAAGACTATGACTCCTGTGTAAAGGACAGCAGCATCCGCACAGAGGCTCACACATGTGTGGGTAGCCAACTAGAGTTCTGTTTTTTACAATTGTCCCTTGGGAGAAGGAAGGTTGTAATACTCTTTGTTATGTAACTTTTCCCTGGGAGATAGAGTGTTGTGGGATGGCCTTCTGTATGCTGTGACTATGTGTTGCTTTTATTGGTTGATGAATAAAGCTGTTTGGGCCTATGACAGGGCAGAAAGTCCAAACAGACATAGAGAGAAAAAAAGATGAAGTAGAGGAGATGCCATATAGCCACCAGGGAAGCAAGATGTGAAGTAGCAAGGCACAAGCATCATAGTAAAAAATAAACTAAATGGCATAATTTAATTGTGAGAACTAGTCAGTAATATCCCTGAGCCATTGGCCAAAAATTTATAATTAATATTAAGCCTTAGAGTGTTTATTTGATAAATGGCTGCAGAGGTCAGTGGGCAGGATAAGAAGTCATCAACTACAATGGAGATAGAGGAGGTAGGTAGGCAGATAGACAAACAGGTGATGGTAGATAGATGATAGATAGATCTATCATAGATAGATAGAAGATACACACACACACACACACACACACACACACATATATATATATATATATATATGATGGATGATTGATAGATAGTAGATGGACAGATAATAGATATATATAGCTATATGACAGAAGACACATATATATGATAGATATAGAGAGAGAAAAAGAAAAAGAAGCAGAAAAGGAGGAGGAGGAAGAAGAAAAAGAAGAAGAAGAAGAAGAAGAAGAAGAAGAAGAAGAAGAAGAAGAAGAAGAAGAAGAAGAAGTCTGTTGATTCCAGTTCCAGGTAGGGCACTGACAGATGTAAGGAAAGATTGCACCTGACTTTATCTTGGAGAAGTAATGAGTTTATTGGATTACTTACATGAGTGTGAGGGAGGAATTGCTCGCAGGAGCATGGGTGACTCAGAGGCAGCTGCATTATTGTACAGAGTCAACACTCAGCTAACCTTCTATCTTTTCTATACCCTAGCACCCTAAGACCACATGCAGCTGGGCCAGGAGGAAGTAGGGTTTAGGACCTCAGGTGATCCTCTCCATTCATCCAAAGACTTAGCACTTCAGGGAATGTTAACAGCTTCATTGCCATAGACTTGACCATCAGCTGTATCTGTTCTGCTTGCCATGACTATGGGCCAGTGTCCTGTCTAAGTCACAGATACTGTCCTTCATGGTGATCATAGTCACACCATACCTGGGGAAAATAATTCTACTGTACCTACGCCTTTGGTCTTTTTGCCCCAATATCCTTAAAAAAAACAGGAGCTCAAGACAGGTGCCTATTCCAACAATAGTAAGATCCTGGAATCTGCTAATGAAACACATACAGGAGAAGGGTAGAAGAGAAATGATAATAGATAGATGGTAGGTAGGTATATAGATGATAGATAACTAGATAGATAATAGGCATACTGATAAATTTTAGCAAAGTGGCTTCTGAGAGAATCTTTGCCATAATTCTTTCCCTTCCTAGAAAATAATTTTTTAGTCACTTTGCTCTGGCACACTGCCAGCCCCCTTCACCTAGCCAGACAAGCATCCTGAGTGGCTTATAGTCAATGTACAATTCCTGCTAAGAGGACCTTGTCTCTGCTTCCTGAAGACAAAGCCGTTGGTTGAAGGAATTCCAGTCTGCTCTGTGCTTTCCACTGGTCACTGAACTGCACAAGCTCTAGATCAGAGAAAAAGGACCAGAAGTTAGAGAGAGAATGGAGTAACTTGACATCTCCAAAGTCAATCTGGGATCCTATGGATAAGATCCAATATTGTACAGAGTTTCATAGGATCTGTGTCTCAAGAGATCACACCTCTTTCTTGCATGGCAGTAAGCACACTGTGTGTGTGTGTGTGTGTGTGTGTGTGTGTGTGTGTGTGTGTGTGTGTGTGTGTGTGTGTAGGACTGTATGTATGTCTCTGCATGTGTGTGCCCAAGCAAGTGCATGCATGTATATATGTGTCTTCATGTGTGTGTTTGCTTCTGAAGGCCACAGGTCAGCCTCAGGCACTATCTTCACCCTTGTTTGTTGAGACAGTATTTCTTACTGAGACCTGGGGCTTGGCAGTTCAGCTAGTCTGCCTGGTCAGTGAACACTAGTAATCTTTTTGTCTCTTTTTACTCAGACCTAGGATTACAAGTATATACCACTGGGCCTGGTTTTTTAAATGTATGCTGCCCCAAGGATCAACCTTTGGTCCTCATGCTTAAAGGTAAGCCCTTTATTGACTAAGCTGTTTCTCCAGCCCAAGATTTCAGATACTTGACTGCCAAAGCCCAGCTCAGCAAGGGACCATGACTATCTAAACCTTGTTGCTTTCCTCCAGGTAGGGAGTAGACTCAGTAAATCCAGCCTACATATAAGCACCCAAGAGCTTAAAATAGCGCTCACCTACATCTGAGGAAGTATTCTGTAAGTTTATGTAAAAAAAACATTAACATAGGTATACTTTTTTAATTCATTTTATGTGAAGAAGAGAAACAAAAGACAGGTCTGAACACAAGGAATTGTCCAGCAAAGTCTGAGCCCCTGCAAAGCAGATCAGGTACATATCCATAGAGGATGACCTCCCTTCCTAGTGGGAGCCATTTGTAATCAGGCTGGAACCTGACCCTGTATGCTAATGACACCAGGCGCTTTCACAGGTGAGCCACAGAGACAGATGTCTTGGGAAACCCACAAATCCAAAGGACCCAAGGAAGTAACCCAGGAAATATCTAGAGGGAAGAATGGCATGACAGCACTAGAACCAGATACATCTCACATTTCAGTTTTATGCTCCAACTCTGCTCAAGAAGCAGCAAGGGTATTCAATGTGTGTGAGTTCAGTGTGTGGAGTGAGGGTGGAAGGAAGAATCAGGCATTTCTGTTGGCTTCCTATGATGTTCTCATGTCAACACTACAGGTATGAAGCTGGGAATTATTAAAGAGAAAACCATCTGCCAATATCTTTCAAAAAACAAAAGACAAAAAACAGCCTCACAATTTCTTCTCAGGCACTTCAGAATCAGGCTCTGTGTTTGTAGTCACTTTCTAGAAACTGGTTAAGTGTGAATTCAAACTCTCATTCAGTGTGCTCTGAGCCCCTGGCTTGCCCCAGTAGAGAGCAGGGACAGACACATACGACAGAGACAATCCACTGATGGGAGATGTTATTCTGTATATATGTTTCTCATACTGGTTAATAAAGCTCTGTGGCCAATAGGAGGGGCTAGGAGACAAGGAGGAAAGAGGAAGTAGAGGGGAGGAGTTGAGATGTAGCCCAGGGAAGGAGCAGGACGCTCCCCAATAAGACGACCACGTGGAAATACTTAGATAAGTAGAAATGGGTTAATAACTAAGACAGAGCTAGCCCACAAACAGTAATGGTAACTGGCCAACAGGATTGTATCAAATACAGAGTCTCTGAGTGTTATTTGGGGCTGGCGGGGCTGTGGGCCCAGACTGGCAGGCTGGCCGAAACATACATGCTACAATCCACCCTTAAGAGAAAATCCCAGGAAATGGGGACAGGCAGTATAAGTCAGGAAAAGAATACGCAGACCACTTGAAATAATAATGTTCATTTTCAGGCAACTCTCAGCCAATTGAAATTTATTCCACATGCTATTTTTTTCCCCAGAACTGAATCCTTTTAGGTCCAGTTATCTATACCCAATTTCATCTACCGTGAATATAAATTTACACAGGTTAATTTATACAAATAAATTTATATACATAATAAAATATTGTGTGTGTGTGTGTGTGTGTTTGGTTCTCAACCTATGGGTTATGATCCCTTTGAGGGTAGAATGACCCTTTCATGGGGGTTGCATATCAGCCTGCATATCAAATATTTACATTATGATTCATAACAGTAGCCAAATTACAGTTATGAAGTAGCAATGACAATAATTTTATGGTTGGGGTCACCACAACATGAGGAACTGTATTAAAGGAAGGTTGAGAACCGTGTGTGTGTGTGTGTGTGTGTGTGTGTGTGTGTGTGTTTAACTAGCAATGATGGTATGCTTCCCAGGCTGAACTGTAAATAAATAAATAAAGATATGCTAGAGTATAGAATTTCTGAATTTGCCATTATTTGGAAATTAAGTCTCTGTAAATATAACTAGTTAGTACCACATTATTCTGTGGTAAGGAAGATCCCCAGTGCAATATGACTAGTGTCATTAGAAGAAAACCGAGATATTCAAGCCACCAGCACTCAGGGAGCAGTGACAAGCAAGAAGGCAGGCATCAGAGGGAGTGGGAGTGACCTGTAGATCCTGGATATCTGAATCTAGGAATCTAAGAGATTAGTCCAAGCAGCCCCCACAATGGAGTGATGAGGTATGCGGCATCTAGAATCTGAACCCCATACCCACAAGCCTCTAGAGGAGCCTCTCCAATATTTCTCTACCAGTGAGCAGCAAGAGCTCAGCACTCAAGAAGGAGGTGAGGTGTCTATTGTCCTTCTCTGTAGCAAGTGTGTGATTGAAGTAGCTGTTTCTCTTCACCTTTCACGTCACAAGCTGGCAATGGTGTCCCTTTGTCTTACTTAGGGTCACTATTGCTGTGATAAGACACCATAACAAAAAAGCAGCTTGTGGACTTACTTGGCTTATATTTCAATATCACTGTTCATCTGAAGGAAGTCAGGACAGAAACTCAAATGGCAGGAACCTGGAGGCAGGAGCTGATGCAGAGACCATGGAAGGGAGCTGCCTACTGACTTGCTCCCCATGGCTTGCTCAGCCTGCTTTCCTAGAGAACTCATTAGCCTGGGGGTGACACCACCCATATGAGACCCCTCCCCAACCAACCACTAATTAAGAAAATGTTTTACAGCCAGATCTTATGGAGGCATTTTCTCAATTGAGGTTTGTAGAGAGCCACGTAGTGCCACGCCTTAAAGTGGCGCTGGCTTCCACCTTACACCTTCCCACTGGTGAAGGCTCTCTGGGTAAACAAGCCCTTAATTGGTTAACTCTGTTCAGCCTGTCTGCTTCCGCATTAGAGTAGCCTATCTGCAGGGTCCAAGGGTATTTAAGCCTGTGCAGGGGTCCCCTGGCTTTCTCTCTCTCTGCCTCTCTCTCTCTGTCTCTCTCTGTCTCTCTCTCTGTCTGTCTCTGTCTGTCTCTGTCTCTCTGTCTCTCTCTGTCTCTCTCTGTCTCTCTCTGTCTCTCTCTGTCTCTCTCTCTCTCTCTCTCTCTCTCTCTCTCTCTCTCTCTCTCTCTCTCTCTCTCTCTCTCTCTCTCTCTCGGCCAGAAGAAACATGTTTAAAGGATCCTGATTAAAACTGCATGAAGATCTACCCGGAGTCGCGTCTTCCTTGCTGGTGAGGGCAGGCGTGTACAGAGGTTCACTCCTTTCAGATGGCTCTTGCCACATTGACCCAAAACTAGACATGACACAGGTTTTCTCTCCTTTGAACTGCTTATTCATTCTCTACATCAGAAACAGTGACCAGAATCAGACCCCAGGTTAACAGGAGGCCAGATTTCTATTTTCCTTCCTTGGTGTAGAAGGTTACAGAAACCCTGCACTTCTTAACACAGTTTTAAATAAGTTCTGCCACTCATTGTCTTTGCTTTAGATAAGCCATCCCTATTGTAAATCTTGAAGTCTACCCAAGACATAGCAGGGAGTTGGAATGTAGCCTTCTCTCTTTACTGCTGGACTCACACTGAGTTGGGTGAAAGAATTGATGTGAGGAAAAACAAGCACCCTGGCTAGACTCCACCCATCAGGGAAAGGACCTCAAAGATTCATGCAGTATTTCTTCCTCATCCTGGCAGGAGATGGAAACTCAGGACAGTGTCACAGCATCCCACTGAGTCCCACAAGGCAGCAGAAATCCCCAGTGATATATGAGGTAAGGGAGTTTGAGAATAGCAACAGACTGGTTTCTGTAGTCCCAAGTAACAGAATCATAATGCAAACTTCAGTCTTCCGAGGTATGAAGAATGGTGACTTGAATTTGTCCTGTATCAACTGGGTGCTCATCCTGCTTCCCCCAAGTGTCCTGGGGTCTATGGGCCTCATGAAGCTGCCTAGCAACAGTGAATGACTTTTATCACACAAAACACTGAATGTGCATAGCCATGCATGTCACACTGAAAATAAATACTCAAGAAGTCACAAAGAACTAAGGCCCCAGTTGCAAACAAAGACAGGCAATGTTGGCCTCTGGGGCCTGGGTACAGCCTGGTAAAGCAGAGCTACTCCTTTTCCTAAGCATGCCCATGCCCAAGTGTTCCTGATCTGGAGTGAGAACACAGCTGAGCTGTGCTGTCCATGCTCAGGAGACCTGATGTAGAAGCAAAGTCTGAACCTGATTGAAGTCACCACTGGGACTGTCCCCAAGCTATCTATGTTCCATTGGTCACCAGATCCTGACACTACTCTTCATGCCTTCACAGTTGGCTTAGTGAATGGCTGTGATTAGACACAGGTGGCAGCTGGGGGAATCAGAGGGAGGCCTCTGTGCTTTCCGAATCACCAGAGCAGGCTGTCCCAAACACCGACAGATTCAGCTTGTCTGCTGCCTGCTGGCTCTGGTAGCAGCTCAGGCTCCCTATCTGTAGGTGGATTTTCCTGAGATGAAGGCACAAGCAGGCTGAGGCCCAGTGAGGACTTGAGATCCCACACTACTGCCTGGCTATCTCTGGCCACTTATGGTCTGCCATAGAGACCAGAGCGTCCTTCCCTCTGCTGACTCTGGTCTAATTGTTACTCTGAGTCAATGCCAGATTCCCTCAAGCCATCATCCTGAGTGAGGTTTCTTCTCTCTATGTTAGAAACACCTAGAACCTCAACTGCCATTGCCCTGGGTGCCCCGTGCCTGCTTCCCTCCTCTCAGCTCTCCCATTGTAAGAGTACAGAAAACGGGTCAAGAGAACAGACTCTCCAGTCTAAGTGGGAACAACCCAGAATTCAGCTGGGCCAAGGTGACCTCTTGGTCAAAAGAGATGGTCTAGGAAAGTGGACTGTCCCTTAAACCACGCTAAAGAGATGGGTGGATTAATTAGTCCTTTTCTTTCCTTCCCAGAATTCCCTCCTCTAGCACAGTAGTTTACTGGGCCCATGGCCATGCAGTTTCCTGGGTCTGTCTGATTTTTCTGAATTTTTCCCCTTTTCTTCTGTGTATTCTAAACATCCTTTCCTTAATACTTCAGGCATTTCCCCCAACATTTCAGGCTTCCTGGCTCTTTTTTCTAAAGCCTCCTTCCCCACCCCGTGTATGTGACCTTCAAGCCAGCTTGAGAGGCATGGCTTATTTTCCTTCTTTCTTTCATCCTCCTCCCAGCAGCTGCTAAAGTTCCAGCTTGCCTGTCCTGGAGTTTGTCTTTTAAACTCTAATGAAATTGTCCTTAAGCTTCTGCTTGAGTCCATCCTGAAATTGCCTTATTAATGAGAGTAAGAACAACTGAGAGGGAGCCCGATTCCCCCAACCTACCTCACACCCTGTACAACATCAGCAGCTTGCACATGATAAAACTGAGACAGGCTGCAGTTAGAAAATAACAGAGACAGATTCAAACTGAAACTCCAAGTCCAACCCTGTGGGAAGACAGTCGGGGAGAGTGATGATTAAAAGAGGGGTTAGCCTGGCACCCACAGGCATCACCAAGACCTCTTGACTGAGCTTGCTAATGGCTTCAGCCTCCCCTGAATCTCACAGGCAGGGTGTTCCTGCAAGGAAGCATGTGCAGCAGAGGCCAGGGACATACATTTATCTGTGTCTTTCCTATCACGTCTTCCAACACACCATAAAAACATTGTGTGTGTGTCGGCAGAATTAAACCAGCTGATACAGTGAGATCCATAGAGAGAACTGAAGGCTCCCATAGTAACAATCACAGACCCTTTAATTCACTGCCTCTCCCCTTTTCTTGTCACCAGCCCCTCAATCCCACCCACCCTCACCCTGCCCCACTCCACCCCCTCCCCTTCATTTTACTGTCCCACCTCTTTAGACACACACATTTATTTACTTGGTGATAAGATAGGGTGGCAGGGCCTTCTAGGGAAAAGGCACAGATATTATTTGCAAAGGCTGAAAAAGCAGGTGTTCTTAGGCCTATCTGAATATTTTGAGTAAATCCCTGTTTTGAAATGTAAATGATTCTGCAGCCTGACTAGTGGTAGATAAAGCAGAGAACAATGAGTTAATCCTCATTTTATTCCTCATTTTCTGCAGTTCATTATCAGAAGGCTGTGCCAGGCCAGGCACCTCTTCCAGCATAATGGAGGTCACACACAGGTAGATAACTCCCGCCCCATAAATCACATTTATTGTGTAGATTATATTGGACATAAGCAGATCAGGGTATAAATGTTTTATAGATGCTTGCAGATGCACTATAGAAAGATGATTGTTTTAAATATTTATTTGACACAAAACATTTCAGTGCTTTATAAACTCGTTTTGCTGTCATTTCTGCAAAAAGGCAGAATTCTTTTTTTTTTTTTTCCCCTTCCTGGGGTGAAACAGAATGCATTCATTTTTTTGAGAAACATGATTAAATCTTTTTAGAGCATGCATTGGTGGAATGGGGAGGTTTTGCAGGATCGCTTTGATTTTTGTTTTTCCTTTAACTCTTTGCAAAGAAAAAATATAGGAAGATATGATTGTCTGCTCAGATCTGTGGATTAAGCCCTATTAGCATCTCTCTCTCTCCCAAACAAACAAACCGCAGCCAAGAACAACATCACTACGGGATAAGGTGAAAGTGCTTGCTTGCACAGAAAACCTTGACCAGGAAAGGCATCCCTGCAGCAGGTACCAAACATGTTTTATACAAGGAGTGGGCTCAGCACTTTCTCCAGTTCTCAATTCCTTCATTTTGCCCCAAGATGCAATAAAGCCACCGAAGGAAAAGCACTTGAACATTGGTATTCCCATTTGGTCCCTTTGTGTCCACCCTGTTGTTGCTTCTCTGGAGCTGCTGTCCCTGTCTCTGCTCTGGCAGCTCCTGGCCCGACCTTCATTGCCCCACATGATGAGTACTTCAGATCCTGGCTGCGTGCCTGGCTTTCTGAATCTCTGCCTTCTTGGGCACCAAGTTTTCCCTAGTACAAAGCCGGAAGCCTCCCTGAGTTCCAGGTCTGCCCTGAAATGGGGTCCCTGGAACTCCATCATCTTTGGATCCACACATCTTTGTCTCTTTCATGACCCTTGGAGCAAAGACAGAGAATACCTTGAAAGGAGGTATTTTTCACATACTTGCTCTGTGAGTTTCTGAGGTGGACACTGAAGGGCAAGCAGCCATTCAGCAGAATCCAAATGCCCTCCTTAGTCCCTAATGGCACCTCAGGCAGCAGTCCTCTGCCTAGCACTCTGCCTTATTTGTCCTACACTGGGGCTGGGCAGGAGGAGATAAGAGCTGATTCATGTCACTAGACTATCGACAGAGAAGCACGTGTTTACATAACTTATTACCCAGTTGCCTGTGAGTCTCCTGGACAGTACTGGAGAGTTGTGTCAATTTGTTTATTTCAATATTTGATTCTATTTTTAATCAGGAATGAG